>OX388200.1:58518153-59170658 GCA_947578815.1 Epinotia ramella | reverse complement strand
TTATTGTTCTCCAGCACATTAAACGGTCGCTAATGCAACCGCTTTCCGCAGGGCCGGATGTTGGGCAACCCTTACTCGTGCCTCGAGCCGGGCATGGGCCCGCTGATGCGCGACGTGAAGAACAAGATCTGCACCGATTGCGAGCTGGTCGCGCTGCTCGAGGACGACAATGGCATGGAGCTGCTCGTCTGCAACAAGATCATGTCGCTCGACCTGCCCGTCAAGGAGGTGTACAAGAAGGTGAGTGGCGTGACAATAGTGGTGCTGCTGAAAGTGCTGAACCTTACGACGCCTGCAACGCGTTTAGTCGTCGCGCAATGAGTGAATACCACACCGCAGCTTGACGCTGCTTATGCGCACTGACGCGGCTCGCGCGTCTCGTTTTCTACATACATTTTAAGGGGCTCCTAACTCCCAACCTACCTACCTTCGATCTGTAACTGTCGGTTTTTTCGTGTTTTCTATGGCTTATTTAAAAAATTAAAATCAAAATTATTTTATTTGCAATAAGTATATAGTAATTCATGCAAATACATATTAAATTAACACATTATTGGTAATCATTATAATTATTTTTACAGATAAATGTTTTGTCTTAATCTAGTGCGTTTGTAAAATATTCCTTAATGGTATAGAATGGTCTGGTTATGAAAAATTGTTTTAGTTTTCTGTCAAATATTTCAACAACAACGTGGTTTACCGAAATAGTATCCCGTATTTCGTTTTCGGGATATATGGCACTAAACTTTGGCAATTTCAGGCCAAAAAACCGTTTATTGGACGTAACTTTAGTGAAAATGATGTAAAAAAAAAATCTCTCGTGGGTTTTTAGAGACGTCAATAAGGAACAGTTATAATTATGTAGATTTCATATATAAAAGTGCATAAACAACATACTAATATCGAAAACGGCGCTTTGCCATGTTTGAATAAATCATAAATAAATATATATTAAGCATTGAAGAACCGATAAGTGTTTGTGTATAAATATATCTACAGTTTTGAAGGAGGAATTACAACTCAAAACTCGTCAAAACTAGCCAAAAAGCGCGTAGAGCCCCTTAAGCTCAGCATGTGTTTTAAGCTTGGGTGTGGCTGAACCGTCCTTATAATATTCAGGATAAGGATTATACTGGCTGAGTGAACATTTGTGTGAGCTAGTTGATTTTTGCATGTGAATGATGCAGACAGGAATAAGGTTAAATTTACTGTGACAATAAACCCCCCTTACCCCGTTCTCCCACGGCGAGCAAAGACTCTGAGAGATTTATCATACATCGGAAATCTGTATTAAATTTCTCATCTCTTTCAATTCCAATAGGTCCAGCCACATGGCTGGTCTCCCTCCCCCCTCTGCTCCCTGAATAAAGGTATCTGTGTCTGTCTTGGGCATAATCTTCCGAACTGGATGTACCGATTTGATTGCAGATTTTTATGGATAGTCTTTGTATTTCGGGGGTGTATGTGTGTGTGTGTTGTGAAACGGTGTTTTATTTTTTGTTATTGGATGCTCCAGCTAACTAACCATTTGTTGTCACCCAGGTGTGGTGCACCTCCGGCGAGGGCGTGGACGCGATGCGCGTCGTGTACAGGATGCGCGGTCTGCTCGGCGACGCGACCGAGGAGTTCGTCGAGACGCTGTCGCAGACCAACGCGGAGGCGGTCGATGACGAGCTCGTGTACAAGATGGCGAACGTGCTCGCCGACTGCGGTATGTACTTTTTTCTTTTTTTTTATACAACGACGGTGGCAAACAAGCGTACGGCCCGCCTGATGATAAGCGGACACTGCAGCCTAACTCCAAAGGAGTAACATGGGCGTTGCCGACCCTTGATATGATTGAGGATTCACCATGTTGACAGCTGAAGACCAATTTCCCTCGCTCTCAACGCAACGCATCCTCGGGAGCTCTGGCGACCTTGCTCACCTCAGGAACACAACACTACTACAGAGCAAGTAGTAGTGTTATTACAGTACAGTGTGTTGTGTACTTGTACAGTCAGCGTCATATACATAGTTAGTAGCAGCCAAAGTAGCCAAATATCTTGATTCTGGTCTTTTAACCCCCGACGCAAAGAGAGGGGGGTTTTAAGTTTAACGTGTCTGTGTATCTGTCTGTGGTATCGTAGCTCCCAAACGGATGGACCGATTTGAATGAGGTTTTTGAAGTGAAAACGGCGCTGTGGACTTTTTGGGATGAAATTATTCAAGTTTTCACTTCTACCGGGCACTCCCGGAGTGCAACCAGGTCTTTTTCGAAAAACTGAATCGTAATTTTTTTTATTGCAGTATGTACATTGTTTTAGGACTACCCATAGTACAGTCGACAACACAGCTAAGTGACCATCGGAAATCTAATCTGACCTTAAGTGCATTGTAATAAGGTTCTAGGTTTTCACGGTATGGTTAGTTAGGTGTGTTGCTGTGTGTACAAGCTTTGCGTAGAGTTTGGGACTATGTCGATTTGTGTATTTGTCCCAAAATATTTTTTTTATTCGAAAGCTGATGTGATCCCGAGTGTTCTTAGTCATGTTTCATGATTCACATTCGCATAGAAACAAAGATCGTGGACAAGTGTAATACCACCCTTAGCTACTTAGTGCATCAGAGCATCAGAAACAATACTTCAAGGATCGTTTACTTTCCAGGCGGCCTAGAAGTGATGCTGCAACGCTTGGCCGCTATCCAGCGCGTCGGCGCCGCGCGCTCGCTCTGCTCGACCCTGCTGCGACTGCTGGGTCTGTGCGCGCGCGTGCGGCGCTGCGTGCGCGTGCTCACGCGCGCCAGCACGCGCGCGCTGCCCGTGCTGCTGCACGCGCTGCAGCTGGCCGCCGACGAGGAGAAGGACATGCCGCGTGCGCATCTCGTGTATCAACTGCTGGAGGTACGCTCACTGCTAAGTTCAGATGAACGCGCGGCGACGCGCAGTTGGCTCGGCGCGCGGTTTAAGATTGTAACAAATCAATGTTGTTGTTTACATGACCGCGCGTCACCGCCATGCACCGCGCGAAAGATCTTGAACCGCGCGTCACCGCGCGGTTTCAGGCGGACGGACGCACGGAGCCACGAAAATGGAGGAAGAGATATCTATTGATTTACTAATTGACGAAATTGAATAAAGAGATGCGATTTGGAATCTTAACTCGAAGCACTATTCTTTTTCAACGCAATCATACAAAAAGTCAAAGGATGCAATCGACATCCTAAAGTAGTTGATATATCGATCTTCGTGTAGTCTTAGTGTGGGATATAAAGTCACAAACAGGCTTAAAGAAAGTCTTTGACTTAAAATAGCGTGCACCCAGTATCGTCTTTGCTGTCGACGACGACGTCGCAGTTTGCGGTATAAAACCCACAAGCAAATAGCCTCCTCCACGTCCATTCTCACTGAATGTTCACGCTAGACTGCCGCGCGCAAGCCGCCGCTACCTGAACAGCTGAATCGTGCGGCAGTGCGCGTCGCCGCGCGTTTATCTGAACTTAGCCTTAAGGTCTCTACCCATTACACCGTATCATACCATGACCGTACTATGAACGTGTGAGGCAAAAAAATATTCTTCATATTAAAAAGTGCCGGTGCCGGAACGGTCTAGTGGGCGTCATCTCATAATGCCTCATACAAAGAATATTTTCTTGCATGTGACGGTACGGTTAAAATGCATAGTATTGCCAAATGTCTACAAAGCATTAGGACAGCTCACAAATTTTCAAAAAAAGCTTACGTTCTCGAACGCACCTTTATACCATCAATTAGGGGAAATAATAACTGGCAACACTAAAATCTGCCCACATTTTATTTTATTTTACCTAGATCATACATCCAATGAACTAAACAAAATCATTTTTTTCTACCAAAAATAAAAAATCAGTCAAGAGTATTCTAGCTGCTAGGGCTTGTTTGAAATGGGAGAAATACATGCTGCGTGCAGACATAGGCTGGGTTGCACGTTATAATCTGAATGTATGGAAAGTTTGACAAGTTTCTATGGGATGACTGCCGACGCCATATTTAACGATGAACGGTCTGTAATCGTAAGTTGATGCAACCCGCCCTTTGGCTGGGATGGTCCCAGTAAATGTCTCGCCTGCTTCGACTAGCGACATTTTCTGGAGTCTGAATTGGACGCGCAATTATTTGAAAACCTAAGGTTTCTCATAAATATCAATTTTTTTCAAACCCAAATATTCAACAACTAGCAGATTTTAAATACTGATACTAGATTATTAAAACGTCGGGTATGTAAAACAATGATGACTCCGTATATTGCTTACTTTTTGAAAGCTACTGTCACTGATTTGTTCAGAAAAAGATTCAGTAATTTGTCGGTTGCCTATATGTGATTTTCACCTGCACCATTAACTTAAACATGAAACCGTTTTATCCACAGATAATGGAGCGTATACTATCGGTGGCGGCGAGCGAGAGCCTCGAGTCGTTCCTGCAGTTCTCGCTCACATTCGGCGGCCCCGAGTACGTCCAGGCCTTGCTCAATTGCACGGACAATCCTGGTGAGTGATACATACACAATAGGGGGTGTAGACACTAAATAAAATAATCAATAAGTAATGCTGTATTTTCCCGAAAAAGAATTAAAGATGTAGTCGGAGAAAAGCAACGCAATGGGTTAAATAATCACAAAGTTGTGTGTCCAAAATTTTAAGAGGTATGTTCAGTCTTTTTTCTGCAAAACGCACCTTCATTTGCTATGACGCTCTAGGATCGTGACGTCACGATCTGCTAGCGTTTTCTCTCTAACAAGTAACATTAAAACGGTTGTAGCTTCGTAACTCTTTGATATATCTGAATGGGATTTTGGTCACTAGGCATATTTGTTGCATTCTTTCTTTTGGAGTAATAATACATTTTGAATCTACGCGTAATCTTCTTGTAACATCGCCAACACAATGAACTAACCATCCGTGCACTTTATGTGGTTTGTAATAAGGTTCAATATAAATATAGGATGGTCAGTTAACCGCGTTGGCGTTTGTACGGTAGGCGGGTAGATTATAAGATAAAATTGATTGTATTATGCTAGCCGTTGTTACACCAAACCTTGTTTCGCTCAGGGATCCGCAACAACTCCGTGGCCCTCGGGCACCTGACGCGCGTGCTAGCCGCCCTCGTCTACGGCAACGACCTCAAGATGGCCATGCTGGTGGAACACTTCAAACCAGTCCTGGTCTTCGACAAGCTGGACTCGGAGCAGTTCACGGAGGAGGAGTTCCGCATGGAGCTGTTCTGCGTGCTCTGCGCCAACATAGAGAGGAACTCCATTGGAGGGACGCTCAAGGACTACCTGATCTCTCTGGGCGTCGTGAGGGACGCGCTCGAGTATATAGTGGTGAGTAGACTACAGAGATGAGCCACTTGGTACCAAAGTCATTTCCGTTATGGGTTAAAACACTTGAACCCCTCGTTACGCTCAAGATTCTATGATTTCGATGAACATTTGTCCGTAAAACAAGGTACCTCTCGCGTCGGGGAAGTGGCTAAGGGTAGTATTCCACTTGTCCGAGATCTTTGTCCAATGTGTATTTGCGTCTCGCATTTGGTTTAAAGTTTGAGTGAGATGTAATGCACATTGGACAACGATCTTGGACAAGAGGCATACCACCATAAGTTACGGGGATATCTTGGGGAATATGAAGGTTTTGTCTGCGGATAAAGTCATCATGATGAACTACTAATGATCGCGCGAACAAGCTGGTGTTAACAACTAATATCTACATAACCCTGCTTCCGCAGTAATTAGCCGTGCGTGATGCCGTGTCGCTTACTATGGGCCTCATAAGAAGGCAATGGAGAGGGCTAGTTTGTCTGCGTGATCGCATCAGAAATGAGGTTATCCGCAGCAAAACCAAGGCAACCAGAAATTAAATTCAGATTGGTGAAATTAGTGTTCTGTTCTATTTTATTCTATTTTATTTTATTTTACTTTAATTCTTATTTAGTTTTACTTGGTTTTATTTTGTTTCTTTTCTGCTCATATGTAAATGTAAACATAAAATAACAATACATACTTATGATCTAGTTCGCATGCTTAATCATATTGTTATGTATAATTTTAGTGTAGTTTTTAGGATAGTTCACGCTCGTTGTTAATTATAATCATGCTGTGCATACATGTTTTGGATGGCATTCCTAACTAGAACCCCTGATGTATCTTGTACTATCTATGTAATGAATGTTATCTGTTTTGTGTGCCTAATAAATAAATAAATAAATAAATAAACCGATATAGCCCTGCGAATCGCTAAACTTAAGTGGCAGTGGGCGGACATTGCACGTAGAAACGATGGCCGTTGGGGCGGTCTCGAGTGGCGACCACGTACGGGAAGGCGCAGCGTGGGTGCGCAGCAAGGGGAGTGATGACCTGGTAAAGGTAGCGGGCGTCCGCTGGAGTCGTAGAACCGGTCACTTTGGCACTCTTTGGGGGAGGCCTATGTCCAGCAGTGTAAATGTCATAAAAATTGTAGCGTAAGATCTCAAAACGAATTAACCGCCGTTTTATTTTCGCAGAAAAACGCGCCGTGCGTGAAACCGACGCTCGTGTGCAACGACTCGGACGAGCTTAAGGAGTTCATCAGTCGGCCCGCGCTGCGGTACATACTGCGGTTCCTTACTGGGCTGGCTGCCGACCACGAGCCCACACAGGTCAGTGACACCACACAGTTTATCTATACTAATAATAATAATTAGAATCATTTATTGAAAAATCCTTATTGCTAATGGTACAGTCAGCATCATGTAGTTAGTAGCAGCCGTGTTGGCGAATGTTTCGGTACACGTCTTTATTACTGTAAGAGTAAGGATGACTATTTATTTAATCGTATGGCATACATTATTTTGGCCTTTAAAGTTTGTCACTCTTTAGTACCATCCAGGGGACACGTGCAGGGTTGTGGTAGGTAGCTCCTGCGGACGCGAGTGACAGTTGTCCCCCCTTCCCCCCCTGTCAAAGTGACAGATAAGGACAAACGAATTTTAACGCCATTTTAGTTAAAACAGGCTTGTAGTACTTTTATGAATACGGCCGTACAGACCAGTAAACCTATAGACGTCGCTTAGTCGGGCGACCCCCTCTGCCACACATACGGTGAATTCACTCTATATTTGAGACACCGGACCAATCACTTACGCGCGCGGCCTTGAATGCACCAATCACAGCGCACTAGACGTCCCCCGCGTCCCGCAAGTATGGCAGCTTTGTTTGTAAGTAAAAATTAGGCTAAGCGGGGTCTTTAGGATATATGGTCTGTGTACGGCCGTTAGTGTCTCCGCCCCTAACTAACTTTTCTCAAAAATGGCCCGCAAAGTGAACATAACTCGCTACATATTGGAAGGTAAAGTGTATAGTTTAAGGTCAGAGCTAAATTAAAAAATAAAAAACATTGCAGGCCGCCTGGAATGTTATATATAAATTCCTTTATTTGTCGAGTACCAAATTTTTTTTAAAGTAGAAACTGGCATATAAAAGACGGCACAGCTCGTATTCAGCCAATTCAAACCGTATTTTTCTGTTGCAAACACGACGTTTTTGTATGTGTCTCAAATAGTTTGCGTTTTTTTGGTGGAAAAATACACTTGCCATTCTGTTTAAAAAAAAAACGGCGGGAAATCGTAAATATTTTCACGTTGTGCAACGATATTTAAAGTTTACAAAAATTTAGTATTTTTTATTCCCCCAATTTTGAGAAAAGCACTATATTAGCCTCAGCCGGAATGGCAATTGCAGGCTTCGTATTATAATTAAACGGACTCGCAAGCTCGTCCGTTTAAACAAATACTCAGCCTGCAATTGCCTCCTTCCCGGCCACGGCAATAATGTACTATTCCGGTATACAGATGCTGGTCTGCGAGCGCGTGATCCCGATTGTGCACCGCCTCGAGCAGGTCTCGTCCGGCGAGCACGTCGGCTCGCTCGCCGAGAACCTGCTTGAGGCGCTGCGCTCGCAGCCGCAGTGCGCCGCCAAGGTGCAGGAGGCGCGCGAGTTCACTAGACAGGTACCTAATGTTTTATTTATTTATTTGTCTGGCAACAAGGCCCGGACCATCTTTACAAATGCCTTACAGACTAACATACATAACAATATACAAAATTCATAAACATAACACAAAAACACGTTTAAGACGGCGACGCGCGGCGCAGGTTCTGGGTGTCGAATAGCCGGCCTCGAAATCGCCGGAGAAACAGCCAGGGGACCGATTTTTGACTTTCGAGCGCTCGAAAATTAAATAAAAGTAAGAGCTATTGTAGTGTCAAAATTACAGGCACTTACTTTCTACCAATATATCATTTCAATTATATTGGCTGGCTCGTATTCACGAGTGGTCAATACCGCTCATTTTTCTTTGTGCACGTTTGAGAATAAATAATTGAATTGAGCGTTATTTGCGGAAGTCCATGATATGTTAAACGATATTCCGCTAAAAACTTGACTATTTTATTCCACCTTCCCCGTTCCATCACCGGACGACCAGGCGTGGCGAGCGAATGCATCCTTATGTTGTCAACTAACCATTTATCCGCGATCGATTTGTCTCGGCTTTCCTAGTGCGAACTGCTAAGGAATGGAATTCGCTCCCTTCATCTGTCTTTCCTGAAAACTACGATCTAGGTGCCTTCAAAACAAGAGTGAATAGGCTATTACTGAACCAGTGAACTTCATCTTAGATCCGTCGTCGGTTACCATCAGCAGTGCACGGCTAGCACGCGACAGCGCGCGAACTCTCTCGATTTTTCTCGCACTATCCCTCTCTCGCTTATTAGAACACTTAGAACAAGAGATATAGTGCTTGAAAAGTCGAGAGTATATCGCCACAGTCGCATGATAGACGTGCAGGTGAGACTAGAGTCAATCCACAGATATAGATATACCTAGAAACCTAGATAACTTAAACACCTCAATCTGTATGAAAACCGACCGTGTCACATTTTTCTACCTACTTTGACGTCACACGGGCGAATTAGTGATCTGAATTCCCCGTTGTCCGCGGAAAATCGATTCGGCAATAAGGTATTTTCTTAATATTCACGGACAACCGGCTACCACAACAGACGCGCGCGGAATGTAAATCGGAGTTCCAACAAGGAGTCCGAATTCTGACACGCGAAGTAAATGCATTTGCGTGATCTATGTATATCTATATCTGTGAGTCAATCACAATACAGTTTCTTATAATAAAAAAAAACGAGCTGCTCTACTCTTATGAGCAGACCTCGGACAGAGTGAGCCATTTTTACGTCATTAATGTCAGTGTAGATGTTAATATAGATATGCCTCAAGATGAAATATTAAAAAGAATTCATGAATAATAATTAAACAAAAATGACAGTGCATTATGTACAAAACGAGTAAGTATTATTAATTTATTCAAATTTTTCTTTGTTATTGGTTATTGTAATAAAGAACTATAATTTTTTCTAGATTTTCAATTTTCAACGCACTTCTTCTTGAGTTTAATATCCACTTATAGATGGAAAAAGACACTGAAGTGAGCGGAGTGAAGTTGTACATTAAAATACCGTCCACATCTGTTCCTTCCGAAATTTTTTCAGCATAGTCCCTAAACAGATCTAAGTCTGGGTTATTGTCTATCTAAAGAGGTATGATATCATATCAGTTATATTATATTACTTTCATATGGATATATGTAATAATATGCTTATCATTTAAAGAGGCTTGCTATACAATTAATTTGTTTTGCTAGTTATGTAAAGATCTAAATAGAATAATTTAATTCGTTATTCAATTACATCACATCTGCCATTGAATGACTACGTAGGTATGTCCATATTATGCAAACTCTTAAAACAGCTCACCCTGTCCGAGGTCTGCTTATGAGCGATGTTGAGATACACCTATTTGCGTATTTTTGCATGCGGTTAATGCGCCCACCCTCCCTCAGCACGTGCAAACATGCAAATAATTACAGCAAAACACTACCTCGACACGTGTTTCGCCTCTCTACGAGGCACCCTGAGGAGATGCTGGCAAGAGATGTTGCTCGCGCCACGTCCACTGAGCAAATCCATAGATAGATTTTTTAGCCGAATAGCAAAGCATTATTGTTCTCGCAACATACAGGTGCGTACTGTGGGCCGCGGCCGTTGCCCACAGCGAGATGACAGCTGTTTGGCCAGCCGTAGGTCGACTTTCAGTGCGACTCACCTACATAGCCTTAGGTCGCTTGTAGACGTCCGTTGTTCTCACCGGACAGCGGACCGATTTTTCGCCGGACTTGCGGTGTTGTATGGCGTATGTCGCCGGACAAGCGTATAATAGGGGCGAATATGGAATATGCATGGGACTACAATTTTGAATAAATTGCACTCTTAGAATTATCAGTTGTCACACAAAATAGATATTAAAAAGAAATACTATTGTATTACTTTAATCTCACGTTTAAATCATGTTGTTTTTTTTATAACATTTTATAACTGACAGAATAATAAAGGCACCGAGAATATGGATTGTGACGTCATAGTCTATACCCGTTTTAGTATAGAGCGTTTTCGGTGGGTGCTGGCGCTTACAGATTTCAAATGCAAACATCAGAAAAAACATAAGACATTTTTAATGCTACAGTTGATATTGTGTCGCTGGTTATGATGAAATCGTTACTAATATTGAATACTGTCAACAGGAAAAGAAGCGTCTAGCGATGGCAGTGCGCGAGCGTCAGCTCGGCGCGTTGGGCATGCGCAGCAACGAGCGCGGGCAGGTGACCGCGCAGTGCTCGCTCACCCAGCAGGTGGCCGACCTGGCGGAGGAGGCGGGCGCCGTGTGCTGCATCTGCCGCGAGGGCTACAAGTACCAGCCCACCAAGGCACGTGACCGACTTATCCTTGATCAACCTTGTTCGGTGCACTAACAAGGTTGATTATTTGACGAACTTATGGTTCACTAACATGGTTGATCATTTGACGAACTTATGGTTCACTAACAAGGTTGATCATTTGACGAACTTATGGTTCACTAACATGGTTGATCATTTGACGAACTTATGGTTCACTAACAAGGTTGATCATTTGACGAACTTATGGTTCACTAACATGGTTGATCATTTGACGAACTTATGGTTCACTAACATGGTTGATCATTTGACGAACTTATGGTTCACTAACATGGTTGATCATTTGACGAACTTATGGTTCACTAACATGGTTGATCATTTGACGAACTTATGGTTCACTAACAAGGTTGATCATTTGACGAACTTATGGTTCACTAACATGGTTGATCATTTGACGGGGATGCCTATGTAAAAAAGACGGATAGGACTCGTGGCTGCCTGCCTATAGGCGGTGTGGCCCACGCGATCGTGCCCTTTGAACGCATCAGTACTTACGAGAGCGTTTAAAGCGAAATTCTTCCATTTTCACTTGTCTAATGTAATGATTCTCTGCACCTAAGTATTGCCACAATTAACTGTATTTTCAAGGCAATCCTACAAAAATTACAAGAACCATTACTGTAGCGTCCAAAGACTACGGTAAACAACTTACCATCCGACCGTAAACCGGCCTGCCGGTGTCGTAGTATTTAAAAAAAAAATCATATATCACCCTAGTATATTTTTCCGCAGGTGCTAGGCATCTACACGTTCACCAAGCGCTGCCCCGTGGAAGAGTTCGAGGTGCGCGCGCGCAAGACGCTCGGCTACACGACCGTGTCGCACTACAACATCGTGCACGTCGAGTGCCACATGGCGGCGGTGCGGCTCGCGCGCGCCAGGTACTGTACTCTGACGTCACGCGGGGCTGGACACGCGAGGGCCGATCAAGTTTCTCTTGCGGCTTGTTGCCATGGTTACAAACTACACTTTCACTGCCAGAAAGGCCCGCCTATGCCGTATTCGCTTACCGCTACATACGAGGAAAACCACGGGATCGGCTACGAGCGTAGCGTAGCGATCCCGTGCGTATCCCCTACGGCGTAGGCGCGCGCTACACGGTTTCCTGGTACTTAGTGTGTTAAAGATATATAAAAATGTTAAGAATAGTATAAATACAATTTTCAAAAGAACTACGCGCGGGGATAAAATTTGGGAGCGGGACACCTGGTGCGATCTCTATTGCATTTACCTGTTATGATTGCAATCTGTGATTTGACGTATAAAAGTGGTCGAGGCCCAGGATCGGTAAACCCCTTTTTAGGCTTAAGCTTATCGGTTTGGTAACCCTATCAATTTGTTTACCTTATGATAGGGTTACCCTTCTGTTATCGTAAACATATCAGAGGTGGTAACCATATTGTTATTACCATATTGATAGGGTTTTCAAATGGGTTAGTGGCAGGACAAGTTAACTCGATTAATAGTGTTACCCTGTCAATAAGATTACCTTATCATAAAGTTACCAATGTGGATAGGATAAAAAAAAAACTATAATACTCATAAGCCTGTGGAAAACCCTAATTAGGGAAACCGGTTCCGGTCCCGGGTTCAAGCCTATTTGCAGAGTAAATGTTTTTCTTATTATTGAATATTCTATAATTGAAGTTTACTGCAAGTTCAATACGTTTTCATCCTCTTAGCGTTATGCCCGGATGTGCCCTAAAAGAGCCCGGGGTCCGCTTAGGCACACAAGATTGAACATAAGCACGAGTTTTACGAAAGCGACCAACCAAAACTAGACTAGATTAGACCGGTTTCCTCATATTGCAAGTTCAATATTAATGTTAAGTATTTGAATTTCATAGTAGCTTTATTTCTAATCTGATTGAATATAGGTAACGGTTATTACAGGGCGCAATAAGAAAAAGTTGATCTACCCTCAACATAAGGAACTTTTGATATTTAGGTCTAATAATTTTGGTCTAGTGACATTATAATTGAATAGTGCACATGTTTTGATTTTATAATCGATTTCTTTTATCGCCGCGTCTCAGCATTCACTAACTGGACTATGGAAAATCGACGTGCACTGTACATCGCTAGGAACAACTATTTAAGAATTAAAAAATGAATGACATACAGTATAATTATTTGGGGTTTCCCACTGACAGATAGTTTGCCTTCATTTAATTTTCAACTTTAACCTCGTACAAATGAAGTAGTTATTTCTAAATCGGTAGACGTGGGTAACAGTATTCTGAAAATACCTTTATTTGTATGACATTAAAGTTGAAAATTAAATGTAGGCAAACTATCTGTCAGTGGTTAACTAACAGTAATCGTACTGTACTGTAATGACGTAGAAAATAAAAACGTATTTTCTAAAACTTCGTTATAATTTCGTAAAAAAAGTAAAGCAGGGGATTAAATAATCACAATGTTATAAGTGTCCAAAGTTTCAAGAGCAAAAAACGCAAATAGCACCTTCATATGAAACGATTGTCATTTACTATGACTATTTCTCTCTCCAACAAGCAATCTTAAAACGGTTGTAGCTTCGTAATTCTTTGAGATATCTGAATGGGATTTTTGTCACTAGGCATATTTTTTGCCTTCTTTTTTTTAGATAGATAAATCCTTTATTCTTTTCCACAACATACATGGTAAAAAACACTAAAATAAAAAATAAAAAAACAAAGAGTGACGCAGCTTAGAACTAAATTTTGGAGTAGTAATACATTTTGAGTGTACACCCGTATTGCTGTGGTTGACAAGATGACAAGTAATGGCGCTGTCCAGTGGCCTTATTATACTTGTCATTGTCAACCAACGATGTACGTCGGATTGTCGTTGTCGGGTGACAATTGTCAAGTTGGTGAAACAGAGGCGTAATATCTGCAGTTATTTCTATAATTCCAAAATGTACATTTCCTAATTTCGGTTATTTGAAGTACACGTCAGCTTTATATTATAAATTAGACATTTCGGCACGATATTTTTTTTTCTTCTATTCAACTTTCATGACAGCTTCTTTAACTACAGTACAGTCGGCTACAAAACGACGTAACCTGTATGTGTAATAATGAATTTCTTTGTATTTGGGTCAATCAACTGGTTCTTTCCCGTCGGCAAGAAGGGAACATGTGTATGCTGTTTTTAAAATAATTCTTACAACATGAACTTCTCACATACTCAAGAGAATGAGAAAAAAGAGTTTGTGAACCTCTACATTACCATACATTTGCTTATAAGATCACAGCTTTATGTGACCCAGGAGACGTGACCATGGCAACTAGCGACGCAATAAAGTTGATTCACCCACTGTTTTCATCGAAGCTTAGTGCGTAGGCAAACCGCCATTTCAGTAGTTTGTAACGTCAATACTTAAGAAGTACAGGGGGCCTAGACAACTAAACTAAAAAACTAATAAAATGTATGGGAATGACAGATGTTAACGAAAAATGTTTCGTCGGCATCTGTCATTCCCCTACATTTTATTAGTTTCTATTGGCGTTAGCGCTTGTCGATTGTAACCTTGTCTACGGCCCCTGAGATGCCGTCAGGAGCTATAGAAAAGAAAACTGCTTCGTACGAAACCCGTTGTTGAAGAATTCTTCTTCCCATTAGACAACCCGTTGCGATCGAGTAACACTTAGATTGTTTTAACAGCCTATATTTGACAGCCGTCATCCCGGTCATTGTGGCACTCTTTGGGGGAGACCTATGTCCAGCAGTGGACGTCTTCCGGCTAATATGATGATGATGATTGATGATCCCGGTACAATACACCTAAACGTCATGACATGACATATGATGACATAAATTGTACTGGGATGACAGCTGTCAAATATTGGATGTAATTTTCACTATAGTAGCGTGCGCAGTTGAAGTGATTCAGAGCGGTCACCCCCACCAAGCGTCGATGAAAACAGCGTAGCCGACTTTATAAAGTGTAAAGTGTGTGTGTAAAGTGTATACACTTGATTGATTAAACACATTTTTTTTGTTTCCATCTCTCAATAATTGCTACTAACACGACGGTACAGGTGCAACTGGTATGTATCTATATGTGCGGTCTGAATGTAGCTGTTACCGGACGCGTGTCTCACGCGAAACCGCCTGCATCCGTTGTATATGGGGTTAAAACTAGAGTTTTCTCACTAGACCTATTGGGTTATACAGATATTTAGGTTCGGGTCTCTCCTGTGGATAGTACAAAAGTTAAGGGCGTTAAGGTTCGCTTTCCATACAAAACGTTATTAGACATTCACAGGCTAACGGTGTGATATTTTAAGAAACTTTTGTAACATAATTTCATAAACTGGCTTTCCATTTGCGCGAAATACCCCTTTTCCTAGAATAAATTTGTGTTACATAAGTTTCTTAAAATCTCACTCTGTTAGCGTGTGAATGTCAAATAACGTTTTATATGGAAAGCGAACCACCTTGAATACAAATTCTCAAAGTCTTTATTCGCATAAATGGCGTCTCCTCTTCTATAATTCTAATTCTAATGGCAAGCCCTTAACTAATCATAGGAAAAGAGACTTGGTTTGCTGTTCGGTCCAGAAATTTGATGGTGGATCTTGGTTCTGTGCGTGCGTTGTTACTTTAAATTATGCCCGTATCAATATTTCTTTCAAAAACAAGTTGGCGGGTGTATATTCCTTTGATAGTCGGCACCCAAGTAGAACCGAGATGGCGTCATGCTTGGATAGAATGTGCGAGTCCGCACGCCGCCCCGTTGCTATGGATACGCGTTCTCCACCTCGCCTCACTTCTGATTACACACGAAAATGTACTCCTACGCAAATTTGCAGGGCCTTAGATGGCTGCCATTTTATCACTTTCGTTGTGCATAGAGCCCGGATATTTCACGGCAAAACAAAACACTATCGTAATCCAGCCAGTGGTAGAAACATTATTTTATCGATATCGATAATTGTGTAGTAGAAGAAGAAACGTCACCAAAGAAAATAAATACTTATTTAATAAAAAAGTACGTGATGTTTGTATGAAATTATATATTAGAAACAGATGCAATTTCTTCTTCGTAATCCACGTCAGAACATACAGCAGCACATGGTATTTTCTTTGTGTAAATGTGATAGGAGTAGATAATCATTAGTTTTTCAACATTCTCTGGGAGTAAACAGTTTCGTCTATCACTATAAAGCCATTTATGTATGTATACTAAATGTACGTTCAACTTCACTTGACGTCAAGGGAGCAAATTTATAAAATTAATTTACAGTTTGGGTAATATTTTCAGATATTTCTCTTAAACTGTCATAATCAGGATTTCGTCCGAGCACAGCTTCAAATTTGCGTAATAATACTCGATAACGATAAAATAATGTTTCTATCACTGGCTAGATTCCGAAAGTGTTTTGTGTTGCCGTGAATAATCCGGGCTCTGTGCATAAGACATCCGTCACTCGCTCACTCGCATACTTGTCAAAACGTCTTAAAAATACAATGTCGTAGAATGTCAACCCTGCTACGCCTCACTGGACCTAACAGCAACATTCAACATTGCCCTGCGATGAGTTTTAACCTCATTAGGTTGAGTATCCACCCTTAGACCACATGACGTCACCATAATGCATGCACACTCGTAGTAATCAGTAAGGCGGTTGTCACACTGCTCCGCATCTCCGGACGGAGGTGCGGAGCTGCATACAAATTTCGCCGGACGGAGGTGCGTTGCAGACTGCAGTGTGTCGTACCACACGGAATATATATACAAACTGAGGTACTTGCATACAACGAGAAACGCACCTCCGTCCGGAGATGCGTCGCAGTGTGACATCCACCTAAGGCCCGGATTTTCGGGTGCAGCTTTTGTCAAGCTGCAGGGAGAGAACACCACTGTTTATAGATGGTATTTTACATTTTACATATTAATAAATTGTATGCGAGAGGTAACCCATGTCGATATAACGTATAAATAAATGAAACACCTACTGATTGACCCCACTGGTTTTCTCGTTCGCTGCTGATTGAGGTTTAAGTACTCATCTGCCATTGTCAATACATGTTAGATACCTATAAAGAGTTGACAAGGTAACGTGGTATTTGCTTGCAAGTGTGTATTATTAGAATAACCGCATTGATACAGTAATAGTCTGATAATAGGGCATTTTCAATAATTCGTTTACCCAATTAGCGTAAGTTGTTAAACAAAAATTAACTCAGTGTCAGTTGTGTGACGACAATTAAGTATTCAGGTTGTATTAAAAATTAACTTTTTGTCTCAATTTATAAATTATATGCATATACACGTTATTAAAATGTGAAACAAGTTCAGTTTTACATCATCTGTATGTTTAACTTTAGTCACAAAACTGACACTGAGTTAATTTTTATTTAACAACTCACGCTAATTAGCGTGTACCCAATTGGGTACACGAATTATAAAAAAAATGCCCAATATCGATAAAAAGCGGTGCTCTCGCCTTACAATCTGTCAATAGCCGCACGCAAAGATCCGTGACCTAAATTAACAACATATCTTGAAATGGATATCTGTTATTCAGCGAGCGAAAAAATTATAGAATGCAAGCTCCTTACAAATTTCTACCCAAACACGTGCATAAAACCCGGTATGCGCATGTTCGGACTAAACGGCTGCCTGGCATCGTTTTGACACCCCGCCCCCATCCCCGCATAGTGATAATGGCTGCACCCATTCTATGGGGTCATTTTGCGGCGCTACTTAGACTTCTACGTTTTTTTCGTTCGCTGCTGTTATTGCACACAACAATGTTCGTTTATCGTGTACGGATGTAGTGAATAATGTATTTCCATCGTATTTGTTCCGAAGAGGTTTTGTTTGCTTTCTTAATTAGCATATAGTACAGTCAGCATCATATAGTTAGTAGCAGCCAAAGTAGCCAAATATATCGGAACACGTCTTTATTACTATAGGAATAAGGAAGTGTTACGATATATTTGGCTACTTTGGCTGCTACTAACTATGTGATGCTGACTGTACTTAATTGAAATATTCACCACACGATTGGAAAACTACAAAAAAAAGGAAAACTCTTAGAACATTTAGTCCAGTAGATTATAATTCAACTGCTTGAATGTCTATTTCTGACGTAGTGTCAATTCGCGGACAGAACCTAGTATTTTATAAAACAGCTGATGATTGAGTAGGTATGGAGTTCTGTTCTTATTGAAATTTATCGAGCACACGGTTCTATCTCGAATCGACAAAAAATACTCCGAAAAGACCAAACTATCAATCAAGAAAAAAAAAGAATATACCATCTGTAGCCGGGTGGACGTCGTCCAATAGGGTTGAGCTGGTCTCCGATTGGCCAAAAGTTTGGTGACACTTTAGAACTGTCTTGGTGGCTTCTCATCTCCTCCGTGTATTGCTGTGTAATTTCTCTTAAACGGAGTTTTACAGAAATGTTTCTGAGCTGAGTAAACTAGTTATGTTCAATGTATACTAGCATATCCCTGTTGTCTGTTTGTATGTCAGTCCGCACGCTTACCGTTGCATGCCTATCTTCTTGCATACCTTCGTATATTTTGATCATTTTTAGTATTTTCGTAAGAAACGCATTGCGCTTTATTATTACTAAACGGGTCTTAATAGCGTATGGTTATGGCTATTTCCACGTCCAGATGTGTAGTTAAATCCTTGTTGGCGAGAAGACTCATAGTGTGTAGTTAGTTAAAATGTGTGTCTTCTCGCCACCGACGATATACTGATGAACACATTGTGCGTTGAATACACTGAAAGTGTTGGCGATTAGACTGAGCCTCTTTCATAGTGCAGTATTTTTTAGCAGTATATACTACTACTGAATTAATTTTGTATTAAGCAGTAACGTGTGCTAAAAAAATTGTAAATTTCAAACTAAGGTTTTTTTTTATTCAATTATCTTAGCCGAATTCGAACCGGCGACAACAGGGATACGCGGCCCGTCGCTATTAACCAACTGAGCTATCGGAACAATCCGTCTCGGTCACCAAATCTTTCAATCAGTTATCTTACAACTGCTGTATGTACTTTCGTATCTAAACCACAAACATCACAAAATGTCGCATGATTTGTGTAGCAATGTATAGTAAATGGGCATGTACTCGTAGATGTCTTTTCTGCCCATTTTGCGCAAAAGCACTAATAGGGCAAAATGTATTTGAATCCAAAATTGTGTGTTGGTAAAGAAATTATGGGATAGAAACCCATAAACTTTCAAAATTTCCACTAATAGAAATATATAAAATACTCATTAAATACAATACTTATATGAACTCATTGTATATTGGCAAAGAATCACCGAAAAATGGCTAAGTTGTCTGCTGTTGAATCCGATAATTTATGGATTCATTTGACATATTAGTACCTAATTACGGCTCGGTCACGACTCGAGCGGCGCCAGCGTGGGACCGAGAGATCGGAGCGCGGCCTCGCTCGCACGGACGGTGCATCATGCGCATGGACCTATAATACTCAGGACAAGCTATAGTAATAATAATACCACGCGCGAGCGACATGGCAGCATACACATTTCGATAAGTGTGACAGAAAGGGAAATATCATTCGTTATCCTTTTTCCACTTGTTTTATTTGCCACAACTGATATAGAATTTCACCACCCACAACTTCCCATGGGTGTCGTAAAAGTCGACTAAGGGAGCAGGGTTGAAGTGTGTTGTTGGCGATGGGCTAGCAACCTATCACTGCCATATCACATTTTGTCGATCATTTATACATTTATGCTAAAAGTGGCGCTTGAACATAAGTGTCATGTGCTCTGCCTACCCCTTTTGGGAATAAAGGCGTGAACGTATGTATGAATCTAATATGAAGTTGTGACAAATAAACCATTAAGTACCCGTCCAAATTAAGTAGGTTGTTTATGGTAAGACCAGTTCTTAATTTAGCTGTATAGGAGCCTTTCCGTCCCAACACATATAGCCTGTCCGGAGTATAATAGGTCCATGATAATGCGCCATACGAGAGAGCGATGGTTTCGGAGGCTGTCTCGCTCCTGCCGAGTCGTCAGTGTACTCTCATGTCGCGTTGCTATACGTAATCGTGCACCGAAGCAGGGACGAGTGGGAGAGCGCCGCGCTGCAGAACGCCTCGACGCGGTGCAACGGGCTGCTGCCGCTGTGGGGACCGCACGTGCCCGAGTCTGCGTTCGCGAGCTGCCTCGCGAGACACACCACCTACCTCCAGGTATGTTTCGTGTGAGGCTGTGGACTGGACGCCAGCGGGCAGCGGGGCGACCAGCGGCAGTTGATACATTCGAGCGACTTCTTTTTTTTTTATTCAGAAACAAACAGTCTTAAAAACACATCAGTTAGGTATGTGACTAATACAGTAATAGACCTATAGTTTCATACATTTTTATAAAGTTACAGGTTGAAGATATGAAAAAAGAATTTAAAATATGTTTAAAATATGACCAAAACTATCAATGAGTCATAAAAATATGTATATTTACTTACAACGAATAATGTGTAACCTGATTTATACCCGAGTTAAATCCCTTTTCGTCCTTGACCAGGAATGCACCGGGCACCGGGACATCAGCCACACGTGCACCATCCACGACCTGAAGCTGCTGCTGTGGCGGTTCGCGCGCGGGCGCACCTTCCACGACGACACGGGCGGCGGCGGGCCGCTCTCCAACATGCAGCTCGCGCCCGCGCTCGCGCACATGGCGCTCTACGTGGTCAACACGTGAGTATCCTCTTGACTCCCAGGCTATAAGAGCGCCCCGTGGCCGCCGCTACACGCGACCACTCTGCCGCTCATTGAGCCACTAGTGGCCGCCACTAATCTCGACCACTCTGCCGCTCATTGAGCCACTAGTGGCCGCCACTAATCTCGACCACTCTGCCGCTCATTGAGCCACTAGTGGCCGCCACTAATCTCGACCACTCTGCCGCTCATTGAGCCACTAGTGGCCGCCACTAATCTCGACCACTCTGCCGCTCATTGAGCCACTAGTGGCCGCCACTAATCTCGACCACTCTGCCGCTCATTGAGCCACTAGTGGCCGCCACTAATCTCGACCACTCTGCCGCTCATTGAGCCACTAGTGGCCGCCACTAATCTCGACCACTCTGCCGCTCATTGAGCCACTAGTGGCCGCCACTAATCTCGACCACTCTGCCGCTCATTGAGCCACTAGTGGCCGCCACTAATCTCGACCACTCTGCCGCTCATTGAGCCACTAGTGGCCGCCACTAATCTCGACCACTCTGCCGCTCATTGAGCCACTAGTGGCCGCCACTAATCTCGACCACTCTGCCGCTCATTGAGCCACTAGTGGCCGCCACTAATCTCGACCACTCTGCCGCTCATTGAGCCACTAGTGGCCGCCACTAATCTCGACCACTCTGCCGCTCATTGAGCCACTAGTGGCCGCCACTAATCTCGACCACTCTGCCGCTCATTGAGCCACTAGTGGCCGCCACTAATCTCGACCACTCTGCCGCTCATTGAGCCACTAGTGGCCGCCACTAATCTCGACCACTCTGCCGCTCATTGAGCCACTAGTGGCCGCCACTAATGTCGACCACTCTGCCGCTCATTGAGCCACTAGTGGCCGCCACTAATCTCGACCACTCTGCCGCTCATTGAGCCACTAGTGGCCGCCACTAATCTCGACCACTCTGCCGCTCATTGAGCCACTAGTGGCCGCCACTAATCTCGACCACTCTGCCGCTCATTGAGCCACTAGTGGCCGCCACTAATCTCGACCACTCTGCCGCTCATTGAGCCACTAGTGGCCGCCACTGATCGCGACCACTCTGCCGCTCATTGAGCCACTAGTGGCCGCCACTGATCTCGACCACTCTGCCGCTCATTGAGCCACTAGTGGCCGCCACTGATCGCGACCACTCTGCCGCTCATTGAGCCACTAGTGGCCGCCACTGATCGCGACCACTCTGCCGCTCATTGAGCCACTAGTGGCCGCCACTGATCTCGACCACTCTGCCGCTCATTGAGCCACTAGTGGCCGCCACTGATCTCGACCACTCTGCCGCTCATTGAGCCACTAGTGGCCGCCACTGATCTCGACCACTCTGCCGCTCATTGAGCCACTAGTGGCCGCCACTGATCGCGACCACTCTGCCGCTCATTGAGCCACTAGTGGCCGCCACTGATCTCGACCACTCTGCCGCTCATTGAGCCACTAGTGGCCGCCACTGATCTCGACCACTCTGCCGCTCATTGAGCCACTAGTGGCCGCCACTGATCTCGACCACTCTGCCGCTCATTGAGCCACTAGTGGCCGCCACTGATCTCGACCACTCTGCCGCTCATTGAGCCACTAGTGGCCGCCACTGATCTCGACCACTCTGCCGCTCATTGAGCCACTAGTGGCCGCCACTAATCTCGACCACTCTGCCGCTCATTGAGCCACTAGTGGCCGCCACTAATCTCGACCACTCTGCCGCTCATTGAGCCACTAGTGGCCGCCACTAATCTCGACCACTCTGCCGCTCATTGAGCCACTAGTGGCCGCCACTAATCTCGACCACTCTGCCGCTCATTGAGCCACTAGTGGCCGCCACTAATCGCGACCACTCTGCCGCTCATTGAGCCACTAGTGGCCGCCACTGATCTCGACCACTCTGCCGCTCATTGAGCCACTAGTGGCCGCCACTGATCTCGTCCACTCTGCCGCTCATTGAGCCACTAGTGGCCGCCACTGATCGCGACCACTCTGCCGCTCATTGAGCCACTAGTGGCCGCCACTGATCTCGACCACTCTGCCGCTCATTGAGCCACTAGTGGCCGCCACTGATCTCGACCACTCTGCCGCTCATTGAGCCACTAGTGGCCGCCACTGATCTCGACCACTCTGCCGCTCATTGAGCCACTAGTGGCCGCCACTGATCTCGACCACTCTGTGCCGCTCATTGAGCCACTAGTGGCCGCCACTGATCGCGACCACTCTGCCGCTCATTGAGCCACTAGTGGCCGCCACTGATCTCGACCACTCTGCCGCTCATTGAGCCACTAGTGGCCGCCACTGATCTCGACCACTCTGCCGCTCATTGAGCCACTAGTGGCCGCCACTAATCTCGACCACTCTGCCGCTCATTGAGCCACTAGTGGCCGCCACTAATCTCGACCACTCTGCCGCTCATTGAGCCACTAGTGGCCGCCACTAATCGCGACCAGTCTGCCGCTCATTGAGCCTCTAATGCCACTATATAATGCCGTGCATTTCTTCTGTTTCTTTTGATTTAGGAACAGGAAAGGCTACGGTATCTTGTGACAATGCACCTGTTAAAAGTTGCTAAAAGTTACAGTGCGTGTCAAAGAAATACTCAAAACAGTACAAAACATCTGCCGCAGTCGTGTAAAAATTAACTTATTTCTAATATATGCTCCTTTATTGTACAGGTCGAGACTAGTCGCGCGCGAGGTGGCCGCCCTGGAGACCTCGCTGGCCTGGGCGCCGGCGCGGCTGCTCGCCTCCGCGCACGACGCGGACGGCCCGCTGTACTATGCCACGCAGATGATGCTCGTGTACCCGCTCGTCAAGTGAGTACTGTGTGCCCTCGACACGTCTCTAGACAAATGTGGTCCCACGGGTCATCGGAAATATTCCAGGATCCGATGGGTATTCTTTTACAGGGAATCCATAAAATACAATTAATTGGACGTTGTTAAATGAAAATAATCTAAAATTTTAACCTTGTGTCTGAAATTAAAGTTGTATTTTTCACCATGATTGCTTTGTGTATCACTACATCCGTCGCTTAAGAAATCGAAATTATAACCTCAAATGCATATTTTAACAATTATAAAAGAGGCATAGCTCCTATGACTGTCGCTAAAAACTGACCAGGAAAGAGCTCTAGATGGCGCATTATGCTGTAAATTTTCTTTGTATAATACCGTCAAGAAAATCTCACTCACTCGGCATTGTCGACAGATGGAAGGCCCACAAGATAGATGTACTGAAGCGGCTCCTAGTGATCGGGCACGCGCGCGCCATAGCGCCAGGCGGGCCAGCGCTGCGCGCCATAGCGATCAAGCACCGCGCGCCACGCCCCTGGGCCGACTACAAGCCGTACGCGCTGTTTGTGGCGCTAGTGGACCAGCTGTACACCGTCATGTTTAAGGTAAGCATTGCAATGATGACTATCACCACAGCCGACTGGTCCCAGCGCACAGGATCAGCGAACGAAAAAACCATTGAATGCGAGCTCCTTACAAATTTCGACCCAAACACGTGCCTGAAACCCGGTATGCGCGTGTTCGAACTAAACGGCTGCCTGGCGTCGTTTTGACACCCCGCCCGCATTCATGGTGGGATCATTTTGCGGCGCTACTTAGACTTCTATGGTTTTTTCGTTCGCTGCTGTTATTGCACACAACAATGTTCGTTTATCGTGTACGGATGTAGTGAATAATGTATTTCCATCGTATTTGTTCCGAAGCGGTTGAATTCCCCACACGATTGGAAAACTACTAAAAAAGGAAAACTCTTGCACCAGTGGCAATGAAGGCACGTGTGTTTTAGTTTAGTGTTTCATTTACAGAAAGTTTATTTACGGTTACATACCAATAAAAATATTGAAGAAAAGTAAAGGTAAAGGTAGCCGTAGTACTTAAAACATCATTAGAAGATGTATTATTGATTAATTACCTTAATTATTTTAATACTTACTTGAATTTCCCCCCTATTTTTTTTGATACCTTTTTTGACATATTTTGTATAACCGGGGCTGGCACAACTAGGGCTCATGTAGGCGTTCACACCGTGCTCCGAGCAAAACCCACGAGACGCGACAGATAGACCGTCTTGTTTTATTTTTACCCGACAGCCACAGAAGGAGGGTGTTGTTTTTCGAGCGTATGTTTGTATATAAGGTGCTTCCAAATTAGATGCCAATACTTTAAGAGATGTTAACTTACATCAAAATAATTTACTTTAAATAGGAATTAACAAAAAACCACTGTTCATTTCACTGAAGGTGGTTATCAACTTATCACTAACTTACATCAAAATAATTTACTATTAATAGGCCTTAAAATAAAATAAATAAACTAAAAAAGAAAATAAAAAACAGCCTGTGCATTTAACTGACAAGGTGGTTATTACTATCTGTCAAGTGAGCATCCTAGTTTGTCATCAATGACATAATCAAAGAAGTCTTAATTATTGAATTATTTTAATCTAATTAACAGGGTGTTATTACGTGGCATAGTTGTTATCCAATTTTTTTCTCCAAAAACTAACATGAACTTTAAATTAGTTTTATGCTTAAGTGTACTTCTAGGGACGAGTACTATCAGCTCTGAAGGTATTGGGATCTAATTTGGAAGCACCTTATATATGTATGTATGTGGACAAGAACATTTGACGACCGCGGACCTAAACTCGGATTTTTAATTAGGCGAACTAACTTGACAGCTGAAAATGTTGTCAGACATAGGAAAAAATCAATAGTGATAGGTTTATGTCGATACAAGTATGTCGATATAACGTTGTACATACTATAAATGTGATTCAAATTGTAATTTATCAAGTAATCATACTAAGTATGGAAAAGGTTTATTTTAATTAGAAAATAATCATGTTTTAGACATCTTGTACATAAGTACATTGTTGGATAATAAATCTATTTTAAACTTTACCAGAATCTACATATTTATTTTTACAGTTTAAATAGGAATTTGAATTCATAAAGTGGGAACCTATCTTGCATAGTCCTTCCACCAACCGTGTCAGTAGTAAAAAAGCCGAAAATACATCTCATCCATATGTTTATACTATAACTAACGTAAGAAATAAATTTAATTAGTCTCTCAGTTGCCTTCCAGTGACACGGATGGTGGATCAGCATATACACATCATATTCGTACTTATTGGCAAATAATACAATAATAGCACAAAGAACTTCTTAGAAACCAAATTCTATCAAGCTATTATTTACATAACTTTTACACAAGTAACAAAAATGATAACAACAGTATACAAACTGCTTTACTAAACCTCTTGTATGAACTGGATTTTTTAAATATCGATATTCAGCACTAGCGAAACGTGGCAACTGTCAAGTTAGTTCGCCTAATTAAAAATCCGAGTTTAGTTGGTAGTGAAGTGATCCTGCCTACAAAGCAAGATGTCCTGGGTTCGAATCCCGGTAAGGGCATTTTTTTGTGTGATGAGCATGAATATTTGTTCCCGAGTCATGGATGTTCTCTATGTTTTCTTATATCGTCGAGTACCCATAGTACAAGCGTTGCTTAGTTTGGGACTAGGTCGATTTGTGTAAGATTGTCCACTAATATTATTTATATTTATTTATTTATTCTATTACTTGGGCTAAGGTTACAACGCCTTGATGGATTTGCCATGTGTGTGAGGTGTCGTGAGGATTCATTATAATTGTGGAAGGACAGGCTGTTTTCGAAAAAAGCAGATGGGGTTTTCGAAATAGTACATTGTTTAACGAGGGGCGTCAGTCGAATATTGCGAACAAGAGTCTATCAGAATCAGCTTTTGATGACTCGAGTTTGCAATATTCTTACGCCCGTGTTATACACAATGTTTTTCATCACATTTGCGAGGAAACAAATACATTTTAGATTAAATGAATACAAATCGTAATAAAAACTGCAACATGTCAGTCGTCCATTTTGTTGAATTTGACTTGAGGCGCGTATGGCAAAGACGCCACGATTTGAAAACACTTAAAAACATTTTACATAGACACTAAATAACTACATATTAAATCTGTAAATAATTCAGTTAAACATGTTTAAGTAGTTTTTTAAGTTTATATTTATTTATAAATACGTTTTCAGACATCGTATTTGATATAAAACCTCTGCTTTGTAACTGCCGCATGAGTGACAGATACAATTTAAGAAAAAAACCAGTACGCCCGTGGGCGTAACACAGGCTATTACAGCTCTGTATTACTGCGCATTATCAAGCCCTTTTCGAAAAAGTGTGATGAAAAAAAAAATATGTCTCTTGTATTCATTTAGCTCAACTGGCCAACTCATCCACTTGTGCAGAATTAAGAGTGACTGGCCTAAATTCCCAGCTGTCAATAAAACGAATCCTCTAATCAATCGCTGCCGTCGCAAGCGTCCATATGCTACGGTGTTGGTTTTAATGTGTTTTTGTACAATCTTCTGTAGGCGGTGGTAGAATTAGTCGCCTTTTGCGTTTCCTAAATTACAGAAATAATATAAACAACTTTTTCTTAAACCAAGAGAAGGGTTATTAAAAAAAAAGTACTCCAACTGAACTGAACTAAACCCATTCAATGGTGAGGACCACGAAATGGCTTTACCAGTATAACAAAAACACGTGTTTAGTGGGTTTATGAATAGTTGATTGGCCCATTTAAATCAATACGTTTTATATTAGCAATTAAAGCAAAACGGACAAAAAGATAAATAGTTTAAATACGTTAGATTAGTCGAAATAAACTTGTAATCTAATCGCATTCTACAATCGAGTTTAAAAACAAATCATAACGCGGATAAAACATCTAACGGTGCCTTATAAAACGTTGCTCAATAAAATGTGACCTCTCGCACTAACTGACAACCCGACAGCCGCCCTCTGAAGAATACCACAAACCATTGCACAATGTGATCTGACGTGCGACGTCAACTGCGGGCCCGACTCGAGCCGCGTGATGAATGGGCCCCGATAGTGTTGTGCGAGCTTTGAGCCAGTTGACACGAGCACTATAAGAGCTTTTAAGCCTCGTATCCAAAAGGGTCGAAAAACAAAATAGATGAAAAACAGCCCTGTAAGCTCAAGGTTTAACTCATATGATGACCTCTGTAGAATAGTTGGTAGTGGCCCTGCGTACGAAGCCGGAGGTCCCGGGTTCGAATCCCGGTAAGGGCATTTACTTGTGTGATGTTCCTGGGTCGTGAATGTTTTCTATGTATTTAAGTATTTATTTATCTCTATAAGTATGTATATCGTCGTCTAGTACCCATAGTACAAGCTACTAGGTCGATTTGTGTAAGATTGACCCCAAATAATTTAGTAGCTTAAAAAGTGACCCGGGAGTAATCACGGAAACAGCGACATAAAAACTGTTGATTCACCCTTTTGCTTGAATGTTCAATGTTAGATGATCTAAGTCTGGGGAGACTTGGACTTTAGAAACGCTTGCTCTTAGACAAATCAAATCTTCAGGGCTTCAATTCTTAAAGCTTGTACCAAAAGCTTATTAGTCAGCTCACCATGAAACCCAAGTTTCCCACAGCACTAGTCCCAAAGCTCCACTCATCTCTTCCCCAACCGCGTATCTCACTGCAATATCAACCTGAACTCTCTCCCGTTACAATAAGGTTTAAAATGCCTCCCAAGTACACAAGGTTAAGAATGAAGCTATATGTTTATGTTCACCTGTCGCTCACACGGCGCGACATTGACACGGGGCTATGGTTATGCAACCACGGCCTTGGCCGTCAAACGCGTCCTCCCGGTTTATACGTTCGGAGACATTTGGCTGTGGATGTGTGTGGAATATGAGCGCTTCGAGAAAGACGCCAGTTATAAGGCTAATGCCCACTTTTCACTGCAAGCGGAACGAGCTCCGTACGGAGTCCGTTTAACTCGCAATGGCGAATTGCATATTAGTCTTCTCTTATTCAGTGGAAGCACTTATATGCAATTCGCCATTGCGAGTTAAACGGACTCCGTACGCAGTGGAAAGTGGGCATTATACGCAGCTAATCTTGGTCTAACAGTGAATGTTTTCTAGCCTATCGGAACCTGGCCAGGTCTAGACTTCAGTCAATTTTTATACCATATTCTTTATAACATTAGATTTTAAACGGGCAAATTCGTCTACATCTCTTCGATTGTCTAGGATATCAGTGGGATGAATTGCACTAGTTTCGCTTATTTTGATCATTAATTGCTTTACAAACATAATAAATATAAGATTTCTTGCTCTTCAAAATGGGTGTCTTTAAAATCGCATTACGATTAACGCGCGAATTTTCTATAAATGACTTCCAATTTGTGTTCAATGTCGCGTCTCTTTATAACAATGAGCGTGCTGTGTCTAGTTTCAGTATCGTTCAAGAGGTACTCGTTTCGTTTGGCATCAATCTAGATAACTGCTCAACACTTTAGCGCCCACTATGAACTCAATGGAAAAGCTCCTAATAGAAGTTTAAAGGTAGACAGAGTAGCATGCTTGTTTCAACATAGGTTCCAGGGGGATGAACCGATTAGTTATATTTTTAATTTTTAAGAGATTGTCTAGATCTAGACTTACTTAGCTGGTTAATCTTTAAAAAATGCTTGTATATTTTTAGGAAAATTTCTGAATTTTCATGTTATTTCCACTCAGTATCACGACATCTTTCCATCCCAATAAGAGAAAATAAGTGTCCCAAACTTTCCATTTATTTTTGAACTTTGTTATTTTATTACCACCATACAAAGTATATGGGAAATGGGAACACAATAGGAAACAACTCTTTGTATATTTTTTTTTGTCATATTAGGATAGTAAGAGCTCGTGATTTTCAGTGGAACTGACATATAACAATTAATAATATATGCAACGTGCACGCAGCTTTCACCTGAATTTATTCCTATTCAACACCGGAAAATAAATAAACCTTTTAATTGGGACACCTTCATGTCGCAACTAACGTTTGGCAACCTGATTCATTTCGCAACTTTTCATTTCCCAAACTCTGAAACTGTAAATATTTCAGGATTTATTTTAGGGCCGTCTTGTAGAAAACCCTTTAGGTTAGGTTAGTTTTATAAAAATCCTGAAATATTAAGTCTCAGAAATATTAAAAGTCGGGAAATTAAAAATTGCGACATGAGTCTGGTTGCTCGGGGAAACATTAGTGAACCCTTTTAACCCTTTATAAGGTAGAGGGAACTATATTCCCACTATATTCCCTCCATGAATGAATTCTATGAAAAACCAGATGCCTTTACGCCCGCTAAAGGGTTAATTCGCACAAAACAACCGACTTACCACCATTCTCCCCGACAGAACGTGAACGCGACCACGATCGACCAGTGGTCGGTGAAGCTCGCCGAGTACATCCGCAACAACGACGAGGCCAACGCCAAGTCCGCGGAGCGCATAGTCACCGCGTTCACCGACGAGCTGCTGCCGTGCGCGTCCTTCGCCGAGTTCTGCGACGCGGCGGGCCTGCTGGCCGATATACCCGACCCGGACGCCTTCCTGCAGGCGCTGATCAGCGAGCAGCCCTGATTCAGGGCCCTGGCCGCCGTGTTGGAGAGGGCGGCTCGGCTGTAGCCAGACAGTCGGAATAGGGGGGATTGTGTAGGGGTGGCGCAACTGGCTTTAAATGTAACTTAATAGCCAATCTCTGAGGGGGATTGTAACGGGGCGCAACTGGCTTTAAATGTAACTTAATAGCCAATCTCTGAGGGGGATTGTAACGGGGCGCAACTGGCTTTAAATGTAACTTAATAGCCAATCTCTGAGGGGGATTGTAACGGGGCGCAACTGACTTTAAATGTAACTTAATAGCCAATCTCTGAGGGGGATTGTAACGGGGCGCAACTGACTTTAAATGTAACTTAATAGCCAATCTCTGAGGGGGATTGTAACGGGGCGCAACTGGCTTTAAATGTAACTTAATAGCCAATCTCTGAGGGGGATTGTAACGGGGCGCAACTGACTTTAAATGTAACTTAATAGCCAATCTCTGAGGGGGATTGTAACGGGGCGCAACTGACTTTAAATGTAACTTAATAGCCAATCTCTGAGGGGGATTGTAACGGGGCGCAACTGGCTTTAAATGTAACTTAATAGCCAATCTCTGAGGGGGATTGTAACGGGGCGCAACTGGCTTTAAATGTAACTTAATAGCCAATCTCTGAGGGGGATTGTAACGGGGCGCAACTGACTTTAAATGTAACTTAATAGCCAATCTCTGAGGGGGATTGTAACGGGGCGCAACTGACTTTAAATGTAACTTAATAGCCAATCTCTGAGGGGGATTGTAACGGGGCGCAACTGGCTTTAAATGTAACTTAATAGCCAATCTCTGAGGGGGATTGTAACGGGGCGCAACTGACTTTAAATGTAACTTAATAGCCAATCTCTGAGGGGGATTGTAACGGGGCGCAACTGACTTTAAATGTAACTTAATAGCCAATCTCTGAGGGGGATTGTAACGGGGCGCAACTGGCTTTAAATGTAACTTAAGTTTAACTCTCGCGAAATAGTCGCGTTGTATACCGACTGGTACTATCTACTACTATCTACTATCAGTAGGAAGGGTAGATGTCGGTCGACCAGTTGTGCCGCTATGAATTGATTGGCTTTGAAGGGCTGCTTATGCCAAACACCGCCCTCTAGTTCCGTGTAACGCTTGCCTTTAGCACGGCTGTGCTCACTTATAAGCCGGGGGAAGTGCGACACGCGTGATACCTTAGCTTTATGGTGCAACGCTGTTTGTGTTATAAACGCTCCGCTCGCCCATAGACCAGGCCTTAGACAATTCAATGGACACGTATCAACAGTATCAGCATTAATGTTAGTGATTGTTGTTTTAATATCGAATGTATTTAACTTATATCGTACTGCTTGAAAATATGTAATGGTTATTCTGCTCTAATAAATGTTTTGCTTTTAATTACGGTTTTATTTAAATATCCTTTGTACAGCCAGAGGCAGAAGTTGCTAAGCGATCCTAGTGCTCGAAATGATCTACACACGAACTCTAATGTCAAAGGAATAAGCGTTAATGGAGCGTGTTATTTTGCTTAGCTACTTCTGATGCCGACGGTACAACACATTTAGTTGCAGTTGTTTTAGAGATATTATTGGACCTATCTTGAATTGATTATAGTTGTATTGATTTTAGTTTGGGGGTTTATATAATGGCTTTTATATCTAACACTTTATAACTGTTTGTGAAAGTAGTTTTAAATAAATACTGGTCTGTACGATATTCACACAAATTAGTGTCCTCTAATTCTTTTTCCACTGACTGACAAAACGTGTGGTAGGTACTTTCGTAACTCGGTGGAATTTGTAGTACAAAATTGTAGGATGTTGAACAGAACCATGAGTTCTTCCAAACTACCCATTTTTGTTCAATTAACTATGACGAAAAAATATACCAATCATCATCCTCCTAGCTTTATTCCCGGTTGTGCCCTAAAAGAGCCCGGGGTCCGCTTTGACACCTAATCCCAAGATTTGGCATAGGCACTAGTTTTACGAAAGCGACTGCCATCTGACCTTGCAACCCAGAGGGAAAACTAGACCTTTATATTGCGATAAGACCGGTTTCCTGACGATATTCTTTTACACAGCAACAAAACTGATGATAAATATTCCTTCTATAAGTACCGAAACTCATTGGTACGAGCCGGGAGTCGAACCCATGACCGCCTGAACCACTAGAGTACCGTAAACAAAAAAAAGACCGGGTTGCACTCCAGGAGTGCCGGCAGAAGTGAAAACTTAATAACATTGTAACAGTTTTTCGATCAGGTCACGTGACATCTTACGGTGTCACCCTAAAAATGAATTTGGCGCAAATTTATAAACAATTATCAATTAGGCGGACGGGCCGCGGGCGCGTTGGGTGCGACGGGCCGCTCGGCGGCGGCGAACAAAATACCAATTTGTTTTTGCGATTGCCAAATATCTTTCAAAGCTTTATCTCTTTAGGAATAACGTCCAAATTCGAATTTTCGAGAACAGCAGACGGCGGCGGTGAACAAAATATCAATTTGTTTTTGCCGTTGGTAAATATTTTTCAAGGTTTATCTCTTTAGGAATAACGTCAAAATTCGAACTATTCGAATTTGCTCAATAGCAAAACGGTGAAGGACGCTTGGACATAATTACAAATTTATTTGCAGAATATGCTAGTGCAAAAAGTGTTTAACGGCTGTATACTCTTACGAATAGCGTTCAGTTTTGAATGAAGTCGAATCGGCTAGCAGCAAAATATAAAAGTTTGTGACCTCCTTCACTGTCGCGTATTTAACAATTTTTCCCCATCCCAAAAAGTGCTCAGCGCCGCTAAAGAAGTTTTCACTTCAAAAATATACCACTCGAGGAAATGGTGGTGCTACTTATTACAGCCCCGCCATTCTGTAAATAGTTTTAGCCTCACCTCACCGTGCACCCACGTTCCGAATGACAGCCCTTTTGTCGAACATCCGCTCAGGAACGAAACGCTGCGCTCCGAAGTTCGTGATACCTATTTTAAAAAACTAGTCAAGTGCGAGTCTGACTCGTCGACGCCTAAAACCAGGCAATGTTAGTCAAATTAACTACGAAACTGTACCAAATAAATTCTCGTGACCAGTCTCGAGAACCCACCAATAGGCATGATGCCTCATGTTCAAATTGATAACTTAGTGATGCTAAATGGATAGTAAACCATCAAATTATCGTAATAAAGTATAAATTATAGAATATAATTAAAATCATAAAAAGATATGAACCTTGAAAGTTTAGAAAAAATATGCATTTTTTTTTATTGTCCAAGAGTAAATTAAAAGCTAGCAATAGAATCCTTACGCTTTTTAGAAACAAAATTGTATGACAACTATGTACTTAAACGCAGTATTTCGCGACCGAAACAACAATTTACCTGATTTTCCATACTACGATTAGTACAAATATACAAATGTGACGTCACACTTGTATAGACACACAGTATGAAGCGTTTCGCGCTGCCGCCAGCGAGGTCAATCTTTATCTCAAATTTTTAGGTATTTATGTTCTTTAATTGTAGTTGCTCCCATACAAACATTTGTTCCTCTCCAAAAACTGGTTCGAATGACGTCACAAAAAATGTTAGTCATCATCCCTATTATGGACAGAAACCACAGCCTGCTTTTATTCCAGCTGACCCGAATAATACTTGTATCAAAAATACAATTGGGACTCGAGTGATGCTGAGAATAAACGTCACCGAGGGACTGGTGAACGGCAGCATGGGGGTACTACTCCAGGCAAAATACGGTTTTGAAAAACATTAATTTATAATAGCGTTTTTTTTGTTGATTTCATTTGAAAATGTTATTCTAAGATGATTTAGTCAAGAATCCGACAAACTTTCCACCCGGAAGTAATTATGTAGATTTAAATGAAGCATGCATTATCTTTTTTTGTACGATTTATCTTGAATATTATAGAGCAAATGTAAATGAACCAAAATAAAGACAAAAACATTTATTAATATTTTTACTGACTTTTTAGAAGCCAGTTAACTTATAATTTTTTCGATGTCTGAATTTTTGTCGGATTTTGTCGCTGGGTAACTATTTAATTGATAATATATCCGTTATACTTAAAAAGTAAGCTATTATAAATTATTTCCAAAATTGTCATTTTTTCCATACAAGTTGTCAGTTCATTGCCTGGACTATACGAGTAGTTCGCGGTTTTGAGTGGGAAGGGCTAAGAAGAGAGCAATTGGAAGACGGAGCTGCCCAAAAAAGTTTTTGTCCAATTTGATGACTGTTATCGGTAGAAGTTACCGGGATTAAAATGGCTGGGTTGCTGTAGCTCCAATGAGTGACTTTTCAAGGAAATAAAGGTGCAGGTAAAATAGAAAGAGTAATGGTTCCACTCATCTTAAGTTGGGCCGTTACTGTACATAAATTACAAGGCACAACAGTAGTCATATACTTGGGTCCCAAAACATTCGCCAAAGGTCAAGCTTACGTGGCACTGAGTAGAGTAGTAGTTTGGTTCCTGTAATAGGAGCAATAATTTGAACCGTAGCTTTTTGAGCCTATCAAGCGAAAATACCATATGAACCCAGGCCGATTTCACCTTAGTTTCAGAGCCATTGCATTTTTTTTGTAAACAATCATGAATGATTACCCAGCGTGTTTAAAGCATCACCTAGATTACCATTTCATTAAAAGGAAACGTTGTCAAAGTAAAGCCACAGCAATTGTTTTTATACACAAAAATGGACAAAACTAAATTATTATTATTTTTGTAAATTTGAGATATGTACCTGTTAAGACATTTTATACTTTTACAATGATCTAAGGAATCCGTGGTTAAAATCTTTCGGGTTAGTCGCGAGCACCTTGCCTAAGGTAGGTATGTATATTGTCGCCTGGTACAGTCAGCGTCATATAGTTAGTAGCAGCCAAGGTAGCCAAATATTTCGGTGCACGTCTTTATTACTGTAAGAATAAGGGTGTGTTACGAAATATTTGGCTACCTTGGCTGCTACTAACTATATGACGCTGACTGTACAAGCTTTGCTTCGTTTGGGATCAGGTGTGAAAATTGACCCTCCAATATTTATTTATTTTATAGTACTCTACTTATATGGATATTGTTGCTATTCTGATAATTAGTCGTTTTGCTACCAGAAAATGTAGACATTTTACTAGGAAGACATTTTATGATCTGGCCATTTTAACTATCAGGGCCTTTTAAGAGGTCACTTTGCACGAGGTGGTCTTGCCGCGATCTAGTAATTTTGATAGTAAGCCATTCTGAGATTAAGACTTTATGCTCGGCGGTCGTTTTGCTACATAGTCATCATCATCTACTAAATAAATAAATAAATAAATAGTCATTATCCGAAAAAGACTTTTTGCAGCTGTGGTCGTTTTGCGATCCAGTCTTTATGCGGTTCATGTCGTTTTGAGAATCCAGTCGTTTTGATACCAACCCCATAAGTACCAAATCAGCTTTCTAGTGCTAACGGTTACTGAGATTATCCGCGGACGGACGGACAGACAAAGCGAAACTATAAGGGTTCCTAGTCGACTACGGAACCCTAAAAAAGAAAAACTGTTTCAAAAAGTGCAACTCAAGCCCTTTCATATGACACCCCACTTGACCTAATAGTTAATTTTTTTTTTGCCCTCTCATATTCGTAATTTTTCATAGAAAATTAAAATGTATATTTAAATTTCTTATTTGCCATGCACGTGGATAACTCTTATTTAAAACCATTGCAAATTTCATAGCTTAACTAGTTCGTGAGATATTTCACTTTGCGACAGACAGACGGACGGAGTCGCACCATAAGTGTTCCTTTTTTACCTTTTTTGGTACAGAACCCCAAAAAAGCTGTGTAGTTGGCTTCGATCTTCTAGATCTTGGCGTTAAAATCTTAAGTTATGGGAAGTTTGACAATAAGGCTGTAGGGATGACGTCTGCCGGCGCTATATTTAACGTTGATCGGCCTGTAATCGTAACTTGGTGCAACCCGCCGTTAGTGTTTCCACTTCATCATCATCATCATCGTATCAGCCGAAAGACGTCCACTGCTGGCCATATGCCTCCCCCAAAGAGTGCCACAATGATCGGTCCTGCGCCACCCGCATCCAGCGGACTCCCGTGACCTTTACCAGGTCATCAGTCCACCTTGTGTAGTGTAGGCCCCTATTACCCACGTTGCGCCTTCCGGTACGTGGTCGCCACTCGAGAACCTTTCCACCCCAACGGCCATCGGTTCTACGTGCAACGTGCCCCGCCCACTGCCACTTAAGTTTAGCGAGTTTAGCTACCACTTACTAGAATCTAATAGGATCAACTTGCTTTTGCCAAACTATAGGGCGGAGATACCCCAGTTCTCTGTGACTTGGACTTCGACATTACCGTGCCTTTTCACAGCAACCGGCGATACCATCGTTATCAACTTATCATGCCCGATGATATCTCCCTCACGATGCATGAGGCAACACACGATCGCATACGCAACCTATCCTCACTTACAACAAGGCGTAAGCAACCTGTGTGGTAGAGGATTTAGGATGTTCCGGTTGTGAGTTCCTCAAGGTTGCTTCCTCGGCATTGTGTGACAACTGGAGCTTTGAGTGTGTCCTAGATACTGTGAACGGTGCTGGGGTGTCGGATATCAATTGTTATTATTATATCGTATGGATTTATTTTTTCATAAAAAAGTGTGTTACAACAGAATTTCAAAATACAACTTATGTTACAAGAGATAATTATTCATAGACGTAGGCACATTTAAAATAAAATATCCAAGTTAGATAGCCAATCTCTGGTATCCGCGGGTAGCGCGTACAGATCGCTGAGTTCTCCCGCAAAGCGTCTCTTAGAGCACTCCTCCACGATATGAGCGGTTGTTTGGTCAGTCCACAGTTGCAACCCGGTGAAGGCTTGGCCCATTTATGGAGGTTGTAGTTACAACGGCTGACACCCGTCTTTACCCTGTTCAGTGTAACCCAAATTTTCCGTCGTTTATCTAAGCCAGGTAGTTCCTTAGTTTGGTCAGACAACGCGAAGTTATAGGAAGGACATCGGATATCAATGAGCAAGCTTTATTCAAGTGCTTGATGAGCAGGCTTATCCTACTAAGCCACAGATTATCTGTGCACTAAGCTGCCTACGAAGCCGGAGGTTTGAATCCCGGTAAGGGTATTTATTTGTGTGATTAGCACGAATATTTGTTGTACCTAACTGTTACTTTATGTATCTCCAGTGTGTTATACTTATCTCCATTTAGTACCCATAGTACAAGCTTTGCTTAGGGACGAGCTCGATTTGTACAAATTGTCCCCAAATATTTACTTATTTATTTTATTTTAAGGTTTCGTGGAATTACTATCTTTGGTAACCCACTTAGGTCTAAGTGGTATGTCACTGCCACACTGAATATTACCGCCTTGAGTATTTAAATCTTACTAAAATCCTGAAATAAATAATTGTTAATACAAACACATTGCTGTGTTCGTAGGGCAAGGGCCTCCCTCTTTTTCCACATATCCCTATCCTCGGCAGACTCCCACCAGTCTTGGTCAAAGACGTCAAGCTCATCTCGCCATCTCCTACGTGGTCTACCGAGACGCCGTGTTCGGTTCTGAGTAACCCACTTGGTGGTAATACGCATGATGCCTCATGTTCAAATTGATAACGTAGTGATGATAAATGGATAGTAAACCATCAAATTATCGTAATAAAGTAGGTATAAATTATAAAATATAATTAAAGTCATAATCATAAAAAGATAATGAACAGAACATTTCCACATTTATTTTTCAATTTACCACACTAACTGATTTCCGAGAGCAAATGCGTTGATTATTAGAGAAACAAACGCAATCGCTGTATGTGGCCCGATAATATTTGAGGACTTCCGTCGATTCCACAAGGATCACCTTTGGCACTTCATTAGTTGCTATTTCAACGGAATCTTATCAGAAGTCTAAGTCATCTGTGATCTTCATCATCAATTCCACTCCACCAAAGGGCATTGGGTAAACTTGTATGGGAAAAAATGTCGTTTTTTTTTTGCAGCGGCCAAGGATGTTTTTTTAATAATCGTTTAGAGGACCTCTTAATATGCATAGATATAAAAAATTAAACGCGTTAAACAATATCGGAGCCGAGATATTTAAGTTTGAAGTTTAGTTTATACCTTTACAATATGACCTGTGGAAATATATATTGCTAATATCTCGGCTCCGATGCATTTTAGAGTATTACATTTAATAACAAAATATGTTTGTTTTGAGTAGATCTATCATAATCTATCACTTTGACAAGTGGCCGCTCATCTTAAAAAAAAGTTACAACATTTTTATCCAAACCCCTTTATGATATCCGGGTGTAAATACCCGAGACATAATAGAAAATACCAAAATCACTACACGCGTGCCTAATATAATTGAGGAGTTCCCTCAATTCCTCATGGATCCCATCATCGAACTGATTTTTTGAAAAAAATGGGACCCACTTCGAAGCATACTTACAAACAAATAAAAATATTTACGAATCGGCTCATCAAAGACGGAGTTCAGAGGTAACAAACATTGAAAAAAAAGAAAGGAAAAAATACAACCGAATTCAGAATTTCTGCCTTTTTTTGAAGTCTGTTAAAAATTAAATATCTTTATTATAATTTGGGTAGTACGTAGATTTACAGTATCTGAGGCCTCCCTATATGCTTGCAAAGCATGTGTTAGGACGGCCCGCTCTTCCAACAATTTTAATAAAAAACTCTAAATAATACAGTCAGCGGCAAAGTTGCTAAGCGGTCTTGTGCTCAAAATGATCTACACACGAAAGGAAATAAGGATCTGTGTAGGTCATTTTGAGCGTGTTATTTTGCTTAGTGACTTCTGATGCTGACTGTACTAGTAATGATTAAAACATGATTTAACAGTAAAAGTCTGTCAGTATTTAAATTTAAACAATAAAAGTAAATAAAGCCAAAAAAAAGGGTATATGACAACAGTGAGAATAAATTGTTTTAATTTTTCATTGGCAACAGATAAACATTACGAAAATACTCGGAAAGTATCAATCTTTCCTTAACGTTGCTATTTTAAGATTTTTAATTACATAAAAACGAACATTAAGGGAGTTTTTTAGATACTAACGGAGCGTTTTAGACGTTTCATAAAAAGAAGCTGATTTGACTTGTCAAACACCGTATTGTAGAATAGGTTATTTTAATTTGTAAAGCCTCATCAAAGCACACGCATTTAAAAACTGAACAGAGGTGCCGTTTCGCGGTAGCAGCTCTGCACTTCTTAAACCACGAATGCTTAAAATAAAGGCCCAGCAACTCCCTAGACTTGCAAGCGCCTATAGGTTACGGTGCCTGTTTAGCACCAGCCATGCCGAATGCCATATATCACAAAGGTTGCCACCGTTGCGACATAAAAAACCTTTTGAAACGGATATATATAGGTAAATAGTATGATTTTTGGCGGCCAAGTACCGCGCCGGCGCGGGCGCACACGTCAGCACGTCACCTGTCCCTTAACCGGGCCTTATGTGTCCCTTTCGATGTGGTAACTGGTAACTTAGCGCAAAACCCTTTGATTGATAGCCCCAAGCAGCTACACCCATGTCAATTAGTCTACACCGCGCGACCCCATTCGCCCGCTTATTTGCATGTGTCGACATTAAGGGCCAGAGAACGTGTCAAACTATTTAAATTAGAGTAGTGAATGTCATAATTGCATTGTTGCTCTGCTGTGCAAAACAACGGCGTATCTCCATACGTCACTCGTACGGCTTTTAAATTAGGGCGGATGGATTCGATTGCATCATCTTGTACAGTCAGCATCATATGTGTATACTTGACGCCGTTCCAAAAAAATAACCTCAAAATTGCCTTTAAAATTAAGAAAAAACTGACACTGGTAAACTTACACTCTTCCAAATGATGGAAGTAGCTAAAAACTAGCTAATATTTTTTACTAATAGAATGGCGTTGATCCCATTACCCAAACTATCATGATAATTTACCAAAATTAGGACAGCCAACGCCATCTGTTAGAAGCTGTAACAGACAGACAGACAGACACTTTCGCATTCATAATATTACTATTGATTAATGGCGCTTCTAAACGGGCAACATTTTTACGGCAATGTGTGGCCGGCAAGTATGTGCATCTTGCTCTAGCGTACAAAGTCAGCGTAAGACAGCAATAGTGGCCGGCCAGAAATTGCAGGAAAATGTGACCCGTTTAGAAGCCCCATAAGAGCCGCCGTTTTATGTATTAAAGATTAAAGTTATGCTGCGTGGCACTTCAATACACAGTTTCTAAATTGTTTTTACTAATAGAATGGCGTTGATCCCATTATAAAAACTATCATGATAATTTACCAAAATTAGGACAGCCAACGCCATCTGTTATAATCTTGAATAAACAAACTAATCAGTACAATCAAATGATAGCAATTGAACACAGCGCTTCTGTACGTAAGAACTATCCCATAAAAAACATTCCATGTAAAAAAGACGCCAAGTCTCGAAACTCTTCCACCGTAAAAAGTTGACAAATATTTCGTAGAGCCAAGTCTCAGGAATTCTTATTAATCTTTATTTGCATGCTAAATGAAATTCTGTAACTTGGCAATCACACAACTTTACTGCATTTATGGATTTTTCATCATGATCATCATCATATCAGCCGAAAGACGTCCACTGCTGGACATAGGCCTCCCCCAAAGAGTGCCACAAATGCCACAATGACCGGTCCTGCGCTACCCGCATCCAGCGGACTCCCGCGACCTTTACCAGGTCATCAGTCCACCTTGTGGGGGGCCTACCCACGCTGCGCCTTCCGGTACGTGGTCGCCACTCGAGAACCTTTCCGCCCCAACGGCCATCGGTTCTACGTGCAATGTGCCCCGCCCACTGCCACTTAAGTTTAGCGATTCGGAGGGCTAGGAGGCCTATATCGGTTACCTTGGTTCTGGTGCGGATAGCCTCATTTCTGATGCGATCGCGCAGAGAAATTCCCAACATAGCCCTCTCCATTGCCATTATGGATTTTTGCATACCTAAAACTATGTAGTATTGTGTGATTGCCAAGTCAAAAAATTTTATTGAGCTAGCAAATAAAGATTAATAAGAATGCCTGAGACTTGGCTCTACGTAATATCACAACTTTTTACGGTGGAAGAGTTTCGAGACTTGGCGTGTTTTTTACATGGCATGTTTTTTTATGGGATCTCACTTCTTTTTGTAGGTTATTGTGTTATCAATACATACAAATTATGAATGCAGTCCCATCATGCTTTTTAATTTTTTGTCCCATTCAGTGCAAATATAACTTTGTATGTATATACATTATTTATGCAGTTGGTGTATCTAGAAAATTGGACTGAAATTGCATTTTTTTAGTGTTCCCTTGATTTATAAACACTAACCCCCTTATTCATAAAACTTAAAATGCCTCTGCTAAATAAAAAGTGCTTTGTCCCTTTCTTACGCACACAAATGTCAAAGTGGCAGATAAAGATAAAGACAAACGAATTTTAACGGTATTTTAGTTAAAATAGGCTTATAGAACGTTTATGAATACGGCCGTTGTATTCTAAAATTGAAGCTTCTATGTCTGCTAGACTTTTGATGATCGGTGAGTCAGTCAGTGAGTGAAAAAATTATGAAACTTTGACTAGTTATCAATCTTAAACTACTGGTTCAAATTGAATGAAATTTGAAATATATCGTGTTCATGCAATGCGTGTTTGGTTACTGAAAATTCAGGCTTCTAGTTTTATCCACAACGAGGTTATAGGGGGGTCGAAAATGGCCTGAAGTGCATCGAGAAAATGATGGTATCGTATGGTATGGTTTGATAGGTATACGGCCGTGCCGCTGTTTTGCTAGACTTGCCTGCCGCACTACGTACCCCCAGATTATTTACGGCAATTGTGCGTTGTGGGTTTGAAATACTTTGGGAGATTTAACAGTTGTAGCGAGGGTGCGTGCGGGGCGAAGAGAAAGACGTGGCCGTAAGGCGAGGCGTATATTAAATTGACTTGCACGAGTAAAGACGTGGCCGTAAAGCCTGCTGTACACACTGGGCCAACGTTGGCGCGTGAGCAGATGCAGCTATGCGTTAGAGGAAGTGGGCTTTATATCGTTCTCATGCGTTTGCATAGCTGCGCGCCAACGTTGGCCCAATGTGTACAGCCGGCATAAGGCGAGGCGTATATTAACTTGACTTGCACGAGTAAAGACGTGGCCGTAAGGCGAGGCGTATATTAACTTGACTTGCACGAGTAAAGCAACGAGTATGCAATGGCGATGAGAAGACGTGTTCCCCAGCCAGTCAGGAGCGGAACAGGGTTGCCAATCGTAAAAAAATCCCTCGTACATAATTATGCAGCTAAAAATGTCGTTTATTGACTTTCAAACCTCGTACATTTATTATGCATCGAAAACGTGCTCGAACTGGAAGACTGTTAACCCAATGAAATAAATTATTGCAAGTTTCCTACTAAATAAAACATCACTTTGTGTTGTATTTCAAAAAATCTGATGATGTAGGTATACCATAGACAATCATGGCGTAAATGCGGCAATAAAATTTTTGGTGTAAGAAGTTCCTACAAGGTCTGATAGATGGCACTAGTTTTTACTATTATGGTGATGCAAAATGTTCGTATGGCCATATTATCAAAATCTCGTACCTACATAATTGTACGAGGTTAATAGTGTTCTCGTGCCTCGTACGGAAGACCACAAATCTCGTATTTGTAGGAGGAATCTCGTACGTCTGGCCCTGGCCTGGCAACCTTGGAGCGGAACGGAATACTGTATCGGTTTGTGATATTTTCGGGTTGGCACATCTCTATACTATACTGAGTTATGACTAGCTAAAGGCTATTGGCTATAATGTAACTAACGATAATCGTACTCACGGATTCACATATCAGATCAATGCTTTGATGCAATGCTTTAATGCCTATCCGTATTCCAATAGTTCCATTTATTTCCAGCTAGCGAGCCTAATCAATTCAGGAAAAATCTTAAGGCGCCGTAGGTTCATGGTCTTCTCTCCCTCTCACTGAGCATAAGCGTGAACGAGATGGAAGGGCGTGCTCGGAAGCGCGGATATGTTTTTTAATTTAACTTTTTTGGCCGTTTATTTAAATAAAAAAGTAATCACTGAGTTCTCTTAAACATGATATTGCCGATTTTTAGAAGTAATTCTAATATTTTTAGCTTTTGTGCATAATTTGTTACGAATATTTTAAGTGTATTTTAGACCTATGTTCGTGATTTTTTTCTATCGAGCGAAAATTGCTTAATCATGTTTCGAATCACTGATCTCGCTGCAGAAAAGCCTCAAGATTACTATTCGTTTTTTTTTGAAACCATATTATTATAAACAGACGCATTATATTGTTTCAAAAACTCTGTTCGCTTAACTTCGCTGAACCTACGGCGCTAGCGCGATGCAGGAACTCTGTCGGACCGGACAGCGACATCTTCTGCTGTATTCGGTACTATTTCGGTCTATGTGTTTGGTGCGCCTAATCCTCACTAGTCAGCGTCAGCGTTAGTAGTAGAGTTATTCTCATTAGTTTAGTGCATCTATTGCTCACCGGATGGCGTTAGTAGTGGTTGTTTCCGTGTGTTTAAAGTATCCATTCCTTACTGGATAGCGTTAGTGTAAGGGCAGAGTGGACGCCCCGCTCAGAGCGGGGCGTGCAGCGTCCATACGAAACAAATCCAATTTATATGGACCCTCGACGCCCGCGTCCACTCAGGCCTTACACTTAGTAGTACGGTCGTTTCCAGATCTTGACCGGGGTCAAACAGTGACGGACGCTCTATCTTACTACTCTTCTATACCCGCATCAATCATGGTCGGCCTTATCACACAATAAGTGACAAGATAGAGCGTCCGTCAATGTCTGTCACTATGTCTGTCATAAATACATAATAGATAATGTTACACAGCGATAAAACCTAGTCCTTTAATTATCTCATCGACTTTTACATTTTTCCAATCAATTGATTGGAAAATTTGACAGCCACGTCAACCACGCCATGACAATGGTTATATTACTGTTAAATCTTAGAAAGTATACATTATACAAGTAATAAGTTTTCATTGAATCAGTTTATGAGTATGTACGTGAAAATAGTAACAAAACATGCCGCTAGATGTCGCTGTTCCGACGCCTGAATCACGCTATCGCTATGTTACCCTAGAATCTAGATAATGTAAATTAATCGCTTCCATGCTATCTGCCCCCTAACTACCGTTAGTCCAATTTTTGGGACGCGTCTTCGCAAATACCAGCGAAGAGAAAGCGTCAAATAGGTAGCATTTATTGCTGAGAAACCTTATATTTAATTTGAAAGGCCTATCGATTGATGTGCCCTTGCAATGAAAAAAAATTGTGTATTGCAAGGTTTATGATAAAAGTATTTTTCTGTATGTTGGCCAATGGCCAATTTCTGTGTCTCTATATTGGCTGAATGTCAACTTGAAGGCGCGAAGTACGACGCGATTGATAATTAATGTTTATAAAAGGCCCGTTCTCGTTCCGTTCTTTGTTTGTTTGTTTTAATAACATATGAGTCCTATGCCTCAAAACATAACTTGCAAAATAATGTGAAGAAGAGCGAGTTTATGTTTTTCAAGGCGGGGACCAAGTGCCCGTCACATATCCCGCCCATTCATTTGGACGGACAGGAACTGAGAAGGGTTTATTCTTTTAAATATCTCGGACACTTGGTCACCGATGACTTTCAGGACGATTCTGATATTGAACGCGAGCGCAGGGCTCTGGCCGTCAGGGCCAACATGATTGCCCGCAGGTTTAGCAGGTGTACAGCACAAGTTAAAATAACACTATTTCAAGCATACTGTACATCGCTGTACACCTGCAGCCTGTGGACGAGGTACACGCAGCGTGCCATGAACGCCATGCGTGTACAATACAACGACGCGTTCAGGATACTGTTGCGGCTTCCGCGACACTGCAGTGCGTCCGGCATGTTTGCGGACGCGCACGTAGACGGTTTCCATGCGACGCTCCGCAAACGCCTGTGCCGCGACGCTGCGCAGGGTGCGCGCCAGCCGCCACAGTCTCCTGGCCGTGGTGGCGGAGAGATGGGACAATGCCCTAATCAGGCACTGGACCACTCAACATTTAAGCTTACGTACTAACATACTCATGTAAGTAAATCTGTAACACTAACACTTTATGGACTCCAAATGTCTGAAATAAACGATTTTTATTTTATTTTATTTATTTATACTGATTTAATACTTACATATTGTTTATTGCTGATAAATATAAATACTGACAAACCAGTATCGTGAGTCGTGACAAATACTCAGCGTGTAATCTTGCAGAAACTCAAATCAAATCAAAAGTGGGAGCTGTGATTGTTCGAATCGCTGTTCAAACTGGACTACAAAAACATTGTTGGACAGTTTGAACTCATACGAGTAGATGGCCTGTTCGTGCGACGTCCAACTAACCCCAGCTTTGAAGCCTGAATTCTAACCATCTTTTGCCACATTTCCAAGCAGTGGCGTGAATTAGTGGTACATTCTGGTTACAGTCTTAGGATAAATGTTCGTTTCACTATGTTTTGCCTTTTGGCGTACAAAAATAAATACTTTATGGCGCGAGAACAGCGCTATGCCATGCTATTAAAAAAAGGAAAAGAGTCAGACTTTTGACGTTTGAAGTGATTTTGTTGAAAATTGTTGATACATTATTACATACGAATTAAGCGCATATGAGTTATAATATGCGATTTGTAAAGGTCTATCACACACCGGATCATAATTATTAATGTGGGATAGTAATAGCGAGCCCGCCATTTTGACGTCACGGACAGTTGACAGATATAGCAGCTAGAATTTCGAGAAGAAGAAATGAAATTTTTTATGAGATGAAATGTTTCGGAAAATTTATTAATCGTCGCAGTCGGATAAAAAACTATCCTAAGCGGAAGCTAGAATAATAATGTACTAACAATAAAAGTTTCATGTTTTTCCGTTCATGGGATGCTGAGATCATTCGTGACAGAACAATGCTTAGTTTGATACTGGCTGATTCTTTTTTAATTCAGAGATTTATTATAAGTGAGAGATAACATATAGGGTGCTTTCCTAGAAAAGTTACTAAAAAGCTCAAACACTGACTCATTGCACTTTCTTTTTTGTTAATATATGATTCATATTGGTGTATGAACCGATCTAGATGAAACTTGGTATAGAGATAGTTTTGAGTCCCGGGGAAGGGTTAATTTTTATTACCTAAGGGAATAAAATGGGGGGTGGAATTGTATGAAGCTTGGATATAAACGGGTTTTCACGCAGTCGGGGGCAGAAGCCATCTTAAGTAAATATATATTTCTTTCTTTTGAATGTTATAAAGAGTGCGATGACGGAGCGTATATCGTATGTATGATTAACTGTCAGGGTGATTAGATGCTCCAACAGATAAACTCGTACAATATTTCTTACCTTTAGTGGTTCCTATTGTGGCCGCTCGCATTGTTACATACGTGATTAATTTAATATCTTCTGAATAGGATGGCGTCGGCCATTGAACTCTAGTTTTTGTGTGCCTACATTGTTTGTGTACCTTTTATTTGGTTAGTCAGCTGTCTAGCTGATCGGTTCGGTGGGTACAGTCAAGTCTTCTTCTCTCTTCTGCTTATTTAAGAGCTAAGCTCTTGTCGGTGTAGCTCAAAGTAGGCCCTCCATCTACTCCGATCCCGGGCAACCTCTTTGACATCCCGATGCGACCTAACATCAACTCTTTTTGAGCTGCTCTATGTAGTTTATTCTTGGTCTACCCCTTCCTCGCTTCCCCTCTATATCTTTGCTTCAAGTGTAGTCGTCATCACGCATCAAAAATATGTAGCCCTAAGGGCGTGTCGACAAGTGGTGCTGTGCTGTGTTTTCTAAATTTGATACCTCTTCACTGCTACCTACATGGAATCACAGCCTTAGGGCAAAGCACATACACTCATACATTTCAAGTAAATCAGGATTCCTGACACGAATTACTATATCATAGTTAAAGCAATGACGTGAGTTTCAGTGTCGGAGAGGCAACAGGATGGCTCGCGGTATTTGGCCTCCCGAATCGTTGTGCGGAATTTGGAGGCGGGTGAAACAAAAAAAATGTCGCCAGGTAATCGATTGAAACCGCATTTCATTATATAAACAGCGTACACACTTTCAGGCAACCGCTGGTACAATCGGCTGCCTCGAGACAAAAATTGTACATTTTTTCTATTTCCGCACCAGTCGAATTTGGGTCAGTTCGGGTTGCACAGGGCGGTTCCACAACACTTCGGGAGCTCACATACCGCGAGCCATCCGGTTGCATCTTGGACCCGCAACTACGCGTCATAGCTCTGAATATCAATAAATTTAATAACATGTACTTCGCTTTGTCTATATTGGTCACACACTGTTTCATTGCGTGCTGTCTCATTGTGAACAAACTAGTCTTTTTGGATTATCAAGCACAAAAAAAGTGCATAAGTAATTGTTATTAACATATAGCTTCCTTAGCTGAGCGTGTACAGTCAGCGTCATATAGTTAGTAGCAGCGAAGGTAGCCAAATATTTCGGTACAAATCTTTATTACTATAAGAATAAGGGTGTGTTACGAAATATTTGGCTACTCTGGCTGCTACTAACTATATGACGCTGACTGTACGAGGGTTTCCTCAGTACGTCCCAATGTGCTATACTGGGGACCGATTTTTGACTTTCGATCGCTCGAAAATCAAATAAAAGTAAATACGTTTGCAGTGTCAAAATGGCAGGCACTTACTTTCTACCAAAAGAATTGCCAAAATCGAAAAGAAACCAATATATGATGGCTCTGTACTATCGCGATAAAAACAGCACGGCAACTTAAAACAGATACAAATGCAGCAGGACCAAATGCGTTCGACTGTACTATAAGATGTCGAGGTGCAATGTACTCGACGAACATTACCCGCGCGTGGGTGGCTGCTTCAGATAAAATTCTGTCATGTTTTGCAAGGCTTAAGGTGAATATTCACCGGAGACGTGAGAAGATGTGTTTCAAATTGTCATATAGGTATATTTGACTAGTAAAGGAAGAGCTCCGAGACATTTCCTTGAAATACAAGCAGCGCCTAATTAACCATCCTAATAAATTAGCACAACTGACCGTCCAGAACCACACAAGGCGACTGAAACGACATAACATTCTGGAGCTACAAAATAGAGAGTAGACGCAGACTTAAAAAAAATGAGGAAATTCTCTCGCTGGAGAGCACACTTGAATTCCCAGCACAACTTGCTGACAAGTCGCTTTGCGCGCGACTGAGCGTCTCCTGTCTCACCCGCACCATGCAAATTAGAAAGAGGAGGGTAGATCTTTCTCGACTCGCTTCGCGGCGCGGCGTCAGTTGTGTTAGACCGCCAGGCCGTACTAATCCACACACGGACTGATGATTGCCGGTAAGCAGAGAACAGGTTTTTTTTTTTTAAAGAAACTGCGAACCTTGGGATTGAGTATTGGTACGATCACTTTGTCGATTGGGTAACGCTTCGTACAAAAGCAAAAGTAGCTACGCGGGTCAAGTGCTCAAAATGACCTACACACAACTCTATGTCAAGAGGATAAGGACTGTGTAGATCATTTTGAGCGTGTAATTTTGCGACTTCTGCTGCTCTGACTGTATGTCAGGCCTGCTATTCGGTCCTGGAAGTATAGGACCAGTATAGCACCAATGTGCGTCCCAATGGACGTACTCAGGAAATCGTACACGCTCAGCTAAGGAAGCTATATGTTAATAACAATAGCAGGGCTTGTTTTGACTTCTTCGTCTCGTCACCCACTAATATATTTACATACATACATATATCTTGACGCCGCGATTCGTAGTAACCATGGTATAACAACACAGGTACTCTCTTCCGAGACTCGCGAACCACGTGACTGACACAAGCCTACGTCATCAAACGGCATTTAACACCATGATGACGTAGGCTTGTGTCAGTCACGTGGTTCGCGAGTCTCGGAAGAGAGTAGTAGTAACTAAGCGTATCGGAGGTCTAGTTTCGTTAGGCGTGGCGGGTGAGGAGGGGCGCAAAATTACGTACTAAATGTTTTTTTTTGTAAGGCAAAACTACAGTTGAATTATCCACGCTCCTTGGAAAAGTCATGCAATATATTATATCCCTTTTGAAAATGACGCTCCGGTCCAAGTTGGCTCAGTTCGGGTTGCACACGGCGGTTCCACAACACTTCGGGAGCCCAAATACCGCGAGTAATCTTGGAAACTGCAACTACTTATACGCGTCATTGCTCGGAATATAATTGCTCAGGTTGATTTCTTTTTCTTTCTTCTCTTCGAAAAGACATATGAAGAGATGCAAGTTAGAACCTTCTGAGTGCTGGGAAGAAGTGCACCGGCCCGAATGGCGACGACTCATCCATGAGCAGGTCAATGCGTTTGAGACTGAGCGCCGTAACGAGCTTGACTTAAAGCGAGAGGAGCTCAAGGCTCGTCCACCAGCAGCCATCCGTTACAATTATGTCGGCGGGGTGTTAACCTGCTCAAAGTGCGCCCGTACCTTTGTAAGAAAGGTAGAACAGCAACACTCCAATAATTCTTAATTATTACAAAAGATTCCCAATCCTTACATACAGTCGCTGAGGTCGTAATCGGCCAGGATGCCATCCTGCACATTCTTTATCTATATGTAGTTTTAAAATGCGGGCCAAAGCGAAGGTTGCTCTAATTGGGTCAAAGTAACCCGCACTTACGGTAGTACAGCATTGGGATACGAAATAAAACCAAATTAATTAAATAGACGTATATATTTATCATTTATATTATGCCTAATACACAATTTGTATGAGACGTATGACAAATCGTTCCTCCGATTTATACCATCGCGCGGTACTATGATTCACAGTACTCGAGTATAAATTTAATTTTGTACCTTACGCTATTTCACATTATATAAATAGTCTTAAATAACTTAGTTACTAACTTATTCGCGTAGAAGTTAGATAAGGCACCTTTTGCACCGTCTTGACAGGTATAATATATATCTATGTGTTTATGCCCCGTGCCAGAAGTAAGGTAAGTCATCATTTATAATTATAACCGACTTCAAAAAAGGATGAGGTTTTCAATTCGTCAGAATCTTTTATTTTTATGTGGTCCCCGATTACTTGAATCGGCCAAGGCGATTTGGAAAATGATGCTTTTGGCCTTCAATTATGCAAGGTAACATGTGTAAATTGTTTATTTATGGCAGTTGTTATCCTGAATACCAATAAATAAATAAATAAAAAAGTTTTTTTTCCTACGGGTATTTTCCCCGACGGTCCCATGGAGGACCTGATGATGAGACCCTGGTCAAATCGAGGGAACTCCTCAAATAACGCGAAGTACTGGATTGAAGTCGGTTAAAAGCTTGTTTTCAAAGTAAATTATAGCGGTTTTATTGTATCATTAAAGAAACCAAGTACAAGAAATCTGCTGCAGCAGATTTGGCGGAGGAGTAAATTACATTCTTAATTTATGGCATACATACATATACAGTTCATTCGTTTATAATATCATTTTACAAGCAATCAACTTCACCGGCCTAGCTAGGATGGCGTATATGTCGGCCTTAAAACATTCGTGTCGTGCCAGTAGCCATAAACATGATCATGCTAGATGAGCTGTAAGTATAATTAAAAGTCATGAGAATTATATGATTATGGAGCCAGAAGTAACTCTTCATGAGCTATTAAGGCTTCTAGTCATTTGTTTTTTTTGCTATAAGTATGTTTTTCCAGACCCTACAAGAGGGACTGATGATCTGGTAAAGGTCGCGGGAGTCCATTGCATGCGGGTGGAGCAGGACCCTTCTCTTGGGGAGGCCTATGTCCAACAGTGGACGTTTTTCGGCTGGCACGATTAATTATGTTTCTTGTTGTTGTTTTACATTTGAGGACGTTCTCACACCGACACGGGAGCATCAATGGTTATAGTCACTAAATATAGGTGTAGTTATATGTATAAACGAGAGTTAAAATTATTACGGTTAAATATCTATTTGGTTTTTGTAGCCTTTACAATAAGGGTGCAAGGTAGAAGTCGAGAAAAACTTCCAAATACCGTCAAATCTTCCAACTATAGTCCAGAAGAACAACTAACATAATTAAACTTATGATCCAAAGTAGGCACTTACACGAACTTTAATTTCGGACCCGCATATTGTTGATATTCCTGTCATATTGTATAGGAATACAAAGGATCTTCAGTCTTGACCGAGTGGTCGTGGTCATCGTTTCTGGTGTTGGCAGCAAGCTTCAGAACACGCCGCCATTCGTCTCCGACAGTCGCCGTCAATATGCTTGCGTGGTAGTGATGCATCTAGGTACTGCCGCTTTAATCTGGTCTGTCCATCTCATTGGTGACCTGTCTCGCGGTCTTGGTGCCCTATTATGCAAAGGTTATTGTTGGCGAAATGGGTCATATCATAAATGAAAGAACGCGACCGCAACCAGCTAATTTCTGCCAAAACGAAGGCCTTTGTTTTAGTCATTTTCTAAGTATTTTTTTGCTGCCTCTCATAGACTTCATCCAGAATAATAGTCAGACAGTGAACTCACGAGTCACGTAGTGAACATCGCGTTCATTTGGACCATAGTTAGGTGATCTGAACTACAGTTGGGAGGTTTCACGGTAACTAACTTTGGAACCTGAAGTGATAGTGATACATCGTGAACCCATTGATAAGATTAAAGTATACTTTGGAATAAAACAAAATGGCAATAATGAAAATTCAATGAGCTTACACTATTGCGCGCTTAAAAATACAGTGACGCAATTCGAAACTCTATTGTGTTGATGTTAAGGTCGAATTTTGATTTCGAGTCGTGTCCTCGTATTGTTAAGCGAGTCACGCGCGTTTTAGACAAGTGTATGTGTCGTTGTGAAAAGGGAGCTTAGGTTAGGGTGAATGTCCACCGGAGATGTGGGAAGCTGTGTTATCATATATGTATTTGATATATAGCATGCTTGACAGACGTGTCAAATATATGCCTGCCATCTCGGTGGTGCATATTCGCCCTTAGCGTTGCAGGCGGATCACGAAGCGTCGATTTGGTGTTTTACAACCATTAAAAATTACTTTTTTACATTGAGATACCGACGTCAACTTTGAAATCACCCACAATGACCAAAGGGTGCGCTGTCCGCACAGCGAATCGTCAAATCAAAGAGTCAGCAACGCTTTTATGACTCTGGAGTCAGCGTCCAAAGGCTACGACTACGTTGACCGTATGCTTGTGTACCAACGTCGTAAATATTCCTAATCGCCCCCTTTCCACACAGACAGAACATCTTATACTGCGCTAAGCTAAAACCCCCAAAGGTATTCAACTTAGTTAACATTTTAATATTAAACGCGTTTCGAGACAAGCCTATTGTAAACTAGGCTCTATTGCCCGGTGATAAGATTAGAAGTCGTAGGAGCCGGATTCGCCGGCCTTGCCGATGCGGAACACGTATCTGTAGACGAGTCCGGCGATAACTCCGCCGGTGAGGGGGCCCACCCAGTACACCTGGAACAAACAAGTCAGAATTAGAAACAACATACAAACGAAACTGACGATTGTGACCCTTATTACAATGCACATAGGGTGCACGGATGGTCAGTAAAACTGTGTTGGCGATGGCGATAAACACACATTATTTCTGTCCTCCCATAGTGCTGAAAAAAAAGCCTTTTCAGTGGCACTGAAAATTTAATTAAACGCGCTTTTCTTCTGGACACTGTAGCGTGTCCAGCCAAGTTCAAAGCCAAAAGGAACTGGCGACGCAGCAGCCGCGTTATCTAGTTTTCCCTATGGGGAAGGCCCGATGGCAGTTGCTTTCGTAAAAATACTACCTACGCCAAATCTTTGGATTAGGTAGGTACCAATACGTTTGTATTTTTTTTTTTTTTTTTTTTTATGATTTTGGGTAGTTCTGTTTCAAGGTGATTTTGGAAGATTGTTGGATCGATTTTTTTTTATTATGAATATTACTTTACTATAGTTCCATTTAAAATTGGAATACATTATTTAGGTAGCAGTAGTCTTAAAGTCCCATCTCACCCCCCTTTCATCCCTTCTCTCCCCATTCATAACCCAACTCTCCTCGCGATCCCTACTCACCCCATTTTACGGTACTTGCGTATTTTGCTTGCAGTCATTATTATAACACGAAAATATGCAAATGATATATAGCGGCCGGCTGCAACCGAGAAATACGGTAGGAGGCTGATGTCTTCTGTGAGAGGTGCGAATGCATTTAACTATGTATAAAAAACTAAATTGAGTGGATCATGTAATAAATAGCGGCATTACTTTCATTCTTTATAAGATTATGAATATCCCGACGGTTCTAATTGATAGTTACCGTTTTCTTTTCTGATTGCGACAAAATTGCCAAGTAAACTGCATTTTTTACGACACTAATTTATCTCTCGTACTACATTACCACTCTATTATAATTATAGTACTTTATTCTACTCTCGGTTACGATGTATCCAAGTTCCCAGTCCTTACATTACAAAGGAAAATAAAGTTATAGAGCCGGAAAACTTATTAATATGTTGTTCCCGAGACATAACAATAGAGCACTCGAGTCCTTAGCAATTTAACCTTAACGACTATATCTATAGGGACTATTTTAGCGTGCTATTGGAGAACAAAGGCAAACGGACAATACTTGGGGAAAGTGAAATCACATGGAAGTAGGTACCTATGATGTAAGATCAGTATGGAACAACAGTAATGGTAGCGAAAAATGGAGTCGGTAGTTCAGTTCGGGTAATCTCCGGAACGAATCATTCCGATTCAAAGTGTCATACTGTATGTAGGTACTAACTATAGCTGCACGGTTAAAACAACACGGCGCGCGAGCTGTGTCGCGGCGAGATACACTATCCGACTCTTTCTAATTAGAACATTACGAAAGAGACAACACTTTAGAAGTCTAAGTAGCGCCGCAAAATGGCACCACAGAATGGGTCCCATTGCCATTATGCGGGGTTGGGGGCGGGGTGTCAAAACGATGCCAGGCAGCCGTTTAGTTCGAACATGCGCATACCGGGTTTTAGGCACGTGTTTGGGTAGGTGAGGACCTCGCATTCTATGGTTTTTCCGTTCGCTGAAGCGACGCCATCCGGATGGTTTTTTATTTTTATATGTAAAGGAATTTCAGCTGCCCTAAGGTTTTTTTTTTTTTTGCTCAAAAGCACTGAGCACCCTGATAAGCTGGGAAAAAGGGCCCTATAGCAGGTAAGAATAAGGTATATATTCCCAGAGAAGGGACGTACGCGTAGTTTACTTACCCAGTGGCTCGCCCAGACACCCATGACCAGGGCGGGGCCGAAGGAGCGAGCGGGATTCATGCTGGAGCCAGTGAACGGAATCTGTATAAAAACATACGTGGATTTATTAATATATTCTACAACAAAATCTCAAGTGTAGGTATGTAAGTCATCATCATGATCATATGTTTAAGAGCCAATGTCTTGTCGGTGGAGTAATTTCCAATTTATTCTGCAGTGGCATCACGGAGTGCGTCAAAATCATCTGCGGTGCGAATGCTAATAATGGCTGCGGTCATCGGTAAAAGGTGGTGGTGTCCAGCTGTGCTCATCAAAATATGAGCGAGTTGACAATATTACGCTGAACCAGTGAACAGTGAACGGTAACTTACGCAGGCAGCGTGGCAGGCGGTGATGCTGAGTCCGATGGCGAGCGGCGCCGAGCCCTTCAGGTCGTTGCGGCGGGCGTCACACACACCGTTCACCACCAGCACCAGCACGAAGGTGATGAGAGCCTCGATCAGCACAGCCTGACAACGAAAGCAGGTTATAAAGTCGCCATCATCATCCATCATCCTGGCCGATTTCAACCACGGTGACTGCAAGAATCTGGCTAATTGGAGCGCCGTTCGTGAGCTTCCAGATGACTTACGTAGCCTATCATCGCAGAGAATGTGCGATTCCCTACAGGTCAGTCAGCACCCCTCCGACAAAGTTGTAGTGGATGCCCGCAGGTCGAGACTTTAATTCCTAGGTTATCGATGGAACTTTAAGATACGCTAAGGCAACGTAAGCAAGCCGCGTTTTAAAAGGTTCACCAGCACGGATATCACAGGACAGCCCGCGAGCTGTCTCGCGGCGAGATTAGACTATCCATTTGTTTCTAATTAGAACGCATAGAATGAGACGTACTGTGTTATGTTAACAAGTTATACTCAAATTCCCGGCGCTTGTTATATACTTAAAATTATTTCAGTTAGCCGACTTGTATCAAAGTAATTCATTCCAAAAGCGACTTTACCGTACCACCTAGAAGATACTAGGTAAATCTAATGACAGTTTCTTAAAATGCCGTCTTAAATAACTTCAACCACACATACCTGTCCGTCAGTGACGCCTTCTCCTGGCTTCGTCATGCCGAAAGACTTCACTTCGACATCAGGGATGGCCAACTGTTGACAAAAGACAAACAATTTTAGTTACACACAAATATGTATTCACCTTTCTAGAGAACTTTGATATACCTACCTACAAGTAGTTTCTAGCTTGAGGACTTTTCATAGCGAAAACATTAGCGGTTTGCGAGCAAACATTAGCAGATATTAAATAAATCGCGGATAGAAAATTTAATAGAGAGAGTCCTAGAGAATTCCCAAAAAGGATGGAGGTGGGACCACTGTCAGGAATTTTCCTGACATGTCAGGAATTTTAGACATATTTCAGGAATGCGGCCGGAAAAGGGAAATGTCAGGAATTTAGGAAATCAGGAACAGGAATCCTCCGCCGCCCCGCCGCGGCCCACGACGTAATAACAACACGCCGCGAGCACGAGCGCGTCAACCTCGTGTCAGGAGTTTTGGCCGAAAATCAGGAATTTTGTCAGGACTTTTGAAATTTGTATCGGGTAACCCTAGATGGAGGTAAATTAACTTGAGTAAATTGAGAGGGATCAGAAGACATCCCAGACATCTCAAGTCCTATATACTTTAGTCGTACCTATTATATCCGTGAGGTCAGTTTCAGTACAAATTTTGACGACTGTAGGTGTCAAAGCTGGTGACAAACAAAAAAATCCTATATGAATTATATATATAGAGTTCCCACTTGCGTTATTGTCTACGCTTATAGAGGTATTTCTGTTACTCATGTATTGTGTATGAGTGTGCGAGTCTCTCCATATAACCTTACCTATGAGATAGATATACTAAAATGTCAGGTGCTTTCATGAAACCGTCGTGCCACGAGCTAAGGTCACTCGCGTATTATCGATCGCTAATTGACTGATGATCTTGTAATGCGAAGGCGAGCGAGATGGACGCATGATTTTGCACCGTTCTAATTGCGCCGGGATTCCGTACACCTGGCTAACTTCGTTGAACTAGTCAAACTAACCGGTTAGCCTAGTGGGTAGTGGCGCTGCCTAAACTGAAAATCCTGGGTTCGAATCCCGGTAAGGGCAAATATTGGTGTGATGAATGTTTTTTTTTTTATCTACTAATTATATATCGTAATCTAAGCCCCTATAACATAACACAAGCCTTATTGAGCTTACCATGGGGCTAGTTCAATTTGTGTAAGATTTTGCCCTAATACTTATTTATTTATTTTATTTATTTACTTACCCCCCCACGCCTACCCGCCCACGTATTGCAAAGTACTCAGGCAAATACGCGGGATTTAATATAGGTACTATAACAATTCTGTAAGTCCATTCCACACGCAGGTGAAAGAATACGGGTGTAGACTCGAAAATTATTATTTCTCAAACATGCTCGGAAATGTACGTGTTAATATCACGAAATGAAGACGTGAAGTTTCTTGTTTATGGCTCCCTACATTACTTCTTGGCCTTACGCCAAGAAGTAATGTATGAAAACCCTAAGTAAAACCATTATTGTCCGCTACTCTAACTTTTTAAATTTGCTTACTAATATTAAACTGACAAAGGAAAATTTACATACTGCCAACCACCACTAGACACTGTAAGCATACTTGATCATAAAAAAAATAAAAAAAATCTATGGTATTATACTTTAGGTGCGGTTAAACATGGTGCTCGAACGGCTTGTTCAAATGGCATGTTTAAAAAATAAAAAAGGCGCAAATTACCTATTATTTAATTGATTACCTAGTATTTATTTTAATTTTAATATTTCCTCACATCGTTTGTCTTTAGTGACGTCACAATCTTCAAGCGTCATCGTTTCATATGAAGTTGCAGAACATACTCCTTTTTAAAACTTTGGACACTTATAACTTCGTGATTTATTATCCTTTTTCGAGAAAATATGACATTATTGAATATTTTATTTAGTGTGTAACCCCTATTGTTGAAATCGAATAAGCGGTTCCTGATATTACTCAAAAACTTACAAAGCAACACTCTCAGAAGACTTTTCCTCTTTATAATATTAGTATAGATTACGCTGAGGGTACCGTATACAGTCAGAATCGTATAGTTAGTAGCAACCAAACTAGCCAAATATATATACACATACTTACTGTTACAGTAACAAAGATGTGTACCGAAATATTTCGCTGCTACTATAAGGTGCGGATTGTACCTGCATCTGACTTTGTTAAACTAGTCAACCCATTCCTAGAAACAAGTTCCTGAAAAGTGGTTGCTACTGGCAAGGTTTACTGTAAACCAAGTCCGTTCATCACTGAACACAAAACTCCCCTATTTACTCCACGATGCAAAGGACAGGGCGAACTCAAATCAAAGAAAAATTGCGGCAATAGGGGAATCGTAACCCTCAGCAAAGAGGAATGCGAACTGAGGAGGAGATGCCGAGAAAGAGAGTAACTCAGGGCTCTCAAGGTTATTAAATACGCACTAATCAACTAAAGTGTTTGTTTCTAAGAATAATATTGACCCAGCCAAAAACAAAAGAACTAAATTATATGACGTCATAGCCAACTTCTTCCTCAAAAACTGCTCGCTAATCGTTTCTCAAAAGCGACAGGCTGGCCTATATTCACTGTGTGATCTCAATAAGTGATCACTTAATAAAGTTAAAGCCTTTGAGCTGTCACGACGCTAACTAGGCGCATCAAAGCTTAATCACCACGCTATTAGCAACTTATCAATACAACCAGAATAACATTGGCCTATGAATACCCACAGTAATATCATCATCATATCGAGCGAAAGGTTTTCGTACATTGGCACCCGCATCCAGCGGACTCCCGCGACATTTACCAGCTCTAAATGTCACTTTTTGTATGGGAGAATGACAGTTGAATTGTCCTAACGTGCGTTCGAAGAGTTTCGTGATCATCCCTCTGGTTATCAGTCCATCTCGTAGGGTAGGGGTATACCCTCGCTGCGCCTTCCGGTACGATGAGTATTCTACTTAACCCTCAATTTGAGGTCTTTTTAACCTCTGTTTTAGTCCTTACACCTACTAATTTGTGTTAAGAACTTGGTATAAGTAGTTAAGTATAGTCCCACTCCAAGTATAACAAGTTGTTGTGACATGTTGCTAACTTGGATCCACTTAAACTAGACACAAGTAGTACGTTGAGAGATGGTTCGTGAATCGCGCAAACACGCATGGAAGCGAAGGTCGTTACAATTCAAACCTTTACACCGCCAGTGTCACGGTGAGCGACACACATGTCTCCATAAGGTTTCGGTCGTGAAAGGAAATTAGTTCTAATGTGAGTGCGTGGTCGTATTATTGTGTTGAGGAGGTTAAACGATAAAGTATCTGAATTACACACTTCGGCACAGAATAAATAATAGTACAATAGAGGTCGTCTATGCCACCTCTGCAGTGCTGGCTGGAATGAATGTCTGGAAGTCGATAGATAGAGGAAGAGTTGAAGACGTCAGTCCGGGCGTCTCCGGGCTCCGCTACTCGTACCTCTCGCAAAGTTATCATTAAACTAAGGTACAGTCGCGGAAAAAAAAGAAAATGATAAGGTTGACCACTTTTGGACCTTAACAGCCTTGAAATAAGGCCGAAAAGTGGTCAACCTTTTCATTCCTCGACTATACATAACGCTTCTAAATTCAAACTCGATTGAACTACGGGAGTAGGACAACATTTATCCCGTACATACTATGAACGAACGCCTTCCCCCTGGCGTACTTACCCTGACGAAGGCGGCTCCAGCCACGGCTCCGAGGGTCTGCACCACGATGTAGAACAGCGCCTTGATGACCTTCACCTCCCCAGCAGCCAGCAGCCCGAGGGTCACAGCCGGGTTGATGTGCCCGCCGGACACGTGACCGATCGTCTGGAGACAAAAAACTAGTTTAGGTAATGCAACATGACGGTATTTGAATCGCCGAGACACTTTTTTAATTAACCGACGAGAAAACTGAAAATGAATTATGATAATTGTTTCATTATTAAAAGCGGCCGCACACCATGATGGCCACTAGTCGCCGACAGTAAACGCGACAACTTAGTAACTCAGTGAAGCCACTGCACGTCGCCACCGCCGCCGCAAACCATCTATGCAGCACGGCTGTCACGCGACGGCGCGCGAGCTCTCTCGATTTTTCTCGCACTACTTATACCTCTTGTTCTAAGTGTTCTAATAAGAGAGAGACGGATAGTGCGAGAAAAATCGAGAGAGCTCGCGCGCCGTATTGTGATAGCCGTGCAGAATGTATGAAAAACTCGTCCGCAACTTGTGCTTGTATAGGCACTAACTTCTAGATCAAATTCTGCTTCAAAACTACAAGAGGTATAATTTCACGGCTCTTCCAAAAAAAATCATTCGCATTGCAATTAAATGAATACAAGTGCGAATTGAATGCAGGGTTAAGATATCAATGTTAAATTATTATTATTTGTGTTATGTGTTGTGTTGTTGGATCCATCATACATAATTTGTCCCAGTTATAGCAAGAACTTTAATCTTTACATAGAACCTACCTTGCAACTTAAGAGCTATATGAGATACTTATCAATTTCCACGACGTTTTTGCTCATAAATCTCAATTAAGTCGCTTGGTATAACATCAGTAATTGAAGATTAGGTACGCAGTATACAGATCTTGTTTTAAAATGCCTTAAGCATTTTATTTCCTCAACTGCTTTTCTCCTGGCAAGGTTTTCCAACAACAATATACTTCGATCGGAACGTCTTGTGCGTGACTCTTCAAATGCCAAATTCATAATATCATAATATTTAAGTCCGGTCAATTTGCTCTTTTCACAAGCGCACTTTTAACTTCAATAATCTACAGTTCATGTCCTTACAAGTAACCCGCATTAGAAAAGAGTCTAAGGTGAGTCGGGGCAAGAGTAACATCGGGGAAAAAGGGGCAAAAGCTTCTCCAGCTAATTCTTTTGAATTGAGCGCCTTTTTGTACCGTCGGTAAAACAGACAGGCGCCTAGTCTGTTTTACCGACGGTACAAAAAGGCGCTCAATTCAAAAGAATTAGCTGGAGAAGCTTTTGACCCTCTTCCCCCAATGTTACTCTTGCCCCGACTCACCTTATATTAGCAATGGTTGACATTATTTAATGTTATAAAACTTACATTGAAATTGGAATCGTCTGCCTAGGACTGTAGACGTATACCCTGCTTGGCTGATATTCGATTTTATTTCAAGGCAGCTAGTGCAGCGCTAACCATGTGACAATATGTAAGTAACTAGGCACAAAGTTTTCCGAATTTCCCCTTTGGGGGATTTCTGCGTCATGTATTTAGTCATCGGTGTGACCTTTACCTTAATTTGATACTGGGGAAATTTGTGTAAGATTGTCCCATGGTTTTTAGGGTTCCGTAGCCAAATGGCAAAAAAACGGAACCCTTATAGATTCGTCATGTCTGTCTGTCTGTCTGTCCGTCCGTATGTCACAGGCATTTTACTCGAAAACTATAAGGTGTATTTGAATAAAATTTTGACAATAGGTGTAATTGGTTAACCGCTACATAGTTTTGTAAGTAAATTACTAAAAATATTTTTTTTAGGGGCGCACTCCATACATAAAACTAAAAGTCAAAAATAATATTTAATTGCAAGCCTTCGTGTGGCACATCAATCGATAGGCCTTTCAAAATAATTATAAGGTTTCGTAGCATTTTTTTTGATTAAGTGAATAGAGTCGGAGATAATCGCCCCGAAAGTCACTAAAATTGTGTCCCCCCCCCCCTCTAATTTTTGAACCGTGTATTTTAAAAATATGAAAAAAATCATGGACGGCTTGTTAAATTCTATCAGCAAAAATTGTTTTGAACAAGATCGGTTCAAAGGTTTTCGAGATATTACTAAAAAACTGCCTTCCTTAAAGAAAAGGAAGTAAGTGCCTTAAGATTTCAGTAACGATACGACCTTTTTAATAGGCACGGAACCCTTGTTGTGCGTGGTCCGACACGCACTTGGCCGCTTTATTTATTTATTGGGAATGAACGGCACATCGTCCCCGCCCCCCCTTCTTCCCGTGCGTGTCCTAATACAGTCGAATAGGATTGAACTGTTGCGTGCCATGTGCTAGCAACCTATCGCTGCTCTGCTCTAACACATTATTTAAACATAGACAGGTAGGCCATAATTGCTAGAAGTGGCCCTGAAAATCGTTTTTCGTGTCTATCTACCCCTTATCGCAACACAGGTGTGAGTGTATGATTCCTATTCCTATTAAAACTATGTTACAGGTATATCTGTAGGTCGACGTCTCGGGGTAACCTCTGACTCATATCTCGTTGCCATAGGTCATGATAAACGGTATCTATATGCTGCGTCTACACTTGACGCTCAAGGCCAGGTTAGCGGTAGTGTGGAGCGTGCGTTATGTACAGTCAGCTGCAGATTAATGTGATCCCTCTGCGCATAAGTTTGTATGCAGGGCACGTTTCTCTGTACTGTACATCGAAATGCAGAATGTAAATGTTAACAGTACGCATTTATTTCACCACATCTACAATCTCGTAGAACTAAGCAAAATATTAGGAACAAAACTTAATAAGTTTAGATATTTATCGAGATTTGTCTAAATATGCCATTCCCGAAAAGTGTTGCATTTAATTCTCATATGCGAAAGACATAAACGTGTCTCTTACATGGGAGCGTAAAGGCACCCCTTTAACGTGGCCTTCCAAAGCATGGAAGCGCTCAGAGGCTCTAGTATAAGTATTACCGAAACAAAACTTTACGATCGCGTTTGCGTTTTACCCTCAAGTTGTATGGGATTTGACAGCTAAACGCAAACGCGGTCGTAACGTTTTGTTTCGGCAAAACTTATACTAGAGCCTCAGTTAATAATCTTTTCTAGCGGTCACCCATCAAGAACTGACCGGGGCCTTTGTATTGTATACGTGATTTTCTATTTTATAAGCTTTATATTAACTTCACCAGGGGCCCATTTCTCAAAAGCTTGTAACTTGTAATACAAGCGGAAGTCACTTTCTAACAGAAGGAGTGGAAAAAAGGACGCCTTTTTTCCGCTTGTATTAAAAGTTACAAGGTTTTGAGAAATGGCCCCTAGTTCATATGTAAGTATGTAAGTTGTCCGTCAAAATTTGCAATCCATTTTTCAGTCACTTATCCGCCGTTATCCGATTGAGCTGATATATTGGGTATTAGTATAGTTTGGATGTCAATTTAATATTATGGTACCATCGAGCTGATCTGACGATGGAGACAGGAGAGACGTAACCCCGTCGAGTTTGGGCTCGTTTGAATCGTCTCATTGAGTAGTTGATGATGGTATACAGAAAAGTACAGTCGGCAATAAAAGCTTGTACCAAAAATGATTTTTTTTGACAGAAACTTATTATCGGTGCATGCGATCTTAAACTGGAACGCAAAATCCATGTTGCTGGTTGACCCTTTGTACAACAGCAACAAGGCAACATTACAAAACTAAAAACCACAGTAATGCCAGCCTGAGATTGAATCCTCGCCGATTAACCTGCGACCCGATGTCAAAACGAGCTCGGTGCGATCCGCCGTGCCATTCAAATGTAACGGAAAACTTCACAATACGGACGAGTATAATACTGCATTTGAAAACGGAACAAAAAATATTCATTGATTGTATTTTGTTCTTCTTATTTTACCATTAAATAAAACTCACGTAAATACTCGGGAAACTTCACTTTTCTACTTTCTTTTGGCATTTTAATGATTTTTAATTAATACGACGTGCTCTAAAATATGGACGCTTATTTGCCTGAATTTGACGAGCGGTTAAACTTGTCAGATATTGTCAAGTTCACTATTTACCGCCACAGCACGCCGAGCTAGCACGCGCCAGTGTGATGTATTCCGAGTATATTCCAGATAGATTTGGACGTGTTATAAAAAGTTGCTGATTTGACAGTCAGTCAAATACCGTAAGTAAAATGAGTCGATCTTACGCTTAAAATGTTCAACAGATTTACGATCAAATTGAAATGGAGACAGATTGTTGGACCACAACGAGACAGTTCTTACGGGAGAGAGTATGTTGGTTAGTACCTAAATTCTCTCTCACTCTGCCCCTAACTATAGCTCTAAAATCTCACATGGTGGTCAGCTTTCCTCTGCTTACTTCTCCACATCGCTCTGTCCTCGACATCGGTTTCGGATAACTTGCACTCTCTTATGTCTCTTAGCACTACTTCCATTTTGTTTTCGCCAACTGCCGCTATCGAGCAGTCAAATGTCAAATTGCACCTTGAGTCTACATGCATAGTTCCTAGTAAAGCAGTCTTCGCGAATCAGTGACCCCACTAGTGTTGAAAGTTCCCACGCTCCATAATTTGGTGCACACAACCGCCTACATAATATAACATTAACAAAATGTATAGCCGACCACAGACTATCAGTAACAGTACACCGGCCATGGCATTGAGTTCGATTTGGAGTATAAATTAGCAATTAAAATTAAATGTTGGTTTTATAATAGTTATGAATCAGAGCGGTGGGCCTTGGTGGGTCGGCGGGGGTCATCGGGTGACCCGCGGGCGAAAACTGGAAATGTGGTCGTTAAATACCCGGCACACTTGGCGGTGCGGCCGAGCGCAAGGCGAATTTGTCACAACAACTTGTTACTTGGAATGAGACAAGTTGGTGTGACAGATCGTCAGACACATCGTCGACAAGTACCACATATAACTTTTTCAGTCGTGAGATTGAAGGCATTATTAACCTACTATTTTGTAGTGTATTTGTCTACATCAATATTGGAGCGAGCGAGCGTAGCGAACGAAGTTCCTCGTTTCAGCTTGGGCCAAAATTCTTTCGTACCTACGCCCGGATATCCCGCTGGCCGGCTGTCCGGCTGTTCAACTGTTCGCCTCTACAGGTTTTCATTCTCTAGTGAATCTCGTGAAGTTTTGTAAGCAGGTTCGATAATTACACAGATTTTTTATGTCGAATCAGTTTTTTTTATTTTTATTAAAAAGACTCGTGAGTTTTACAGCCCACAGAGTCGCTAGTTTTAGTTACTTTAGTACATTACGTACCTAGGGCGGTGAATTCCTGAATGCCCCAGATCGCAGGGCCGTAAATATGGCGGGCTTTACGAATTACCGCCCGTGGTGCGTACACAATTTTACGGCTTCTCCTGGGTGTGAAGTGAGATTTGCTGCTGCGCCCATGGGCGGTAAATGTCATTTACCGCCGAGAGTGACGTAAATATACTTTACCAGTAGTATCTTTTTATTAAGATTCGCTCAGTGTGAATCGTGCTAAAATACACTGTGACCTATCGATGACAGCATAATTCATATCGCCGGTAACTCGCCATTCGCGTGTATACAGTCATAAAACATATTCCATAACGGTTACCTCAGCTATCACTAATTTAAGGGCTTCCTTGTGGTTATTTGTTATTTATTAGTTTTAGCCGGAAGAGGAACACATTAGCTACACATTTATTGATATTAGCCTCCGTAAACTTTAACGTTATGTACCTAATTCAATGTTTTTCCCCTCATACGTTCTTGTTCAGTTCATGTTGGAGGATATTTGACAACGGTAAAAATAAATTGTTGTTTCATTACCATTAGCAACAGATAAAACATTTAAATAATACTCGGAAAGTATCAATGTTTTTATTTTAAGATATTTAAATTCATAAAAAGTATCAATAAGGACGTTGTTTGATTGCAACCGTCACAAGCAAGCAATCCCAACAAATTCCATACTAACGGAGCATTTTTGACGCTTTATTAAAAGAAGCTGTATTGACTTTACCGTATTATGTAAGTAACCAATTAGGGTGAGTCGTCACATAGAAATAAAAAAATAAAAAAAAAAGTTTAGTGACGCTGGAGACAATTAAGTACTTACCTATATTATCTGAATTTAAGTAACGTATCATTTTTAAACTGAAACGAAAAAGTTAATGTTCATACAAATTGAATAGGTTCTGAATTGTCGTCACAAAACTGACACCGAGTTAATTTTTGTTTGTCGACTAATGCATTAAACATTAAACATGCATATCATTTTTAAATTTAAAAGAAAAAGTTAACTTTTATACAAATTTTATACTGAACTGTGGGCACAAATAGAGACTGAGTTAATTTTTGTTTAGCAACTCACGCTAATTGGTTACACGATTATTGAAAATGCCTGTAGTACCGGATATTACACCCTCACAGATTTTTCTTGCGTAAAAAAATTGCAATGAACGTTTCGAACGCTAGAACTTTTACGTTCTAATACATACGAGTATATTGAATGTTAAGACCAGAATTTTCGCTCAAGAATATGTCCCAATCAAATATTTATGAAGTCAATAATCTGGGTTAGTTTAATTCAGTTAACGTGTAGCGAACGTACGAGAACGTAATAATAGGGAATTTAATGTTCAATACTCGTAAATTCTTATATTTCGACAGCGGCTGTAAGAGTGTCAATTAGATACCGTTTCGTACGACATTATTTACTACTATCTGACCACTCGGCAAACCAGTGGGCTAACACAAAGCCTATGTCCATTCAGGAAGTCCATTATATATATATGTATATATATAATATATACTAGCTTCTGCCCACGACTCCGTCCGCGTGGAACTCGTTTATATCGCAGCTCCATACAAACTTTTACCCCCACATTTCACCCCCTTAGGGGATGATTACGGGGATAAAAACTATCCTATGTTACTCTCCATTCCTTCAACTATCTCCACTTAAAAAATCACGTCAATCCGTCGCTCCGTTTTGCCGTGAAAGACGGACAAACATACAAACAAACAAACACATACACTTTCGCATTTATAATATTAGTATGGATTTTTATTCTGTAGGTGAAATAATTTTTGAGATTGGTTGGGTGGTTCCAGGGATTTCCCATAACAAACAAACTTACAAAGCAATCTCACATTCCGTTCCTCTTTATAATATTCGTAGGTGTAGACTATTAGCTGCCTAGATATATGTCAGTAGTCCAGAATAGTTATTTACGATACAAGGGCCGAAAATAGGAAATTCGCAACGAGTGGTGATAAATTCGACATGAGTGTCGCACGTGTATCGTACAACGTTTTACTGTACATATGGCTCTTTAATGTTTTGACATATGTACGGAAAGTGCTCTTTCCGCACTAGTGCGGGAAAGTAGCACCATATGTACTGTAAAAGCTATTTATGAATGTCCTTAATTGAAATCTTGTTTTCTCGTGCGCGTGTAACATAAAGATGGCTCTTACACGGGGCGTGGTTTAGAAAAATCGAGGTATCTCTACTATCATCTGTCAAAGATGCATCCTCATATAACTGCCTGCCTTCGCTATCACTTAAAACTTAGATTTTCTTGTCCACATACGCTCGAAAAACATAAAAAATTCTGAGGCACGCGGGTAAAAAGTGACAGCTATTGATCCGCACAGTCACCGTGGCATTTCTCGCTGCGCTTACTACGGTACACAACAACCAATATACCTCTGACCCCTGTTTACGTGCAGTTGCTCAGAGACGCAGGGTCAGCTTATGTTGGTTCGATTAATGAACTAGGTACACACAACCAGTATATCTGGCCCCTGATTACGTACAGTCTCTACGAGACGCAGGGTCAGGTTATGTTGGTTTGAATTATGAAAACTGGGCTGGTTCGTCGAACCTCTCTCGTATCGTATCACGTAATAGTAATGGGCCCGCGATCAAGGGCGCCAACAATCCCTAACGCAACGACTCGAGGCACGGGAGGTAGCGATTTGTTAAAGTGTCGTTCTTGCTCAAATAGCGCGAGCCTTCTGGTTGCCTCTTGGATACTGCAACTAAGCTTCATTGATAACTATATGCCAGTCTCATTAACTATACATTGCGGGCTACTGACGGACCACGCGGGTTGAACAGTAATGTAATGGTACTCACATGCGAGTTCTCGCCCCGTGTAAATGGACCTTATTACAAGTGTTTTATTCTCTGGTCGACTACGGCAGAACCGAAAGGAAGGGGTATGATTTTAGCTGTCTGTGTTTGTTCGTATTAACGTGGGGCTCCGTAGCGTCTAATATACTGAAGCGATTTTGATAAATGAGGTGTGTCAATGGATTCGTAATTATTCCGGGTGACATAGGCTACCTTTTTAAAAAAGGGTTTTTTTTTGCAGTTACTTTTCCGCAGTTGGGTTACACTTTTTTTAAACTTTATATGTTTTTTGTTTATAAATATTTCGTATGAACTTCACTGGTTTTACGTGAGCACACGTAAGCACAATACAATCCATGCCATTTGTCATACCAACTTGCTATAGTTAGAACGAAAGGTATGTATTGCTGTCTCTATCCAACTATAGCAAGTTGTGACAAATAGGTGTGTAATGGCCTGTAACTCCTGTAAGAGTGTGAACGTTAGCACGAGTATGATGGCTGCCGTTTTACCACTTATCGCTGCGGATAAGATATCTGTCACGTTCTGACAAGGCGAGTGCGAAAGAGACGGTTCGAATTATAAATAGAAATATACGAGAAAAATATGAAGTGATTAGCGACTTAGTACGAAAAACGTTCTATTCGCTCTATTTTTTTTTCTATTTATATTTCTAGCAATAGAAACTAGTTTCCGACCTAGATATGGCGGATCCCCCATTGCGTATACAACGTTTCATGTTATTCTTCGCGTCGTTTTAAAATGAGAACCGAACTACGTTGTGGAGAGTGGAGCGTCCAGCTGACCCTTAAAAGTATTCGATTTCTATCAAATACATTTAATTGGAAAGACCTCGCTCGTCTCCTATATCTTGCGCCCGGGTTAACCGTATCACACATGCACACCGCATGGAAATTCCTTCTCCACCGGATATATTACTCTATTAATCTATTCGTGGATTATTTCATTCACGAACCGACTCGGCAGGTTTAACGGTGTTTACGACTTAAATATGATGTGTTGATGCTCATTTATTTTAAGTGTTACAGACACGTTACGTTACCCACACAAGCTTTGCTTGCGGTTAGCAATTTGATAGGTACAAAACAACTATAATAAGCAAGGTAAAAAGTTCAAAAACCTGAAACCCGACTGCGGAAAACTGACTAAAATAAAAGGATTTTTTAAATAGAAAAGGTAGCATATGTAACCAGAGACTCATTTCCTATCGATTTACACCCCATTTATCAAGATCGATTCAGTATCTTAAACGGCGGCGGAGCACACGTAAATACAAACATAGACTGCTTAAATCATTCCCTTCCTTCCGGGTCTGCCGTAGTCGGCCAAAAAATAAGACACTTGTAATAAAGTCCATTTACACGTGGCGAGAACTCGCATGTGAGTCCATTACATTATTGGGTTTTTAACCCCGACGCAAAGAGAGGGGTGTTGTAAGTTTAACGTGTCTGTATAAATATCGGTGTATCTGTCTGTGGTATCGTATCTCCCAAACGGATGGACCGATTTGAATGCGGTTTATTCTATTCGAAAGCTGATGTGATCTCGAGTGTTTTTAGCCATGTTTCATGAAAATCTGTTCAGCCGTTTTTAAGATATTAGAGTTTGAAATGAAAGTGTCGGGGGTTTTTCAACTTTTCTAAGTTGTAGTTTTATATCGATCAATTCAACCCGTCGTACCTCGGCAGTCCGCAATGTAGGTACAGTCAGGGAAATGTATTCACGTACCTTTTTATGCCTTATTGTCATAGTAACAAGAGCTAAAAAGGTACGTGAATACATTTCCCTGACTGTACTTAAAAAGTGACTTGCAAATAGTTAAAGCAATTTTTTTTTCAATGTCGCGTAGTTGTAGTATCTAAGAGGCAACTGGATGGCTCGCGGTATTTGAGTTCCCAAAGTGTTCTGGAACCGCTCTGTGCAACCCGACTTAAGCCAACTTGGCCTAGGGCGGAAACAGGGGATGGGGTTAAAAAAAAAAGTTTGTCGCGAGACAGCCGACTGAAACAGAGGTTGCCAAAAAGTGTGTACGCTGTTTATATAATGAAATGTTGTCGCTACTGTCAAATACCGCGAGCCATCCGGTTGCCTGGTAGATACTGCACTTACGCTACTGTAGAACATTTCTTACACTATGTAAAATAGGGGCAAACGTTCGAAAATACACGTTTATCCAGATGGTTATAATTATAATAAATACCTTCTAATGGCCAACCACTTTTGAGACGGCAGGATTATATGCGTCGTACTAATCTTAATCTACATCTTTATAGTTACTAATTATTTTTTTGACGACCGCATGAAGGTGGTTTTCCACCGGATGAGCACGGATTGAATTGATTTTTTATTTGCACGCTAAATTGAAACGTATTGCCGTACTATTAGAATGCACATTACACTGAAGAAATTTTCCCGCGATGTCAAGCGCTTGAAAATAATCTTCAGTGTGATTTGCACTCTAACAGTACAGCAGTACGGTTCAATTTAACGTGCAAATAAAAAATCAATTCAATCCGCGCTTATCCGGTGGAAAACCACCTTTAGTCTTGTTGGTTGGTAGTGGCCCTGCCTATGAAGGGGTTCGAACCCCGGTAAGAGCATTTCATTTTGTGATGAGCACGAATATTTGTCCTGAGTCATGGATGTTTTCTACCTATATAAGTATTCATTAGTAGGTTTCTATGACTCGCGACGAGCCTATCTTATTTTTCAGATGTTTTTACATTAAAAAACTTGGCCGAAAAATGAATAACCAGCTCACAAAATTTCACGAGAATCAGTTGAGAATTGCGCCCCATGAGGGGGACAGCCGGACGGCCGATTACTCGAAGATACCCGACCGATTTGGAAAATACTTTTTTTGTTTGACAGCAGTCCTCTCAGGTGGTCCCATGGTCGTCAGGTCAGGATCGGACGGTGGTATCCTGGTGAAATCGGAGGAACTTTTCCAATGGAGTACTAAATTCATCATCATCCTCCTAGCGTTATTCCCGGTTGTGCCCCTAAAGGAGCCCGGGGTCCGCTTTGCCACCTAAACCCAAGATTTGGCATAGGTACTAAGTTTTACGAAAGCGACTGCCATCTAAACTTCCAACCCAGAGGGAAAAGTAGACCTTATTGGGATTAGACCGGTTTCCTTACGATGTTTCCCTTCGCCGAAAAGCTAACGGTAAATATTCAGTACATAAGTTGCGAAAAACTCATTGGTATAATGGTACGAGCCGGGATTCGAATTCGAACCCATGACCGCCGCTTGACAGCCGCATGCCTGAACCACTAGGCTGCCGCTAGCTTGGCGTAGCAATGAAGTATCCATACTAATATTATAAATGCGAAAGTGTGTCTGTCTGTCTGTCTGTCTGTTACCTCTTCACGGTTAAACCACTGAACCGATTGCGATGAAATTCGGTATGGAGATAGTTTGAATCCCGGGGAAGGACATAGGATAGTTTTCATCCTGGAAATCACCCCCTCAAGGGATGAAGTGAAGGGTGAAAGTTTGCATGGAGCTACGATATAAACGAGTTCCACGCGGACGGAGTTGCGGGCAGAAGCTAGTCTACTATAAATTGAAGTCGGTTAAAACTTTGTTTGTAAAATAATCTCATTACATCCTTAGCATACTCGTCCTTACATTACGGATAACCTAACAACTTAATGAGTTAATAACACAATAGTTTTACAACCGGTCGTCAGTTCTGTCTGTGCTTCATCATCTGATTAACGGCGGCTTTACCCGGCCTGCGCCATTAGACGTATTATCTCGTCAGCCCCGCTATTCTGTAACTTGTTTTAAGCTCACCTCACCGTTCACCCACTAATATATCTTGGCGCCGCGATTAGTAGTAACAAAGCGTAGAAGAGGTCTAGTGTCGTTAGGAGTGGCGGGTGAGGTGAGGCATAATAGCGCGTAAAGTATAACAACAGCGGGGGACAATAGAATGTCAGACTTAATTAGACGAGGTAATTAACGCACACGTGACTGAAACGGACGATTGAAAGAGTAGTCGTGAAAATATTGAGCATTAAGTTGTAGCCGAGCGTAGACCGAGGATGATATGTGGTAATGACCAAATTATATGTCAAAAGTAAAATAAATTATATCTAAATAATGATATTGAAGATTATAATGACATCAAAATATTTGACAGAAAACTAAAACAATTTTTCATAACCAGACCATTCTATTTTACAAATGCACTAGATTAAGACCAAAATGTACCTGTACAAATAATTATAATGACTACCAATAATGTGTTAATTTAATACGTATTTGCATGTATTACTATACCTAATATACTCGTACTTATTGCAAATACAATAATTTTGATGATGAGTGGGGTCCGAAAATTGTTTAAAAAAAATATTGAGGTCCAAAAAAAACTGATAATGATTTAAGTAATATTTTTTTATTTCTTTAAAATTAATGAATATGCCGGTCGGTAGGTATATTTAAAATTTATGGCGGTCCGCGGTTCGACCTTCCGCGGTCCGGTGGCCTAGTGGTTCAGGCATGCGGCTGTCAAGCGGCGGTCGTGAGTTCCAATCCCGGCTCGTACCAATGAGTTTTTCGGAACTTATGTGCGGAATATTTACCGTTAGCTTTTCGGTGAAGGAAAACATCGTGAGGAAACCGGTCTAATCTCAGTAGGTCTAGTCTTAATGCCTCCGCGAAATCTTGGGATTAGGTGCCAAAGCGGACCCCGGGTTCTATGGGCACAAACGGGAAATCGTTAAGTAGGACGAAGGTGATTCTAGATGGGACATAAAATTAGGAAGAGTGACCCTTTGTTAAACGTTTAGACTCTAGTGCAACTGCTACGTGATTTTTTTTAGCACAATCTGTATTTATACGTCAACGCCATAATGATATAATTATGCGCACACGCAGGTGGGCCTGCAGCACATATCGCACACACGACCTGATTCCGATCGGCCAATCGCAGCTGAGAGAGTTATCTGAAGGCGATATGCATTTGATCTACTTACACCATGTAGTAAACCCAATCTTAAGGGGCTACCCGAGGTTTTCATCGATTTTTGACAAGTTTTGAATCGTATCTCCTACTTTTGCACTACAGATAGAATTATAAATCAAACGGCTATCGGCTATCGGCTTCAATCTTTTATCTCCATTATGGTCCACCGGATTTTGAAATGAATAGTTAACTTTGTATGATTTTTTTAAACATTGTCTAAAAAAACACTTATTGCGTATCTCTATAGACGAGAAAGATCTAACATATACGAAATCTACATATATGGGTTCGTCTGTGACGTCTCTAAAAACTAGTCCAGGGTTTTCATTTTAAACCAATTAACACAAAAGTTATGGCCAGAAAACCAGTTTTTTGGCCTAAAATTGTTCAACTTGATGCCAAATATCTCGAAAACAATGAACTTTGAAGTAAATATGGGATACTATATTGCTTAAGCCGTTGTTGTTAATATAATAAGCTACAAAAAACATTAGAAAACTAAGGGGTTCAGATCGAAGGTCATTGGCGTGTGGGGGCCCCTTAAGAGTAGTGGCTCTGTGAGTTGTATATAGAACTCATTTATTCATTTCTAAAAACGCACCTTGATGGTTGGCCCTCTGGCCAACTCACGCACCGTCAGCTCCAAGCAAAAGGGTCCTGCGTGGAGAAAGTCATAAAAAAAAAGAAAAAAAAAAAAAGCGCTCAAAGCACTATTGTCGAGGCATTAAGAGACGTGTTCAGATATGTGTGAGCACTTTGGCCGCTCCCATATATCTGATGGCGACTGTACTATGGACGCTGACTCCAGATAATAATCTGTCAGACACCGACCCTTTATCGATTTAGGGCCGGTTGCACCAACTTACGATCACAGACCGATCAACGTTAAATATGGCGCCGGCTGCTGTAATACCATACACACTTGTCAAACTTCTCATACTTACATTAAGATTTTAACGAACACCGTAAATCGTAAGATTACAGACTGTTTGGTGCAACCCACCCTAACGGCCCGGCCACGGACACGCGCGGCGGCGGCAGCGGCAGCGGTTTTTCTAATTCATTGCGTGCGATCCCAACTAACCACAGGGCGTTGCGCGTCTCGACCGCGCAATGAACAGATAAAACGCCTGCAGCGCCGCAATTCACGCAATGTCGTGGCCGGGCCGTAACGCTAATTCATGGGATTAAGAAGTAAATGGGAGCAACATGTATGTAAAATGCCTCTGCTAAATAAAATGTGCTTTGTCCCTTTCTTACGAACACAAATGTCAAAGTGACAGATAAGGACAAACGAATTTTAAGGCCATTTTAGTTATAGGGTTGTAGTACGTTTAGGCCGTCAGATTTTAACGAACACCGCTAACGATTACAGACTTTTTTGGTGCAACTCACCCCTAATGTATTCATGGATCAAAAACATTACCGTAGATTAAACCGATTCCAATGTTAATAAATCAATCATCATTCTCCTAGCGTTGTTCCCGGTTATGCCCCTAAAGGAGTTCGGGGTCCGCTTTGACACCTAATCCCAAGATTTGGCATAGGCGCTAGTTTTACGAAAGCGACTGCCATCTGACCTTCCAACCCAGAGGGAAAACTAGACCTTATTGGGATTAGATCGGTTTCCTCACGATGTTTTCCTTCACCGAAAAGCTAACGGTAAATATTCCGTACATAAGTTCCGAAAAACTCATTGGTACGAGCCGGGATTCGAACCCACGACCGCCGCTGAACCACTAGGCTACCGTAGCTATTTCAATAAATCAATATAAATAAATAAATATTTGCGGACAATCTTACACACATCGACCTAGTCCGAAACTAAGCAAAGCTTGTACTATGGGTACTAGACGACGATAAACATACTTATATACATAAATAAAGGCTTAAAATACATAGAAAACATCCATGACTCAGGAACAAATATTCGTGCTCATCACACAAATAAATGCCCTTACCGGGATTCGAACCCGGGACCTCTAGCTTCTTAGGCAGGGTCACTACCAACTAAGCTAAAGCAGTCGTCAAGATAATCTGCCTCATCTTATGCCTCACCATTTGATTGTTTGTGTCATTAATTACGAATCCGGATTATAATCGAATATTCAACATTTTAGTCCCGTAGTCGTTTTATGATGGTTCCCGTTCTCATGCGCGTGCCAGTACATGCAGCGGCGTGTAACTGTTAATGCGCGCGGCAGTGCGGACGGCCAAGTTTCAAGAGAAAGTGGTAAACCTCTTTAGATTCGAGATGGCAAAATATGACGTCCTCGGCATACCGATTGAGATAACATATCACAGGAATATTCTCTTTGTCTCTCAAATCGCCAATTTGACTCAAATTATAAATAACTGAGGACGACGGAGCCTTATCATTAACTATCAATTCAATTTACTTAAATTTTTAAAAATAGATTAGTTGTCGTCAGTGAGTCACTTCAATTAGAATCTATTACTTATTTCCTGACGACGTAGATCCTTGGAGTTTGTCATAAATATTTGGAACGACATTTTTTTTCACGGTAGCTCTCGAACCAGTTTTCTGAGTGTAGGTATTTAATGCTTGTACGGAACTAGTTACAGTTAGAGCACGTAAAAAGACAAAAAAGAGGATCAAAGGTGCCGACAGCCAAAATGGCTCATAAAAGGTAAATTGCTGTTTTGGTCGTGAAATGCTGCGTTTAAGTACATAGTTGACATATATTTTAGGCACGATTCTATTTGTATGTTAATAGCAAATTTACAGAAAAAAATACATATTTTTTGAGATTCTCAGGTCTCATATCTTTTTATGATTTGTTTTTTTTTTGTAATTTATACTCTCTAATAATAGTTTGATGGTTTACTATCAATGTAGCAACGTAACGTAATACGTTTAAACATGAAAAAAGTACCCAATTAAAAAGATCTTACTGCAAAACAAATATGTTTTTACGTCACACCTGCGCGTCACGCTGCGCGTACGGTAAAACTCGCATTGTGGCCAGGTGAAGACGTAAAATTGTGTACGTATCACGGGCAGTAAAAAAGAAAGCCCTCTATCGCATATTTACAACCCTCGCCTGCGGCTCGGGTCATAAATACCTGCGATTTCGGGCTTTATTTCTTTTACAGGCCTTGGTACGTAATGTACTATTATGTAAAAATAGTAAAACGTCTCCTAATACCTACAAAACTTTCGCTGGCAATTCAAACCTTGGCCTATTTTTTTAAATTTGAGTGTGTTTCGGTGAGTTAGAGCTTGGTTAGTAAACAGGTCTTAATATGGGTCAAACGTTTAAATTTTTGTGCTTCAAGCTTGTGAAGATGACAAGAGCTTTTATTTATAGACATAATAAAAATAACTCCGTTTAAAACGGATGAAGTAACGAATTGCTGGGTAACACTGTTAGTAGCAAAGTAGCTGGGTGTATTCAGTCATCTCTTCGTGCTAACACTTTCGCGCAATATCTTTTAGTACACTCAATGTCTCTGCTCCCGAACTCCCGAAGAGCTCGGAACATGTCGCCCGTAGTTACATTTAATACGTGACAACATGGAATTATTAGTATTGCGAGTATATTAAACATGTCTCGCGTAAGTTTAAATTCGACAAGTACCGTTATCAAACGAAGTCCGACAGCTATGTAAGTTAAGGTTTTAATTAAGCCGCGGTATGCAAACTTATGCGAGCGCGCCAGGCGGCTTGTCGCCTGTCCTATACGGTCATCCTTGTACGGATTTGTATGGTAATTCATCAGTACTTGTGTTGTGACCTTTGGTGAAGTTCAATCGGTTTAATTTTAGGTTCAATTCTGTCGTAGAAGAGACACTTATTTTACGATCATATTTTAAGATAAACGATTATTACCTACATCATGGATATTTCGCAACGATGACTGCACGGGCCCATCGCAAAATAAAATAGGCTTTCTACTGTAACAATGTAATGTTATAATACTCTGATTGTGATACTGAAATGATAATTATTAATTATATTGTAGTTATGTTTTGAAAAAATTAAGGTACAGTCAGCGTCATATTAGTTAGTAGCAGCCAAGGTAGCCAAATATTTCGGTACACGTCTTTATTACTGTAAGAATAAGGGTGTGTTACGATATATTTGGCTACTCTGGCTGCTACACACTATATGACGCTGACTGTACCTCGCAGTCTTTTTTACGCGGGTCTTCTCCAGGCAGAGATGTTCTTTCCGATCTAGTGGTATAACTAAATTGAAGAATAAGTAACTTTGACTTTGGCAACGGAAAAATTCGAGCAGAAAGACGCAATTCTTTCAAATACGGGTGTAGACTCGTAAATTATTATTACTCCAAAAGATAGAAGGCAAAAAAATATGCCTAGTGACGAAAATCCCATTCCGATATCTCAAAGAATTACGAAGCTACTACCGTTTTGATATTGCTTGTTAGAGAGAGAAAACACAAACAGTTTGTGACGTCGCAAACTGCGAGGCTGCCGCACAGTCACGCGCGCTGAACACGCTGGGCACGGCACGTTGCCGTCTATTAGTGACATCACTTACTTACTACGAGCGTCATCGTTTCATACGAAGTGCGAAAAAGGGACAGAACATACCACTTCTTAAAACTTTGGACACTTATAACTTCGTGATTATTTAACCTCTTGCGTTGCTTATTTCTCCAGTTGGCTACATTTTTAATCCTTTTTCGAGAAAGTACGACATTATTTTTTATAGTGTCTACATCCCTATTGTTACGAAAAATATCGCAAATGTAACGATGAAACCGCATTGAAGCAACAGGAACTGTATGCAGGGGGCTTGCAGTGGGCGTGGCGGGCGCGTTAGATACCTCGCGCTCGCGAGACCCCGGGGCGCCAGTCAGTCGAGGGCCGCGGCCGGCACCGCGCGAGCGAGCACACGTGCGTCGTGCTGTGTGTGATCCGCCGCCGCCGCCGCCGACTTGAACGCGACGAGCCGCGAACTTGTACAGTCGCCATCAGATATATTGGAGCGGCCAAAGTGCTCAAAAATATCGGAACACGTCTCTATTATCAAGGCATTAGAGACGTGTTCAGATATTTGTGAGCACTTTGGCCGCTCCGATATATCTGATGGCGACTGTACTATTACTTATTCTGTGCTGTATGCCGTATTAAAATGAGAACCTAATTACGTTTGTATGGAGAGTCGGCTTGAGTCCACTATGCTGGCAGAAAGTCACTTAGTATGTACTAACTAAGTCAATCTAACTGTATCACGGCCCGTTGGCAGTGTACGTGAAGTGGATTCAACCAGTAGCGTAAATAAATCTACGGTTCCATTCACTCTCAGCTCAGCACGTACCTCGTCTAGTGTATCTTAAGCCCTGCATTGGTAACAAGTACGCGTAAGCAGGGGTCAGGATACTGGTTGATCGAAGAGAGTTGTGGGTAAACGGTGTAAACAAACTTGCTGAGTTAGAAGCCGACACGAGAGACTTACTGGTTGTACACTTGGGAAATATTGAATTAGCTTTAAATCTCTGCTGTATGTACCTACCCGCTTACTACCTAATTTACTTCTTAACCCTTTAACGGGCAACGTTAAAATTTATTCATAATTCAAGTCTCTTTGCTATTGTATAGACCTAAAAATTCTGACCCATAAAAAAATACAAAAAGGAGACCTTATGGATGATCATTTTGCCTATGAAATTAAGATTGTGCCCTAAAAATCAACAAGTTTTTAACGAGCGCCTTTAGAATACAAACGAAAAAACGCCAGGATGATAGATGGTACTGTCTCCAGAGGCCTGGATCACACTGGCAGTAGTAAATTTGACCGCTAGTGACAAGTTTACTATGTGTCGACATGAGGAGACAAGATGACAGGATGAATATTCGTGGTAGCGCCGCTGGTTCTTATTAAGCCTGCAACACATTGGTGCGTATTGTCAAATTTACTACAGTGGCTTAAGGAAACTTCACTGACCTTCGTTGGTCCTTATTATTCAGTGGCTACAGCAACTCTGCAGTGCCAGTATGTACTCATCATCATCATCATCAAATAATACTAACAATTACACGGTTCAACTCACGTATTCAATGTCACTACGGGCGACATGTTTCGAACTCTTCGGGAGTTCTTCTTCAGGATGAGTGTTTTCGCGGCGGTGTCGCTTGTATCACTGCCCGCGCTCGCTCCAAAACGCCGAGCGGCGCGTGACGCACGCGCCGACAGGGCGGGGGGAGGGGGGCAGTCTAGCGCTGGAGTAGTTGTGTGAGATTGCGGCAGGAGGTCATCTCCTCCGAGAGACGACACGCACACTGAACTCACTGTGTCCACGGGGTTGTCACAACACACTGTCCACTTTAATTTAGGAATGATAGTTTTCCATAAACATGAACAACATGGAACATGTCTCACGAAAGTTTAAATTCGATCATTATCATCGTCATCATCATCGTCATTTCGCTACGTGCTAAAGCGGCTCACCCCGCCGGTCACCCGTCACGAAACTAGACCCCTACCTACGCTTAGTTACAACGCATCGCGGTGTCAAGCTATATTTGTGGGTGAGCGTTGAGGTGAGCTTAAAACCAGTTAGAGAATTGGGGGCTGGTAGGCCTCCCCCATAGAGCGACAGTGGCGTGGGTAGGCCCCACAAGGTGGACTGATGACCTGGTAAAGGAGTCCGCTGGATGCGGGTGGCGCAGGACGGATCACTTTGGCAGTAGGTACAAACGCCAACACAGTTAACTGACCATCCTGTATTTATATTGAACCTTATTACAATGCATATAAAGATCACGGATGGTCACTTAGCAGTGTTGGGGATGGTAAGCATTGTTGGATTGCAATTAATCTGAATCAGAGTGTAAACGCACATAACCGCGTTGTGGCGTGTATGACGTATAAGTATGTAACACCGATGACCGATATTAATCGTAATTGTACCCATATGCACTCATGCATTATTCATGGCGGCATTTACATTATATTAAGGTTATAGAATCAGTAACCGTATGAGCGCAGCGTTGTTACACAGATATTCGCCATTTGTAGGTGGTTTGAATTTAAACTTCGTGAGTCATGTTTCAAATTATACTAATAATAATTTACTTTGAAAACAAAGTTTTAAGCGACTTTCATTCAGTACTTCCCCTTATTTGAAGAGTTCCCTCGATTTTTTCGATTGATTGCAAACAAAATAAAGATTTTCCAAATCTGTCCAGGCGTCTTCGAATAACCGCTGGAGCATACATTTAAAAAAATCGACGAATTGAGAACCTGTCCCTTTTTTTGTAGTCGGTCAAAATTATACTACGGGCGACATGTTTCGGACTATTCGGGAGTCCCGTAGTGACACCTAATAATGAGTTTAACCGTAATCTCGACAAATGGCTTGTTTTATGCTTTTGTTGTACAATCGAAACTATTAGTCGCTTTTATTAGTTGTAAAAACTGGCGGCCCCGTCGCTTTAAAAACGATCTCTTCCAGACAACTCTCCGGATCAATGAAAGTTGTCCAACTTAATTACACACCCAACTGGACACGCCAATAATCCCTGAGTGATTTTGATTTGTTTATTTGACCTACTAATACGCATTATCAATAACCGAGTCAAAAGCCGTCAGTGCCAGTTCGGTCACGACAAACGATACCCCATACTTGCGAGTGTCCAAATTAATACAATCGGAAATCAATCGGCTATCAGGCTATCACTCGAGATCTATTGTTCTGACAAACGATTGGCGCGAAAACCACAACGCATGTGCGAGCAATAAAACAAGAACCGTTCGACATTAGGCTTTAGACGACTGCAATAAGAGCGAGTGTTTTATTTGGCAGCGGTAAAGCGATTTGGTGCCGTAACGCCTGCAGATAATCCGTCCGAATCGAAAAGGCAGTAAGCGCCTACGATTAGGCCGATTACTAAGCGTCGTATGACTTTTTCGTGTTGTAAACTAGTGTGGGCAGAGACAATCAACCGATTAACATGCAAATTAATATTTATAGAAGGATAGTCTCTTATTGTTCTTAATGTGATAAATGGCGTTCATCAATTTTCTATTCGTTAGGTCACTTGATTCACGCTCGTTTGAATGCGAAGGACGCGGGAATTTCGTCATTCTGATATTGTTTAGGGCGCGAAGTTTCTTTTTTAATTTACAATTAAGGGTCGAATTATATTAAACTTTGTATAGGATCCGCCATATGTACATTGACAACTAGTTTCTATTGCTAGAAATTAAGAAAAAAAAAAAGACCGGGTTGCACTCCGGGAGTACCGGCAGAAGTGAAAACTCAATAACATTGTAACAGTTTTTCGATCAGGTCACGTGACATCTTATGGTGTCACCCTAAAAATGAATTTGGCGCAAATTTATAAACAATTATCAATTATTTAGGCGGACGGGCCGCGGGCGCGTTGGGTGCGACGGGCCGGCGGCGAACAAAATACCAATTTGTTTTTGCCATTGCCAAATATTTTTCAAAGCTTTATCTCTTTAGGAATAACGTCCGAATTCGAACTATTCGAATTTGCAAGAACAGCGGACGGCGGCGGTGTACAAAATATCAATTTGTTTTTGCCGTTGGTAAATATTTTTCAAAGCCTTATCTCTAGGAATAACGTCCAAATTCGAACTATTCGAATTTGCTCAATAGCAAAACGGTGAAGGACGCGTGAACAAAATTACAAATTTATTTGCAGAATATGCTATTGCAAAAAGTGTTTAACGGCTTTATACTCTTACGAATAGCGTTCAGTTTTGAATGAAGACGAATCGGCTAGCAGCAAAATATAAAAGTTTGTGACCTCCTTCACATCTGACGTCACAAAAATCTGTCGCGTATTTAACAATTTTTCCCCATCCCAAAAAGTGCTCAGCGCCGCTAAATAAATTTTCACTTCAAAAATAGAGCGAGTACAACGTTTTTTATACCAAGTCTCTAAGTGTTATTATTGTAATGAATAGCAGCAAAAACTAGTTTCGGATCTAGATATGGCGGATCCAATTGTGTATACAAAGTTTCATGTTATTCCAGTTTGCCGTTTTAAAATGAGCACCAAACTACGTTTGTATGGAGAGTAAACTTGAGTCGACCCTGCTGGGGACTGCGTATTATACCTACCTACAATAATCTGTTTTAAAACATAATATTTATTACGTCACGTGTTTATCATCTTAAGACCTGTTATGCAAGTTAAAATCAGCAATTAATAAAAACATCGATTCATCAGAGCAAATCGATTCTCAACAAGATCCTGTGCAACCACTGACATATAACCGTTTCTACGCTACAAATTGCATTCGTATTTTGACAGCTTCAATCGATTATGATTGATTTAGTTGAGCCATGGAATGATCCAGTCGCTAAGTTTTCAACTATGATAATTACAAGCATACCGTGAAACATGCCTACTTTGCCGGCTTTTTTCGGAAAAACACGAATATCTCATATTTTTATATAGTAAGATGATATTTTTTTTGCTTAACGAATCTATCGTAGTCATACGCATGTGTTCATACAGAGAAATATTTTTTTAATCAACACCTATTCCAAATTTTTATCGATTTTGATCGCGGGTAAAGTTATCTGGACTTTTGCCAACATTGACCATGTCTAATTATTGACGCAACTATAGCTCTTACGTTGTGGAGACAAGACTCAGTTCAAAATTTTGGGCAAACATAGCGTTCCATTTTAACATCTCGGTCTTAACTACGAAACGTTTTACACAGTACAGATTGGCAATGTTACCTAGGTATTGTCAACTTTGCCATACAAATCCATACACCTCACATTCCACAATTTGCTGCAAGCTCCTGGCTGAAGTTAAAGACATGTATGACTCAAAGTAAAGTCATGAAATATGCTGTTGTCCACGTTAATCCCCTAGCCTGATCCCCCAGGGGAAAAAAACGGTTAGATTGTTAGTTGAACTGCGACCCTACAGCGCGCGAGCCGAGCGAGCGAAGCGAGCGTGACGCGGTAGCGTCCGGCGAAGCGCCATAACCGAACATTATCATTTTTTCCTAGTTGAATATAAAATAATTGCCGCTAATTCCCCTGGGGGATCAGGCTAGGGGATTAACGTGGATAACGTGTAAAATATAATCTAGTTTCTACTAAAAATAGTAAGGTTGCCATATATATGTTGTTTTCGTTCATTACCAGATTTGTTTAAAATTAACTTATTGGGCAAAGTTTTGCCTGGTGCAAAGTAGGCATGTTTCACGGTATGCATATTATAATATACCTTCATCACGTTTAGTTTGGTTGACAATGCTCTATTTACCTATATGGTATACGCCCGACTTTTTATTAAGTTGACATTGGAATTGGAATCTTCTAACTTGGACGCCTTTGCACATATTTGCCCTTACCGGGATTAGAAACTAGGACCGTCAGCTTCGTAGGCAGGGTCACAACCACCACTTTGTCACTTTCAATATCAGCATGTCGAAACAATAGAGGTGAACAGTGTCAACTATTAGGCATTAAGGTGTCGAGCAGTGGGACATTTACCTCATTGATTTCTTGGCAAATAATCGACACTACAAGAACCCTTTTATAGAATTATAACCTACTGCAAAAAAATGAGGCTCTCAATTTGTCGGAATCTTTTAATTTTAATGTAGGTACCTATATGCCGATCACCCAAAGACGCCTGCAGCGAAATGGTCTTGTTTTTTTATTGTATGGGTTTATCATAAAAAAAGAAAAAAGAAATAGAGGGCAAACAAATTATAACCCACACTTGTCGCGATTTGGATACTGATTTGAAGTCGGTTAAAACATTGTTTTTAAAGTAAATTATCATGCGCTTAGTCAACTTCTAATTCAATAACGCCAGGTAAATTGCTGGACAGAAAATTCCATTGTGCAACACTTTAATTGGCCGCATCCGCATCACATGACCAAACCGATTTGATAGTTACACAACAGACATTAAGATGCATCTTAACATATCCATAACACCGGCCGGCCGTTCCAATAACACGGAGAAAGTGTCTCAATACTTTCTCTGAAGTTTTAGTTTTGCTAGCTTTCGCCTTGTTAAAAAAGGTAAAATGCCGGTGGAAGATCGACCGGTTAGTATGTCAAGTGCGGTTGCGTAACCTTTTACGACGTTTTATAAATAGAATAATTAATGCATAGAACGCGGCCCTTAAAAGGGTGTTTTCGGAGGACTTTTTTAATGTGAAACGGAACTTAAGACGAACGTCCGGTTACCGCTGTGCTTATTGACATGTACATTGACACGTATCTAAGCAGAGCAGGTTTTTTAAATTACCAGCATGGAATAATGAGTCAGTGACCAAGCATCCTGGGGTAGGGTTAAAAAAACGTTTACAGAGTGCCGTACGCTAAATTCGAATTAACGCCCAACGAACAGTGCTCGATACAAAAGCGCCGCGCTTTAAAACCGCCTTCGTGTGAATAAATACGAGTACATGATTATCAATGTGTCATTTAAAAGTTTTTTTAACGCGCGTTAAAAAAGCGCTCGTGCGAACGGGGCCTTACACAATACTATGACACACATACTGGGATAATTGAGGGTCTCATCTAAGATTCGGCCCTCGTCACTGTCACAAAGTCTTTAGATACTATAGGAACCAAAGTAAGGCCTTCTGGGGGCACGGCTCCCTCCTATACGCGCATGCTTATTGAAGAAGTCTCATCATCGTCATATCAGCCGAAATACCTCCACTGCTGGATATAGGCTGGATATTGGAGAGCCAAAGAATGATGATAAATCAGACAAATCTGCAGAAATGGATTTCCTGACATGTGCTTTGCTTGCAAACGGAGAGTACTTGAGATTTCTCCCAGACTACACCGGCTTGACAGGACTGGCTTCCCAGAAAAGGCTTTTGACGAACTTCACTACATAGGAATCCCATAATATAAAGGAGGTGTACCGTGTCGTTTAAAAGTTATATTTTTTATTAGCCAGTTCTAAAGTTCAAGTAAGTAATTATTTCATGTCTATGGTGCAACTTGTCAAAGCACTCATTGAGAAAGAAGAGTATACTCAATCACTCCATTTCAAGTTGACTACTCAGTTTTAAATAAAACCCGCGTTCCGCCCGCGTATAGGATTCGGTAAGTACCTATTAATGTCAGTCCCCCTCCGTCTGTCCAAGGACTGGATTTCAATAAATCAACTAGCCAATATCCGTATTGGCTTTACCCTTTATTTGACAAGCAAAAAAAAAAATCGTGAGTTCAAGCCTCGTTTGCGGCTTGTAGAGCAAAAACAATAGTCTGCGAAAAAAATGCAAAAAGAGCATGAAGAAATGTGTATATTGGGTTATTGGGATATACATAATCAAATAAAGGGCTAAACTACAATTGATTCAGAGTTTTAGCCGTGAGAAGGTAAAAGACAGGGTTAGGTACATTCGCATTTAGGCATTTAAATGATACCATCCTCCTAGCCTCGTATCGCGCTTGTGCCCTAGCTGCCCGGGGTCCGCTTTGTCTCCTCATCCCGAGATTTGGCCACTAGTTTTACGAAAGAGACTGCCATCTGACCTTGCAACCCAGAGGGAAAACTAGACCTTATAAGCTGACGGTAACTATTCCGTACATAAGTTCCGAAAACCTCATTGGTACGAGCCGGAACTCGAACCCACGACCGCCGCTTGACAGCCGCATGCCTGAACCACTAGGCTACCGTAGCATTTATAATATCACTAAGTAGGTATGTATAGTTAAAATATATTTGTGTCACTTTTGACATGTGATTATAATGACCACATAGCATCCTCGGTCTACGCTCGGCTAATTAAGAACTTGTTCGGAGCCACATTTTCTATCGGCGACGGAGTAAGGTCAAATGTTCAATGCAAACTTTCATGTTCGTACTCGTCTTTGAAACTTTTAGTTTGATTAATGTATGGTTGAGATTATAATGTGGTCGAGTTTAAAACCGTCATTGGCATTGGAATCTTCTACGTTGGACAATAGAGTTGCGGTGACACTTCCAAATCGCGCAGGGCTGTTTTTAACCCCCGATGCAAAGAAAGGGCGTGTTATAAGTTTAACGTGTCTGTGTGGTATCGTAGATCCCAAACGGATGGACCGTTTTGAATGCGGTTTTTTTATTCAAAAGCTGATGTGATCCCGAGTTTTTGAGATATTGGATTTTGAAATGAAAAAGTGGGGGGTTTTTCAACTTTTCTAAGTTGTAGTTATTCTTTACACGCCCATGCGCCTCACCCCACCCGTCACGCCTAACGAAAGTAGACCTCTACCTAGACTTAGTTATTATGAACCGCGGTGCCAAGATATATGTGGGTGAGCGTTGAGGTTAGCTTAAAACAAGTTACAGAATAGCGGGGTAGGAAACAGTGTGGAAACAGTATGTTTTTCAAAGATTAAATGAATGAATCCGAATCCGCAATCGCTAAACTTAAGTGGCAATGGTCGGGGCACAATGCACGTAGAACCACTAGTTGGGGCGGAAAGGTTTTCGAGTGGCGACCACGTACCGGCAGGCGCAGCGTGGGTAGACTCCGACAAAGACTGGTGACCCTGGTAAAGGTCGCGGGAGTCCGCTGGATGCGGGTGGCGCAGGACCGGTCACTTTGGCACTCTTTGGGGGAGACCTATGTCCAGCAGTGGACATCTTTCGGCTGATATGATGATGATGATGAAATAAATGAAAGAGCATTTGCAGAACGCCCATAATAACTGGCCCACCCACCCACCATAGATGTATTAGATGTATTGTGACAGCAGTCAAATTAATTCGCTAATAATCTTTCGTGTCGACACAGCGCATTAACAAAACTAATTCTAAATGTATCGTTCCAATCCCATTTAAGTAAGCATTAGTCTCATATTTGTCTGCGCCATTAAAATTAAATCTACATACATGTATGACCTCGTGATTCCATATTTCATGTCTGGACAATATATATGTTAAAAAGATAGCGCCTGCGGGTGCAATTGACAATGGGCTTTTGATTGCAAAACGTGCAAAATTAAACTCAAGAGTTTGGCTGTTATTCGCTACGCGCTAATGCGGCTCACCCCGCCGGTCACCCGTCACGAAACTAGACCTCTACCTACGCTTAGTTACTACGACCCGCGACGTCAGGATATATTTGTGGGTGAGCGTTGAGGTGAGCTTAAACCAAGTTAAAGAATAACGGGTTAGACATCTACCTACGCTTAGTTACTGCGAATCGCGGCGTCAAGGTATATTTGTAGGTGAACGGTGAGGTGAGGTTAAAACCAGTTAAATCTAGATATGCTTCTTGTTAAAATGGATAGTTTTTCCCCGCGCGGCTTCACGAGCATTTTACAAAGAACGCAAGCAAAGCTGGGATATAAAAGTATGTGTTCACCTTGCGTATATTTAACCAACTTCAAAAAAAAGGAGGAGGTTCTCAATTCGGTTGTTTTTTTTTTTTTAATGTTTGTTACCTCAGAACTCCGTCATTGATGAGCCGATTCGAATTTTTTTTTGTTTGTAACTATATGCTTCCAGATGGGTCCCATTTTTTTCAAAATTCAGTTGGATAATGGGATCCATGAGGAATTGAGGGAACTCCTCAATTATATTAGGCACGCGTGTAGTGATTTTGGTATTTTCTATTATAACTAGTGTATTTACACCCGGAAATCATAAATTAGGTGGAGTGGAATTGATGATGAAGACCACAGATGACTTATGGAATTTCTCAATTATGTACTTAAAAGTACAAAAGTATATCACAGATTCTGATAAGATTCCGTTGAAATAGCAACTAATGAAGTGCCAAAGGTGATCCTTGTGGAATCGACGGAATTCCTCAAATATTATCGGCCCACATACAGCGATTCGGTTTTTTTCTCTAATAATCAACGCATTTGCTCTCGGAAATCAGTTCATGTGGTAAATTGGAAAAGAAATGTGGAAATATTCTCGTGCCTTGGCGGAGTACTAAATTGCAGTCGGTTAAAACTCTGTTGTAAAGTAAATTATTTTCATTTCATTTCATTTATTTCCTTGCATGTCACATTACAGGTTACAAGGCGGAACAACAAGATAGGTATACGTGCGACGCCCTGCGAGGGCGCAGCAATATACACAGCCATCATTTTTAGGGTTCCGTAGTCAACAAGGAACCCTTATAGTTTCGCCACTGTCTGTCTTTCCGTCTTCGGCTTAGCTCAGTAACCATTGCTACTCGTACTAGAAGAATGTGATTCGGTATGGGTACATAAACCAATCACGCCAACAAAACGGTACAATAACATCTTGAAAAAAAATTTTTTTAGGGTACCTCCCCTACACCTAAAGCAGGGATGTTATTTTTTTTCTCGTTAAACCCATGGTGTGGGATATCGCTTGATAGCTCGTTCAAATATATTATGGGATTTTAAAAACTATTTTTCAAATCAGTGATTCGTTTGCGAGATATTGAGCATTAAAGCCCTAATTTTGGTTCGAGTCATGTGTCCCCCCCCCCCGCGCGCCCTGCCGGCTAAATGGCTACTACCGGGGATGTGAAAAAAATCGTGGTAGTAGTACATATAATGAATTTAAAAGTAAAACTATCACGAACAAGAAGGCATAAGTAGTTACCGATAGTAGGTCATAGTCGACCAACTTAATGTGTACTAGGAAAGGCCAATTTTCGTACAAATTCGGCCGACGCAACCGCACCGCACGGCGCACGTCGATGTAACTAAGACAGACAGGTAAATACGGAACCCTACACTGCGCGTGGCCCGACACGCACTTGGCCGGTTTTTGAAATAGGCTGTTTAATCAAATCAAATCAATTATTTATTCTGCAAAAAGGCCACAAGGGCACTTTTACATGTCAAACGGTAATATACAATAAAATAATAATAATCTTACACAATAATAATTTAGTTCCGGTGACTACCCCTACTGACAAACGTGTAGAGACACAATATCACAGACTTTTCCTCTTTATTGAACGAAAGCTCTCTGTATTAGCTTGGGCCAAACTTCGTTTGTATGTCCGGCAGTACGGGTCGAATTAATCAACCGATTATTGAGTTGTTTTCTGAGCAGGCCCGATAATTACTAGGTAAGTAGGTATATTTTTTGAAAGAAATATTGACGTTGTTTTCTTCATAATGGGCTTCGAAGTGTCACGTTTCGAGCGGAGCGAGACGAGAGATCCGTATATAATGGCATTTCATACATTTAATTGGAGGCAATTCGTATTATGCCTCCAAGATGGTCTTTTTTAATTTCCATTCTACAATTTGTGGCACAGCATCACGGCGATCAGCCATAAAAATTAAAGTTTTATTTCTTGGAGTTTTTTTGCATGTTTGAGAAAAGCACTAGTGCGGAAAAGAGCACTTTTCGTGCATGTCGAAACTTTAAAGTGCCATATGTACAGTAAAACGTTGTACGATACACGTGCGAATAGGTAATTCGCAACTCGTGTCGATTTAAAACACTCCCTTCGGTCGTGTTTGATTTATCACCACTCGTTGCGAATTTCCTATTTTCGGAACTTGTATCGTAAATAACTATTTCATCACACTTGCTCGAAAAGGGCTTCATAATGGGCAGACATACAGAGCTGTAATAGCCTGTGTTACGCCCACGGGCGTAATGGTTTTTTTCTTAAATTGTATCTGTTAGCTGTTAGTTACAAAGCAAAGAGGTTTATATTAAATACGATGTCTGAAAACGTATTTATAAATAAATTTAAACTTTAAAAACTACTACATGTTAGACTTATTTGTTTTGCAGACGACATGAAGATCTATAGAAGGTTGAAGTCTGGTCAGGATTCTGTACTGATTCAATCAGACCTAGCGCGGCTTGATAACTACTGTCAGACAAATAAGCTAGACTTGAATCCATCCAAATGCTTCTCAGTCACGTTCTCACGCAAACGCAACTTAATATCCTCCACTTACTTATACACTTAAAGACCAATCCCTGAGTAGAGTTAGTTTTATGAAGGATTTGGGTGTGGTACATGACTCCAAGCTACTATTTGATTTACATATTGATGGTATTGTAGGAAGCGCCCTTAGAGCCTTAGGATTTATAATGCGAAACTCCGCTCACTTTACGCAAGCAAAAGCACTCAAAGTACCTACTTTACTGCTCACTTATTAGGAGCAAAATTGAATATGCATCCCAAATTTGGAATCCGTGCTATACCACTTATATAGATAGGGTCGAACGTGTTCAGAAAAGGTTTCTAAAACACCTGTGCTTTCAACTAAAATGTTCATACGTATCCTCCAATTACTTAAGCACATGCAAAACACTACACATATTACCACTATATAAACGGCGAACAAGGGCCTACTGTGCAAAATAAAACAAAACTTACCGCACTCACTCTTTAACATCTTATCCTCGTACCTATCAGACCGAATATTTCAAGTGAGACACGGTAATGCAAGATCTAGCTTTTACAATATCAAGGCTGGCGTGCCTCAGGGGTCAGTGATTGGTCCCGTTCTCTACAACATATTTACCTTCTACTTACCTACCCCTGAATCTGTGACCGCTGCCACGTATGCAGATGATATCGCCTATCTCTCCTGCCACGAATCACCCAAAACAGCCAGTGAACAACTGTAGTTAGTGTTGAACAACACCCTCGCACTAAATTAGAATTTCGTTTAAAAATGGGATGTTTTTTGACGATACAAAAATGGTGTTTTTTCTTTCGGCACTCAAATACATGAGGAACATTTAAACAAAACCAAAAATCCTGTATGTTTAATATATAATTAATAAAAAATATATAAATTGAAATTTACGAAATCACCATTGATGGACATCAAAAATTCAGTAATGGACACCCAGTCATGGACATGGACCCAATTATGAACATCCATTAATGGACACTTTTGTATTGAACACATAAATGAAACAAATGACGTCACAAATCAACTTTTATTAACGCTATTTGAACTTTCAACATGATCAGTCTTAGATTTCCAGGTTATACGATCAGATTTTCAATCAACCACCTGGTTTTCAGTCATTTATTAAACATTAATGGAGGCTTCGCCTCTTTGCCAGCAGCTGCAGCTTAGAATTGGTTACATAATAATCAACTGAGATCTATCAGGTAAGAAATTAGAATCTTAGCAATACAACAATCATAAAGCACAATATAAAATATATAATATAAAAAAAACGATCAAAAAAGTTTACTTTTTCTCCTAGTATAACTTTAACTAAAAAAAGCATTAATTCTTCAATGAAGAAAGATTATATAAGTACCAAAATACAGGAATTACGTTGTTTATAAAAGTCAGTTATTTAGCTTAATATCTTGTTGGGTATTCCATTGTACCTACGGACGTTTGACAATATAATCAAAAGTAAGATTTAGTATCACATTTTCACAATTAGGTATATCTATAATCAATATTATCAATATATCTATCCAGTGGGAAAGTGCTTTTCACTCATTGCGATCAACCATTTTACCAGAATGTCCTCTTCCTGTGCCGTGAGGATAGTTTGAGGCCCCATAGCACAAACTGCAGGACTTTTGCCTGTCACCTTGTTGTGCAAGGTTATTCGAAGAACCCCAAACCGGAGGGAAGCTGTGCTTATCTTTTCTCCCATCCTTACAGCATCCAATGCTCTCCCCATTTGTTCGGGGGTGTAATTTTTCTTTGGTGCCATCTAAGATAAAACAAAGAACCCAATTATGGACAACTAAAAATAACCAGTTATGGACATCGTCCATTATTGGAAAATAAAGAGCAATCACAAAATCAACTCAACCCAAATGTTTAGTGCAACAAATTAAATAATTTAATACAATAAACTAAAAAAGTAATAAAACACTTAAGCATGGACACTTGTCCATTACTGAATTTCATAAAATATCGAATCCAGTAATGAACAAACCCCACAAAAAACTTATTGCTGTGATTGGACATATTCAACTTAGCTCAATTTACTTGCAATATAGTATTATTCAGTAAAAATAACATCAAATCTTATTACAACACAACACAAGATAACACCATGCACAAATATGTACTCACCTCCTTAACGACTTCAACAATAAAAACGGATTTTTATGACCACCGCGCGCAACTAGATTTCACTTCGCAGCCATCTTAGAAAAAAAATGGCCGACTTTGGTGACGTGTGTCAAAATGACAGCTCAAACGTCTATTGGTTATGCTTTAGTGTTGCCAGTTGAAAAATGTTGGGACAGTTGCTTAATCAATTCGATTAACGAAAAAAATGTCCATAATTGGGACCGTGTCCATTACTGGTGCCGTCACCCTAGTTATTTAGTGTCTATGTAAAATATTTTTAAGTATTTTAAATCGTGGCTGTATACCGAAGGGTCTTTGCCATACGCGCTTTGCAGTTTTTATTACGATTTGTATTCATTTCATCTAAAATGTATGTTTCCTCGCAAATGTGATGAAAAACATTGTGTATAACACGGGCGTACGAATATTGCAAACTCGAGTCATCAAAAGCCCTCCGCCCTCGGCGTCGGGCTTCTGATAGACTCTTGTTCGCAATATTCCACTTACGCCCCTCGTTAAACGATGTACTATTTTCAAATCGGTCAATACATACAAAAAAACAATCAAAATCTTTCCTCTTCATAATATGTATATTAGTGTAGATAGAGAAACCTCCCTTCGTATTATGCTATTTATTGTCGCCATTTGACGCTTCTTCTTCGCTGGTATTTGCGAAGGGAGACGCGTCCCAAATACAAATATACTAACTTAAGTGTGGTATGGTATGTGGGCGGGCACAATTCGTACGTTAGGGCCGGCGCTCACTGAGGGCGTGGCACGGCATGGCATGGCAGGTTGTACTGCGGCATCCCGCGGCGTTCCGTGGCATGCCATGGCATCCCTTGCCCCCGCGCACCGACGGGAGGGAGGGAGAAGACGCACTGGCATGCCACGGGATACCGCAGTACAACCTGCCGTGCCAAGCCGTGCCACGCCCTCAGTGAGCGCCGGCCCTTGATGCAAATACGATTACTTTACTTTATCTGGATTCTAGGGTAACATAGCGATAGCGTGATTCAGGCCTCGGAACAGCGACATCTAGCGGCAAGTCTTGTTACTATTTTCACGTACCTATCACTATCACTACATACCTATATACATTGTATAAATCAAAGTCGCTCTCCGCTGTCTGTCCCTATGTATGCTTGCTTAGATCTGTAAAACTACGCAACGCATTTTGATGCGGTTGTTATAAATAGATAGTGATTCAAGAGTAGTATACTCATAAACTGATTTAATAAAAACTTATTACTTGTAGGTATAATTTCTGAGATTAACTGTAATATAACCATTACCATGTCATGCGATGTAAAAGTCGATGAAATAACAACGATGATATGACAAGGTTTTATCACTGTGTATCATTATCAACCAGACCTGGAAACGACCGTACTTCTAATGCCATCCAGTAAGCAATGGATACATTAAACACACGGAAACAACCACTACTAACGCCATCCGGTGAGCAATAGATGCACTAAACCAATGAGAATACCTTTACTACTAACGCTGACTATAAGTGAGTGTTAGGTGCTATCCATACTAATATTATAAATGCGAAAGTGAATGTGTTTGTTTGTTTGTATGTTTGTCCGACTTTCACGGCAAAACGGAGCGACGAATTGACGTGTTTTTTTAAGTGGAGATAGTTGAAGGGATGGAGAGTAACATAGGATAGTTTTTATCCCCGTAATCATCCCCTAAGGGGGTGAAATGGGGGGGTAAAAGTTTGTATGGAGCTACGATATAAACGTGTTCCACGCGGATGGAGTCGCGGCCAAACACATGGAAAGAACAATACTACTAGCGGCCTCCCTCAACGAGCGTACGTACCGAAATAGTACCGGATACGCCAGAAGATGTCGCTGTCCGGTCCGACAGAGTTCCTGCATCGCGTTATTAAGATTTTTCCTGAATTTATTAGGGTCGCTAGCCTGAATTTATTAGGTCCTCAGGCGCAGCGTTGCTAGAACTACGTAGAAGTCCGTAGATGATAGATCTAATCCAAATCTAATCCACGGATTTTATTTTAGTATAGGCCCTGTGCCTACGCCTAGTCCAGCCAGACCAACGGAAATTCAGATATTTCGTATTTTGCAACATTATACGTTTCTATTAATGAGCTTACTTTGGGACTAGGTCGATTTGCAAGTGTAAGATTGCCCCCTAATATTTATATATTTATTTACTAACTTTCAACATCATTATAGGCTGCGTCCCCAGCACAGGGCGACTCAAGTGCGCATAGTTGCATACGGCGCCTCGCGTCGCCCCGTGTCACGTCGGGCGGCACCATTATGCCTATTGCCTGCAGCACACTGGCGCGGCCTGCGGAGGCGGTCAATAGTTAATTTGACAGCTAATGACAAGTTTACTATTGACCGCCGCGGCCAGGCCGCGCAAGTTTGTGAGAGGCCTTAAGCTTCAGGAACTTCAGTAAAGTGGAATAAAACATTGAAATAAAAATCTGTAGACCTACGGATTTTTTAAGTGGCAATCTACGGAATTCTACAGATTTTTAAGTCTTGCCCTACAGATTTTCATAAATCTGATCTGGCAACACTGCCCGTAGGTACCACAACCCTGCACGTGTCCCCTGGGTGGTGCTAAACTTAAACTGATCTTGTGGCCTACCACTCTGTGTTTGTTAGTAAGTTCATTTTAAAACACATTCAATTTAACTGCGCACGTAACGGTGAAAATAATTGAACTAAAGATAAAATAACAAGTTACACTCGCAAAAAAGAGATTTATTTAGGTTCATTGACTCCGCACAGTCATTCGATTCCGTTCGCTTTTTATTTCTCCAATTGGCGTCTTTTCCACGTGCTATAAAATCATTTTTGTTTCAACTCAAACCGGCGCGGACGGGTCGGGGTTGCCTTGCCCGTTACCCGAGCGGAGCCGAGATGAGAAAAGTTTCTTGGAAACGGGACGGGACGGATCTTGGGTTCTTGGCGGGTTCGTGTAATTCGGGTTCTTAGTACCGCCGGGCTTAAGGATACGTGTACACGGTTCGGCGTTTTACACGGATACCGCGAGCCCTACTATAAACAGCGGCGCTACCACGAACTCCGAAAGTCGAAGTTCGTAATACATGCATCTCTGTCACTCGATTATGGGAGTGCGATAGAGATGGAAATACCCGAACTTCGACTTTCGAAGTTCGTGGTAGCGCCGCAGGGTGTATTATTCAAAGTGGGGGAAAACCTGAAACTATAAGAGCTAAGGAAAATTGTTCTTAGGTGTCACGAAACCGATTACAATATATTATTCTGTCATAAATGTCATCTTTAATACAAGCTTTTATTGCCAACTGTATATCGTTATCAAATACTTGTTGAGACGATTTTAACGAGCCCAAAATTACGGGGTTATGTCTGTTAATTCCTGAATTCTCCTTGTCTCCACCATCAGGACAGCTCGATGGGACCGTAATATTGAATTGTCATCGAAACTATATTGAAACCCAGAATTTCAGCTCAATCGGTTGAAGATATCTGCGTGAAAATTGAATGCAAGATTCCAGCCGAACAAACATAGTTACCTAAGGACATTGCATTAAATAAAAAAATAAAAACTGCAGTCAAAGATTTTCAAAATATAAAACTCTATACACGGACGGGAATCGAACCCGGTCAAATCTGTCTAATAATCAGTTCGTTTTCTGCGTAACGTAATAGTGCAATCACATCTTTTGAACAATAGTTGTTTTTTTATTTTTCCGTACAATGGATATGTCCGTACAAATAGTACCCACTGTGGATGACTACGGGAATTATATTTTATTATAGTATTTAAAAGATTGGTGCAATTAATGAAAATAAATAAAACAACTAACAATCAACCATTTCGTCTAGTTTCACACGTCACATCTCCCCATAATAACCGGCATCGCCCAAGTATTATAGTAGAGTCTGGCCAACGAAAGTTGAACCCACTAAACTCAATTACGCGGCAACACTGTTGATCAAAATGTATACGTATGACGTTTAGTGTTGCCGCTTAATTAAGTATAGTAGGTTCAACTTTCGTTTGCCAGACTCTAGTAGTCGTTAGTGTAGTATAAATATACTACACTAACGACTACTCCTCTAATTTTTGAACCGTGTATTTTAAAAATATGGAAAAAATCATGCTCATAGGGCTTATTAAATTCTCTCAGCGAAAATTGTTTTGAACAAGAACGGTTCGAAGGTTTTTGAGATATTTCTAAAAAACTGCCTTCCTTAAAGAAAAGGACATAAGTGCCATAAGATTTCAGTAACGATACGACCTTTTTAACAGGCACGGAAGCCTCATTGTGCGTGGTCCGACACGCACTTGGCCGCTTTTTTTTTAAACAAGCGGACGCGAGTCCGAGCAAAAACAGAACACACTCATCCCGTAAGAGGTTGAAATGGGGGGGGGTCCATGTATACGCAAGGCTGGTTAACAATATATTATCAAAGCTCCTGCCAGTATTACGAGTACATAGGTTACTTTTAAAACGACTTATACATCAGACAATAGGTTCACGCAAGCTATAGATTATTCGAGTTCGTAGATTAGTTAAGTAGTCCGTTCAAATAGCAAGTATAACCGTCCAACGTAGAAGATTCCAATTCACGGTCACATGAAATAATCTCAACTTAGTTTATTAAGTACTTTGTAAATTTGTTAGATACGTATACAAACAAATCGACGATCAAAAACGGCTTCCGCGATGTCTCCTTTATATTGTTGTCAAATCGACAATTGGACTTCCTACTTCCCAGTACTAAGTTCAACAGTAACCAATCACGTGTTAATTATTTCCTGTTGAATCAGTAAAAAATGCTGCCGATTTTGAATTTGTTAACAGATATCACGACGCTATGGTTTTTTGCCCGATAAGCCTTGTTTGTCAGTCCATGTTTGTTACGTGTTTCCACCGTACCGTTCAAGATACTGAACCGATTTCGACGAATGAGGGATGAATCGATTCGAAATTATGCTCCGGCTGACATAGGCTAACTTTCGTAAAACAAAGTTAGTTTTTTCGTAGTCGAGCTACAGTTAATTGAACTTTTTATGCGTGCTTCTGACTCATCATTCAATAACAACATCATCAGACTCGTCTCGTCCTTGCAATTATTACTCAAATAGTCTGTATGTCTGTTAATCAAGGCCATTGACAGGACTGGCACACGTGGCTTGACCACACATTACGGATATAACCGTCCCACTGCTGGGCATAGGTCTCATGGATGATAGGGAATCAACTACGGGCATTTAGAATTTCTTTCTACGTGTATGCAGGCTGGCTCGTAATGTTTTTCTTCATCGAAAAACTGATGGTATTTCTTTATTACTGAAGTGGGATTTTCTGCAAGCGTGGCGGGCGGTAATAGCTACATTACATATCGTTTCTACTGTGTTCTGCGCTGTTATTGACACGATTGGTGGGCTGGCCGATATATTATGTCATAGTAATTGTAATCTAAAATTAAAAATGTTGATTTCGCCTTGAGTCAAGTAAATTATCTTATCAGTTGACGCAGACATCGGTTAGCATATGCCGCCACTTAAGAGGAAAGTAAACGGTTCGTATCGAACTCGGTCGTATAATAATTTACGCATATATATATTTATTAACCAATTTCAAATCAGTAGCCAAATCGCTTCACCAGAATCCCATAATCAGATCCTGACCTGATGACTATGGGACTACCTTCGAAGTACACCCATTCTTAATAAAAAAAGATTTTTTCAAAGCGGTCCTGACATTTTTGAGTATGAAATTGAGAACCTCCTTTTTTGAAGTCGGTTAAAAAGGGCAAAATCGACTAGGTAGGAATGGTGCAAATCTAAATCGTACAGATAATATGTAGAGTAGAATTAATTCCTAAATCGCGCTATCAATATTTTTCCTAAGTTAAGGCCACGATAACAATCGATGGTGCAACTCAGGAACAATCTAGATAGCGCGATTCAAGATTCTACTTTATTGTAAATTCTTTCACTTCACTCAGGTTTCAATATACCGCCTTCGCCGTAAATGTATACTCATTTTGCTCCCTTGAGAAACAATCAACTATTTAAATGTTGTGGTTGGAAACACTCAGTTGCTAAGTATCGTGTCAAAATTTCACAAGACAATAAAATGTCACGGCTAGTAAGATTCAATGGGTCGAAAAGGGTATACAGAATTGACTGGGGATTATTCGAGTTGGCCGCATGGCATCAAAGTAGTCCATTCAAAAAGCAACTCTATCCTCCAAAGAAGAAGATTCCAATTACAATGACAGTTTTATAAAAAGTCGGTCACGTTAAATAATCCCAACCGTACAATAAATATGAAAAAGGTCAGTCGATTACGCGAAATGCATTATTTTGGAGAAAATGGATTAAGTCCAAGGGGAAACGAGAGTAGATTCTTTCTCTCGATAAACATGTGGACAAGATGAATTTATTAACGGTTTGTTGGTTGGGGGCCCTAATACCTAGTTAAAGCAATGCCGTAGATGGCTCGCGGTATTTGAGCTCCCGAAGCGTTGTGGAACCGCCCTGTGCAACCCGAACTGAGCCGACTTGGATTGGGGCGCAAACAGGACGGGGGGTGAAAAAAAAATTGACGCCAGGTATTCTTTTCAGACCAGTAATTCATTATATAAACAGCGTACACACTTTCAGGCAACCGCTGTTTCAATCGGCAGCATACCGACAAAAAAAATCGTTTATTCTATCTATTTCCGCCCCAGGCCAAGTGGGCTCAGTTCGGGTTGCACAGGGCGGTTCCACAACACTTCGGGAGCGCAATTACCGCGAGCCATCCGGCTGCCTCTTGGACACTAAACGCGTCATTACTCTGAATATTAATTTGGCAGTGCCTCGCTGGCTATACAAAACAAACTCTATAGCCGTCATTTTGTATTTATGTCCTGACCAGAATCGTTGGAATTGCCCTGCGTCACCGACGCTTGAAAATGGACCTTCGCTAGTTTTCGTCAAATTAAGGGAAGGAAACTGGGTACCAAATTGTTTTTAAACATGATTGTGTTTTCAGGATTTCGCCTGTCAATTTCACATTTAATGAAATATAGTAGATAGATATTGTCCTAACGCGCGCTGAAAAAAAAACGCCATTGCCCTGAAGGACCAACAAAGTTAGGGCTAAGGACCAATATATATACAATACCCGCACGTATTCAAAGACCTATATTATGTTCCAGCATGGCTATCACAGGACAGCCCGCGAACTGTCTCGCGGCGAGATATACTATCCGTCTCTCTCTAAGCGTTCTATTTAGAAAACACAGCTTGCGCGCGTCTCGAGATAACCGTGCAGCACTCGCGGATACGAGGTTGGCGGCGAATCCTTCTCAAAATCATCTAAATCCTTACCAAAATCTAACCTCAGCGGGATCGAAACCCCCAAAGCAGAATCTTGGATCCGCTACTGGGTTCCAGTGTTAACATTCACTGGCAGGAATCGCTACACGCCACGCTAGTAGCCGATCTTGTGGTTTTCCCGCTAAGTAGTGGTAGGCACTCGCTAGACGGGTTCCTAAAGCTGGTTTTCCACCGGAGGGGCGAGACGAGACGAGACGATGCGAGAATTCAAATCGCATGGGACTTGCTACCTATTAGCACCGAGCGCGCGCGCGCGCGGTGGAAATAAGTAGTATGTCCCATACGAATTTCAATTCTCGTCTCGCCTCGTCTCGTCTCGCCCCTCCGGTGGAAAACAGCTTAATAGTGAATGTTTTAACTTTCAGGAACACGAAACACAATGGACGTTCGCGATTTTGCACAGTGTAACCCAAATTAAGAAACGAACGACGCTAAATGTATATTAATTTGTGTTGCCGCATTTATCTAAAGATGCTTAGCAAAGGATTATGTCGTGAGCGGAGATTAGTCTTGCCATTCGTGATTCTGTCTGGCCAGAGGGTCGTATACGACTCGTTTTTGCCGTGCCAATCCGCCATTTTGGTTTACCCGTTCGCCAATTCGACCACATTCAAGGCGAGTCATCATTCATGATTATCTTGGTTTCCGGAGAGTTACTATTTTTTAGTCGAGCAAAGTATAAACGAGCGCGAAATTGGTAAACCATCGAAGCGTAGAGCAAAAATTGTTGGACTGCGTTTACCAGAACAGTATCAGACTATCCCACTCTTACTGGGCGTTTTAATTAGAAAGAGACGGTTAGTATATGTCTCCGCGACACATCTCGCGGGTAGGCCTGTGATAGCCACGCAGCCGAGGGGTTTCCCGAAAAAGATTTTAAAATATTGTCAAATGGAGAAAATAGTAAAAATAATAATAATCACAAATAATCGTCCAAACCCAATCACGCATAAACATTAGAACTATCAGTAGCTACTCCAGGGCTGTAATTCGCTACGCGCAAATGCGGCTCACCCCGCCGGTCGCCCGTCACGAAACTTGACCTCTAATTACGCTTAGTTACTACGCATCGCGGTGTCAAGATAAATATTTGTGGGTGAGCGTTGAGATGAGCTTAAAACAAGTTACAGAATAGGGGGGCAGTACACGTGCAACAGTTCGGTCAATTATATGACGTCACTTTGTTATCTTTTCCTTTAATATTTAGCAACAAACGAAGTTGTAAAGCACGTTAGGTGCACTTTCGTCATTTTAAGTAAGTAAAACAAACTATAATTCCTTCTAAAAAGCACTTTCAATCTAAAACCACAGTTAAACCACTTTTGGTCTCGTCTGTACGTCGTTAACAACGATACAATTGGCATCTGTATAGTAAGATTAATTGTCTACTTCAGATGTTTACGTACTTAGATGATATTGTTTTTTTGTGTGGGAAAAATGTGCCACTCGGACCGGACTCCATTGTATGTGGATAGTGATGTGCCGCCGGGAATAGTCCCATTTTTCTGCGAAAGAATACCTAGAGAATATTCCCGGGCTTGAAAATATTACATTAATCCCACTAATATTATAAATGCGAAAGTTTGGATGTTTGGATGTTTAGATGTTTGTTACTCAATCACGCTTAAACGGCTCAACCGATGTGGACGACATTTTGCACGAAAATAGTCTATAGCCTGGATTAAAATAAAGGATAGTTTTTTTCCCGGGCCCACGCATACGAAGTCGAGGGCGGAAACAAGTAATAAAAAAAATGAAAAAAAAATATAAGGGACAATCTTACACAAATCAACCTAGTCCTGAACTAAGCAAAGCTCTATGGGTAGGTACTAGACGACAATAAACATACTTATATAGATAAAAAAATACTTAAATACATAGAGAACATAAGGGGACATAAATATAAGGGGACAATCGTACAAATCAAAATAGCGCATAGTAAGCTTAAATCTTATTTAATCTTATGGGTAATACATAGACGGCGAAGGTATATTTAATAGATTAAAAACAAAAACACGCAAGAGTTAGAAACAAATACGCTACACTTTCTCATAACACAAATAAGTCTAAGTAGCGCCCCAGAATGGCTCCACAGAATTGGCGCCATTACCATTATGTGGGGATGGGGGAGGGGTGTCACGATGCCAGACAGCCGTTTAGTTCGAACACGCGCATATCCCCTTCGGACCGTTTCGTAGCTGACTTTCGGAGCCAGCTACCGCATGGGATTTTAAAATCCCGTTTGGGAGCTGGATACGAAACGGGCATTTTTTTTACCGTTTCGGAGCTAACTTCGTACCGTTTCGGAGCCAGCTACCGTATGGGAATTTAAAATCCCGATTGAGAGCTAGGCATATTATGACTTACGTTACGTACGTACCTACACTCCTCCTCGCTTCGCTCGTCGTCGTACCAAATGATCACAAGATACCTAACACACTCCTCCTCGCTTCGCTCGTCGTCGTACCTATCCGTAACAGTAAGTCATAATATGCCTAGCTCTCAATCGGGATTTTAAATTCCCATATGGTAGCTGGCTCCGAAAGTCAGCTACGAAACGGTAAAAGAAAGTCTCATTTCAGAGCCAGCTCCTGAACGGGAATATAAATTCTCATACGGTAGCTGGCTCCGAAAGTCAGCTACGAAACGGTCCGAAGGGCGCATATCGGGTTTCAGGCCCGTGCTTGGGTAGATATTTGTAAGGAGCTCGCGTTCTATGGTTTTTCGTTCGCTGTAAACGTACAACAACGTACGATCTCAAACAAGATTATTCACAATTAGATACCGTTTAGTTGTTATTTTGGGATCCAAACCGATTCGTGCAGTTAATTTGTAGTTTCCAGTAACATTCGTGAGAACACTTTTTATGAGAACTTCCGGGAATACAGAGGTGAAATGTGAATACCATTTAGTATTCAGCACTAGCTCTGTCCTCCGGTTTCTCTCGAGATGCGGCGATAAGCGCGGTATCCGCATGTAAATATCTCTAGGTACTTGGATACTAGGAAATCCATAGCAGGGCATTTTCGCAAGTAGAGGATGCCTAAGTGACGTTTGGATGATATTTGGAGAATATGAGAATGGTTCACATCAAGTACGGTCAGCGGTCACGGACTTTAATTGTTGAGCCATTTAGAGCTCACTTTACACTGGACAGGTCAAAGCTTAACTATTAAAAAACCTAAATAACTTGACACCTAAACAATTAAAGCTCTTGATCGTACCTGGTCCATATTTAGGGACTTTCCTCTAAGACAAAAAACATGGACGCCGTTTGAGTATAGAAAATGTAGACGTCTCGTGTTCCTCCGTGATATTCCGCTACAAACTTCATGCAAACAGCGGGTTGACGCTGAGCGAAACAAACGAAGTTCACCCTTTCAGCTTGGGCCAATTATTTTTCGTATGTCCGGCTGTTCTCCTCTTGAGTTCGCATTTCCCAACGGAAACTCGTGAAATTTTGTGAGCAATAATATAATAATTATATATTTTTTTGTAAAATCTTTTTTACGAAAAAAAAACCGAGTTGCGAATGCTACAGCTCACATAGTCACTAACTAGCATATAACCACAGATTACTTGCACATTTTAGTAATTAAAAGAAGGCCGTATGTATAATGCAACTATTACTGGTTACCTATGTTCTTTCTCATTCATTCGCTCTAACGGTCTCGGGAATTAAACGCTCTTCAAGATAGATTGGATAAGGACAAAAAATCAGGCTGTGTACTCACACATGGGCAACGTCATTACGGTAACTTGATTGCGTACGGTCGAAGTCAATTACATGTATGCGGTTTTGGTGTACATGTATACGCCTTATTGCAATGGCCGGTACAAAAGTGTACACACTTACATTAGACGTCAACTGTAGGTACGTACGTGAGCACAATGTGATATTTAAATGTGTCTCAAGGGAACCAAATTATATACATTTACGGCGAGGGTGGTATATTGAATCCTTACCGAAGCGAAGGATTGTAAAGTAGAATTTAGAGCGTAAAAGGATTTAAGTGTTACGCCCAAGATGGAAATAATTTGGCTACCGAGTGGTAGATATTGCTTTTCGCATTTTCTATGACTGAGGGAAATAATGACTATTTTCTGAATAGTAAGTGTGAAACTTTAATGACCTCTGTAGCCTAGTTGGTAGCGACCCTGCCTAGAAAGCCTGTAAAACAATATTTGTTCCCGAGTCATGGACGTTTTCTATGTAAGTATTTAATTATTTATTTAAGTATGTATATATATCGTCGTCTAGTACACATCCATAGTACAAGCTTTGCTTAGTTTTGGACTAGGTCGATTTTATTATGATTTTACACAAATATTATTAAAAAGAAAATAATATTTGTATTGGATTGTATAGTTTTTAGTGACAGATACTGATCGTAGAATTGGTAAAATTATAAAAGATGATTTTTGATAATAAGGACTAAGTATTCAATTTATATTGGTGTGTTCAGGAGGATAAGTAATTAGTATAATCATTTTCATATTTATGCAAGTTAAAGTGAACACAACAAAAATAATACTTAAGTATATTTATTTACGCAAAATGTTACTTTATGTTACTTAGCCATGTAAACAGACGCATAGGCAAAAAGCAATACGCTCTGATCAAGATTAGACCTTATCTAAGCGCTAATAGGGTCCAAAATAGTCAGCCAACTATAATCGATGGTACTTCGTAAACAAAAATCGTTACTACACGCAACCCACACGCATTTCCACCAACTTAACTTTAGCATACTGAAACAAAATGCCGCGCAATAATGAGCTTTATTATTGGAAGCACTCCATTGTTTTCTAGAGCATGGTGGGCTGGTCGAACGCAAATGTTTTTGGTAATGCATTTGTGAGGAGTGCCATTTGCAAATGTTACTCTTGTTTATCAAACCTTGGTAGGATGAGGATCTTTTTAATGGGCGGTCATTGACCGAGTGTTTAAACGCGTTGTTGACATTAATACATACTAAATAAGTGCAGTGTAGTCCCTTAAGTCAGATTTTCATTGGTCGATAGGGCCCGCATGCGGGGTGCGGGAGATTTAGGCTTTAGGCGCGTTTTCATTGGTTTCTCGTTCCCATTTTTACAGAAAAGTGTTTTAAATATGCATAACAGAATTCACATTGGAATCAAACCATATATGTATTAGTAAAGACCTTGATAAGTAATTTACTAGTAAACCTCATTTTGATACACATAAGAGAACTAACACTGGAGATTAACCATTAAGTAGTAGTATCTACCAGTACAGCTCGGCTTAAGCCGCCACTATATCATCTACGAACTATAGGCAAAAAAGTTTTATGATCAGAGCGAGCAACGGACTATATCCTCTACGAACTACCTATAGGCAAAACAGTTTTATGATCAGAGCGAGCAACGGACTACCTATATCATCTACGAACTATAGGCAAAACATTTTTATGATCAGAGCGAGCAACGGCTTAAATGATGTGTTCCAGGGGTTTGACGACCTGGACCTATTCAGCGCAAGTGTTCCATCAGTAAGAAGACTCTTGTCTGGGCAATTTTTAGCTAATGTGTAGTATTTAAATTGAAGATCTTCCTATACATATAAATAAATAATTAAAAATGCATATAATTAAAGGTATCGTGTCATAAACAATTTACACACAAAATCATTTAGATAGACATAAGATAATTCAACCGGAGAAAAACCAATTCACACGAATTCAAAGTTAAACATGATAAGGTACACGTAATAGTACATTACTTACCAAGGACTGTAAAAGAAAGAATGCCCGAAATCGCAGGTATTTATCACCCGAACCGCAGGCGAGGGTTGTAAATATGCGATAAAGGGCTTTTTTTTTCCTGCCCGTGGTGAGTACACAATTTTACGTCTTCACCTGGCCATAATGCGAGTTTAACCGTACGCGTAGCGTGCGGTAAAACTCACATTAAGGCCAGGTGTGACGTAAAAGAATTTACACTGCAAAGACACCTTTGTGAAGACTACGATTAGGAATTGACAGATTCAACTACGAAATGTAATTATACTAATTATACTTTAAATTGGGGAGCTAAACACTGGGGAGAAAGTATATAGTAGTAAATAATTTAACAAACAATTTACAGATGAATATAAATAACTATGCGGTAAAACGAACTAACTAAAATAACTATAACTAATTTCCATACATACTTCATAGAGATAAGATAACAAAGCGTTTTTGACGTTTCATAAGTACCTACCAGAGTACCAGTCAACATCCCATCGCTAGAAGCGTCACTGAAAATATCCCGTGCTGCATATCCCTTTTTCGAATGCAGGCGTGAGTAGAGCACATACTTACTTCTTAACAGTTCTACTCAATGTATTCAACGTGCGAGCTACAGACGAAACCAAAAGTTGACATTGAGCATTGTTCATTGTGATGTTAATAGATGACAGATTTGTTTCGACACGGCTGATAATGACGCAACACCGGTTTGACAGGGGGTGACGGCAAAGGTCGTACTTTAGTACACTTTCATCGGCATTAGCTGGCGCGCGGCTTCGCTCGCGACACACTCGTCGAGTGACGTGGGAAATATCGAGGGAAGGAAGCAGAGACTGTGTGGCAACGTTACTGCAGGTCACGCCGTTCATCTTGCCCCTCGTCATGCCCACTACCTGTTTTGTCGGGTTTCGGGCGCGAGTCAAAGGAGGGGCAATAAAGGCAAGTAAAGTGCGGAGCGTCGCGATTAATCGTGTCGATCGCGCAGGGGGGGGCAACATCGCGGCAGCGAGGCGCAGAGCGATGAGTAGCGTGAGGAGCATAATGTGGCTGAGGTAATACAGGATCTAGGTGGACATTCCGGATGAAATAGCCTAGGTTTAACCCGAAGGACTATTAATTATGCTGGAAAAACTTCACAAAGTACCTAAGTGGTGAAGGAGTTTATGAAGTGTGGTGAGTTCCAAATACTCCCCTACTTACAAAAATACTAACTCACAAACTTTACGTCACGCAAAGAATAGTATACATAGATAGACAAGGTACAAGTTGATGATAACTGTGCAAAAAATACAGTCAAAAATACAGCAGTTTCTACATAAAATTACATTTTTGACTGATGGAAAGCAGTTTGTACGGGAGAGCGTTTAGCGAGATATACCTATACACTAAAGACTCTAGCTACTGTTGTTTATCTTAATCAACGATCATTCTTCAACTAAACTGTGTAAAATAGAAATCTATTAATATACAGTTTTATACGTTTATACCTCTAGGGGAAACCGGTCATTACGATCGTCCGGGGCAATTTGGACAGGCTTTCCCTTCCTCTTCCGAAGGTTATTATCGTCATGTAGCAGGATGACGATGCGACGGTTATACATACGTAAGCAACCGTGTGCCTCTTGAGCATATACGATGCAATTTGTCAGAACAACTGAGAGGGACGCAGCTATGTAGGTACTTAAAATGAAAGTGATGCACCCAGACACAAATTTCAAAAGTCCCGATTTTCGGCCAAAATTCCTGACACGAGCTCGACCGCTCGCGCTCGCGGCGTATTGTTAATGTTGATTGATTTATGTTTATATCGTAAAAAGATCTTTTGTGTTATTTTTGTTTAAAGTTTATATAGTGTATAAAATTCTATTATTTCATTTATTTGCCGAAAATTCCTGACATTTCCCTTTTCCGGCCGCGTTCTTGACATATGTCTAAAATTCCTTACGTCACGAAAATTCCTGACATCTGGTCACCCTATGTACAGTGTACTTATTGCTGTCTCATTCTAACTGTACCTACTAGTCGACTTTTAAGGGTTGAGGACAGACACTGAAATACTTTATACGAGCGCAAAAGCTTAAACTTTCATAAGTAGTTCTTAAACAATTAATCACTAGGGACTTTGTGAGCTGTAAAACACGCAAGTGAGTCTTTAAAGAAACAAACAACAGAATCTACAAAAAGCTTATATAATTATTGAACATGCTCACAAAAGACCTATCCCTGTGTAGAGGCGAACAGCTGGACAAACGGACATACAAAATAATTTTGGTCCCAGCTTTAGCAAAGAACTTCGTTCGTTTCGCTCAATCGTTAATAATAAACAGTCCGGCAGATCTTTCCACTACTTTTGATACGACAATCATACGTGTATAACCTTTACCCCTTTTACCTTTAGTCCCTGGGCGACCGAGCTCATCTTAGATGAAAATACGCAGAAAACGAATTTTAGATCGAAAAATAGATCGATTTCTCGCCCCCATAAACCCCAATACTCCAAATTTCATCGAAGCCCCTAGAGTCGTTTCTGAGAACGTGATTACAAATATGTAGGCAAATATTGCGCGTATAATAAATAGTATAGGATATTATTTATCATCCTCTAATATAGCATTATGTAGCATCAGGGCACACATTCTAGAATTTGCGTGCGGATAACTACCGTGTTATTCCGTTTTCAAATTGCTTCGTGTACTTTAAGTAACTGTCATAATCATAAATTACTTAGTATTATATAACTAGAATGATATTTTATAACATATTTGTGTTCACTAAAAAGGAAGAACATTCGCTCAAACAACTGAGCTATCGGTAAACCGTTGCTCGTCGGTTCAACGAATCTTTCAACCAGTTCCTTCTTATTACACCTTAGGGTCCGACGTAGATGACACTACACCTTTTGAAATGTACAATTTTCGTTAGCACACGTTTATATACGGCCACATCTCAAAATGAAAACACATTTGAGATGTGGCTCTATTGCGCGATACGGTCACACCTCGATAGTAAAATACATTTGAGATATGAAATGAAAATAATTTAATCCAGAACAAGTCCATATTGCCGTACTACATGGCATGCAGTCACTAGGCGTATATATTTATACCGTGCCAGCCAACGAAAAAACCATAGAATGCGATCTCCTTAGAAATGTCTACCCCGACACGTGCCTAAGACCCGGTATGCGCATGTTCTAACTAAACGGCTGCCTGGCATCGTTTTGACACCCCGCCGCAATAATGGCAGTGGCACCCATTCTGAGCCCATTTTACGGCGCTACTTGACTTCTATGTTTTTTTCGTTTGCTGCGTGCCAAGCATGGTATATATGTATCTACCTCAAAATTCGGGTTTCTTCTTAATTTCCCTATCAAATCTTATCGAAATCGGTTAAGCTTTTAAGCACGAGTCTAGCTGACAGAACAACCAACTAGCTCTGCCATTTGGTTTGTCTGTAACTTAAACAAAACTGACCTCAGCTGTGTCTTGAAAATCAGCAATAATCATTAACCCCTACATGTTATCTGTCCATCTGTCCGTTCGCATATCACCAATCACGCTCCAATTCCTAATTTGAATGTTATCGGCCCGCGTGGCGGATCTTAATTTGTCAAACGTCCGATCAGTTCGATTTGTCGTTCCGATGTAGGGTCGATATCAAATCGATCGAAAGAAATCGACGCGATATCGCGTGGTGACCGCTATTCATTTGGCTAATGTAGGTTGGCAGCATGTTGGCAGTGTTGGCACTGACTGAGGTCTAAGGCTGTGTTTACGGGCGACCGCCGCGTTTAAATGTTCACTTGACGACACTCTCGTCGCATGGGCATAAACTAGGCCTGTTCCGGGTAAAGCACCAAGCAGATGAAAACAGGGAAAAGATATATATTTGATGAGTAAGTATCATGACAGTTTATTTTCATCACCTCAGCTGAGCTACAATTATTCCTATTACGCCGGCGTAATAAATACCTATTAAATAAATCGAAGTAGCCATAGGGCTACTACTTGAGATTACTATAGAGTAATCTCAATAAGGCTTGGGTTATACGTACTATACGACGTAGTAATTAATACTTAAAACATCCAGGACTCAGAATCAAATATTCATGGTGAGATCATCACACAAATATTTGCCCTTACCGGGATTCAAACCCAGGTTCTTCAGCTTCGTAGACAGCGGGTAGATTGGAGTCCAAATACCTGATAGGCTAGGTAGTTAGGTTAGGCTTCCCGCATTTTGCAAAAATATCATTACTGACGAAAAAGTAGCCATTTTTTAGTTCCCGTTTCAGCTTGGGGCAAATTTCTTTCGGATGTCCAGAGGCTCTAGTATAAGTTTTACCGAAACAAAACGTTACGACCGCGTTCGCGTTTAGCTTTAGCTGTCAAATCCCATACAAATTGAGGGTAAAAAGCAAACGCGATCGTAAAGTTTTGTTTCGGTAAAACGTATACTAAGTAGAGCCTCAGATGTTCTCCTCTCTCGCATCTCTCAACCGACTGTCGTGACATGTTGTGAGTAGGTTCAATATTTATATTGTTTATTTTTGTCGGAGACTCGAAGTTCCAGAGATTGCTCCTACATGGGGTAACCTCCGGAACTGCTCATCCGATTTCAAAAATTATTTTATGGTAAAACCAGGATAGATGCCCCACTTTTTGAGATTACTTTATATCTCTTTGTACCTACAAAAAGCAAGATTATTTATTTGTAAAACGGGTAGACGTACTTTGGTTTATGATTTATGACCTTCAAATTTATGAAAGGAATTGAATCTTTGATATTTTCCACAGTATTGGCGATTTTTGTGAACCTATAATTTTTTGAACGTATAGTTTCCAAATCTATGTAAATTACGTCTAGGATACATGCCCCGTCGAGAAATTGGAAATTTATCCCGCAAAAACTTTGATCGCACCTAGCCGTCCCATGCAATCGCACAGAGACATGCAACACGGTCAACTTAGTTGTAGTTGCAGTCTCTCGATAGATAATAAAATAATGTGTGTTTCATTCGCGAAACTAGAGTAATTGCAATCAAGGCAACTATACCCCCGGGCGACGACCCGGGTTTTACCCTACGGGTGTTTAGAATGGACCTTCTGGATGGCTACAGGTTATTTTTTATACCACAGTTAGCACAACTGACGCTGCGCCGCGACGCGAGTCGAAAAAGATCTACCCTCCTCTTTCTAATTTGCACGGTGCGAGTGAGAAAGGAGACGCTTAGTCGCGCGCAAAGCGATTTGTCAGCAAGTAGTGCTAAACGTACTGCAGGTGTGTGTGTCAAAGCCAAGCGGGCAGCCATTACACACATTTACAACTCAGGATTGCGCTCTATAAAATCTCCGAACATGAACATTGAATAAATCTAAATTTCTAATCAAGTACTTATAGATTTCACAATAACGTTCCCATGACCTTATGTAGCTCACATGTGGCCACAATTTTATTGCCTACATTAAACAAATGACAATATGAGTGTGTACAATACAGCAATATGTACATAGTACAATATGATCGATCTGCATGATCCCAGACGGTTGTGAGCGGTCATGGCCGCTGAGTGATTGACTTTTGGACATCTGATTTAATGTCAATGAGAAATATATTTGTTTGAATTTAGAATGTGATTTAATTCGGTACTGGCATATCACAATGCCCTTCATGAGAGTTAATTTGTGAGACATCAGGTCCTGGAGGGAGTGCCGTGATATTTAACACTGTCACACTCATCGAGATTAGTATACGATCATCTCGCACGGTAGTGGTATTTATTGAAAGAGCGAGCGAAGCGAAGGAAGTTGGCAGTTTTAGCTCGGGCCTCGGACAAATGTTTTTTCATGTGTCATCGTCTGTTCGTCTGTGCGACTGTTCTCCTCTATAGGTCGTTCTCGTGAATATTTGTGGGGTTTTTTTGCTGTCTCATTTTTTTTAAAGACGGGTTCGCTATGTTTACAGCTCACAGAGGCACTATCCATATCCATACTAATATTATAAACGAATTGACGTGATTTTTTAAGTGGATATAGTTGAAGGGATGGAGAGTAACATAGGATAGTTTTTATCCCCGTAATCATCCCCTAAGGGGGTGAAATGGGGGGGGGGGGGGGTAAAAGTTTGTATGGAGCTGCAATCCACGACGCGGACGGACTCGCGGGCAGAAGCTAGTATACTTATAGTTATTGCCGTGACAAGTCTGGTTAGTCTGAGTTAGTAAGTAGTACCACTATTGTGCGAGATCGTATCGTATATTAATCTCAATGAGTTACAGAGAGTTAACATCACTCTTTCTCTATGTCATAGTTGCAGTGGTAATGCTAGATTGACATCGGGCGGATTTGTATTGAGCATATCTAAGAGTAGGTAAAAAACCGGCCAAGTGCGAATTGACTCGCGCACGAAGGGTTCCGTACCATTATCTATAAAAACAGTAAAAAAAAAAGTTTGCTGTATTGGAGGCCCCCTTAAATATTTACTTTATTTTGTTTTTAGTATTTGTTGTTATAGCGGCAATAGAAATACATAATTTGTGGAAATTTCAACTGTCTAGCTATCGCGGTTCTTGAGATACAGCCTGAAAAAAAAAAGTTTGTTGTATGGTGGCCCCCCTTAAACATTTATTTTATTTTGTTTTTAGTATTTGTTGTTATAGTGACAACAGAAATATATCATCTGTGAAAATTTCAACTGTCTAGCTATCGCGGTTCTTCAGATACAGCCTGGTGACAGACAGACAGACGGACAGCGAAGTCTTAGTAATAGGGTCCCGTTTTTACCCTTTGGGTACGGAACCCTAAAAAGTGGAACTAAGTATTCACTTTTTTAGCTAGCCACAATCGGGTTAATTTGAGATTGTATGGTAGCAAACTGGGCACTAGCTGCCTAAAGTATGTTTATCTTAAACCGTCAGCCGTTTTAAAACAAATTCTTATTTTAGCTGCACATAAACATTAGATTTTTAACGGATAAATTCGTATAAGTTTCTTTGTGTATCTAGCAGGTTGATCACGTAACGCAGTGTACGCGCGTCTGATGTAAATGTCACTTTTTAGGGTTCCGGAGCGAAAATGGCAGAAACGGAACCCTTATAGTTTCGTTTGTCCGTCTGTCTGTCTGTCCGTCTGTGGCTTCGCTCAGTGACCCTTACTACTATAAAGCTGTAATTCGGCATGGGTATAAAATATAAATCAATCACGCCGACCAAACGGTAGAATCAACTTTAGATTTCTTTTTTTTGTAAGATACCTCTCCTACACGTAAAGTGGGGATGTAATTTTTTTCCTCGTTACACTCAAGGTGTGGGCTATCGTTAGATAGCTTGTTCAAAAATATTATCAGTTTTTTAAAAACCATTTTTCAACTTAGTGGTCCATTTGTGTAATATTTTGCTTTAAAGCCCAAATTTTTGTTAGAGTCATGTGTGCCGGCTAAATGGCTGCTACTGGGAATGTGAAAAATATAGTACATATAATTGAGGATATCATTTATTTATTTATAATTTTATTTATAGTCGATCTACTTAAAATTTACTTGAAAAGGCCAACTTTCGTACAAATTCGGCCGACGCAACCGCACTTGGCGCACTTACTTGGCGCGTATCGATGTAACAAATACAGACAGGCAACTACGGAACCCTACACTGCGCGTGGTGCAACACGCATTTGAGCTTTAAGCAAAAATATTAAGTTTTAAGCAAAAATATTTATTTTCCATGTGTTAGTCTAAGTAGCGTCTTGAATAAATATTTATTCTTTCTTTCTTTCATTTGGCCGGTTTTTCTAATCTTATATGGAACTAGCATCTGCCCGCGATTCCGTCCGCGTGGAACTCGTTTATATCGTAGCTCTGTACAAATTCACCCCCCATTGCACCCTCTTAAACTATCCTAAGTCTTTGGGCTGCAAGACTTAGGATAGTTTTTATCCCGGAAATCTCTACCTACATACCACAATTCATCTCAATCGGTCCAGCGGTTTAAGCGTGAACAGGGTAACTGACAGAAAGACAGACAGACTTTCGGATTTATAATTTTAGTATGGATAGGGTATAGTGGTGGCTCTTAGCACTCAGTCGAGGGCACAGTCTCGCTACTGTACTCGAATCGTGTAATCACGCCATTATGGCCGCGGGCCTAGATTGACGCTACCATTTTAGGAAGTCGCGAAATTGCCAGCCCACGCCAGGAATTGTGATTACTGTAGTAACCGTAAAATACACAATTGCAGGTCTGTTGCGGTGGCAAGTGTACGTTTTAGATATTGCTTGAAGGTATCTGTAGTTGAGAATAGGAAAAATAATGGTATCCGATCATTTCATAAAAAACGTTTCATACATATTCATTTTATAAATATAAACAACTAACGATTAACAAATTAGTCGTTCTATAAATTATTGTTTTACAAAGAGTTCATTAGACAAATCATTTAATTGAAAAAACATCATATTATAAATCATTATTTGACAAATTACTCATTTATTATTCGTGACAATTGGCAAAGTAACGTTTGGTAAAAAAACGTTTAAGAACATTGTTTGGTAAATACCTTATTTAATAAATCATTGATCGTCTTGATAAAGTTTTAAACCACAAGTTGTATAAGTCCATACAAGTATCGTGTAAGTCTGTATGAGCACACGGATAAGTCTAAAAGTGTTTAGCAAGTAAGGTATCATTCCTAGTCTAAAAAACAACTTTTAGGTCTTAAAATGTACTGACATAACAGGTGGATTACTATCTATTCTACTTTAAGGCAGGTGAGTGTAGGTACGACGACGAGCGAAGCGAGGAGGAGTGTTAGGTGAACTGCGACCCTACAGCGATTTATGTTTAAATACTTTACTTTTTTATGAATTTACTAGAGGAATGTTTCTTGGCCTGTCCGCTAGATACCGTGATATGACAGATATTTACTTACTTTTATGAAACAATCATTTATCAATCGACGATCTGTAAAATGACCTATTTTATAAACGATTTATTTGGTAAATGATCATTTTTAAAATGACAATTTAAAATTCAATGTTTTTTTAAAGTGTAACATTTGCTAAATGATTGGACGTGCCCACAGCAAAGACTTAATGATAATTCATAACTAAAAAAAAGACCGGGTTGCATTCCGGGAGTGCCGCCAGAAGTGAAAACTCAATGACATTGTAACAGTTTTTCGATCAGGTCACGTGTCCGTCTTACGTATTTTCAATCTGTCGAATCTTACGGTCACGTGACCTGTTGCGAGTATCTCTCGAATCTCACGGTCACGTGACATCTTACGGTCACGTGACCTGTGGCGAGTTTAACAATTTTTCCCCATCACAAAAAGTGCACAGCGCCGCTAAAGAAGTTTTCACTTCAAAAAATATCCTAATCCTTACACACTTTCGTTTCAACCACCATCACAGTCAAAGCATTGGTCGACCAGGCTGAGTCAAGTCAGTGACAGTGACAGAGTTAGGGTCCTCAGGTTATTGCAAACAATGTCAACAAGCTCAAGTGATCTATAGATCTCTCGTGATCTATGTTTGGATCATTTTGCGCAAGCGCTGCTCTCCATGATCACTCCTCGCTAATCTACGGTATATTCAAATAAAAATATTGTTCTATTCAATCTAGGTTGAATAAATATCACTTATCATGTACGTATGTCTTTATTTTAATAATAAGGCGTGGGTAGTATTTGTTATGAACTTGACACATTTTGTTTATGAAGTCTCGTGAGTTTTATTGAACTCTTTTTACACTTTTAGTCCACTTCAAACGTAGGAAAACAATAAAGGCTTAGCTGCTCTGCAATAAAGGCGTACCTACAAATTATCGGCGTGAGTGTTAGTGGTGTGTCGATCCGATAAATGGAAGTGCATATTTTCAGCCAGACGCCTATCTTCGTTTATGTAATGTCTTTGACATTGTGAACTGATTTACTTACGACGACGATTTTACTGGAATATTTACAGTCTGAGCTATACTCTACATAATAGAAACAAACGTAACAAGATAATCGCAGAGTAACATACATACATACAAACTTACAGGTCAAACTTGGAACATCATTTTTTTAAGTCTGTTAAAAAGATCAAAAACTGTACTACGAAAAAAATGTTTTATACTAACGGCATATAAATGTTTTATACTAACGTACCTGGAGCATAATTTCGCGATTGATACCTCATCAAGGTCGGTACACACTTAAATACAAACATAGACTGCTAAAAGCAACCCCTTTAGGCACTGCCGTAGACGGGCAATAATAGTACATTACTACAGAGGCCGGGAAGTAAGGGGTTGCCGGCCGAGTATAATATAGACGGCCGAGCGAGCGTAGCGCGGTCGGATAGTTATGAGGCTGGCAACTGGCAACCCCTTTTCACGCCGAGGTATGTATATAGTGCTTTTCTCAAACTTGCAATGAAATAAATTAAAAAAAAAACCACAAATTGTGGAATGGAAATTAAAAAAGACCATCTTGCAGGCCTAGCCTCCAATTTAGCATGAAATGCCATTACGGGTCTCTCGTCTCGCTGCGCCCGAAACGTGACACTTCGAAGCCCATTATGAAGAACACAACGTCAATATTTCATTGCATGTTTGAGAAAAATATAATTAGAACATTGACGGAGATCACCCACATTTACTTAAACGTTTAACATCTTCTTTATAACATTAAGTAGTATTTAGTTTGCGAGGCTGCATCGTTAAGGGACATGTGTCAAGGCTGTTATTCGGCTATTTTGCACACCGACCTCACGACCGGCCTAATGGGAGCATCGTGTCGTGCAAAAAAACCTTTAATTGTAGCATGTCTTGTCTGTTTCTTTATGACTGTAGTTGTTTTTAAGCGGCCTCTAGATCTAGCTATACCACAGAATAAATAATAGTAGCTATACGTAGACCGCGCGGTGCATTGGAAATTATCGCGTCCTTTGAAACGCCGTTCTGACTAGATTAAGAAACAATAAGGTCTGATTTTCAGATATATGATTCTTGACTATTTGATTGTTCATCTGATTTTATGGATACATGATTGCTTAAAATTATCTCGATAGAAAAAAAATCCAAAGTTGGGTCTGTATTTTCCTTTTTTTACTCAGCCTACTCAAACGATACATTATTTTACGACACAATCAAGTAAATACTATAGTATTTTATCTCATCTAAAATCTCACTTTATAAAATTTTAATAAACCTTCACTAAGTTAGGTAATTATCGAAATTTGTCCAAAACAGCGATTCCCGAAGAGTGTTACATCTCTTTTTCTCGTGGGCGGAAGGCATCAGCGTACCTCTGTCTAGGGGGCGTGTACGACTCAAATCAAGGCATCCCCTTAAGGCGATGCCTTGATTTGCGTCGATTCGCGAAAACCACGCCACCTTTGGACAAATTTTGATAAATGCCCAACTTAGCGAAGTTTTATTTATATTTCTAAAGGAGAGTATTTAGATGAGATAAAATAGTATGGCATAAACTTAATTATGGCGTAAAATAATGTTTCTTTGAGTAGGTTGAGTAAAAAAAGTGGATTTTTTTTTCCATCTAAAAATGTTTGCCAATTATGTATCGATTCATCACATAAACAACCATATCAAGTCAAGAATCATATATCTGAAAAGCAGGCCTTATTGTTGATTATCCTAGACAGAACGGCGTTTCACAGAACGCAATAATTTCCAATAATGGGGTGTGGGCGCCGTGCGGACTTCGCCTCGCGCACGTCTCCCGCGCCCCGTTATCGTCCTACCCCCGAACCCGCGCGCCTCGCAGGCGACGACCGAGTTAAACGGTCTACCTATAGATTTAGCTAAATGCAGTGCACTAACTGATAAACCATCTCGCTCTAATCTGTGAATGTGAGTGCAGTAAGTACATTCCTCAAGGCCGCGCTTTAACTGATTTAATCCATACTAATATTATAAATGCGTTTCTGCCTGTCTGTCTGTTACCTCTTCACGCTTAATCCGCTGAACAGATTTATATAAAATGTGGTATAGAGATAGTTTGAGTCCCCAGGAAGGACATAGGATAGTTTTTATCCCGGAAATTCCCCTAAGGACACCTCCTTATTCACCTATTTCACCAAATAGGGGGTGAAAGTTTGTATGGAGCTACGATATAAACGAGTTCCACGCGGATGGAGTCGCGGGCAGAAGCTAGTATTCATTAGTCAGTAGACAATGGTCAATATCAATTCTAATAAAAGGAAGGAATCGACGCGGTTTATTTTGTTAACAAACGGAAATCAAAGTTACGTTGCGTAACATGTTTATTATTTAACGTAGCCGGTTCAGGAAGTCTTCAATGTTTTTACAAGCTTTTATTTAACTTGACTTGTTCGTATGTTACTGTGGGCCAAATCTTGACACTAAATTTTGAACTTCAACCGATTGAGCTGAAATTTTGGGTTTAAGTATAGTTTGGATGACGAATCAATATTATGGTACCATCGAGCTGATCTGATGATGGAGACAGAAGGTGGCCATGGGAATTCCGGACTTAACCAACGTAACCCCGTTGAGTTTGGGCTCGTTAGAATCGCCTCAATGAGTAGTTGATCACATTATACAGAAAAGTACAGTCCATACTTAATATTATAAATACGAAAGTGTGTCTGTCTGTCTGTTACCTCTTCACACTTAAACCGCTGAACCGATTGCGATGAAATTTGGTATAACAGACAGACAGACAGACAGACAGACACACTTTCGCATTTATAATATTAAGTATGGATTTCCACGCGGACGGAGTCGCGGGCAGAAGCTAGTTGGCAATAAATGCTTGTATTAAAAATGATTTATTTAACAAAAACTTATTTGACGTTGTTTTTTAAAGATAAGGACATCGATTGTCAGTCCTTATTCTGCACTAAATGAAAATTATAATAAACTAGCTTCTGCCCGCGGCTCCGTCCGCATGGAACTCGTTTATATCGTAGCTCCATACAAACTTTCACCCCCCACTTCATCCCTTTGGGGGCTGATTTCCGCGATAAAAATTATTCTATGTCCTTCCCAAGGACTCAAACTATCTCTATACCAAATTTCATCCAAATCAGTTCAACGGTTTAAGCGTGAAGAGGTATCAGACAGACAGACAGACAGACAGACACACTTTCGCATTTATAATATTAGTATGGAGTATGGATATGGATTAGTATGAATGCAAACATCACTCAGTGATAGTTAACCTAAAATAATTTACATAAAAATAAAGTTTTAACTTCTTCGACTTCAAATGAGTGTGCCTAAGATAAGACTTCCCTCGATTTCTTGTGCATCCCATAGTCAGACCCTGACCTGATGACCATGGGACCACCCGGGAAGGACACCTTTTCAAAAAAAAAAAAAACTCAAATCGGTCCAAGGGCCAAAGGGGCAAAGTAATCGGGGAACAAACATAAAAAATAGAAGATTCCGACGACGTATTGGGAACCTCGTCCTTTTTCTAAATCGGTTAGTAATTGCTAGTCCAGCAGGTCGATCACGTAACGCATTGTGCGCGCGGCTGTTGCCCACGCTAATCCCCTAGCCTGATCCCCCAGGGGAAAAAACGGTTAGGTTGTTAGGTGAACTAGGACCCTACACCGCGCGAGCCGAGCGAGCGAAGCGAGCGTGACGCGGCAGCGTCCGGCGAAGCGCCATAACCGCGAACATTATCATTTTTTCCTAGTTGAATATAAAATAATTGGCGCTAATTCCCCTGGGAGATCGGGGTCAGGTGATTAACGTGGATAACGTGGTACGCGCGTCAGGTAGATCTAAATGGCAATTTTTATATGAAAAAATGACTGTTAAATTGTCCTAACGGGCGTTCGAAACGGTACGTGATTAGCCCTCCGAACTCGGCTCGTTTACAATCTTTGCGCGTGCATGGTTTTCGGAATTAAGAATTATGATAGAAAAAAATATGCTTTCAGACCGATTAATCTTCGTAATGATGCACCGCGTGTAGTTTAGTGAAACTCGTTACGCCACACTAGTGACAATAAACAGAATCAGCCATTATGCCGTTCCCACGGTCCGAATGAAGTGGCTCGCTCAAAAGACTGACATTGATTTGACGTACATAGCCGTCCGTTCGTGCCCAACAAAAACATATTTAAAAATGTGTTAGATTTTTTGAACGCTTTGTTGCTGGTCTAATGTTACTATTGAGGTGTGGAGCCAATTATGATTTTTCTGCTGTCGAGAAGCCGTGTCATGATATGATACTCGTTTGGAGACAGAGATGAGCTTACATCCCAGTGATTGACATTGGCCAAAACTAAACATTGGCCAAAATTATTGAGCATAAACGAAAAACAGAATCGACAAAAAATATCTACCTATAGTTTAATTCTTTACCTGCTCACAAAATTTCACGAGAATCGGTTTGAAATTCAACCCGTAAAGGAGGACAGCTAGACAAACGGACATACAAAAGACCTTCGGCCCAAACTGAAGCAGAGATCTTCGTTCGCTTCGCTACCCTCGTTATTTTTTTTTTCTTCAAGAAGGTACCACATTCAATTTCAAATTTACTCGCCAAACTGACTGATTAATTTTAACAGATACTTCAATTTGTCTTTCACACGTTTCCTAGCGCTGTAGGTGCTATAATAACACTAACTAATAGCCTAGTGGCGCCTGCGATACGATAACGCAGGTTAAGCAAAGATGGGTGACCGCCTGATGTTTAAGTGGTTAATATAAATGAGCGCTTCCGTGCTTTGTAAGGCACGCTAAGCAGTTGATCCCGGCTGCTGCCTATGACAGTAGTCGTTAAGCCGAGCCGAGCCCTTCGGGCGGCTTTAAGTACTTCTAGCAGTCGAGTGGCCCACTCACTTGAGAAAGGGGGGACATTGGGGACAACTGTTACTCGCGTCCGCAGGAGCTACCTACCACAATCCTGCACGTGTCCCCTGGAGAGTGACATACTTTAAAGGTCAAAATAATGTGTCATACGATTAAATAAATAAAACTAACACTGTAACATACTATTAATGTAAGTCAAGATACGATACCAAATTACAAAATACCATGAAGAAAATTATTAGTTCCATGTCACAAGGGCCATTAATCCTCCATGGCTGACGACGCGTCGGAGTAGAAAGTTCATTAACCAACCCAACGCTTTTACGGATTAATCAAATACTTTCCTACTTAATTAACAGTAAGTATTGCCATCCATCATCCATTAACCATTTGAATACTGTGTGCTATTTAAAACGAAGACAACTTGTCCTTCTTATGTTAAAAAGGCACATGTGACTTTATTAGAGATGCGACTTTTCTTCTAGTCGTGATAGTTTTACATAAAATTTTGCTAAAAATCGTATCTCAAATTGAGTCGCGTTTTCAACTCTAATTAGTTATTGTGAAAATGCTAGCTTCCGCCCGCGACTTCGTCTGCTTGGACCCGGGATAAGAAGTATCCTTTTTTTTTAAATCCAGGCTATAAACTATCTTCGTGCAAAATTTCATCCAAATCGGTTGAGTCGTTCAGGCGTGCTTGAGTAACAAACATCCATACTTTCGCATGAATTAATTTATATAGTAGAATTTAAATTCTTTCTCTCTTTGGCGCTACATACAATACAACCTTTAGTAGATCTTAACCTCACAGTGCTTGTTGAATTGTTTCGATTCTATGCGACGCTCCAACTTATGTCATTTCCGATTTAGTGTATTGACAGAAGTAAAACTGAAAATGATATTTAAAATTTCAAAGAAAAAATCTTAATCTTAGAGCAACAAGAGACTTTGTAATATTTACAATGTAAGTGAGATGTCAACCTGTTTAGCGGGCTGTATCTCTGTGTACACAGAAAGATTACGCCGGCTCCCGGTGATTATGATAACGAGGTAGCGTTTTTATAGCGTTCAATGTTGTGTCGTATAATGTAGGCGGGTTTGAGCTATAAGGACGCATCTGTTATGTACGGACAGCTCAGTCATCTGGAAGACTCAGATGTAGATGTTGATGTTGCTGTTGCAGCTGTATGCCATGTGGCAAAACGCAATGAGACATGTTTTTTGATACCCTTATGCCATTGTACATGTACACCTGTGTATCTAAAATAAATTATTTGAATTTGTGTATGCTCATCACTATTTTTTAATTGTCACACATAATATCTTTAAATGCGTTGGTGCATATGTAGCAGCATATCATATTAATATTTTGTTCGAATAATGTCTGCAGGTTTTGCATTACGAAAAAAATATTTACAATGGCTAAACATAACGTACGCTATAATGTAGGGACCAGTTTTTTTTTGACACGTAATAAATAAATATATTTCGCTTGGCGGGCATTTCATAACAAACTTATTGTAAAACATATATACCTAGTACTTACTAGAACATGTTCAATGAGTGTCTAAGTAATTTTAAAAATACAAATCTCAAAGTCATTAATACACACACTACAGTCAGATTTTTCTACACAAATCTTACTTCTGAATATACAGGAAAGTTTTGAGATTAATATAAAATAGAGCAATTAAATGAGCTGGAAAATAATGACCCTCAACGAATACAAATGAAGTATAACCATGTTTGGATATACCAAATCCATATTATAATAACATCTGAAAGCTTAGCGCTTCGGAAAGCTTCAATAGTGAGAATTAACTCATCACTCATCAGTTTATCTCTTCTGCTTAATAAGACGAGCACTTTCAACCCTATAGGTACAGAAGACCGGCAAATTCCAAACTTTCGAATTACTTGAAAATGAACTTTCCAAGGCTTAGAAAGCGAAGGGAACTAACTCCTACATCACTTATGGCCCTATTGTAGTGTGTATTACGCGTAATGGTTCCAGTTTAACTCGACTGCTCAAACTGGTATCCATAAACGATGTTTATCAGATTATGTTAAAGGAAGAGCTTGAAGACAGTACATAATTAATTCTCGGGTCAGTTTCTTTATCAAATTTCGGGAAAAATTGAATATATTTAAGACATTTCATGGTTTTTTGCCAATCAATGCTTTTTACAGTGTCATTCACATTGCCTAGTTATTTCGAGCAGCATTTTATTTCATTTATTTTTGGTGACCGAAGAACTGGCGGCTTTCTCGCGCAACGCATTGCAATTCAGCGAGAAAATGCCGCCAGCATCCCCGGTACAATGCCTCGAGGGCCCTTTTTAGATTTAACTAAGTTTTATTTTAATTTAGTTAGTGTTAATTATCATCTTGTGTATAATATACTTTACAAAATAAATGATATATTTTCGAACATATACCTATACTAAAAATATTTCACTTAAACCTACGGCTATTCTAACAGCCATGCTGAATTTGTAGATAACAGTCACATATTGTCTACGGACGAAAAACAACTCTTCAGTCTTCAGTTTTCAAAGTTAAATCATTATGCACTTTGATATTAATCGTAAATTATAACACTCCCTACACGTGTTCTTAGCTACAAAAGACAGAAGTGACATTTCAAACCAGTACACCCTAAGTGTAAGGCCTGAGTGGACGCCCCGCTCAGAGCGGGGCGTCGAGCGTCCATATAAATTGCATTTGTTTTATATGGACGCTGCACGCTCCGCTCTGAGCGGAGCGTCCACTCAGGACTTACACTTACAAAAAAAAAACGTCGCTGCTAAAACAACTGAACGTCACTATTTCTAAACATACCTGGACAATAGTGCCGACGAGGAGCCCGAAAGCGAGAGCGATACTGGTGATGTCGCCCTTCGTGCCGCCTATGGCGACACAGGAGGCCACGCCGATGGAGGTGAGGAGGAAGGTGCCCAGGAGTTCAGCCAGCAGCTGCCTCCAGATCAGCTTGTTCTCCGTCACGTCGGACAGACCGAGGATGGAGCTGGTCCCTGTAAAGAGAGCAGTTGATTTGCTGCTGACGGAAAAAAAGTGTGCAATAATGTACTTTAACAATTCTTAAACTACTTCAATTCAGTACTTCGCCTTATCTGAAGAGTTCCCTCGATTTCTACAGGACCCCATCTGATGACCATGGGACCAGTTGGGAAGGACACTCCAACAAACAAAAAAAGTTTGTTTCAAATCGGTCCGCGGCGTCTTAAAGTAATCGGGGATTATACATAAAAAAAGGATTCCGACGAATTGAGAATCTCGTCTTTTTTTAAGTCGTTTAAAAAGGTGTATCTCTCGAAGGGTTATTTAAAATATGTACCTACGGCTTTTAAGCTTTGCTATTTCGTCTAATTTACTAAAAACAATATCTTATTCGTTTGACTGTCACGAATGCGTCACGATATTCCTAGTTGCATTACTTTCCGAGAGCGACTTTTGTGGTGGCAAAAAAGTGAAGCCTGCTTTGAGATAATGAAAAATTCCGACTTTAGCCCGGGAGAACTAGCGTTATAGCCGACGCTTTAAAGGTAACTTTGTTTGATTGACAAATGAAAAAATACGCGTCCAATATTTTTTGATAATCTTACTGACGGACTAAATAGTTTATTTAGGAATGTATTCAACCCCCTACATCTTCAGGACACACGCCGTGACCAAAAACTCAGATCTAGAATGTAATTACGCCAATTACCCTGATCATTAAAACATCGTTAATCAGAGCTGTTAACAAAATTGATGAGACTTTTGTTTATATGATAACGGGTTTTTTATTTTTTTAATCTCTGTGTGCCCGAACAAGGTCAACGTTTTTGCGTTTTAATTTCGATAATAATATCTTTAAAAATAAAAATAGATGTTTTAATTGGTCTTCAATTACTCATAAATTAAACCCTCGGATGTAAACATATTGTGTAAGTGTGTATTTATAAATCTACACTAATATTATGATTTGATTGTTTTGTGTGTTTGTATTGAATAGGCTCCGAAACTAGTGGACCGATTTGAAAAATTATTTTACCATTAGAAGCCGACATTATCCCTGATGAACATATGCTACTTTTTACCGCGGGAAAATGCTTCATTCCTACGGAAAAACGGGTAATCAGGCAGCTAGTACTGAAATATTTTCACTAAGGATCTTTATTGAAGTATAGTATCGTTCGCGTTCATTCCTTTAGAATGATTTCAAATCAATTAGATACGCGATAATAGTAAACGGTATTCGTAAATACTGCTATTGTATGCCCTAACCCACTATCCGATATAAGTGAATAAGTTGATATAAGAAATACGATTTATTTCGCCCTTAAGTAAGCTAGTCGTACAAAAAATAATACTAAGAATGTGCTTGCTCATCACACAAACACTTGCCCTTGCCTGGATTTGATCTAGCGATCCCGGTTTCACCGGCAGAGTCGCTACCAATGCGCTAAAGCTAATCGAGTCATCAAAAACCGATAATCTATTCAGAAGTTAAAAGAACTTAACAAAACACAATGTTTTATTGGTTAATTAATTCACGCATTTCACAACACAGGGTACATAAATACAACTTTCTGCAGTCTTCTAGATGTTAAACAAATGTGTAAAATTATAAATAGTGGCGTGAGTAACTCACGAAAATACGCAAAGGTCCCAATCCAGTACTTTTTATGATATAGTTTTTTTGTGTATCACCAAATAAATAAAAAAAAATCAAAATACCCTTACTCTTCTGCATCTCATCCATAGCGTAATCCGTCTTCATTTCCACTTTCTACCGTCCAATTCAGACACGACCGCACTATTTCGAAACTAAACGAAAGTCTAATTCTATTCCTAATTGAAAAATTCTGCGGTCACAGTATTGCGGAGTTAGTTTTAAGTTCGTCAAGTTGGCGTGCCAGTGAGCGGGCGAGTGGCGACTTGACCGCGGAGCGGGTTACAGCTGAGTGGCTGGGGATGACAGCGCGACAGTGAAACGGAAATCTCACTACCAATGTTATTATACGCATGTGATCTGAATGTAAGCGTAACTGTACATACGTCTTAACTTGCACGCAATAAGGGCGTATCTCAAAACGCATCTCTCAGACTTACGCCTTTGTGGCTAAGTAATAAAATGAGACATTTACATGAACATTGGAATGATCGGTATTGGAAAACATCCACGGTTTGTTCAGCTGCGTGTTATCGGAGTTATATTTCAATTGTTTTGAACAAGTCTTGAGAGCATTCTGTTAATACAAACATTTAATGGACGAGTCTGTTACATGTAAGACTGATACGTTAATCGATTCGAGCCCTTGTCAGGACATAATGCAGATTGAACACTAGTACTGCTCAATGAGCAGTGCTCAAACCATTGACGCACGATTGAATCTTAAGTCATTTTAGCAGAGCTAGAGGCCAAAACTACGCCGAAACCACTCTGTACATTATCATCACTGCCAATATGTGGAAATACATATATACTCAATAAATATAAAGAGTTGAAGTCTGTGATATGGTAAGTTTGTAGGTAATGTCCGTTTGACTCATCCGATTACAGGAAGTCTTTATGCATTTTCTTATACTTCTACGATTTTTTTAAACGCTTTTGGCTTCGTCCCTTCAGAATCTTCCAATCAAAATGTAGGTTCCCAAAGGTGTTATGGCTATTACCAGACACATCAAATAAATTTTCAGTCGTCAGAGGACATGTCAATAGTATGTGTCGTACATTTGATTTTGCGTTAGCTCATGGTCATATGTTATTGTATGTGGAAGCTAGATTTTGGATTACCGAACGTATATTAATTCACTATGGTGCCCCGTGAACTCGCTTATCAGTGCAATAAAAATTCAGTGAGCAGGCGGTGTGTTCAAGATAAGCCTTGGGATAGCGTATGGTGTTTACTCACTACAGCTGCTGCTTGGGACCACATTTATTATACTAATATGTACATAGTAGGTGGGTATATACTAGGTATCTTTAAGGTCATGATCAGGGACGATAAAAATGAACAAGATGGTCATACTGAACTACTTTTGCCATGGGACCATCTACCGCGAAATAGTATATAAAATATGGGATAGAAGGGTAACAATCACATGCGCCATAATGTGTGTATTAATGTTTAATCGACAATATGTGATTCAGCGGCGGTATTCGCCATTGTTTAATTTTTATTTTACGCTATGTCATGGCATGCTGATGATTTTACCAAAAACCAAATTCTCCAGTTCAATTTAAATAAAATAAAAAATATATTAGGGGACAATCTTACACAAATCGACCTAGTCCCATAGTAAGCTCAGTAAGGCTTGTGTTTTGGGTACTAAACGACGATATATATAATGGATATAAATACTTAAATACAGTATAGAAAACTTCCATGACTCAGAAACAAATATTCATGCTCATCACACAAATGCTCAATTTTCTTGTTTCCATTTCGAACATTTGATTCAAATAATACATAGTCGTATATATATCGAAGCTAAAATTACGTCAATAATTCTCCCGCCCTTTATGTCTACGATGGAGTTGTGTTCGGATTTGACCCAATTTTTTATCCAATGTTAATGACCTTGACACATTTCTCTCGACACATCACGCGTGTTATACTCGGTATCGCGCCCAAACTTTACGAGCTAAGTTAAAAGGGCGTATCTCCAAAAGTCTTAAAGTGACATACGCCTTTATTGCATAGGTACCTCTATGAAATCGTTACGTAATTAATTTAAAACCCATTTAGCTACTGCATAAGTAATTTATGATTTATTATAATCATAAAAGTAAAGTTTTTTTTGCAAATACGCTACCGCTCAATATGTTTCAATAAATGCATTTCTGGCCCAAAAGTTGTTGTTTACAATTTATACAACTTCGTAACCAAAATACGAGGAAGCATTAGATTTTTTTGCGAATGCTAAGAATATTAACAGATTCCTCATTGTCAGTTCGGCTCGGTAAAAAATATTCAAATCGACGTTCAACGCAGCGAATCCGAAGCGCGCATTTAAGCTAAAATCGTTATTTTTTGTCACATTTTTTTTTTTTTTTTTTTTTTTTTTTTATTACAATAACAGGTTACATAATATAAAGATTAACCCTATCTGCCAAACTGCATAACAGTTTGTTGGCAGAAAACATGAACCCTCAATTATTACACTGCGAAGCTGTTTATATATGTACCTAGCTTATAAATCATTTAAACTAATTAGGTATATTGAGATAATATCTACTTAATGCAGACTCGGTCGAAACGGAAAGGTAGCTGCCGCCGCACGCCCGGCTTGCTCCAGTGGTAGGTACTTACTTATTTATACCCTATTCCATATAATATCAGTAAGTATCAGTAAGTAGTAAAAAGTAAGTAACTAGTACATTATTTCCTTTTGATATCCTAGATAAACGAAGAAAAGTAGATGATTTCATCCGTTTAAATTGTAATGCTATATGGAATGAGATATTGTAGGTATTGTGATAGGTTGGTAACCTGCTCGAGTTGTGCGGCGACCCCGCTATCCGCGCCCGACCCAGTACCGCTAATTCAGTCAACTAGTCGTTGAACGATTTCGGTTAATTGGATATCCACATTAACCCAAAATAACTAAATGTAATTAACGCAAAAAAAACATTGTTAACATATTCGGCGTGCCGCAATTGGCGGGACCAATTTAATAAAGTTGTTTGGCATAATTGAGTTACGAGCCTCGTTTGCTTCCTGAATCTCGGCTGCTAAGAATAACTCGGACGATCACACGGTAATCTCCACGGATATAATATCATATGATTTGCATAACTTAGGTGCTTATATAAAAATCTTCTCAGGCATATATTTCCCGGTTTGTATGATTGCAATTGTTATGAATCTCAAAAATTTAATGCTTGTTTTGAGATGTTAAAGCTATAGTCAGTCATATCATAATTGACCTTTTAATTTCATTATAATTATCTATGCGTGTGATCACTGACCCCTTTGTAATTATTAACCCTTTGCTTGACTTTGAATCTCATGAGATGTGATGTTTTTGGATGAGTTTAGTAGACATTTCGTTTTTAAATAAAATTGTGATAGGAAATAAATTATAGCCAAATTGATAAATTCGCAAAATAAAGGCACAGTAATCTTCTTATTAATAAACATCACAAGCCTCTGATAAAAAAATATGTTTAGTCCCTTTCTGACAAACACGAACGCCAGTGACATATAGTCGAGTTTTAATTTTTGATAGACATACTTAAAAAGCTTTATTTAACGTCACCTTTTATACATACTTCTTAATCTGCTTATTTATGAGCTAAGCTCATGTCGGCGTAGCTCAAAGGCCCTCCATTTCCCATTTTACCATGAGCTACATTAATGGGAAATTAAATTAGTGCAGTAGGTTCCCGTTACTTTCTGCACCGCAGTACCCAGCCGGTGTACCGCTGGTTAGTCAGAAACCCTGCTGGATTTCAGTAATCTCCGGCTGTCTGCCTGTAACTGCTACTCTATACATACAGTGGGCACTCTTCTTTCAGCTTTGCTATATATTATAAATTATAATTGAAGAGGAATGGAGCAATTAGAGACTTTGTATGAAAAACGTTCTCGCTTTTTTAGGGTTCCGTAGTCAACAAGGAACCCTTGTAGTTTCGCCATGTCCGTCTGGCCGTCCGTCCGTATTCGGCTTAGCTCAGTAACCATTACTATTAGAAAACGGCATGGGTATATAAATCAATCACGCCGACAAAACAGTACAATAAAATCTTGAAAAAAATATTTTTTTTGCCTCTCCCTACACCTAAAGCGAGGATGTATTTTTTTTCTCGTTAAACCCATAGTGTGGGGTATCGTTGGGACCCCCCCCCCCCCCAAACTGGCCAAGTCAAATCTAACCTACTTTAAGATCTCACATTTTTAAATACTGAACAGCAATTGTTATAGGTATCCAAAGAGTCTAATACTTGTTCATAATGTTATATTGTTCCTATAAATACATTATTTGGATTTTGCATACAACTTGGCACTCATTTAAATCTCCATTAATTTTGCGGCGAAGCCCACAGCGATGCATAATTTTTGTATTGAACTTGGCTCTCCTTTTTTACATTTATGTTTTTGGTGGGATATCATTACTTTTTGTAAAGAAAACTAGGCAGGTATTGAGATTTAATGTTTTTTCTTTAGCGCTTTTATGCAGATTTACTTCTGTTCTGTGTATAATTATGTGGTGCCGCGCGCCGCCGTCGACACACCGTTGGCCGGTTGTTTAGCGCGTATTACAAGTTTTTTGTATGGGGACACCACTTATTTTTTGACTTAACTTTATTTTTATATTTCTGTTATATAGCAAATATAATAATACATATATTGGGATAGTTTCAAATATCTGCTTGTAACGGTTCCAACGTTACTTTAAATAAAAAAAAATTGTATGGGGTCCCCCCCTATTTTTTTACTTTTATTTTTATATTTAGATTTTTTCCTACGCTAACACACAATTACCGAGCTGGATTCCAAATTTCATCCTTCTAGGTCATCTGGAAGTAGGTTAGGTTTAGGTACTATATGTCAGTCAGTCAGTGATAAAATTAACGACTTTTTGACGTTCATATCTTTATAACCGTTTGAGCTAGCTTCATAAAATTTGGGCTTCTAGATGTCCTTATGGATATAATTAAATACACGCAGTTTTATGTGTTTACGTTAAAGAGGTGAGTTATAGAAGGGTCAAAAGTGGCACCAAGTGGTTCGTGTAATATTACACTCGGCGCAGGCAAGCCAGTTCCTTTGCTTGAACTTGGCTTGACATGCTGCCGCGTGTCTAGATTCTACTAGCTCTATTTTATTCTAAACAAAGTTTAATGATATCAGCATAGCCTAGCATTTCGTTTTAAAATGAGAATCAATCTACGTTTGTATAGAGAGTCGAGTGTCCCGTACTCAAGATTTAATTGTGTTTCAGCTAAATAAATTGATGAATGAATAAGGCCGGGTGTCACTATTTCTCAACATTTTAGGTAATTTGTTCAAAAACTTACACTTCGCTCGCGCGTGACACTACCCCCTTTATAAACAAAAAGATACGGATACCTACTCTATTTCGGTCTAGAGCTAGCCAAGAAAGAGTAAAACGTAAAAAAACATACATGTTATAAGATATCTTTGTTTGTTTCCATGTTTATATTTAACTCAACTTTTTTTGTCTGTCCGCTTTATTTGTATAAACAATTTTTCTACTGTAAACTGTTCTGTTCTATATTCAGCCCTTCGTCGTATTGGCTTCCGTGATAGCACCACAGTGTCAAATTTATTGTAATATTTAGCGCGGCGCGTGCGTCGCCCATTGTCACGGTCGAGGACGTCGCTCTCAGTACTAGAAGGGCGTGAACGATTTTACACTGTGAGTGACTTGCGTTCTTTTGTTTTGCTGATTGTTACCATGGAGATAAGTGAATTATTAAACCGTTGCTACCGTCGGCTGATGATGAAATTCAGTTAATAATCGATGTTTGGTTCAAAATATACCGAATCATGTATGTATTAAGCTTTCTGACGCATAAGGGTACATTATTTATTATAAATTATAATATAACAAATCTTTGTGTAATAATTAATAAATAAATCATAATTACAAATTATAAAATATACTTCGCCGTCGAAATGTGAAAGTTTGGATGTTTAGATGTTTGGAAGTTTGTTACTCACGCTTAAACGGGTCATCCGATTTGAATGAAATTTTGCACGAATATAGTTTATAGCCTGGATTAAAATATAGGATAGTTTTTATCCCGGGTCCACGCAGACGAAGTCGCGGGCAGAAGCTAGTCTTACATAAGTCAAACTAGCCCCTGTGCTGAGCTGCTAGAGCTGTTATTTTATACACGCTCATGCGTCTCGCCTCACCCGTCACGCCTAACAAAACTAGACCTCTACTCTACTTACGCTTAGTTAAACGAATCACGGCGTCAAGATCTATTTGTAAGTGAGCGTGGAGGTGAGGGTGAGGTGAGCTCAAAACAATTTACAGAATAGCTATTCTGTAAATTGTTCCCAGCTGGGCTGTGTAAACGGTGTGGCAACCTTGTTGCACAACAGGCTGGCTAGGCTGGTTGGAAAAAATTAACTACGTCTAGATTTTTATCTGTCATGTGACTTTGATTCGTTCCGCAAAGCTTGTGAACATTGTATCTAGAGTTATGTTGAATATAGTAATACAGTTTTCATAGTGCACTCATAAGTTTATATAATGATGTAAACCAAAACCAATCTCTAAGCCAATCGGCATTTCATTTCGCCAAGATCCGAGGAAGACGCTGAACACGCTACCGACCAGATAGGACCTGACCCCGTATCATGGTCGGCCTTATCACGCGATAAGTGACAAGATAGAGCGTCGGTCACTGGCTGACACCGTTCGATGGAACGAGACGGACGCTCTATCTTGTCACTTATCGCGTGATAAGGCCGACCAAGATACGGGGCCAGGAGGCTCAACCAGCCCTCTGTGTAGAATAGTGGGTGCCTTTCCCCTATAACGTCTTCCCGTCTGCGGGCGCAATTGGTATATGTTTTGGAAATGTTCCGCCCGCATGCGGGCCATATCGGCCAATAAAAATGCGCGAATACAGCGGAATACGGAACACAGCCTTGCTTAAATAAATATTGGCGAATGTATGCTATTTTAGGTGATCCGATATCAGCTTTCAGGGCGACACGATACATTAGATATGGGTAATAACGTAATTGGTAGGTAATTGATATAGCGGCAAAGGAGAAATCAAATTTTACTGGATTACTCTTACGCTATTCTCTAACTTTATCAACTCACTACACCTCCTATTTCTTGTATTCATAACCAGCACGGTTAGCACAAGACGGCTCGCGAGCTCTCTCGATCTCTCTCGCACTACCCGTCCCTTTCTAAGTTTTCTAATTAGAAAGAGACGGATAGTGCGCGAGAGCTCGAGAGAGCTCGCTGGCCGTCTTGTGCTAACCGTGCTGATAGTTAAATAAATAATAAATAAATATTAGGGGACAATCTTACACAAATCGAACTAGTCCCATAGTAAGCTCATTAAGAGGCTTGTGTTATGGGTACTAGACGACGATATATATAATAGATAGAAATACTTAAATACTGACATAGAAAACTTCCATGACTCAGAAATAAATATTCATGCTCATCACACAAATATTTGCCCTTACCGGGATTCGAACCCAGGACGTTCAGCTTCGTAGGCAGCGTCACTACCTACTAGGCTGACCGGTCGTCAAAAAAAGTTAAAGCAATACACGTAGTTAGTGTCCAAGAGTCAACCGGATGGCTCGCGGTATTTGAGCTCCCGAAGTGTTGTGAAACGGCCCTTGCCGTGACCTGAGGCAACTTGGCCTGGGGCGGCAATAAAGGGGGAGGGTGAAAAAAAAAATGTCGCATAAAAAAACAATACAGTGTGTTACCGGCATGCGGGCATTTATTAAAACTGATAATAATATGTTACATCAGCAATTGTATGCATGTATTTGCAAATCATAATTATGTAAATTAACTGCGCAATTGATTTTCCAAAATACAAACCTTCAGTGGACTAGGTGTATGACGCCGTACTAAACAAATTATGACGAGCTGTCACTTACACTTACTTGTCAATTTACTTTGCTGTACATTGCTGGCAATTAAACGTTTGTTAGAAAGTTAACGAAGTCTGAGATCTAGTTTATTAATTAAATTAATGTCATGGTTGAGTTACATGTACATGTTATTATAACATCCTTTAAAAAAAGCCCGGGTGCTGGTAACACACTGTATAAACAGCGTACACACTTTCAGGCAACCGCTGTTCCAATCGGATTTCGGGTTGCACAGGGCGGTTCCACAAGACTTCGGGAGCTCAACAACCGCGAGCCATCCGTTTGCTTATTGAACACTGCAACTACGCGTCATAGCTCTGGATAAGCTAATAAGTTAGTTAAGCTTACTCCAGGCGCTCACCACCCGAATGCTTGGAGGAAGGTGGTGTAAGACTTCTGTGGTCACGACCCTCAGTACTGAGGATATGAGTAAGTGCGGGTTGTATTAAATACACTTTAGAGGCCGGTAAAAGTTGCCGGCAGCTGTCATCTCATAAATAACTGATGAAACAAACCGATTTTAACGGACGTAATTTACCTACGTTTAGGCCTTCCATTCTTTGAGTATTAGGTAATGGGCTAAATTATAATAAACTAGCTTAGCCCGCGACTCCGTCCGCGTGGAACTCGTTTGTATCGAAGCTCAATACAGACTTTCGCCCCCATCTTACCTCCTTAGGGGATGATTACCGGGATAAAAACTATCCTATGTCCTTGTCAGAGATACAAACTATCTCCATACTAAATTTCATCTAGACACATTTCCGTATTTATAAAATTAGTATGGATAACAATACGGTTAACAAACTACGAAAGTATTAAAAGTATCAAAGTTTTAAAACCTCGTAATCGATCGGTCAAGATGTTTAAAATACTTGCGGTGCACAGATTCTGTCACACTTCTTTTTTTAAGCGATACCTATTTACTAATTAATTACACATAATGATGATCAGTAAAACCAACAAGATATAAAGTGTGTCTATTAGATTATATCCAATTAGAAACCCATTAAACCTGTTCAACGGATTAATTGCAAGTAATTAAATAATGTGGAGTTTCTAGAATACCAATGGTAAGGCTCAGGAGTTAATTTAGTTTGACATATTACACATACATTCATGCGTATTCCCAATTGGAGTAGGCAGGCAGGCCTTGTAGACTCGGACAAGAAGTCTACGGTGTCCCCCACAGGGGACGCAGTGTTCATGCGGGGGCCGGGGCTAAGAACCCGAAGGAAGACGACAAAAATATTTTTGCCCGAGGACAAGCCGAATGTGGCGAGGCGCGAGCGGGGCTCCAGCGCGTCCAGTTTGAGATCCAGACCCCGTATCATGGTCGGCCTTATCACGCGATAAGTTACAAGAGCGTTGTCTCGTTCTATCGAGCGGTGTCAGCCAGTGACGAGAGCGTCCGTCATCTTGTCACTTATCGTGTGATAAGGCCGACCATGATACGGGGTCTGAAGTCCCCCGCATGAGAGCGCAGATGCCAGCAGCCGTGGGGTTTTTAATGGATAGAAATACCACATAACCTGGTCATCCCCAATGTGAATTTTAATTTTCAGTGCAACATTTAAGCAACTATGTAGGTTAAAGACGGATGAAATGTGCTTGCCTGTATGAAGAAAGGGCAGGCCTGTTCCTCTTCCCTTGCTGCTTCGGGTAAACTAGGCTTTCGCGCACCTCGGAGGTGCAGTTCACCCGAACGCGATGGTCTCTGTTGACAGTGACACTCATGCGTGGCCAGAGGCGGATCCATAACGTGCGGGCGCGGGATTCCATAGGATGCCAATCGTTTTTCGTTATAATTTTTAATCTATGGCCGATAGTGGGGCGCCGATGAGGTGCTAGCCTAGGGCACTGTCGACATTTAATCCGCCACGACGCTGCCACGCAAAGGTGACGACCCTTTAGAGCGGGATGCCATGATTTGAGTTTTCTAGCTATCAAACTTCGGTTAGAACTTTCTGTAGGTACGTAACTCCTATAATGACGACTAACATCAATTAATTAGTACCTATCGTTAACTTCACGCTAATAAAGTACTTACACATATTTTTACGTGTATACAGATGACAAATCCAATCGAAAACATCTAGTCGCTTAAGCCCTTATGAACTTGAGTGTGCCGAGCGTGAACACAAAATAAAAAGAGCTGAACGCCCTATGAAAATGTAGTACCTATTCAACGTTTTTTGCGAAGCCGTACCCTGGAATATTCACAACGATCACCCAGCACAAGCTTCAAGAGAACCAGTGTACGTCTAACATCCGACTAATATGTCGACCCCTACGCGCAACAGTTGTTACACGTAGGGGTCGAGATATAAAAGTCGAGTTCGCGAACGCGTCTGGAACGGTCTTTGAATAGGCGGGTATGGCCGTGACAATGGCAGAGGCAGACGGGTGCTAATGTGACAAATTGGACGGTACGGTGTTAATTTAAACGTAATTTATAGCCAATAGTCTAGAAGTTACCTAATAATAAAGGTCTCTGCTGCGTTCCTCTCCGCGCTGGCCGCTTGTACATACAGTACTTTTATTCTATGCTTCTCAGCATACTTCTGTTAGTCATCATCTAATCACTCATTTATTTTCTCTTCATATCGTCTCTCAAACCTTCCATATCCACCTTTTCGTTCTTACCTCGTCCCTTACATTCATACACATTCCAGCAAACCATACAATGCGAACTGTTTACAAATTTCTACCCAAACACGCGCCCAAAACCCGGTATGCGCATGTTAGAACTAAACGGCTGCCTGGCATCGTGACACCCCGCCCTCAACCCTGCATAATGGCAATGGCACGGCCATTTTGCGGCGCTGCTTAGACTTCTATGGTTTTTTCGCTCGCTGCCTATTACTCTTTTGGTCACATGACTTTCCACCCTTATGGAATAAGTAGTACCTAACTACGCGTAGATACCGTAGATAATAGAGATCTACGCTTAGTTACTATGAATATCGGCGTACAACAAGTTATAGAAAATCGGGGCCATAGACGCTCTTGGCTCTGTAAGATTCAGCGACATTTTCGGCATATTTTTCGTACAATGGGTTGTTTATTTATTTATTTATTTATTTATTTATTTATTTATTTGGAGAACCAACAGCTACAGAAACATATTGACTATATAGATAAAATACAAAAAGCCAATTACAGGTTCCCACCGATAGCATCGCAGTAAACATTTGTGAGATCACTATTTTTACACTGAATTTGTGAGATTTCCTAACTAGGGGTTACAAAATGTGGAAACTTATGTATTCATTTAACTTAACTAAACAACAACATCATACGGATAGGAACACATTATGATTAACTAAAATTTTGAAGCTACGCTCATTCAAAGTAACTTCTCGTCAATTTACGCCTCACAGCAGGAATATTACTGTTGAATATATCAATATCAAGGTCTTTTGTCAGCTTATTAATTTTTTTACAGCCACGAATTAGAAAAGTGTTCTGTATTTAAACAATAATGATATCTATTAATATGACGCAGCTCGCTTTGCTTTTGTCTATTAAAAAATCTACAAATCAGCTGTTTTGCATAACTATTGTCATCCGCAATATTGTTTTAGGATTGTCATGAGGCGTCAAGTTGTCAGGTTCGTCCGTTGCTAATGTGTGTCGTCTGAATGTGATGTGTAGGAAATAGATATGGTGTGGCGATTCTGTACGCATATCATGGCGATGTCACTCGCTGTGGTGGATGCGACAAGCGGACAGCGGGTCGGATCTATCAGGGAGCTGATTGTGGACCTAATACTCAGGACAAGCACTAAGTAGTAGCAGCTAAATTAAAAACTGGTCTTACAATGCTGATGGCTTACCATAAACGATCTACTTAATTTGGACGGTAATGGTTTATTTGCCGCAACTTCATACTAAATCAGCTGCGGCAAAAATGGAACTATGACAAGAACAACGTTTGTTACGCAATTTTAACGGGTGCAACCAATGATATAATATAAAAAAGAGGTACATACGTTGTTTATATGAAATTCCGTGTTTAATTGGCCACCACATCTGATAGCTGAGACGTCCATTGACGAAGCGACATTTTTAGTGTGCCCCTTTTGGAGTGCTAATAACCTATCTACCTCTTTTTTATATTACATTATTGGGTGCAACCTTGAACTTTACCTAATAGTGAGAAACAATATAGGGTATTTAAAAATAATATTGCTTGAACTAAAGAACGAAAAAGGAACTGAAAATGGAATGAAAGTGTCGTAATCATATACCACGCCCTCATGTAAGAGGCACGAGAAAGTAGAATATTGTTTGAGATGACTGATAATAAAGGAAAAATGTAGACCTCCTTTGTTTATCCATACTAATCGACAATTAATATTATAAATGCGAAAGCGTGTCTGTCTGAAATTTGGTATGATAGTTCGAGTCCTGGGGAAGGACATAGGATAGTTTTTTATCCCGGAAATCATTCCCTAATTGGGTGAAATGTGGGGGAAACTTTGTTAGGACTAACGAGGTCCGCGAGGACGGAGTCGCGGGCAGCAGCTAGTCTTTCAATATATCTTCCAGAGCTGGTTGTTTCACTTTAGTAGCTACCTACATATAAGTTGGTCAAAAGGTATACAAACGGGTGGTATTTGTTGGAATAATACTTTAGAACATTAAGACGATTAATTCACATATATTTACTAATATATATTGACAGACATTTAGATGTACTCTATGAGCAATGATTCCAAGCTTAATATAAGTAAAGATATTGTCGAAGTTTTTGAATTTTCGCTAAAAGCCGCCAGCGCCTAGCTGGGCGCAGTAAAACGCTTCCGCTCATCGCTTACGCTGCCGCTCAAGGCCGCATCAAGCGGGGTTCGATACGCGAGCCGTGAAGGCTCAGATCAAGCTATTCACAAGTCGTATCGACTCGTCTCATAACTAGAACCCAGGATTATTAGCAATGTGCTCCTGCAGCAAATTACCATTGCAATTGGATGGTAGAGTTGCTTTTTGAATGGACAACTTTGATGCAAATCGGCCAACTCAAATAATCTCATATATGTATTACATGTCTAGTCTATGACATCATCAATATCATCATCCATCATTCTAGCGTTATGCCCGGTTGTGCCTTAAAAGAGCCCGAGGTCCGCTTTCATTTCAAATCTAATTCCAAGATTTGGGATAGGCACTAGTTTTTACGAAAGCGACTGCCAGCTGACCTTCCAACCCAAACTAGACCTTACTGGGATTAGACCGGTTTCCTCACGAAGTCTATGACATCGATATAAAATTGCATTTCAGTTGGTACATATACTATATTGTAAGGGAAATTCACTATAGGTGTACCTATCTCGTAAATTATGCCAATTCAATGACATGTACATATGCCGCAATAGAAATAACTTTATTGCTTTCATGTAATATATCGTGTATATGTAATATATCGTCAATAGATCGTGTATATACAGGATGTCGCCTGTAATAGGAGCAAAAAATTAAACAGCGGGTTAATAAGCCAATCAGCAATGTTTAACAAAAAAAAAGACCGGGTTGCACGCCGGGAGTGCCGGCAGAAGTGAAATCTCAATAACATTGTAACAGTTTTTCGATCAGGTCACGTGACATCTTACGGCGTCACCTTAAAAATGAATTTTGAATGAATGTTCGGTGCCAAGAACAGCGGACGGCGGCGGCGAACAAAATACCAATTTGTTTTTGCCATTGCCAAATATTTTCCAAAACATTATTTCTTTAGGAATAATGTCCAAATTCGAACTATACGAATTTGCTCAATAGCATAACGGTGAAAGACGCGTGGACAAAATTAAAGCCTAGGTAAAGGTCAAAAGGCATCATGTCAGCATTTACAAGCCGCTCCTGTAATTAATAATTAATGTTTGCCTATTTTTATTATATAAATTAATGCATGTTAGACACTAAGTATCTTAATGCCAATTAGCACGTAAGGTTTAACTGTTAGTGCTAATTGAATAGTAAATAAATAAATAAATAAATTACAAATTCATTTGCAGAATATGCTATTGCAAAAAGTGTTTAACGGCTTTATACTCTTACGAATAGCGTTCAGTTTTGAATGAAGTCGAATCGGCTAGCAGCAAAATATAAAGTTTGTGACCTCCTTCACATCTGTCGTCACAAAAATCTGTCGCGTATTTAGCAATTTTTCTCCATTCCAAAAAGTGCTCAGCGCCGCTAAAGAAGTTTTCACTTCAAAAACTTTTTGTTGAAGCAACAGCTTGCCTGGTGTCTCTTACTTAACTGGAATACTATCAATACTATTTTATATACAAAAAATCAAATGTAGAAAAAAACCTCCTATAATTAATGGTAAACAAAAACACATCAATCACTATGACATAGTGTTCTACCAGCATATTTGTTGAGTTACGTGCTACGACATTGATATCAAGTTTCATTACTTATCACAACTTCAATATTTTTTTCCGAATTCTATAATTTTGAAACACTGGGACCGACAGAGAATACTTGAGGATATTCTATGGAGTCATTCTTTAAATTTATTGCTCCTATTACAGGCCACACCCGGTATAGGTGACCACTGAAATGACACAATTGTGAAAACCGCAACAATGCCGCCAACCGCACGATAGGAAGAACTTCCTTATTGACTAAAATAACTTGAAATATGCTGGAAATGTGTAGGTAGGTATGTTCATTTTTTCCCTCATTTTTTAAACCAGTTCTACTCCTTTTTAACCGACTTCAAAAAAAGGAGGAGGTTCTCAATTCAGTTGTATTTTTTTTTTCATCATATTTTTTTTTACTGTTTGTTACCTCAGAACTCCGTCATTGATGAACCGATTCGTATTTTTTTTTTGTTTGTAAGTATATGCTTCCAGGTGGGTCCCATTGTTTTCAAAAAATCAGTTGGATGATGGGATCCATGAGGAATTGAGGGAACTCCTCAATTATATTAGGCACGCGTGTAGTGATTTTCGAATTTTCTATTTTAATTCGTGTATTTACACCCGGAAATCATAAATTTGGTGGAGTAGAATTGATGATGAAGACCACAGATGACTTATGGAATTCCTCAATTATGTACTTAAAAGTACAAAAGTATATCACAGATTGTGATAAGATTCCGTTGAAATAGCAACTAATGAAGTGCCAAAGGTGATCCTTGTGGAATCGACGGAAGTCCTCAAATATTATCGGGCCACATACAGCGATTGGGTTTTTTTCTCTAATAATCAACGAATTTGCTCTCGGAAATCAGTTCATGAGGTAAATTGGAAAAGAAATGCGGAAATGTTCTCGTGGCTTGGCGGAGTACTAAATTGAAGTCGGTTAAAAATTTGTTTTTAAAGTAAATTATACAGTTAAATCAATGACGCGTAGTTTCAGTGTCCGAGAGGCCACCGGATGGCTCGCGGTACTTGAGCTCCCGAAGTGTTGTGGAACCGCCCTGTGCAACCCGAACTGAGCCCACTTAGACTGGTTTTTCGTTCGCTACAGGACCCAGAGCCACTAGTAACTAATCAGGGTGTGAAGTTAAAATAGCACCACCACCTTTGTGCCCGTGGGTGTCATAAGAATTATAGGGAAGAAATGTAAGTGTCGCTACTACCCGGCACCACACGGGAGCTCTCTGCGAGATTGTGGCAATAATAGTACATTACTTACCAAGGGCTGTAAAAGAAAGAAAGCCCGAAATCGCAGGTATTTGTAACCCGAGCCGCAGGCGAGGGTTGTAAACATGAGGTAGAGGGCTTTCTTTTTTACTGCCCGTGGTGAGTACACAATTTTACGTCTTCACCTGGCCACAATGCGAGTTCTACCGTACGCGCAGCGTAAAAAACACGGTATGGCCAGGTGTGACGTAAATATCTTTATTATTATTATTATTAACACCGGTGTAGACACTAAATAAAGGAATCAATAATGATGTATTTTCTTGAAAACGGATTAAGAAAAGTCAAATGGAGAAAAAAGCAACGCAAGAGGTTAATTAATCTCAAAGCTATACGGGTCCGAAGTTTTAAGAGGGAGTATGTTCTGCCCCTTTTCCGCGAAACGCACGTTCATATGAAACGATTTTCATTTACTATGACGCTCGAAGATCGTGACGTCACGATCTGCTAGCGTTTTCTCTCACTAACAAGCAACATTAAAACGGTTGTAGCTTCGTAATTTTCGTCCTTAGCCATATTTTTTTGCCTTCTTTCCTTTGAAGTAATAATTAATTTTGAGTCTATTGAAAATAGGGCAGGGGATATGTCAATTTGAGAGCGGTTACAATCTTATCTTTTGATGTTTCTGAGCCAATTTCTCGGTAAAATTGATACATACATACACGCCTTTATCCCTAAAAGGGGTAGGCAGAGCACAAGAAACTTGTGTCCAAGGCCACTTTTAGCATAAATGTGGGTATGAAAGATCGACAAAATATGATATCGCAGTGACAGGTGGCTAGCCAATCGCCCACAACACACTTCAACCCTATAATTGATATTCATTAGTTATAATTGTTTTGTGTGACGAATCCTCGAAATGGCCCTTAGAGAATGGTGGCTCTTTGCCATAATACCGACATGAGAGCAATCTGACTTGACAATTGTTACGAGTATCAATTGACGACCGCTTTAGCCTACTTGATGACCTTGCCTACGAAGCTGGGGATCCTAGGTTCAATTCCCAATAAGGGCATTTATTTGTGCTTGAACGAATATTTGTTCACGAGATCACGAGTAATGGATGTTTGCTATGTACACATATTTATTTATCTATTTAAGTATGTATATCGTCGCTTACTCCATAGAATACCAGCTTTGCGTCGTTTGGGATTAATAGGTCAATTTGCGTAAGATTATTCTGACAAATTTATTATAGGTAATTATATATACTAAGTTAATAAAGGTCCAATGTTGCGGGAGTCCGCTGGATGCGGGTGGCGCGGGACCGGTCACATTGGCACTCTTTGGGGGAGGCCTATGTCCAGCAGTGGACGTCTTTTGGCTGATATGATGATGATGATGACAGAAGGCCCTTTCCCGTGGCGTTGATATTAGCTGTCAGCTTTACACCATATAACACGAGAGAGACAGATCAGGTCGTATAATTTTTATCAATACACATTTAAATCTCGAAAAATAATAGTCGACGTAAATACAGTGAATATTCTTGTTTCTTACGCTTGCTCCGTGGGGTAACAGAAACGATAAAAGTAAAATAAATATATTATCATTTTGCGCCCAAATGCGAGTGGCGCATGCATAGTTGAACTAAAGTGTCAGAACAAGGGCGTGCAACTCTGTGATATAATATTCCCGGTTGTGCCCTAAAGGAACCCGGGGTCCGCTTTGACACCTAATCCCAAAATTTGGCATAAGCACTAGTTACGAAAGCGACTGCCATCTGACCTTCCAGCCCAGAGAGGAAAGTAGTCCTTATTGGAATTAGACCGGTTTCCTCACGATGTTTTCCTTCACTGAAAAGCCAGTATTAAATATCAAATGATATTTCGGACATAAGTTTTGGATAAAACCCAGTGGTGCGAGGTGCGAGCCGGGGTTCGAACCCAGGTTTAAAGTTAAGGCTAATGTCATCTAGAGTCGCCGTCAATGGACTTTGCCAACTATGTAAACAAAGGACGTAAATTTGTTTGGTCACTGTTTCTCCTTGACTTTTCACATCACCTCACCAAACACCACTGAAACTATACACTATTGAACCGGCCGTTACCGTAAAAATACCTAACCATAAAATATATAATCTAGGATATTTCATTAAAAGTTTAAAATGGTTTCATAAGTTAGGTTAGGTTAGAATGACGTTTTTGTTTCTTTTAAATTCTACAATTGTCTATGATGCATAGTGTTGTGACTAAAGTTGGTGATATTGTAAAGCCGCTACACACTACCCAACTCACGCTATGTACCGCCATCTTGGTTGTGTACACTACGCGGTAGTTTTATCAGTGGGTAAAGAATCGAAGTGTTTTATTTATCAGTGGGTAAACTGGTTAAAAATACCTAGTTGTTTTTTACTTTTGATATATTTTGACATTATTTTATTTATTTATTTATTATTACTAAACAATGGAATACAAAACTTAATCTAATACATTTTCCTGCAAAACTGTTTTAACAGTTTGTCTGCAGGTACGAGTCTCTATAAATTGACGATGAAATGATAAAAGAGTACAGTAAGAGTCTTCCCCATCACTAGTAAATTCATAATTTAGAGCCAATTTCAATATGGCGGTTTGTTTACATAGTTAGCAAAGATCATTGACGGCGACTTTAGTTGAAATCACATTGCTGTGCGAAGTGACGAATCAAATTGGTCTCCCTCCTGCGCACAAAGCAACAACTAATAGAAACAAAACCGAAAGTCGACAAATATCGTGCTCTCGCTCTGACGTGATAGCTCAGCACGCGCGGATGCGATAACTAAGTCGATGGACCACCTAGGCACCTATGCATGTAAAATGACCTAGTTTGCTCCCTTAACATCGAACCGTACTCGAATGTTTACCTATAGTCTGAAACATTTGTTCACCCTCCTCAAGTCCGTATCTCCTGGTCAATCATGTAACGCATTGTACGCGCGCCAGGTAGATCTAAAACTGATTTTCCACCGTAGGGGCGAGACGAGACGAGGCGAGGCATGAATTGAAATTCGTATTGCAATTTTCAATTCTCTCCTCGCGCATCTTCGGTGGAAATAGGAAGTGCCATGCAAATTTCAATTCTCGCCTCGCCTCGTCTCGTCTCGCCCCTCCGGTGGAAAATCAGCTTCAATGTCACTTTTTGTATGGGAAAATGGCGGTTGAGTTGTCTAGCCGTGCGTTTCTAAACATTACGTGATCACCCCTCTGATCTATTTGGTCTAAAGCCAATGATGTAATGGCTAAATACATAAAGTGACATATGTCGTTATTGTTGAATGATCTAAACGTAGATTAATGTAGGTACAGCTTTAGTCTTTTGGCAATTGTCCGTTTTCCTGTTTCGTTATAGAAGCTCGGCATTTCTACGAAAAGCTCAATGCAATGGCCTCGTTCGTTCACCGTGTAGTCAGTTCAGACTGCGAAAGGCATAAGTGCCACAGCTCAGTGCTTCTATTTTCGAAATGTCCCTCGTGATTTTTTACGATATATAAGGTAAGTGTACTTACAACTTTAATTCATGACAATGGAGATGAACACTGAACAGGTGTTAGCTATTAGGAATTAAGGTTCGGAAGTTTACCTTACAGTCAAATACGTAAAATAGTAAATAGATACAGGGACGCTATACATATAATATAAAATGGTGCCTAACACATGACTCGTCCGGGGTAGATAAGCACGTAACTTTTCGAACGAGCGTTAGGAAAATTCAACTATCATTTTCCCATACAAAAATAGATATTTAGATTTTCCTGACGCGCGTACAGTCGCCATCAGATATTTCGGAGCGGCCAAGGTGTTCACAAATATCGGAACACGCCTCTATTGTTGAGGCATTAGAGACGTGTTCCGATGATTGTGAGCACTTTGGCCGCTCCGATATATCTGATGGCGACTGTACAATGCGTTACGTAAACGACCTGCTCTTGCGAAAGTAGGTACCACAAGAATCGAATAAAAGGAATTATTAAATCAAAACGGTACCTATTTAAAAAAAAACGCTTTATTGCTTTCTCCTTCTCAAAAGCCAGGGTCAAACATCTGGTCAACATCTGCTGGCACCCGGCCGAGTCATACATTATAGATTAGGGCGACATCCACGAGAGATTTGCGAAGCTATTTCTTCATACATTTGACACCAAGCTGTCACGCACGCGAGGTGTCAAATATGGGCAAACACATCCTGGCACACCTCTGATAGACATTCACATTAAAGGTGGTTTTCCACCGGATGAGCGCGGATTGAATTGATTTTTTATTTGCACGCTAAATTGAAACGTATTGCCGTACTATTAGAATGCACATTACACTGAAGAAATTTTCCCGCGATGTCAAGCGCTTGAAAATAATCTTCAGTGTGATTTGCACTCTAACAGTACAGCAGTACGGTTCAATTTAGCGTGCAAATAAAAAATCAATTCAATCCGCGCTCATCCGGTGGAAAACCACCTTTAGGCGCCCTTTTGTATTGTCAATCCATACCTTTGAGACACAAACGTCGTTGTGACATCACTGTAAATGAAGGAAGTTATACTAGCTGCTATAATTAAAAATATAACTTAATTTTATTAACATTGAAGTTAACCTTTGAGTAAAAGGGGAACTCCTGAATTCAGTAAAAAACCAGCAATCTGTTCTGAGAAGTAGGTAATTAGTCACAGCGATTTGATACGAGACTCATGACAGTGGGAAAAAATATATTAACTCAGAAAAACCGACTAGGTATCAGTTCGATTTTTTTTACCACATCGGTGGCAAGCTTGCGGTCTTTTCTATAATAAGCGGCTATCGTAGCCTACGCCTGCAACTCCAGGGGACGCGCATACGCGTTGCCTACCTTTTTGAATCCTGTACACTATTTTCTTGGAGTACCTAACTAGTGCTGTATACAAATACATACGGCGACCAGTCGGTACAGGGTGGGCAACTAAGAGGTACACACAGCAACACACCTAACTGACCATACCGTGAAAACCTAGAACCTTATTACAATGCACTTAAGGTCAGATTAGATTTCCGATGGTCACTTAGCTGTGTTGTCGACTGTACCTATACTTACAACTATTATGTTTTGTTTATCTACTCCAACGGGCGTAGTATCATCATCATCATATCAGCCGAAAGACGTCCACTGCTGGACATAGAACTCCCCCAAAGAGCGCCAAAGCGACTGGTCCTGCGCCACCCGCATCCAGCGGACTCCCGCAACCTTTACCAGGTCCTCAGACCACCTTGTCGGGGGCCTACCCACGCCGCGCCTTCCGGTACGTGGTCGCCACTCGAGAACCTTTCCGCCCCAACGGCCATCGGTTCTACGTGCTGTGTGCCCCGCCCGAGGTACCTATACTTACAACTATTATGTTTTGTTTATCTACTGCAACGGGCGTAGTATGGTTGGTATTTTATAATTTATCGCTGTGTATAAGACATCCGGCACGTTATGACAAATATGCGAGTGCGAGATATATCTTATAAACAACGCTAAATTATATCATTTACGTTAAAAACAAAGTTTAAACCGGCTTACCTATGTGGCTTGGCGAAGTACTGACACTACTGACCCCGTATCATGGTCGGCCTTATCACGCGATAAGTGACAAAATAGGAGCGTCGTCTCGTTCTATCGAACGGTGCAGCCAATGACGAACGCTCTATCCTGTCAGTCGTGTGATAAGGCCGTATGATACGGGGTCAGTACTTCGCCAAGCCACATAGGTACATGACACATTACCAGATGAACTGCTTTCCGAGAGATTGCGTTGATTATTACAGAAAAAACCCATGTTGCTATGTGGCTCAGGGATCTCAGAATTGACGCCATCTTCAGCGGAATCGTGTCAGAATCTTTGGCGTACTTTACATCCTTGAGGAGTTCCATAAGTCATCTGTCGGCTTCATCATTAGTTCCACTTCACCAAAATTGGCAAATACACAAGTTGCAATAGAAAATAACGAAATCACTACACGCGTGCCTACAAAAATTTGAAGGTCGACCTCAACTCCCCTTGGACCCCGATCCTGACTTGGTGACAATGGGATCACCTCGGGAAAAAAAAAAAAAATTGAAAATCGGTCCACACTTGAAAAGGAAATCAATGAGCATACATAAAAAAATACATACATAACAGTGGAACATAGAACCAACATAGAACCTCCTCCTTTTTAGGGTTCCGTACCCAAAGGGTAAAAACGGGACCCTATTACTAAGACTTCGCTGTCCGTCCGTCTGGCTGTATCTCATGAACCGCGATAGCTAGACAGTTGAAATTTTCACAGATTATGTATTTCTGTTGCCGCTATAACAACAAATACTAAAAACAAAATAAAATAAATATTTAAGGGGGCCTCCCATACAACAAACTTTTTTTTAACTGTTTGTATAGATAATGGTACGGAACCCTTCGTGCGCGAGTCCGATAAAAATGGCCACCATCTTAGCTGTAAAAGACGAAGTGGTCCCCGGCAACAGATATATAGGTACAGTCGAGGTCATAAATATGTTTACACTTTTGCACCTTATTACAAGGCAATAAGGTGCAAAAGTGTAAACGTATTTATGACCTCGACCGTACATCAACTCTCGCAATTATAATATTAGTACCCTATAGGTAGCCATTATCGACAAGTGTGCAGATCTAGACTTTCTCCGCCTTGGACTAGCTAGACCATAATCTCGAAACCGGTTGACTTTGGTGAATCCTTCGATCGGTGTTGCTTTCGCTGCCGCTTTAGAACCATGTCTCATTGACTAAGAAGCAGTTGGTTCTGATAATATACATTCGAGAAAGGGATGGTACCGTGCCGCTGTTTTGCTCGACTTGGCGGGGGCGCTGCCGTGCCCCTGATACAGCAGCATAATATGCCACGGAGTGCTACGATAATCGATCGGGTAGGTAGGAAAGTAGGTACCTACTTAACAAGTGAAATTAAGAGATTTTTCAAAAAACCCAACTGCTTTTTTTTAAATTATATAGCCTATGTCACTCCCACGATTAAGAGGAATCCAACGACACCTCATATCCGAATTTAAACTTTCGTGAGACATGTTGAAATAATACTAACAATTACACGGTTCAACTCACGACATCGCGAGTGATACAAGCGACACCGCCGCGAAAACACTCATCCTGAAGAAGAACTCCCGAAGAGTTCGAAACATGTCGCCCGTAGTGACATAGAATACGTGAGTTGAACCGTGTAATTGTTTGACACCTCATATGTCGAAATCCGTCGAACGGTTTAGGCTGCAGGGCGTGCCAAAGAATAAGGTCACATACATACATACGCTCGAAAAACATAACCCTCCCCTCCCTCGGCAGTCGGGTAAAAAGTGGACTCTACGATTGAACTATTAGGACCTTGTGGTTTTTAGGGGCAAAGTGACATAAACGGAACCCCTGTAGTTACGCCGTGCCCGTCCGTCGCTCTCCTCTAACTTTCGAACCGTGTAATTGAAAAATATGAAAAAAAAACATGGACATAGTGATTTTCAAATACTTTCAATGAAACATATTTTGATTAAAATAAATCTAAAGGTTTTTGGGTTGTTGCCGATAAACTGCCTTCCCTAACGAAAATATAAAGATTAGACCTTTTTAACTTCGGTACAGGATAGTAATTATTAGCGTGGGTTAACTAGAAGAAGGTACGGAAGCCCTTCATGGCGCGTGGTCCTACACGCACTTGGCCGGTTCTTTATTTTATACCACGTCAGTGGCAAACAAGCTTACGGGCCAACTGATGGTAAGTGGTTACCGTAGCCTATTGTTATACCTTAACGGTGACTATCATTCGAACTGTCCTATGACAAGTGGACACCGTAGTCTAAGGACGCGACATCAAGAGCGGTTTGCCAACCCTTTATTGAGTTGAGGATTCGTTGTGTCCGACAGGTAGAGACACATACAAGTCCCTCAATATAAATGCAGCGCATTTTTGTTTATAAACCTACTATCTATACTAATATTATAAATGCGAAAGTGTGTCTGTCTGTCTGTTACCTCTTCACGCTTAAACCGCTGAACCGATTGCGATGAAATTTGGTATGGAGATCGTTTGAATCCCGGGGAAGGACATAGGATAGTTTTCATCCTGGAAATCACCCCCTAAGGGGATGAAATGGGGGGTTGAAGTTTGTATGGAGCTGCGATATAAACGATTTCCACGCGGACGGAGTCGCGGGCAGAAGCTAGTAATGTAATAAATGCGAAAGTTTGTATGTTTAGATGTTTGTAACTCAATCACGCTTCAACGGCTCAACTGATTTAGATTTGGTTTACGAGTATGTAAGGTGCAAAGTATATAACTATGAACAAATAAACATTCAGATCATAAAATGATTAAAGCCAACTTAAAAATCTAAAAATTTGAACACTCAGTAAAAATCTAAGAGAACTGGCATACTTATCACCTTACATTTTACCAAGCTATAAGAATATATATGGCAAATGTATCTCAGATTTTATGTTACCTCATATATGATATACTTAACGAACTACCATTAGATATACTTATTAATAAAAATACAGAGAACAGAGAACCCAAACACATGTAAAATAAACTTAAAAAACATTACATAGATTGTCATAATCATAACACTTCACTGAGCAATAATATTAGTAAACACGAAACTTAAGATAATAAAATAATTAAGTCGCTACTGATTCTTGCAAATAAGCCTAATTGAGGCTATATGATGATGCTCTACAGTAATAAATTTGTTAGCAATAAGTTTATATTTTGAATAAAAACAAGTACAAAAAAAGATGACATTTTGCGCAAAGATAGTATAAAGCCTGGCTTAAAATATAGGATACTTTTTATCCCGGGTCCACGCGAGTCACTGATCTGACCCCGTATCATGGTCGGCCTTATCACACGATAAGTGACAAGATAGAGCGTCCGTCACTGGCTGACACCGTTCGATAGAACGAGACGACGCTCCTATCTTGTCACTTATCGCGTGATAAGGCCGACCATGATACGGGTACGCAATTATTTAGCGAATGTATCGTAAGTTTATTGATGTTTGTAAAGCAAATTAAAATTGTTAATTTTTATTCTTGAAGCGATAATAACATGAACAGAAGATGGAAACATATTTTATAAACGTCTTTACCGTTTTAGAGAAAGCGTTTGCAAACAAACTAAAATACCTATAAAGCGTGGCCCTGACCTTTGGACAAATTATGAAATACCGGAATATATAAATTAGGTATATTAGTCACATTGTAATCAGCATACCAAAAAATTAGGTATACATAAAATATGCGAGATTCGATACTCGTAATAATGATTAAACTTATGTAGCATGTGTCTGGCTGAAGGAACTTTTATTGTCAACTGCATTTGTTTGTATTTTTTATTTATTACAGTTACGTCATGATCCGGTACTTGACGTGTGCTTTAAGCCTTATTGAACGAGCGAGCGAAGCGAACGAAATTAAAAATTATTTCGTAACGGATATCTAGATATCGCGTTCCTCAACCGATTCTCGTGAAATTTTGTGAGCAGGTTCAACAGATATATTTTGTCGATTCACTTTTTTTTTAATAGGCTTGCGAGTTCTACAGCCCACAGAGCTACTAGTCTACTTTGTACAGTCACCAGCATTAATATCTGTCACAACAAAGTCCGCATTAAAAACGACTTTTTTTTTTTTTTGACCTGGTTCAGTGCAGCAGCCAGAGGGGCTGTTGCTGCGGATCTTAACTGGCCTGTGGGTAGTCGCCACTACGGGGCTACCCAACTGCCGAAAAGAAAAAAAAAAGAAAAAAAAAAACAACAACGTCCCGAGAGCCCTTGAAATATGGCAAGGGCTCTCGGGGCACGTCAGATATTTTTCTCCGCTCAGCTTGGCCATTATTAATGCTGACTGTACTAACGATCAAGTTATTCCTTACGTGATGCTATAGGACCTGTAATGTTGAATCGTACGTGAAAGTACCAGGACTCGATACGTCTCGGTCGGCTGGTGATGGCGTGTGGCTTGCTTGGTACCATTACGTTTTATAATACGTGGATATGGTCAATCACACCTCAGGCCCGGCACACTAAGCATTTATTTATTTGCGTCAGGCAACAAGGTCCATATACAGAGTGTACCAAAAATGGGGTGTGAACCGATCAAATGTTCTGATAAGAAAAAAGTAAAAGAAAGTTTTTTTTTGACGTTACTTTTTTTACATTTGTATGGAGCGTTGGCTGACTGGGCGACCTGCTCCATACATGTGTAAAAAAAACTCGTCAAAAAAACTTTCTTTTAGTTTTTTCTTATCAGAACACGATACCTGTTGTCCTTACAGGCTATAATATACATAGCAATATACAAAAATTATAACATAATAACGCGTTAAGACATTGGTTAAGATGGCGAAGCGCGACGCATGGCAAATAGGGTCAGTTCGGGTATGTGCGCCACCGGGGAAAGTGCGCCATCATTCAGTCATTTAAATCAATATCAGTACGTCTAGCACAACTTGCTGTTCTGTCGCTTCCCGCGCGACTGAGCGTCTCTTATCTCACTCGCACCGTGCAAATTAGAAAGAGGAGGGTAGATCTTTCTCAACTCGCGTCGCGGCGCGGCGTCAGTTGTGCTAGCCCCGCAGCACTTACCCCGAGGGCGCACTTTCCCCTGTGGCGCACATTCCCGAACTGACCTTAACTGGCCTCGAAATCGGAAAAAGGTACGAATTCGCAATAGTTCAGCAACCTCTTAGGGCTTGTGCACAAATCACGCGAGGGTTTTTCGGCTACTTTTTGCTTACCCCCCCCCCCCCCCCCCCCCCCCCCCTCCTCCTTGGTGATATTTGGTGAGGTTCTTTGGCAATTTTTAGGGGTGCACTCCATACATAAAACTGAAAGTAAAATTTTTTTTTTCATTGCAAACCCACGTTTGGCACATCAATCGATAGGCCTTTCAAAATAAATATAAGGTTTCTCAGCAATTTTTTTGATTAAGTGAATAGAGTCGGAGATAATCGTCCCGAAAGTAGCCATAATAACAACAGTATTCTGCTAGAATATCTTGTGTTGGTGGTGAGTAATGCCGCCAGAGTCGGGACGCGCTCTTAGAGCGAGGGACCTGCAGTGCCTCTAGCGGTCGCCACAACGAATTCTCAATAAAGGGTCCATATATTATGATCCGTGTGAACTCTCTTAGAACAGTGGTCAGGCGAATCTATTACGGCATAAGAAAGTATAAAAGCAAACAAGACAAAAGTATCAGAGTAGGTATGTCTTATGAAAAAGGCGCGCTGCAACACCGTATATAATAATAATAATTATTAATAATTCCTATATGCGCTCGGTCTGTAAGCTGTTTTTTTTGCTTTAATGTCACGAGAATGACATTGACGGAACAACCTTAATCATATATTTAAAAAAAAATTGCGGACAATCTTACACAAGTAGACCTAGTCCCAAACTAAGCAATCCTTATACTATACTCGTAGGTACTATAACTACCAGGCGATGATAAATATACTTAGTATACTTAGATAAATAACAACTTAAATAGAAAACATCCATGACTCAGGAACAAATATCCACGCTCATCCCACAAATAAATGCCCTTACTGGGGTTCGAACCCAGGACGTCTTGCTTCGCAGGCGGGGTCACCAACTAGTCTAAAGCGGCGTCAAATATAGACCAGCAGGTCGATCACGTAACGCATTGTACGTACGCCAGGTAGATGGATAAATGTAATTTTTAGGGTTCCGTAGTCAACAAGGAACCCTTATAGTTTCGCCATGTCCGTCTTATTACACATTACTACTAGAAAACTGTAATTCGGCATGGGTATATAAATCAATCACGCCGACAAAACAGTACAATAAAATCTTGAAAAATATCTTGTTTTTAGGGTTCCTCCCTACCTAAAGCGGGGATGTAATTTTTTTTTCTCGTTAAACCCATGGTGTGGGGTATCGATGGATAGCTCGTTCAAATATATAATGGATTTCCTAATTTTTTTCAAATCAGTGATTGGTTTGCGAGATATTTAATTTTAAATTTATTTATTTATTAAGAAACAAACAGTCTTATATAGGTACATTGATACAATAAAAAGTAGTAAATTATGGACTTACACTTCCTTAATGAGAATATTTAAACCTGAACATTAAAAACATTAAAAAAAAAATTGAGTTGTTGAGATGCATGTTAATAGTAATTGTTAATAGTTAATAGTATAAACAAAAACATTGCCAGAAAACTTAAAGTTATGATTTTGAATTATAGTTGTTGAATACATTGTAAAGATAATCGTTTGAAGCTACAAAATGTCTCATGGAGAATATCTAACGACTGAAATTTTTCATCATAAAGCCTGCACGCTCTTCTAATGAAACCGTTTTTTGCATAAGAAGTACGGCTACGCGGGATATGAAAGAGGGTTTTTTTTCTACAAGCTCGCTCGCAACGCCGGGGTACTCTAAAAGAAAGCGTATATATATTAACGAAGGGGCATCGATGATGTTATTAATAATTTTGTACAGGATCAAGACATCAATCCGTTCACGACGAGAACTTAATAAAGTGGTACTTTGTATTTTCAAGGAAGTGGGATAGTCTATATATTTATGTCCAGTGCGATACTCAATTGCCTTGACAAACTTTCTCTGTACTTTCTCTATTTTATCACTGTGTATTTTATAATGTGGATTCCAAACAGCGCTAGCAAATTCTAATCTACTACGTACATAACTGTTAAATAATACCTTGTAAGTTGACAGTCTACTAAAGGGTTTTCCTACACGCAATATAAATCCCAATTGTTTAAAAGATTTAGCCACTATGTTGTCTATGTGAGGAACGAAGGTAAGTTTTGAGTCCATGATAACGCCAAGGTCACGAATCTGGTTTACTCGCGTCAGTTCTTTATTTGACAGTGTGTACCTACTTAAAGTTTATAGATGTTCGCTTTCTACCGAAACTAATAATGAAGCATTTGTCTGTATTTAGAAATAAGTTATTTGAGGTACAAAAGGCCTGAAAACTATTTAAGTCATTCTGTAAGACAGTACAGTCGTCCATATTTTTGATGACTCCATATTTTTTATTTTTGATTGGGCTTTAAAGCCCTAATTTTTGTTCGAGGCATGTGTCCCCCCCGCCTCCCCCTGCCGGCTAACTGGCTACTACTGGGGATGTGAAAAAAATCGAGGTAGTAATACATATAATGAATTTAAAAGGAAAACTATCACGGACAAGTAGGCATAAGTAGTTACCGAGTAATAGTCGACCAACTTGTACTTGGAAAGGCCGATTTTCGTACAAATTCGGCCGACGCAACCGTACCCCACGTCGATGTAACTAAGACAGACAGGCAACTACGGAACCCTACACTGCGCGTGGCCCGACACGCACTTGGCCGATTTTTGATATGGATAAATGACAGTTGGATCTACCTAACGCGCGTTCGGAACGTTACGTGATTACCCCTCTGCGGCGCTACCACGAACTTCAAAAGTCGAAATTCGTAATACATGCATCCCTGTCACTCGAGTAAGGGAGTGCGATAGAGATGGAAATACCCGAACTTCGACTTTCGAAGTTCGTGGTAGCGCCGCTGATCGTTTTAAGTGCGCACGGACTGTACTATTGTCTACTCTGTACCATGATGTGTAATATAATGTAAAGGATTGTGTCAATGTGATTTAAGTTGCCCGCAATTGGTAGAATTGTCGCCGCGTGGGAAGCTATTCAGTTATCATTTCCTCTAGCTCCGTGGTGACGCAATGCCAATTTGGTTTAATGTCGTGTTACGATCTTGTTTTGTTACAATTTTAAACTGTTTATGTTTTATTAATAGATCTAACGGGTTCTAGATGGATGCTTAGAAACTAATTAAGAGGCTGACAAGACCTAATTTGGTGAAGTTGATGTTATATTAAGAAAAACTATTTGTTTTAGCACATCAAATAAAATATAAGTATGTTCATATTCACCATATTCCAAAGACCGTAGCCGGGCTCGATACATAATTGGACGAAATCGGCACGATAGAAAATAATTGCAAAGATTGGTCTTAAAATCACATGAAACGGTTCAGTCTTTATTTTTTAGACGTATGGGTCTGCAATTAAAAACACGAAGTCAACATATTCATACCTAAACCGCTAGCGAGTCATATTTCACAAATAATACCCTTTTTTTTAAATCAATATTTATGTAATATTATCTTCAAAAACCGGGCCGCCCAGTAACACTCGCTCTTGTTTACTCCGATACAAATAGACAGTGTGCGCGCTATCCAAAATCCTCAAGGGCATTTTGGTGTTGACAGCGTCTTAAGTAGTATACGAGCGAGCCACAACTTACGATTTCAGACCGATCAACGTTAAATATGGTGCCGGCAGCTGTCAGTCCATAGAAACTTGTCAAACATGCAGATTGTAACGAACCCCGTTTACGGTTACAGTCGGTTTGGTGCCACCCATCGTAACACTATGTAAGTATTAATACTCATCTGACGAACGGTTTAGCCTGGTACCCTACGAAGCTGACGGTACTGGGTTTGAAAGCGGATAAGGGAAGATATTTGTGTGATGAGCATGAACATTTGTTTCTGTTTTTACCCGACTGCCGAAGGAGAGGAGGGTTATGTTTTTCGAGCGTATGTGTATGTATGTGACCTTATTCTTTGGCACGCCCTGCAACCGTTTGACGGATTTCGACATAGGTATGAGGTGTTGGGTTTTTAGGGTTCCGTAGCCAAATGGCAAAAAACGGAACCCTTATAGATTCGTCATGTCTGTCTGTCTGTCTGTCTGTCCGTCCGTATGTCACAGGCATTTTACTCGAAAACTATAAGGTGTATTTGAATAAAGTTTTGAGGATAGGTGTATTTTGTTAATCGCTACATAGTTTTGTAATTCAATGACTAAAAAAAAATTTTTTAGGGGTGCACTCCATACATTAAACAGAAAGTGAATAAGCCCACATGTGGCACATCAATCGATAGGCCTTTCAAAATAAATATAGGGGTTTCTCAGCAATTTTTTTGATTAAGTGAATAGAGTCGGAGATAATCGCCTCGAAAGTCACTAAAATTGTGTCCCCCCCCCCCTCTAATTTTTGAACCGTGTACATATTTTAAAAATAATAATAATTTTTAAATAAAAAAAATCATACTCATAGGGCTTATTAAATTCTTTCAGCGAAAATTGTTTTGAACAAGATCGGTTCAAAGGTTTTTGAGATATTTCTAAAAAACTGCCTTCCTTAAAGAAAAGGACGTAAGTGCCATAAGATTTCAGTAACGATACGACCTTTTTAATAGGCACGGAACCCTCGTTGTGCGTAGTCCGACACGCACTTGGCCGCTTTTTTTTTCTATGGAAACTATGGAATACACCCGGTGCGTAATTTCGAATCGATTGATGCCTCGTTCTCTCAAATCGTTACGTGTAACAATTACTTGAGTACATAACACATTTTTAATAATAAAAAAAAAACGGTTCAGTAGCTTAAACGATGCGGCGAAACACACGTAAATACAAAGATACTGCTAAAATCATATCCCTTCCTTTCGGCTCTGCCGTAGTCTGGCAAAAACTCCGTCAGCCTTTTTCCCTTTTACCTATAACAGTGAAAGGGGTGTAGAAAGGCCCTTTCTTAAGTATCCGTCGACGCATGCGTTGTACAATGGGTTGCGTCACTAGAGTGTTACAGTTGGTTGGAATAATGAGACGAGTTCGTTACGAACCTGATACTTGATACGAGGAAACAATGACATAAACCCTTCTCTTGCAAGTCCCTAGCACGGTCGACTATATTGTCGGCTCTCCATACAAACGTAGTTGGGCCATTTTACGGAAAGTTGTACACTCGACTTTTTTTTTTAATTTTCATATAATTGGGTTTTTTTCTACTCGGAAACGAGAGCACTTTCGAACCTAATAGGAGAAAAAAAGTGTCCCTAGATTATTTATTCCATTTCGTTACCGTTTCCATACTAAGCTTGTATGGTGGTAACGGAACGGAAAAGCGAAAATTATATGTAAAATTTTGGACAGTTCTTTTCTCCTATTAGGTTCGAAGGTGCTCTCGATTCTGAGTAGAAAAAACCCGATTATATCAAAATTAAAAGAAAGTCGAGTGTACAACCTTCCGTAAAATGGCCCAGTTTGGTTCTCACTTTTCAACGGCATACTGAAGAAACTTTTTATACAAAACGAGATTCGCCATATCTAGGGAACACATCATATAATGCAAAATAGTTTAGCGATCATATATGGAGACTTTTTTCTACTCGGTTTTTTTTTTCTATTTTAATTCCTATCAACAGAAACTAGTTGCCGCCCTAGATATAGCGGATCCCATTGAGTACACCAAGTTTCATGTTGTTGAGCTAAGCTCTTGTCGGTGTAGCTCAAAGTAGGCCCTCCATCTACTCCGATCCCGGGCAACCTCTTTGACGTCACGATACGACCTAACATCAACTCTTTTTTTGTTGCGTGTCGTTTTAAAATTAGTACCAAACTACGTTTGTATCGAGAGTCGATCGACCGTCCTGCCGATCCTAAAGCCAGGTTTAGACGAAGCCAGTGCTGGCTTGTTATTGTATGTAAAGCCAGGTTTAGACGAAGCCAGTGCTGGCTTGTTATTGTATGTAAAGCCAGGTTTAGACGAAGCCAGTGCTGGCTTGTTATTGTATGTAAAGCCAGGTTTAGACGAAGCCAGTGCTGGCTTGTTATTGTATGTAAAGCCAGGTTTAGACGAAGCCAGTGCTGGCTTGTTATTGTATGTAAAGCCAGGTTTAGACGAAGCCAGTGCTGGCTTGTTATTGTATGTAAAGCCAGGTTTAGACGAAGCCAGTGCTGGCTTGTTATTGCATGTAAAGCCAGGTTTAGACGAAGCCAGTGCTGGCTTGTTATTGCATGTAAAGCCAGGTTTAGACGAAGCCAGTGCTGGCTTGTTATTGCATGTAAAGCCAGGTTTAGACGAAGCCAGTGCTGGCTTGTTATTGCATGTAAAGCCAGGTTTAGACGAAGCCAGTGCTGGCTTGTTATTGTATGTAAAGCCAGGTTTAGACGAAGCCAGTGCTGGCTTGTTATTGCATGTAAAGCCAGGTTTAGACGAAGCCAGTGCTGGCTTGTTATTGTATGTAAAGCCAGGTTTAGACGAAGCCAGTGCTGGCTTGTTATTGCATGTAAAGCCAGGTTTAGACGAAGCCAGTGCTGGCTTGTTATTGCATGTAAAGCCAGGTTTAGACGAAGCCAGTGCTGGCTTGTTATTGCATGTAAAGCCAGGTTTAGACGAAGCCAGTGCTGGCTTGTTATTGCATGTAAAGCCAGGTTTAGACGAAGCCAGCGCTGGCTTGTTATTGTATGTAAAGCCAGGTTTAGACGAAGCCAGTGCTGGCTTGTTATTGTATGTAAAGCCAGGTTTAGACGAAGCCAGTGCTGGCTTGTTATTGCATGTAAAGCCAGGTTTAGACGAAGCCAGTGCTGGCTTGTTATTGCATGTAAAGCCAGGTTTAGACGAAGCCAGTGCTGGCTTGTTATTGTATGTAAAGCCAGGTTTAGACGAAGACAGTGCTGGCTTGTTATTGCATGTAAAGCCAGGTTTAGACGAAGCCAGTGCTGGCTTGTTAATGTATATAAAGCCAGGTCTAGACGAAGCCAGTGCTGGCTTGTTATTGTATGTAAAGCCAGGTTTAGAAGAAGCCAGTGCTGGCTTGTTATTGTATGTAAAGCCAGGTTTAGAAGAAGCCAGTGCTGGCTTGTTATTGTATGTAAAGCACTGGCTGCCAGCACTACTGGCGGGAATAGAGCGCCGGCCTATTTTTCAAGCCAGTGAGCCAGCACTGGCTTCGTCTAAACCTAGCTTTATGGCTGTTCAATTTCGCAGTCTATACCTACTTATTTATTTGAGATCACAGATGCGATTTTTGACAGTACAGTACATTAAACACATTATGAATAACCTGACCAAGAGTGCCGAAGCCTAAGCTACCAGTGGATAGGGGACAGAGACAGGAACCTCCTGACTATCCGTACCGTGGCCAACCCCGTATCATGGTCGGCCTTATCACGCGATAAGTGACAAGATAAGAGCGTCGTCTCGTTCTATCGAACGATGTCAGCCAGTGACGGACGCCCTATCCTGTCACTTATCGTGTGATAAGGCCGACCATGGTACGGGGTCGTAGGAATCGCCTTCTGTATCTGACCCTTGACCCAGCAATCTAGCGAGTCTTTTAAGGTGTTGGATGTCAATTTTTCACTATCAGGGGCCGGCTGTAGACAAGGTTATAATCGACAAACGTTAACGCCAATAGAAAACTAATAAAATGTAGGGGAAACACTTTACGTTAACATCTGTCATTCCCATACTTTATTAGTATTAGTATATTTATTAGTATTCTATTGGCGTTAGCGCTTGTCGATTGTAACCTTGCCTAGGCCCCCAGGCCGGCTAACACGACTATCGGGACAGATCGTACTGTAGTATTAGTATAGATAATTATAATATTTATAATACATGGGATTAACCATAGATTTATTATGTTACTAGTATCCGGTGCTTATCTCGTCTGTCGCGGCATATTGTGATAAAACAAGAGTGACGCAGATTCTGATTGATTATTTTTTATGTTGACTTGTGGACATTCTGCAGTCTGCACATTGCACAATATCATATTTTGCACAAAAATGCGAAGTATATTATAATAGACGACAGGTTTGGGTAGGGGCGCTGCCTGGGAAACGGAAGGTCTTGGATTTGAATCCCTGTATGGGCAAATGCTTGTGTAATGAGCATGAATATATTTTTCCGAGTATTGGATGTTTTCGTTAAGTATATCGTCGACTAGTTCCCATAAAACAAGCCTTATTAAGCTTACTATGGTGCCTTATATAGAGCGTACTATCCTCTCATATTTGTTTCTTTATAAGTATATGCTTTTTTTATATTTATTTATTACTGGAGTGTTTAAAAACCAACACGCTATCCCAATGGAACAGTTTTGAAGGTCAAAATTCAACGTTCCGACGTTCAAGTTCCACGAGCAAGTGACAAACGCGTGCGTGGCTCCCGTGGTCCCGTGATTGTGGTCAAAATATTACGTCCGTCCACTTGGACATATCCATTTGGCGCCGAGGCAAACGGCGCGTGTCGCCTAGGTGAATGATCTTGGATACTGCCGTGTGAGAAAGAGACGACATAGGTGACAAGAGTGCCCGATTAAGAAGAAGATGTATTAAGGTGCTCTTACACGGGCGATAAAAATTGCCGAATTGCCGAAATTAATGGAGCAATTAATTGAGCAATATGGGGCAATATATAGAAATTGCGGCAATATTTCGGAAATATTTCCGTGTTGCTCCATATTGCCGACTACAATTGCCCGAAAAATCACCCGTGTAAGAGCGCCTTTAAGATTGCCAAGGCCGGATTTGGATGTCTGGAGGCCCTGGGGCAAGAAGGAGAGACAGAGGGGCCCCCACAATAGAAATGTACTTATCTCTATGGGGCCTCTCTTGCCGCAAGGGGCCTAGATAACCCGGCCCTGAAGATTGCTACACGATCAGCGTGGAATCACTAAAGATTTATTGAATTTAGAGAACTAATAATGGTTTAAAAAATATAGGTTAGTAAGGAATTGTATCAATAAAAAACTGATGTTACCCGCACGTGACTCAACCTACGCATATTAAAACAATAGGATTGTATAAGTATTTAGTACTTATTGTTTCTGCTCGACGTGTTCCATGGAGAGGTAAAGTTATGAATTGTACACCGTAAAGATAAGTAAAAAAATGTGCGGAAGAAGTGAAGCATATCGAAAATAAAATATCGCTACCTCTATTTAAGTGCAAATGTACTTTATGGCGCGTATTACAGAAAAGAATACCTACTCTAATCTATAAATAAATTAGGAAGAAGACTTTTTTTTATATACTTGTATGAAACAGATATCATCTTAGATTACGATGATTCTCTTGAACCAAGTGAGATCATAATGCTTCATTCGAGATTATTTAACCTCATCAGAAAAAAAAACTTTCGAATCAAGTACTTACCTGTGTATTTTTTCTGTGTAGATATGCAAACTAGACACTAAATACTATGAAAAAAAAAGTATTAACCTACGAGTCTTACGTGGCAACCAAGGGCAAGCTTGTAACAACCCGGTGCAAATTAACCAACTACCAAAACGACCTTATTTGCTCCTAAAATATATAATACTATTCCTGATCGCATTAAAAACCTTAAAAACGGCAGGGGGCCGTTTCATGAAGCAACAAGTTACAAATTACAAGCGGAAGTCTCTTTCTATCAAAAGGTATTGAAAAGAGACTTCCGCTTGTAATTTGTAACTTGTTGCTTCATGAAACGGGCCCCAGGACGTTAGAACGCTGTAGACAGCGAACTGAAAATATGGCTGGTTGATAACGCCTTTTATGACATTTCAGAACTGTGTGACTACTAACATTTAAATATATTTATCCGTATTGTGGAATTCTAAATATGACCTTATTACCAATTTTATTTCATTTGACATGTGTATACATTTTTGAAATAATTCAACTCTTTGACATTTGGTTATAAACAAATTCTAATTAATTAAATTCAATCTAATATTAACTTTTTGACGTTTAATGTATTTGTGCATTATAAATAAATGAGTATGAGTATGAGTATGACTATTATTAATCTGAACGTTTGTGCTAGACACTAAATAACAATATATCAATAAAATCTTATCATATTGTCTCTAAACTACAACTAAGTACAAGAGATATTTCGCGAAACAATTTAACTATTCATTCGTCTAAAATAGTAATGTAAATTATTCCGAAATAATTATTCTATTTCTAATATACTCGTAACATTTATATTAAAATTTTACAAGGTAACTAAGATTAGGTAATATTTGCGGAGTTTGGGGGGTTACCGTTACCGTAAAATGGGGTGAGTAGGGATCGCGAGGAGAGTTGGGTTATGAAAGGGGAGACAAGGGATGAAAGGGGGTGAGATGGGATTTTAAGGCTACTGCTACCTAAATAATGTATTCCAATTTAAAATGGAGCTAGCTATAGTAATATTCATAATAAAAAAAATCGGTCCAACAATCTTCCAAAATCACCTTTGTATTAAAACCCATCTCACCCCAACTACGAGGGACTACGGGGTGAGGTGGGATTTCGTGTTTATCGTTAAAGTTATGAAATGGAACTACCCAAAATCATAAAAAAACTAAAGTACAAACATACGGAACACTTATCATTATACAACATTCAGTTTGCATTATGTAAAAAAAAGACCGGTTTGCACTCCGGGAGTGCCGGCAGAAGTGAGAACTCAATAACATTGTAACAGTTTTTCCATCAGGTCACGTGACATCTTATGCTGTCACCCTAAAAATTAATTTGGTGCAAATTTATAAACAATTTTTAGGCGGACGGGCCGCGGGCGCGTTGGGTGCGACGGACCGGCTCGCCCGCGCCGGCGGCGAACAAAATACCAATTTGTTTTTGCCGTTGGTAAATATTTTTCAAAGCTTTATCTCTTTAGGAATAACGTCCAAATTCGAACTATTCGAATTTGCTCAATAGCAAAACGGTGAAGGACGCGTGAACAAAATTACAAATTTATTATAATAGTGTATAATTAATAGTGTTTAACGGCTTTATACTCTTACGAATAGCGTTCAGTTTTGAATGAAGTCGAATCGGCTGGCAGCAAAATATAAAAGTTTGTGACCTCACATCTGACGTCACAAAAATCTGTCGCGTATTTAACAATTTTTCCCCATCCCAAAAAGAGCTCAGCGCCGCTAAAGAAGTTTTCACTTCAATAAAATGTTATCGAGGTTTGAATGTCAGTTTTGTCCCTACTCACCCCGTTTTACGTTACCTTAACAAAACCAGATAAAAAGAATCCACAATTCTTTAACTATGTCCAATTGCAACATCCTCTAACAGTATTTGGTTATTTATATTTCTGTACCAGAACCTTGGTGCCGTGCCACGAACTCGCGCTTAACTGTGTCCCTTCATACTATTTTCGTTGACTACGACAGACTAGTCTGTATTATTTTCTCACCGCAAATTGACACGTATTGCAAAAGGAAACGTATTTTAGTTGCGATTAATCTGCGTGCACACCATTAGGCCGGTCGCGTAAAAGTTCTCTTCTCTTTCCAACGAATATAGAGCGAGAAAGAAGGGCGATTATTGAACAATGATAACAAATGACGATTTAAAAAAGATGGAAAAATAAATAGATAATATTAACGTCTGACCTAGGCAGAGCCATTATGGAGAGTTTCCGCTGGCGAGGGCAGTTTGCATGCACCTTTGATTTGCGTACGTACGCACAATGCAAGTAAGCCTGTGTGGAATCACACCTTTATCACGCAGACTATACTGTCGCGTTCAGTGTTCAATTCATTAGGTTCCAGACGGATATTCAGTTAACAGCGACCGTCAATCTTATCATTGAACGCAGCAAATATCTTGTCAATACTAGCACTCTTGCTTCGTAGGCAGGGTCACTACCAACTAGGCTAAAGCGGTCGTCAGATGTAAGATGGTTCCCCAATATTTATTTATTTAATTACAACCAATATTTCCAAGGAAATGTATCAAAAAATATGGCCGACACCGCCGCCGGTGACCGCAGAGCTGGCAAGCTCCCTCGCTCAACGCATCAGTACGGTTATCATAGGACGGCCCCCGAAGCTGGGCTGTTATTCGCTACGCGCTAATGCGGCTCACCCCGCCGGTCACCCGTCACACTAGACCTCTAACTACGCTTAGTTACTACGCATCGCGGTGTCAAGATGTATTTGTGGGTGAGCGTTGAGGTGAGCTTAAAACAAGTTACAGAATAGGGGGGCTGAGTCGCGGCGACATAGACCCGTCTCTTTCCAATTAGAACGCTTAGAAAGAGACGGGTAGACTTAGAGTGACACGGCTCGCGGGCCGTCCTATGATAGCCATGCTGTACCAATTGCTATACTGAAGGTACGCCCACACCGCTGCTCAAAATACGCTAACGCACCGTAAACGCAGCAAAATGTATGAAGAATACGTGACGCATTCGACACGTCAACGCGTATACGCAGCGTTACGCACCGGTGTGGTCGCTCCCTTACAGCGGGGAAATCGCTGCCAACATCTTCGGCACCATGGATCCCTTAGTTTAGTTTTGGTGATAAATATTTATTGTGCATTTACATTTATTGAGTTTGTAATCTAATTACTAGTATTAATACTCCAGGCAAAATAGGGTCAGCTAGTATGGCGAAATGGAAATAATTTATAATAGCTTTTTTTTTCTGCGTAACAGATAAATTATAATTGTATTAATAACGACGAGACTAAATCCGACAAAATATTTGTGATTTAGATATTCTAATAAATAATTGAAAATTTATAAATTCCTGTAAAATCGGAAAAAAAATTAACTCATTTTTTATTCTTTGTTTTGATAAATTAATATTTCCTCTATAAGTTTGATGATAAATCAGGCAAAAAATGTTTCCGAATATTACATTTCTATTTAGTAGATCCCTAACATTTTATTCATTTACCATATTTCCGTGTCCAAAAATAATAATTGGCTGTAGGTTCCTACATTCTTTGATGAATGTAGTGGACACAAACATTAGAAACGAATCGCACACTAAACAACAACGGAGGGTGGATTTTAGGGGTTAAATGCTGTTTAACTATTTAAAAAAATGCAAATTGATCAGTTACTTTTGGGATTTTCATTATAAGCTATTTTTCATCGAATAATGTACGAATCCCCTTATAAAATCGGTTGCAAGTAATGTTATTACAAATCACCTGTTAAAATAGGTTTAAAAATGCCGCGCGCGAGCCGCAGAGCTAACGTGATTGGCCGGCCGCCCGCTCGCCGCGTAGGTACTACATACTAGGTAGGTAGGTAGGTACCGCACGAATCGCAGCGATTCGCGAAACCATCTAACGCGTCTAAGATCTAGTTGTTGATAGTAGTTAAATTTTAATATACTCGTTGTGAAACGAATTATGAAAATATTTAAGTATTTTTATTTATTTATCAATGAGTGACACTGACGAGCGTGGGATGAAGATACCTATGCAATTTAACTTTGAACTTTGACGTAGGTAGTGGAAGTTGGAAAAAGGGACTTCAAAGATTGTGCACACGTTTATATTATGTAGTTTGTGATGGACTTTTTAAGACTAGAGGAAGATGCTTGCTTTGTTTACATTAATTTCTTTTTTGGTTCAGTTTTATTTATATATTTAGTCTTTATTGCACTAAGGACAACTTATCGTACAAGAGGCGGACTTAATGCCGTAAGCATTCTCTACCAGTCAACCTTTGCGCAAAGCAGACAGATTGTGGGCGTGTAGTAATTGTAATAGAGCAAAATTCGTTAAAATAGTAAACTAGAGAGATTTATACCCTTACCTATTATTTGATTTTTATTATGCCCAATATTACACGTTAGATAATATACAGGGTGAAAAAATCTATGGAACCTGAAGGGAAACCCTTAAGACAGCTCATTCTCTCGCTCTCATTATCATGAATTAAACACTATTTAAATTTAATTTACCTACTTTTAGCCCGAATTACATTTGAATTACAATTTACTATCACAATCACTAAAATTTATTGACCGAATATCTTTTGTCCGAAAACTTTTCGTATTTTTATGACTTCTCCGAATATACAATTCATTACTTTTTTCATTTACCATTTGATGTTATCCAAATGTGTCAGTTGTCCGAAAAACTTTTACCACTACAGTCTTTTGAGCTTTGTTACAACTTTTGTTTCATAGCCAATTTTTGACTTATCCAGCATTACTTTCCGCATTTCATACGTTTAGTCAAATGTTCATTTTGAATGAAATTCAAAGTAGTTTTACAGAGACTAAGGCAGGTCGGTGTAGGTACGACGACGAGCGAAGCGAGGAGGAGTTTTAGGTGAACTGCGAGTTTGCGACCCTACATCGCGCGAGCCGAGCGAGCGTAGCGTGCCGTGGCAGCGGCCGGCGAAGCGCCAGAACCGAACACTTTTTTACTACTTAATATTTACATATGTAGTGTATAAGTAAGGGTCAGATCGGAAGAAATAACTTGATAAACCAAATGTTGTAATTATTTAGTATCGATTTATTTAAAGAACACCCTGCCTAGAGATGGTGTTTACCCAACCTACCCAGAGTTACCCATTTCATCCCAAACGTCGTCTTGTGAAGCATTTTTGCAAAATATAATGAAACTTCTTACGTCATAGTCATTTATAGGAATGTGTAAACGTAAACGTTGACCTCATTGAGATTTTCTTACTTGGTTACTTGCTAAATATGCAAACAATATAGGCTCATCTTTCCCTGGCCAGACTATACGTGTGTTATTTTGAATAATAGTACATTACTGCAGAGGCAGTGAAGTAAGGGATTGCTGGACTAGTCCAGGCAATGAACTGACAACTTGTATGGAAAAAATGTCAATTTTGGAAATAATTTATAATAGCTTATTTTTTATGTATAACGGATATATTATCAACTAAATAGTTACCCAGCGACAAAATCCGACAAAATTTCAGACATCGAAAAAATTATAAGTTCTTCTAAAAAGTCAGTAAAAATATTAATAAATGTTTTTGTCTTAATTTTGGTTCATTTACATTTGCTCTATAATATTCAAGATAAATCGTACAAAAAAAGATAATGCATGCTTCATTGAAATCTACATAATTACTTCCGAGTGGAAAGTTTGTCGGATTCTTGACCAAATCATCTTAGAATAACATTTTCAAATGAAATCAACAAAAAAAACGCTATTATAAAAACGCTAAATTAATGTTTTTCAAAACCGTATTTTGCCTGGAGTAGACGAGATTGGGGTAAACCGGATACAACGAGTCCAGCAATCCATGTTCCGGCCGAGGATTGTATAGTGCGTTTCTCAAACGATGTGAGGAAATATTAAAATAAAAATAAATACAAGGTAATCAATTAAATAATAAGTCATTTGCCGCCTTTTTATTTTTTAAACATGCCATTTAAACAAGCCGTTCGAGCACTATGTTTAACCGCACATAGGTATAGTACCATCGTTTTTTTTTTATGTCACAAGTTTGCTTACAGAACAGAGTCTAGTGGTGGTTGGCAGTATGTAATTTTTCCTTTGTCAGTTTAATATTAGTAAGCAAATTTAAAAAGTTAGATTAGCGGACAATAATGGTTTTACTTAGGGTTACTTTTCTCAGTCCAGTTCCATAGGAAACAATTCACAGCCGTTACTAGTGTTAGCAAATTGGTGGGAACTGGCGAGAATAACCATCGAATACCAAAACGAAATGGTACTCAAGTATTGCATTTTTATCGAGTCGATACACGCGTAACGTAGCTGAAAATTGAATTTACCAGTCAGGGATATTAATATTTGTACCAGAGTAAGGATAAAAACTGACATAGAGGCGTACACAGATATTTATGCCCTTTTTTTGTACATATATTAATGCCTGACTTTAAATTTTCACCAAGATTAAACATATGATTAGTAAAAATAAACCAAATTAGCCCAAACTACCTACAATAGACGGACAGACAGACAGACAGACAGACAGACAGACAGCGGAGCCTTAGTAATAGGGTCCCGTTTTTACCCTTTGGGTAAAACAATATCACAGATTTGAGTAGGGCAGGCAGTGTCTTTCTGCCTTTACGTGGTGCACGCCACTGATGTTATGTATTTACGGTGGTTTTCTTTCAGGGCCCATAGGTTTTTCCACTCTGTATAGCTATAGCAGCTAAGCAGTATTTTAGCAGCGTGTTCTTTCTTACCCATTCCAATAATTAAGTACCTACTTCCGTTACTACAATGATGTGCAGATGGATCTTGTACTACAAACTCACAGACGACTTAACCTAGGTTAAGTGGTCTGTGTACTACCTACGCAGATTAAGTGGGAAATTAACTACTTTAAGTAGGAAATCACCTGTTAAAATTGTCGTCACTGTTTTATAATGATGACATTTATCAGTAAATAATTATGAAGCATTGAGACACCAAACATAGAAATGTACTAAATTCTTGGTATGTTTTCACTAAAATATGTTTATAAATTTCATTAATTGTTAGCGCGTTTCCCGCTTACGCCATTATTACACCGTGAATAGTCGCATTCTCCTACTAGTACATCGTCGAAGACGATATAAATGATTTTACAAATAATCTGCGTAGGTAATGTAGGTATCTATCTACTTCGCGTCACAGAAAAGGACTCGTTGCGTGCCGCCGTTGCGAGCGAATGTGATCGTTAACACACGCGGAAAGAGCTCAAGTTCAATTGTAGAATTAAACAGGACTATTCAAATGTGTATTATGCTTTACATAAACCTTTTTTCTGTAGGATTCGTGTACTACTTTAATAATCTATATAGTTAAATTAAATTTGGACACAATTTGGTCCTATAAATATATTTACCGATAGTTTATTGGAGTAAATGTATTTATATGCAATTCTAAACAAAAATCTATACGATTTTTAGCAAAATAGGTTCATCAATTATTTTTATGAGAATCAAATCAAAGTACTACTTATTACAATTTTTTTCTACCAACTTCTGTCACCTGTCACCCAAGCCATGCATTTTGTTAATACGAGGGGCGGCTGAAAAGTAATCTCCTTGGTTAAAAAAATATGCGAAAATGATACTGGCTGAAATGCATTCTTGTTCTTTGGTTATTCTTTTTTTGAATTATTTGACGTTCATTTGTTTTTTCCGTTCCATTTTTCTACAATTCTCGAATGTTTGCGACATATCGGTTGAAAAAATGAATATCGCTAAAATTGAACATCGTGCAGTGATTAAATTTCTAACAAAAGAAGGAAATACTCCCTCACAGATCCGAGAACGTATGATGTGTGTGTTCGGTAGTTCGTGCCCTTCCGAATTTACTATAAAGTTTTGGTCTAAACAATTTAAACTCGGTCGTGAGAGCTTGGAAGATGATGCTCGTAGTGGAAGGCCGGTTTCTGCCGTTACAAACGAAAATGTAGCCAAAGTTAAAAAAATAATTTTAGAAGACCGACGAGTGAAGCAGTGGGAGATTGCTAGAGATGTGGGCATCAGTAAAGAAAGAGTCAATGAGATAATTCATGTGCATCTGAATATGTCCAAGGTGAGTGCACGTTGGGTCCCCAGAATGTTAACGGCGTTTGACAAGGACCGACGTGTCAAATGTTGTGAGGAGTTTTTGGAAATGAGTCGAGGTAATGAGGAAGAAATTGTTTCTAAAATGGTGACGTGTGATGAGACCTGGATTCGACAGTGGGACCCCGAAAGCAAACAAGAGTCTTTGCAGTGGAAATTCAAGGATGAGAAGCCTCCTCGGAAGTTTAAGGTCAGGCCGTCGGCAGGCAAACTTATGGCTACCGTATTTTGGGATACAGAAGGAATTTTACTAATAGATTATTTACCAAAAAAAAGGACAATGAATGCTGAATATTATTCCAGCTTACTGCATCAGTTACGAGACGCGATAAAAGAAAAGAGGAGGGGTAAACTTAGCAAAGGGATCCTGATTTTACACGATAATGCACCTGTGCATACCGCCCGCACAACAATGCTTACCATGAAGGAATTAGGGTTCGATGCCGTTAACCATCCACCTTACAGTCCAGACCTAGCCCCATGCGACTATTTTTTATTTAGACACCCCAAAAAAGATCTCCGAGGAAGACGATTTCTGACCGATGACGAAATGAAGGCTGCAGTTAGTGACTTTTTTGACGAGAAACCGAAAGATTTTTTTTTTCATGGGTTAATGTCAATATTTGACAAATGTAATAAGTGTATTTCACTAGCAGGGGACTATATTGAAAAATAAAAAAAATACATACATGACAGTCTTCTGTTTCATACTTAGGTAGATTTATTTTCAGCCGTCCCTCGTATATTGATTTTACATGTATAAAAAATGTCGGATTTCATTGTTTACAGGTTAAAGACAATAATATTGTTGTGTTGACGATTATAGACAACTATTATTAATTTTAATTAATAAAATCGGCGTATATTTGACAGTATTTTTTTATACCTACTTTCGGGTCGAAAGTTTGTAAGGTTCGTAAATAGAGTATCTTAAAATATGTATTTATGACGGAGAAAAAAAACACAGGCTATTATAAATTAATGTTTGGCGAAACCGTATTTTGCCTGGAGTATAATTCATTCCAACCATGCCGAGGGAACTATAAGACCACCGTAAAGATATGGTTACCTCTTGCAAACTAAACCGACTCATAACATCACATGAGTGCATTCAAATAAACATTACCCAAGCTACACATACAATCACCAATTAAAGATCATCACAGTGTATCATCCAAACTAGTACTTAAATAGTTTGGCTGAATTCAGCAATGTACAAATTGCAGAACATTCCCAAAAAGCGGAAACGTTCTCGAGAATGTTCTCAGAACATTCCTGCAACATGGAAATTATTGTTTAAACAAGATAATCTACTTGAAATAAAGTTTAAATAGGCATAACTTAAAACTAAATGTTATTATGCATGTGTTATTGTCTATTACAGTTAGCTATTTTGTTGATAAGTGATAAGTTACCAATAAGTTGCTTAAATTATCACTGTATTTCAGAGAACATTTCGACTTTCGGACTTCACACTTTACACTAGCCCTGACTTTTTAAACTAAGTTACCGAACTATTTCTTGATACGTGGCTTTAGACTCTTTGATCGTGTCGTGTCACTCGTGTCAAATAAATAAATAAATTCTCGTTCTCGAGAACATTCTCAGAAGTTACCGAGAAATTCTCATGTGGAAAGTTTCGCAACTTTGTAAAATTCTCGTCAGTGCATTGCTAGCTGAATTTGGTTGGTTTTGATCCATAATGGGTGCAGACCACGGTGATTATAACCCTAAAGAATTCTCTGACATAGACACAGGCTTAACAAAATGATTGATCAGAAGATTTGCGTATCTATTCGTTGGAGAATTATGAAATTGGTTATATGCTCGTTCGTAAATTAACCTATTCAATTTATTCTGCTCTTTGAGATCAGCATGACAAAGTCATAAAGAAATACTACAATGTCAATGTCAAATTAAAGTGAAAATAAACGGCATATATTATGTCTCGTTCGGATACTTTGATAAAAGGAAACGAATGATTAACTTTATAACGCGACTACAAAGACATTAATTCAGTCTAGTCTGTGCCAGAAAATCCTGTAACGGCCATTACACGGTGAATATTGTCATGATATTATTCTAGCTGTCTCTATCTTATTGCATGTTATAAGGTAGAGACAGCTAGAAAAATATCACGATAATCTTCACCGTGTAATTGCCGCCTATAACGCCTCGACCACGAGCGGCGGCGAGCGAGAAATCTGGGCGCCCAATTGCTTCGCACGCACATACAATCGTATGGCACGAGCTGCTGTCGAGCGATCGGGCTATTCCCATTTCTTCCCGCCTTTTTGTTACCACTGGGGACAACCGGGAAATAATCATTCCCATCTGTTACCGCTGGGTAGAACTGGAAAAGAATCATTCCCATTTGTTACCGCCGATGTTGGCCAAGAAAATGGTTAAACATAAAGAAATACATTGATCAGGTATATAACATAAAATCCTACCAAAGTATACTTGAAAATTTAAATAATTTGTGACCACTGGGGGCAAATGCGAATGTGTTCCCAGTTCTCCCCACTGGTCACAAATGGGAATGATTCTTTCACAGTTGTCCCCGGTGGTCACTAATGGGAATGATTCTTTTACAGTTTTCCCCGGTGGTCACTAATGGGAATGATTCTTTTACAGTTTTCCCCGGTGGTCACTAATGGGAATGATTCTTTCACAGTTGTCCCCGGTGGTCACTAATGGGAATGATTCTTTCACAGTTGTCCCCGGTGGTCACTAATGGGAATAGCCCGAGCGATCATTGCTCCACGCGCACATTTGGGCGCCGCGATCTCTCGTTTCTATCGAAGCTGTGACCGAGGGAGGCCCAGGTGCGAAAGTAAAGTGCATCGTGCTGACCCGTGACGCCATGCGGCTTACCGAGCAGCGGCTTGGCAGCTCTTGGGGGCTCCTCGACCGGCGCGCCCGTCTCTACATCTGCAATACACATCTCCGTCAAGAACGTAATTGTTAGGATACAAAGAGTAGGGCACAGCGGAACAGAGAGAACAGGAGAAAAACTGGGGAGTTGCATAAATACACCTAATACACATCGCTATCAAGCATATTAATAATTCTTAGACTATATAGATTTCTACAGAGAGGCTATCTCATCATCATCATATCAGCCGTCCAAAGGACATAAGCATCCCCCAAAGTGTGCCAAAGTGACCGGTCCTACGCCCCCATCCAGCGGAGAAGCTATATGCGTTGCCACAAATTAGGGACGGAAAGGCAGCTAAATTAAGAACTGGTCTTAAAATTGGCTTAAATTACGGCTTATTACCATAAACAATCTATACCTACTTAATTTGGGCGGGTAATGCATGGTTCGTTTACTACCGAGTTAGTATGAACTCGGAAACCATGACAAAGACAACGAATGATAATGTACTTTCTGTCGCACTAATTGAGATTTGTATACTACCATCTCGCTCGGTGGTTGTATTATTATTACCATAGCTCGTCCTGAGTATTATAGGTTCATGATATTATTGTGATACAAAGGCCAGGGCGCCGTGGAACGAATTCTTGCTCAAGTGGCAGGTCAATTGGACAAGTAGGTACATCAATGCTTCGTCTCTACAAAGAACATTTCGGGGGTTACGGGCGCCTTAAATTGATTGATTACTGTAAAATGCGAAACTGATTACTCGTCTGACGTGTCTCTGAACCGCAGTGCCAAACGCAATAAAGGCGATCTGACACGGGCGATTTTTCGGGCAATTATTGCCCGGCGACACGTTGCTGAATAATGGAGCAATTCATTGAGCAATATGGGGCAATTTATAGAAATTGCGGCAGTATTTCGGAAATATTTCTTGAATTGCTCCATTTATTTCCGTGTTCTCCATATCGCCGACTACAATTTGCTCCACTGAATTTGTCGTGTATGAACGTATTGCCTAGTTTCCCGAGTTACGCCAATTATGGAGCCAGAATTTTTATCTCTCGTGTAAGAGCACCTTAAGAGGCGCCACGTCATATCAGCTAGAATCCAACTTGTTTTTCTTTACCGGGTACGGGTAACAATACGCACGCATAGACCTTCCTAAATTACAATGCAGATTCTTGCATCAACTCATAATGTTACGCGAACACCAATTTCCACAGATTTTATCATATTACATGCTTTTTCTAACTCGACAGCAACGTGAATACGTTCACAATGGTGTCGCTATTACTTAACACCTTAATTTAACTCGTAATTTAGCACACTCGTATCTCACTAGGTTCTCTTGAAAATTGAACCTTTACGGTAAGCAATAAGACGGTATGTCAAAGTTACTACGGTGCGATATGATTTAGTGTTTTTTTCTCTAGTTCATCACGTCGAGATGACGAATCACAAAAGAAATTACATATTTTATAGGAATTTAATGTGTTCCGTTCATTTTAGTTTTGGAGTCAGATGAGAGTTTATGGCGTAATTGAAGCATTTAGATTTAACCAGATATAAATTGCGTTTAAAAAAGAGCTACAGTAGCCTAGTGGTTCAGGCATGCGGCTGTCAAGCGGCGGTCGTGGGTTCGAATCCCGGCTCGTACCAATGAGTTTCTCGGAACTTATGTACGGAATATTTACCGTTAGCTTTTCGGTGAAGGAAAACATCGTGAGGAAACCGGTCTAATCCCAACAAGGTCTAGTTTTCCCTCTGGGTTGGAAGGTCAGATGGCAGTCGCTTTCGTAAAACTAGTGCCTATGCCAAATCTTGGGATTAGGTGTCAAAGCGGACCCCGGGCTCCTTTAGGGGCACTACCGGGAGTAACGCTAGGAGGATGATGATAAATTGCGTTGAAAACTTAGCGCTCCACAGAATGCGTGCAGCCGTTTAGTTCGAACATGCGCATACCGGGTTTTTGGCACGTGTTTCGGTAGAAGGAGCTCGCACTCTATGGTTTTTTTGTTCGCTAGTAGCATATGTTTTGTATCGTTCGATTTTCAAACTGTACTGTAAAGGTGGTGATACAATTGAACATTTACATGTACAGTCGCGGAATGAAAAGGTTGACCACTTTTGGACCTTAATAGCTTTGAAATAAGGCCGATAAGTGGTCAACCTTTTCATTCCTCGACTATACTCGTAGCATTTCGGTGGTTTCAGTTTCTTTGGTTCGAGGTTTTTGTCGAGCCGAGTAATTTTATTATTTTCCGCCGCCAGCCTCTCCCGCACCACCCAGAGCGTTAGCTAGTCAGCTAGATCGATGTTGAAAATGTTCGTAACTATGTTAGGCTATACTCATACTAATACTCATTTATTTATAATGCACAAAAACATTAAATGTCAAAAAGTTAATATTAGATATAGAGCCAAACATAGGCTAGCATGCATAGGCTAGCATGCATAGGCTTGGCTCTGTTCATTGTTCAGTGGGACTATAAAACACGACGAATGCTTTGTTCTGTTTGAGAATGCTCAAGTATATCAAGACTTAAGTTTGTTCAAAATAATTGGCCGATTTTCCTTGTATGGTGGGCAAGAGTTTAAAATAGTTGCGGGCTTCCCGAACTTTTTGCTAATCCGCGTGATTGCTCAAATTGAACAGAAATGGAAGTGCGTTATTTTTAATGATCAGGAAAACTATTAATAGCGTCGCGTAAACAGGATAATTTTAACCCCGGGAATTGTGGCTGGTGGGTATGAATAAATGTGGCAAATAAATTGGCATACATTTACAGGAAGCAGATCTTTAATTTGTTTGTCGGTTTTGTTTTCTATTACGCTATTTAGCTACAGTGGCCGAAAGTGCCGAAACAGAAGATTACTTATAGGCAATCGTTGTCGAGAAAACGACTATAACTGTATTGATGAAAACATATATATCTACTACCAAAAAATTGCGCAAATTTAAACTTTTTTCTAGCTTGTTTTTCGTCGTATTTTCAGGCACGAAGCACAAATACCTACAGGTAATAATCTGACTATCTATCTCCTTAATATGATGCGTTCCATTAACTCGTGCCTCCCTGACCTAACTACTCATCCATAAATATAAATAAATATTATAAATGCGAAAGTGTGTCTGTCCGTGCGTCTGTCTGTCTGTTACCTCTTCACTCTTAAACCGCTGGACCGATTGAGATGAAACTTGGTATGGAGATAGGTTGAATCCCGGTGAAGGACATATAGAATAGTTTTTATCCCGGAAATCGTCGGGGTGAAAGTTTGTATGGAACTACGATATAAACGAGTTCCACGCGGACGGAGTCGCGGGCAGAAGCTAGTTCACTATATATTTTTCGGAAGCTCGTCGTAGCAAAGCGCCGTAGGTATTCAGCTAAAACACTTAGCCCTTGTACGCACTGAGCGGCTAGCCGCATGCGGTTGCGGCCAATCGCTTAGTGCGTAGAGGTTTTGCGTTTGCGGTTTCATATGTTTTGTCCAACCGCACGGCAAGCCGCACGCAGCTAGCCGCTTAGTGCGTACCCGGCCTTAGACTGAACAAATTGTCGGGACCACGATTGATAAAATGGACATACAATTTTACTGACACATTCCACCTAGTTGAGCGCGTTACGTACGCGGAAGTGTTGTCTAAATATCGTTTATTTTGCGCGATACCTATTCTTTATTGCCAGCACAAACATACGAATCATGCGGCGAGAAGTCTCGCCGAGAAGTCTTGCGTCTCGTTCTCTCGTTTCTCGAGAGAACGAGAGAACGACGTGACGGCGAGCAAGCGAATATTCACGCTTCTCGGGTGTTCTCGGGGGTTCTCGGCGTGAGTCTGTTTTCAGCAACAGGGGTTCACAAAAGCGGCGGGTAGATCATCATCATCATCATATCAGCCGAAAGATGTCCACTGCTGGACATTAGGCCTCCCCAAGAGCGCAACAATGACAAGGAATGATATCCAGCGGACACCCGCGACCTTTATGCCTTAGCCACGACTTTCGTCTTAATAAGCGACCTGCGGCAGCGTTTTATCTGTTCATTGCGCGGTCGAGACGCGCAGCGCACTGTGGTTAGTTGGGATCACGCGCAATGAATTAGAAAAACCGCTGCCGCAGGTCGCTTAAGACCTTAGACGTGGCCAAGGCGTTACCAGGTCATCAGTCCGCCTTGTGGGGGGCTGCGTCTGCCAGTGCTAGATCACTCCGTGGTTTGGTGGCGCCGCTATAAGTACATGTCGGCCTACCGGCTCCAGCCGGTATGTATGAAATGAACAGAATACAGCAGTAATGTAATGTAAGCAATGATTTCACCGCATGCAAGCTTAAACAGCTAATAACATGTACTAATTAATAATTATAACTCTGTTCACCCTTCGCCCAGGAACAGGGAACTGGAAAAAATGGCAGTCATGTGTCAAAACTTGTATTTCGAGCCGCCCTGGTCCTTTACTCTCTCAGACCTGTGTATTAATTTTCTTACATATGTATATTAAGAGTTGTACCATCTCTTTGTTTAGTTTTTGGGTTCCGTACCTGAAAAGGACAAAAAACTCTGTTGACCGTCTGTCTGTCAAGACCCTTTATCTTGGAAACGCGTGAAATGAAAACTATATACTCGGGTCTACAGTCCCTTGTAGTTGTGAAAAAATCAAACTACTAAGTTAACGTAAAAAAAAATGCTGCAAAAAACGTATATATTGACATTCTCAAGGGAATCAGATTTTGATTCCCTTGAGTACTTTCCGTTGACCTAGAACTATGTTTGGCAAGTTGTGTCGTCTTATACTACAAGTACAGGGAAAAATCTAAAAACTATACATTTATAATTAAGTACGGAACCCTCGGTGGGCTAGTCAGACTCCGACTTGTTCTTGTTTAAACTTTATTATCAAATAAATCAGAACATAGGGACATAGTAGAACTCTTAGTTAATCTATGCTACAAAAATGCATTGCATATTTGGCGGAGGAAATCTGACTACGGCGACTCGAAATTCAAGTTTTCGTATGGGCGGCGCGCTAGTCCCGCAAATGCGTTTAACTAACCATTACACATTTCCATGAAATATACGTGATAAATCAGATTACATTTTCAAATGCAAGTCAACCTTTGAAAAACTTGTACAATCATGTTCATCAACCCCTGAATGACCCCTGACAATAAAGTATACATATTTTAGATCACCTTCGGGCGCAAATATCGCCCCATGCCGTAGATAACTAATATTTCGAGAATATTCCTTCCTCATGCCACAATCGTACGCCAATATCCGCATGGTCGTTTTAATAAAATAATACGAAACGTTACGTTCACTTTGTCGACGAGTCTTTATTATGATAAGATTGAAAGATGCTAAATTAACAAAATATACACACAAATATAACCTTAACCACCCATACGTATCTACTCGTACGATGCGATCCACTATGCAACCTCTCCCAGACTTCCGCCATCGCCACCGCAGGTCGCGCGAGTCTGTGAGTCTTAAAGGCCGTATAAGGCGCTTCCAGACGGTCATACATGTCACGCCGTGAGGCAAGTTATAAAGTCGGATTCATACTTATAGTTGAGATTATTTAACTTGGCCGACTTTTTATAAAGCTTCCATTGGAATTGGAATCTTCTATCTTGGACGGCAGAGTTGCTTTTTGAATGGACTATACTTTGACGCATTCGGCCAAATCAAATAATCTCAAGTCTTGATGTGCTCTTTGATGTCACGTCAGAGGGCATCAGGTAAGTTAATGTATCTGTAAGAAATGTATGAAACCCGTAGATAGAGGATTTAATAGATGGAGTATTTGTCACACATGTGTATGTGTGAGTGAGGCCCTCTATTCTATCCTTTTTCTATGATGAAACGTGGATGAAACCGATGTCGGTCTGCCGTGTCACGACACGTCACGTCAGACAAATATGAATCCGGCTTAAGAAAGAAGTTGAAAGAACGAACGAGAAGAATTTCCATAGTTTTCTCGCTCTTACATGCATCCGTCTGGTTGCGTACAAATACGGCTTTTCGGCTTTCCCCGAGTCATGCGCTCTTACCAGGACTGCGCGGGACCGGATCCGGTCCGGACGTCGGAACGGCGGCCACGATCCGTTCGGGCCCCTCAAACGTGCCGTACGCGGTCGGGGCTGCAGTAGGATCACAGTTAATGCATGTGTATAACAATGACAATATCAAAACTAACAGATGTTTACATTTTTAAGAATTATTCGCTGTGACAATTCACAATAGTAGGTATATCTACTGGCGGATCCCTATAATGTACGGTCTACTACACCGCGGTCACATTTCTCTCTCTCTCTCATTCTCTTTTTATATATGGGTTTAAAAGAGACAGAGAAATAGTAAACGTGCCTTATTGAGCCGTATGTACACCAATGCACTTTTAGCAGCGGCGGCAGCGGCAGCGGTGTTCCGTACGTGAGAGCGAGAGATAGGAACGCGGCCTCTCGCTCCCACAGTATAGCGTACAGGTGCCGCCATACCGCTTGAATTCGTGGCCGAGCCCTAACGACGTTCTAGCATGACGTCAAATTTATAGCTGTGACATCAATCACGTTACGACAAGGCATATAAAAGAGTGAAGCGTGTTTCATCACGCGATAAGCGAGATAAACGTCATGGGTTTTTTTTAGAGAGGTAGATAATACTGCGAGAAACTCTCCAATACATCGCCTTCCAATCTTAGGAACTTGGGATAAAAAACCATAGAGGTCAAGTAGCGCCGCAAAATGGCCCCGCAGAATGGTTGTCATTGCCATTATGCGTGGTTTTAGGCACGTCTGGGTAGAAATCTGTTAAGGTGGGTGTAGACCATACAAACAAAGAGCTAGAACGAGAGCAGAGCATTAATTCTTGATCTTTTAGTGTAATCAAAAGTTCGTTTTCACCACACGAATATCAACGAGCAAGAATGCTACCCAAGAACTAGGATTCTAGAGCATATACAAAATACAAAAAATACAAAAATTATTTATTTCGTAATTAACAATGTACATTTATAATATAAGGGATGGAGCCGCCCGGTAAGCAAACAATGCCTGTATTGGGAGGCCCCGCTCTTCCATAGATAATAATAGGTACCTAAGTACTAACAATGTAATCAAGGAAGGGTTTTTATTCTTTTTTTATATACTAGTAATTTAGGTAGGAGAATGTCTTTGTGTGTGTGTGTGTGTGTGTGTGTGTGTGTGTGTTGTGTGTGTGTGTGTGTGTGTGTGAACCTATGCTCTAGAGAGAGAGAGATGTTTAGATCAGGCGAACGAGTGCCCGTTGCACATTCGTCGGGTGTCTGTGCACCGTGTGCACTATGTCGGACTCTGATATTGTAATTGGAAATGCTTCATTTATCATTCTAACACAATTATTCAAACAGAAAAAAAGGAAGGGACTGCTATTTCTTGCCAAGCATCTTGTTTAGAATATTCGCAAGATAAGGACGAACAACGAAAGAATGCTCTGTCTCTGTTTACACACAACAAATTTGGCAGAGTGGGGACAGAATGAGCATTCGCTCGTTTGGTCTAAACTAAACCCACGCATTCTACGGTTTTTTCGTAGGCTGCGAGTAGCTTTAAGAGCCTTATCACACTTGCGATTTGCGAGCGTATTTTCTATACAATTATCAGTCGCGGCGAACACGCTGCGTCATCGCCTTCATACAAAATACGCTTGCACATCGCAAGTGTGATAAGGCTCTAACTATTGTAGTACTCAGCCAATTGACGTTGTAATTATTTAATTGCAAACAGAGGCCGCCTTTGACCCAATTAACAAAAACTTCCCACAAAACTGAACAATTTACTATTAGATCGATCGGAGTGAGAGAGTTTGAGTTTAAGTATAGGTACCCTATTTTTATATTTACTAATAATGTCTCAGAATCATGATAGATTCAAATTATGCTATTTTGTATCACACATTGAATTTCACCTTGTGTATATGTGTTTGTTTAGTTAGAATAATGATTGAATTCCATTGATCGATAGTGATTCTGAGTAAACAATGTTATTCACCCATTCCAAGATGTACGTAAGTAATCGAGATGAGTACCCATAATGACCACGAAGTATTTTTTAACGACTATAATTCTAGCCATTTGTATTGATACCAAAGGAATACCTAAACTCATGTTTCATAAATATGTATTGACTCTTAATTCATTCCATCATATTTGTTCATTATTGCAATAATTTATAGGTTCGTAATTATTTTTTTTTTTCTAAGGATTCTTAGGATTGAATAGGTAGCTATATACCTACGTATATATATACTTACATAGAATACATGTCACCATTGAAAAAAATTAAAATGAAAAATGTTTTCCCACATTTTATTTCATACTGTAACGGCGGGAAACAAGTATGGTCTGATCTGATGGTAAGACACCTTAGCATAGCCTACGGACGCTATGGACGGAGCTTTGTAAATACATACTTTTTATCGTGTAAGTATTCATTTTTTAATCCCGTCTGTACGCCATTGCAGTTATTTTCGATAAGTACAAAAACACGCATAAATATAGACTGTAAATCTCTGATAAATCCGCCGATTAGATTAATTTTAACGTATTTATAATTGCACCGTGCTAAACTAAAACTTTGCTTTCGTAATTATAGTCTCGTATATGACGTGTTTTTTTTATAGTTTTACCATTCGTGTTAATATATTTCCACATCATCATCATCATATCAGCCGAAAGACGTCCACTGCTGGACATAGGCCTCCCCCAAAGAGTGCCACAATGACCGGTCCTGCGCTACTCGCATCCAGCGCACTCCCGCATCACGTTAGTTTTTTTTTAACGGTAAAATAAAACAGTCAATGTCGATATCAGCCTAGCCAGTTAGCATTATCTCGTTAAGGGGCTCCCATACGCCAATGACCTTCGATCTGAATCCCTTCGTTTTCTAATGTTTTTTGTAGCTTATTATATTAACAACAACGGCTTTAAGCAATATAGTATCCCATATTTACTTCAAAGTTCATTGTTTTCGAGATATTTGGCATCAAAGTTGAACAATTTTAGGCCAAAAAACTGGTTTTCTGGCCATAACTTTTGTGTTAATTAATAATATTATAAAAACGCATATCAAATTTATAGGTAAGTTCAGTATGTATGAGTAGGTATGAGTTTCGGATGTATAAAAGTTTTAATGAGGATGAAGTGTCGGGTTTTGTATTTTTACAGACCTCTCTTTAAAAATGGATAATTAATTCTGTATTAACATTTTTCAAGTTATTCAATATCAAAAATGTTAAACAGGAATCAAACTTTCCCATATCTGCACCTGGAAAGCTAGCTTCAATAAACCGAGGACGAGTGTCGAAATGAAAACTACAAAATTTCGTTGATTTTTGACGGGAGCCCCTTAATGTCGAAAGTGCATACTTAGGTACGTCCTTCACTAGGAATTAGATATGTAAGTGTGAGAGCGACAAATGCTTTAAGCCGGAGACCTTTTTTGTACTCACCGGGGGCGGTAATAATGCCTAAAGCCTAGGCCTAAGATTGCCTTCGGCTCGTGCGTCCAGTACTGCGATCTGACTACATTCTTTGTTTCACCGTCCAGGTTGAGTCATGTAAGTACTATTTTAACTGGCTGTATTAACAGTAAGGGTGGGTTGAACCCACTTAAGATTACTGACCGATCACCGTTAAATATGGCGCCGGCAGCTGTCACCCCATACAAACTTGACAAACTTTCCATACATTCAGATTTTATGGAACACAGCGTACGATTATAGAAGGTTTGGTGCAACCCAGCTTAAATAACGCAAATTCATATGATTAAGAAGTAAATGGGAGCAACATGTATGATGAATCTGTGACCTTTGTTATTATTTACTCAATTCTAATGTCACTATTGACCCTGTCATATTTAATTTCGTATTAGAGGTACCTAAACTCGGATTTTTAATTAGGCGAACTAACTTGACAGTCATTGCACACGAATGTTGCCACAGTTTCGCTAATGCTGTAAATATCGATATTTAAAAAATTCAGTTCATACATGAGGTTTAGTAAAGCAGTTTGTATACTAGTGTTGTCATTTTTGTTACTTGTGTAAAAGTAAATGTAAATAATAGCTTGATATAATTTGGTTTCTAAGAAGTTCTTTGAGCTATTATTGTATTATTTACGAATAAGATGTATATAGGCTGATCCACCATCCGTGTCACTGGAAGGCAGCTGAGAGACTAATTATATTTCTTTCTTACGTTAGTTTTAGTATAAACATAGGTGAGTATGTATTTTCGGCTTTTCTACTACTGACACGGTTGGTGGAAGGACTATGCAAGGTAGGTTCCTACTTTATGAATTCAAATTCCTATTTAAACTGTAAAAATAAATATGTAGATTCTGGTAAAGTTATGAACATAAAATAGATTTATTATTCAACAATGTATACAAGATGTCTAAAACATGATTATTTTCTAATTGTTATAAAACCTTTTCCATACTTAGTATGACTACTTGATAAAATACAATTTGAATCAGATTTATAGTAGGTACAACGTTATTTCGACATATTTGTATCGACATAAACCTATCACTATTTATTTTTTCCTATGTCTGACAACATTTTCAGCTGTCAAGTTAGTTTCGCCTAATTAAAAATCCGAGTATACTTAGCGATGTCGCACCAAATTATTAACTTAGATATTAACTAAACGTGTCAATAAGAAAGTGCCACTATCTTTCTGTGCAAATACTAAATATAACATAATTATTTATCTTTGGTTATAAGTAATCTAAGAAATACTTTCGATCGTATTAAGACTGTCTATGACTAGGATAAAAATCTGGCTGTGACAGACGGGCAGCCAAGTGTTCCGTTGGACCAATTCTGGTACGGAACACTAAAATCGACCGGGTTGCACTCCGTAGTCCAGTCAATGAACTGACAACTTGTATGAAAAAAAAAACAATTTTGGAAATAATTTATAATAGCTTATCTTTTCTGTGTAACGGATATATTATCAATTAAATACTGCCAGCGACAGAATCCGACAAAATTTCAGACATCAAAAAAACGATAACTTAACTAGCTTCTAAAAAGTCAGGAAAAATATTATTAAATATTTTTATCTTTATTTTGGTTCATTTACATTTGCTTTATAATATTCAAGTTAAAAAAAAAAAACAAAAAAAACAATGCATGCTTCATTTAAATCTACATAATTACTTCCGGGTGGAAAGTTTGTCGGATTCTTGAATACAGCATCTTAGAATAACATTTTAAAATGAAATCAACAAAAAAAACGCTATTATAAATTAATGTATTTCATAACCGTATTTTGCCTGAAGTATACGGATGAAGTACTTACGGAGTGCCGGCAGAAGTGAAAACTCAATGACATTGTAACAGTTTTTCGATCAGGTCACGTGTCCGTCTTACGTATTTTCAATCTGTCGAATCTTACGGTCACGTGACCTGTGGCGAGTTTAACAATTTTTCCCCATCACAAAAGAAATTTTCACTTCAAAAATATCAGAAAGTAATTTAAAGAGATTTCTGTTTAAGAATTCTGTCAATTATAAAATTTTCATGATTAAAACTAAAATAGTAGGATCAATCGGATCAGGAACACGGAGCTGCGTACCAAAACTGGCATCGTAGATGTGGCTATGACCCCGAAGCTAAAGTGGGACTGGGCTGGACATGTCTGCCGGATGCCCGAGAAGCGATGGGCCATATTAGCCACCGAACGGCTTCCACGAGATGGCTTCCGAGGTAGAGGCAGACCGAAAAGGAGATGGCGGGACGACCTTGATACGTTTTGTACGAACAAGCCCAGGACCGAGACGAGTGGCGGAAAAAAGGGGAGGCTTTTGCCCAGCAGTGGGACACAATATAGCCTAAAAAAAAAAAAAATCGCGGGAAAGTAAAAATAAGTACTAAATATCACAAGAAGCATCAGATTCCACAAACACTTACAGGATAAAAATAAGCGATTGCACTCATAGAGGAATGTCTTTTTATAAATAACTAGCGACCCGCCCCGGCTTCGCACGGGTACTATATTATACATAAATAAACCTTCCTCTTGAATCACTCTATCTATTAAAAAAATTCGCAACAAAATCCGTTGCGTAGTTTGAAAGATCTAAGCATACATAGGGACAGACAGCGGGAAGCGAATTTGTTTTATACTATGTAGTTGATAGTGACTAGTTAGCGGCGTCGCCCGCGAAATGTAATGCCGGCTGTACACATTGGGCCAACGTTGGCGCGTGAGCAGGATGCAGCTATGCAAACGCATGAGAACGATATAAAGCCCTCTTCCTCTAACGCATAGCTGCATCTGCTCACGCGCCAACGTTGGCCCAATGTGTACAGCCGGCTTAAAGCACGCAGAAAACTGCGTCGAGGTATTGAGTTGAAATTAAAACTATATACTCAGGTCTACAGCCCCTTGATGCGGTGAAAAATCGAACTTCTTAGTTAACGTAAAAAAAGATACGGCCGTTTATGTCGCGAAAAGCGTATATTCCGACATTTCCGACACTCTCAAAAGACACGAGCCCAAAACCCGGTTCGAACTAAACGGCTGCCTGGCATCGTTTTGACACCCCGCCCCCATCCGGCTAGGGTTACCAGATACAAATTTCAAAGGTCCTGACAAAATTCCTGATTTTCAACCAAAATTCCTGATACGAGCTTGACGCGCTCGCGCTCGCGGCGTATAGTTTTGTCAATGTTGATTGATTTATGTTTCGTAAATCGATCATTACGATTATTTATAAGTGACAATTTACGAAACTCCAAAGTAGCTTTACCTTTTTTGTTATTGTGATTAAAAATAAAAGTTTACAGTGTATAAAATTTTATTGCGTCATTTATTTGCCGAAAATTCCTGACATTTCCCATTTCCGGCCGCATTCCTGACATATGTCTAAAATTTCTGACATCTCGTCACCCTACATCCGGCACGCATTCTGTGGGTCCATTTTGCGGCGCTACTTAGACTTCTATGGTTTTTTCGTTCGCTGGATTTAGCTAATATATTTATTTATTATTATTTATTACCTAATATATTGACCGTGGCATAGTCGACTACCTTCCGTACGTGTGATAAGGATGTTAATGCCATAATATCAGTCAGCTGGTCGTCTATTGTTCTAGGAACAATCGCCGGTTATCGCACGATTCTATAACAGTTGTTGAACTACCGACGTTCACGTTGTGAGATGATTTAATAGTGACGTGTTTGGTGATCACTGACAGCTGTGTTTTTTAAGGCGGTGCATTGGAAATTATCGCGTGCTTTGAATCGCCGTTCTGACTAGATTAAGAAACAATAAGGTCTGATTTTCAGATATATGATTCTTGACTATATGATTGTTCATCTGATTTTATGGGTACATGATAGCTTAAAATTTCCTCGATAGAAAAAAAATACAAAGTTGGGTCTGTATTTTCTTTTTTTACTCAGCCTACTCAAACGATACATTTATTTTACGACACAAACAAGTAAATATTATAGTATCTCATCTAAAATCTCACTTAATATAATTTTAATAAACCTTCACTAAGTTAGGTATTTATAGAAATTTGTCCAAAACAGCGATTCCCGAAAAGTGTTACATCTCTTTTTCTGCTTTTGACAATCTGCCTAGGGAATGCGATCTCGATCTCGGCCACATTGTTTTATTTTTTATTATATATTGAGTCTTTGTATGTTCGAGGGGTTGCCCCTGATCGACTCCGTGATAGGGACGAACCTGAAAACCAGCGCTGGGCTGCATGCCTAGCATACGCTGAGATTGTGTACCCATTGCTTGACACTTAAATAAATATTTATTATGTATTTTTTTTTTGTGTTTTTGTAATAAAAGTTTTTTGATGTGGTTTGATTTGATACTTTTCGAGACTGAGTCTCGTACAATTTCGGTACCTATCTCGCGATATTGCGTGATGGAACTTTCCTAAAAAAAAAGTTTGACATGTTTCATCTGACTGACAAATTAAAACCTACTATCATTTGATTAACATTTTATAACTTTTAATATATAAAAACCTGATGTTAATGACCAATATTTAAAAAAAGTTGTCTTTGTGTTGCATTTTGTAGTAAAATATTTTAACCACTACATGCAGTTCGTATTTTTATTGTACACGTGAATTCTAGCATTTGCATAAATGTCAAAGTGACACTCTTTGAGGGGCCTATGTATGATGATGATTATAAGACACGAACAGACGCCACGATGAATCGATCAAACATACAATTGAAAACACAGTGCATGTCAGACGGAATATAAAAACTATTAAACGAGGCGATGAAGTTCATAATTTCAACACTCGAAATGCACATCGGCTCATATTTATTCGAAAAAGGCTAGCGTTGTGTGCCAAGGACCCCGAAGTGATGGGGCCTATCTATACCCTATGTAAAAAAATACCGAAGGAGTTTAAAGACGTGGTTGGAAATCGGTTTTTTTTTATAGTCCCAATTGAAGAAATTAGTTTTAGTAATAAAATATATTGCATGGACAAATTCATGAATCCGGTGTTTTTTTGTATTTAAATTTCTTAATTATCAACTATTGTACCCTTGACTATCATAGTATTCATTATTATAGATTGTCATGTATATATGTTTAGGTTCACATAGTTTATGTTAGTTTGAAAGTTTTTTTTTTTATATAATCTCTGTTTGTTGCTTTATTTAATATGATAATGATTAAGATTGTCATTAATGTTGCATTTCGTACCCTTGGTAAAACAACGCCACATCTGCAAAAAGTCTACTGTACAGGAGAGAGGGTTAAAGATTGCGTGAGTGCATTTTGAGGATAACTTTTTGGCGTTTAAAGGAAACTTTATAAAATTTTGCATGTGTATTTAGATGAATGAAACTAATTGAATGCGTTATATTGCTTCTTATTTAATACATAAGTTTTGAAAATCGTATGTCGTATGTGCACATATGACATTGTTTTACCAAGTACCAGCTAACGTATGTGGTCATCCGTCGTTATTTAACGACAGACTACGTATCGTAAGTGCACATGTATCTTTGTTTTACGAAGCACACTATGACGCATGTAACCATATGTCGTTTTTCTACAAAAAAACATCAACAGTATTGGGTCGTATTTGCATGAACCAGGAAATTTCTTAATAAACCCAAACATTTCAGTACTTATAAACTATCATAATTAACACTACAACTTAATCTTAACTAACAAAACACGTCTGGGGTTCAACATAATTTTATAAAAATGTGGGTTTGGTACTAAGTAAGGGCAAGAAAAAGCACGTTTTTTTTATTCAACATGATCATTTTAATTACAGTTACACACAAATATTTTTCAGTGTAGTATTCTAAAACAAAAACAAAAATAAACATAAAAAACTCCAATTCTAGTGACTTTTCTTGACACTAAACAACATAAAGAAATACAAAAGAAAAACAATATGATTACTAAGAATATAAAACTTTCTGTATTATAATTATATAACCTTATTTTATAGATCAACAAGATTAAAAACAAACAAATGCAGTCTTTTTTCTCACACATAATCAAATTGAGATCATCATTAAGCAGTAGCATAACATAAAAGGTTTTAATAACTTAAACATTTTAATCAGATCAAACGATGCGTTTTCACCTTTATTTACTAACACCTTATTCGCTGTCATACTCATCAGTGAAGTTGGGGTCCGGTTCAGTAAAGTTGGGGTCCTGGCCTGGATTAATGGCGTTGTTTTTAGGTAATTGCTTATAAAATTGCACATGCTCATCAGGTATAATGCCCTGTGTACATAAACTAATGAGATCTTTATACTTAGCGCTACTTAAAGGCAAAGGTCCATCATTGTACGCTTTTGCTAATACTATTGGAACTATTTGTCTTCTTGTTCTATTCCTAACTACAACACTTTGGTCATTTTCGTTTAAATTATATTTAAATATAAGTCTAAAGGGGTCAGCTTTGGTAACAGTTATTTCTTTCACACTCGTCCACCTTATCTTTTCACCCTGACAATTTTTTAGCCACTGTCGATCATTTATTTGCTTTTTAACATCAAAAAAGCTGTCTTGGGTCATATTTTTGACCAAATACGGTTCATGGTCAGGTGCTCTAGCCCATCTGACAAGAAGCTTCCACTCTTCAGGTGTATAAATAGTCTTTAATGTCGAGGCCCTTTCAATTGTCGAATGGACACTGTCACCTTCGTTCTGGGTATGCCCCACCTCAAGAAATGTATGCGATATATCTATATTATACTTATGAGCAGCATAAGCATAGAGAAAGAAGACAATTCGATTTCGGTTCTGTCCAGTACAGTTATCTGACCAAAACCTGAACTCTTCAACACCTCTCTGAACATGCGTGTCTATATAGTCCAGTAAACAACTACTTACTTCATTTGATCCCCTTCTAGCCACAGTCTCATCCCACATGTAGCACACAGCTTTTTTTGTACCCATGTTAAAAACTGTAAAGTTAAGACACGCCAATTTTCGCTTGTAATAAAGAAGGCTTACTTCAGCATGGGGACAGACCAAAACTTTTTCAAAATCAAAAACCGCAGCCAAGATCTTTCCATTAGATTCAGTAGCTTCCTTCTTGTCTTTTTCCTTTTTTTCACGCGCTAGACTTTTGTTTTCAAGGTGTTGGTTATGAGCAGAAATTTCATTGTCAGTAGGATTTTTTTTATTTTTGAAAACATGGCAAGTTTTACACTGGTCTTTTTTTGGAATAAAACGCCCTAAATTAAATTTATCCCGTACGATTTCTCTGTATTGCCTCACGGTGTTAGCTTTCGTGTCATATTTTTCAGAGTCAAACCATTCTTTATAAAGCTGGAACATACGAGTGATAGTCGGCGCTCCCTCTAAATACAATTTTTTTGTGTTTTTTCGTAGATGGTGCGACTCTACTGGGGCTAATGCATTAACATGGTCAACAACGCTTTGAATCATACTTTCGTTTAGTACTATTCTATGGTTTTTGTGACGACCTCTTTTGTCTTCTTCCACTTCAGTACTACCATCATACTTGTCCCAAGCAGTTCTTATCATTCTGTCACTTACCGCCAATGTATTAATGAACATGGTTTTACAAACGTCGACAATAGATACTTGCAAGTTATCGGAACTTCCTACAAGAGGCAAATGATATTTGTAAGTAAACTGGCGGTTGTTCGGGGTGTTCTGATTAAGACATCTAGCTTTGGGTACCTTTTTGACGTACTTTACCAAATAAGTCCACTGTTTTTGCCTATCTCCTAATTTCCAAAACTTTTGGAAGACAGCATTGCGCTCGGCGTCGGTAATTTTTTCAGAACATTTCATTCGGCAATCGCAAGGAAGTTTTATTTCCTTTTCGAGCATATTTTTGCCATCCTTAGTAGTATACTCTTCGCCTACATTTTTCAAGTGTTTTCGTTGGTTTTGGAGCCATTCATTTCGACCTTTTAACTGTTTTTTTTCTCCTCTCGGGCTTGGAACCATGCATGCTTCGTTTGTACCGTCGGTGGTATTATTTTCGTTGTCGGATTTGTCGCTCTCGTTTACAACAGCATAAACAGACACTTGATCATTTTCGTCACCTGAAGAAGGCATTTGAGTATCGTTTTCGTCGTCTGTGGAAGGCATTGGAGTAACAGATGTAGCTGGAGACGTGTCTGACAACGGAATTAAACGTTGATGAGCCTGAGCAAATGTCCTCGCAATGTTTCTGACGCATTTGCGTTTTACTGTATCTGTATTTTTATTAGAGGCAAAACGTTTTCGAGAAAGAGGTGTTGTGTCTCTCTCCTCCTCTCTATGCTGATCATGTTTAGCACAAAATTCGCCATTACAAAAATCTCCACAACTGAAATGCTCAGGGGATGGCATTGGCGTAGGTATATTAACTTCGTCTCGCAGAATGTTCAAAATAGACGTTGATGGAGAGTTTTCAAAGCTTGAACGTAATTCTATATTGAATGGAGCACTATTTGGCCTTAAACTACTACAAGGACTGCTTTCTGCTTCTGTTATATTTGGCTGATATGGTAAGTCCGATTTAGAAAAAAATTCTTTATTTTTACCGGGGCAGGCAGGCGGTATATTCTCCAAATCGGCTTTGTCGAAGATTTCCTCATCAGATGACATGCCCCAAAACTCCGCAACTGCTTTCGAAACTGAAAGTAACACATAAAATTGCCACCGTTACGTACACATATTTATAAAACACAAAGTTCGCAGTGTATAAAAAAAATAAAGTCAGAAGAATAAGGTTAAAAATGCGTTAGTAAAATTATTTAGGTATGCTGTAAAATAAATAAATAAAGAAATGTAACATTTGTACAATAAACATGTCTTTTATATGCATTCAAAGTTTTTGAAAACGACGCATCTTAGACTACGACCTAATATAACGACGTAAGTGCACATACGGTACCCACAGTTGCGTCATATAACGCAACATCTTCACAAGCGGCTATGAAAAGTTCGTATAACAAAAGCGCAAGTGAATATAAGACCACCCTTTAAAAAAACGTCAGAATTACGTAAAACTCATAGCATAACATATCATAACGATACTTAATTAGTTTTTAAAACATTTTCATTCAAATGCCATAAGTCAATAAAAAATATCGTATATGATCATGCGATGGGTTATTTTATGGCAATAATTACTACTTAAACAGCCGTAAGCGCACATACAATTGTTTTGCACAAACGTATCTTAATAACTTTTAAATTTACTCACCATTGTAGATTTCATTTTCCGCATCCATTTTTGCCAATTTCGATCCAACGTGCGACACATGCTCACAGTCCGGTAACACTGACGCGACTGACATTACGACGGCGCGTGCGCCGCCTAGTGCCCGCGGTAGCGACGTAAAACAACGAAGCATATGCATTTGTAACATTATTTTACGACCACTAATAACTTACGTCGTTTTCCGTGTAAAATATTTCAGAAACTAAAAAAGTTAAAAATAAAACTCTTTTCATATAATGCAAAACGCATTATTTCTAGGCTATTGCCGTAATAATATCACTTTTGACGTATGATCACATGTTGCGTTATTTTACCAAGGGTACGATTTAATTCCATGTAATATTATGAGTTAAATATCAATATCAATATCAAAGGGGCATGCCATGCAAGAACAGCACTGCTTCCAGTTGTCCATGTTAAAATACAATATAATTCAAAACAATGCATTTAGATTCCATTTCTATCTATACGGCATGAAGCAAAACGAATCTAATCGACCATTGCATTTATTTAAGCATATAAATACTGATATTATGTAAAATTATGAAACAATGCGTTTGTAGATGCAGTCGGTCGAGCCCGACCTAGACAATTAAACTTGGGTGATAACGAATTATAATATATTGTACTTATTTTACTAACCATTAATTGATAACGGGCGCACATTGATAAACATATCGGGACGGAAAATAAAACGTGAGTATTGTATCGTTGTTGCTACACATGCGTGATTCTTAGGGAACAATCACTTGTTCTGAAATAATAGGTCTGTGGTAGGCGCCTGTCGCTAAGGGCGACTTAAGCACAGTAAATATGCTAGTGACTAGTTTGTGAGCTGTTGAAACAATAAAACAAAACTATTATTTTCTTTTTCCAATTTTCTATACTAGTTCCTCTGCGTGGACCCGGGATAAGTACTATACTATATTTTAATCCAGGCTATTAAGTATCATCGTGCTAAATTTCATCCAAATCGGTTGAGCTGTTTAAGCGTGATTGAGTTCCAAACAACCTTTCGCATTTATAATATTAGTAGGACCTACTCACAAAATTCCAACAGAATCGGTTGATAATTGCGACATGTGGAGGAGTACAGCAGCTGGACAAACGGACACACGGAAGGATTATGGCCCAAGCTGAAGCAGAGAACTTCCAATCCAATTAGCTAAGGCAGTTTCTCCCTAGAGTCTCTTAAGACATTTGTACACCTGCGCTACATTTCAAACCAGTTCTACGCACACATGCGCGACTTCATACTCGTATGTATATGTGTAAGCTATATATCTACTGTCATCAGAGTCGCGAGTGCTCTATGTGTACGAAATTAAATAAATAAATAAATATTAAGGGACAATCTTACACAAATCGACCTAATCCCACTGTAAGCTCAATAAGGCTTGTGTTATGGGTACTAGACAACGATATATTTAATAGAGAGAAATACTTAAATACATAGAAAACATCCAAGACTCAGAAACAAATATTCATCCTAATAACACAAATACTTGCCCTTACCGGGATTCGAACGCAGGACCTTCAGCTTCGTAGGCAGCGTCAATACCCACTAGGCTAACCGGTCGTCAAATTCGTTCTACAAACATGGTTTTACCCTATAGGACGTGCATTAGCAACGTAAGAAGTAATAACTCTTCTAACTTAAGGGGATGCCTTGATTCGATTCGACCACGCCCCCTTGAGAGAGACACACTTATGCCTTCCGCGCACGAGAAAAAGAGATGTAACACTCTTCGGGAATGGCTTTTTTGGACAAATTTCGATAAATACCTAGCTTAGTGAAGTTTTATTTGTTTTTCATTAAGTGAGATTTTAGATGAGATACTATAGTATTAACTTGATTGTGTCGTAAAAGAATGTACCTATTGTTTGAGCAAGCTGAGTAAAAAAAGGAAGACAAAGAACCAACTTTGGATTTATTTCTATCGAGGAAACTTTAGGCAATCATATATCGATTAAATCAGATAAACTATCATATAAGTAGTCAAGAATCATATATCTGAAAATCAGACCTCATTATTTCTTAATCTAGTCAGAACGGCGTTTCAAAGCACGCGATAATTTCCAATGCACCCCCTTAAACCGATGTTAGCCATCCCGCTCCGCATAGCGCGTGTTCTTTCATCTAGTTATGGTCGTCACATTCCCGTGCATAGAGAAAGGGTAATAGAATAGAGGGACTCACTCACACATACACACATGTGTGACAAAGATGTCAGCATAGACTATACCACAAGTGGGAGAGAACAGTGTCAAATCTCTCGTCCCTCAGCGCGTATAGGCTTTTTAGGGTTCCGTACCCAAAGGGTTAAAACGGGACTATTACTAAGACTCCGCCGTCCGTCCGTCTGTATGTCTGTCTGTCCGTCTGTCACCAGGCTGTATCTCATGAACCGTGATAGTTAGACAGTTGAAATTTTCACAGATGATGTATTTCTGTTGCCGCTATAACTACAACAAATACTAAAAAACAGAATAAAATAAATATTGAAAGGGCCTCCCATACAACGAACGTGATTCGTTTGCCGTTTTTATAGATAATGGTACGGAACCCTTCGTGCGCGAGTCCGACTCGCACTTGGCCGGTTTCTCTTTTCTTGTTTGTCGCTACCATGTTTGTTCTGTCAAAATAAAAAATGCAAACAAAGATAAAGATTGATACTTTCCGAGTATTTTCGTAATATTTATCTGTTTCTAATGAAAAAACAATTTATTTTCACTGTTGTCTAATATGTATTGCACCTCAAGGTGTGCGAAAGCATGGTTTAGCATGGCGGCAACAGGGATAGGCCAGGTAATACTAATATCTATAACAATTACCACTTAAATCATTGTCACATTTTCAAATCCATCATTAAAAGATCAAAGAACAGCTACAGCCTACTCGAAACAATCATTTGAAGTGGCAAATTAAGATATGAAAATTAACACAAGTAGCCGTCTTGAGCTAAAAAGCCGTTTATCAACACACATCAATATGGAGATAGGACTTTTCGGCTTAGGGCGGCAAGCTGCCTTCTATCGTGCTACTTTATTGTGAAGCCGACTTAACGTAAACTCACCTGTATGCCCAGAAGGGGTGTAGGTGGAGGGCATTTCGTTTTTAGTGGCAGTTCAAGGATTAATGATTGACAAGACATGGAAAGGGAAGGAAACAGCACCTAAGGTCTTCAAACACCAAGGCCCAGCTCCTCTAGAAAGTTGGCGAGTACCAACTTGAGAGCTGGGCTGTTATTCGCTACGCGCTAAGCGGCTCACCCCGCCGGTCACCCGTCACGAAACTAGACCTCTACCTACGCTTGGTTACTACGCATCGCGACGTCAAGATATATTTGTGGGTCAGCGTTGAGGTGAGCTCAAAACAAGTTACAGAATAGGGGGGCTGGGGTGGTTAGAGTAGCGGTATACACCACCGATTTCACGCAAAATAGGCACATTGGATGTCGATTTGCGGGAAATTCCCAGTAATACTAACTAACCTACAGAGCAAGTCAGTAATGGCACGGGCGGCTCACTCAGTGATTTCTTCGCGCCGCTATAAGTATGCCGGGCGGTATTTTAGCTGCTAGGGTCCGCACGCGTTCTATTATATCGCAGCGCGTTGCATGCGATAGGAAAAGGATGGCCACGTTTAGGCTCGTTCTGCATACCTAAACAGGAGATTTGTTAAAAGAGAACCTTCTGTACGTAGTAGGTATTATCTCCTGTACTATTCAACGAGAAGAGAGATTTTAAATTATTTTGTATTTGACACTATGTGATTTAATAAAGAACTTACATTAAACGAGATATATTTTTATATAGGTATTTGAAATCACGTTCTCCAAAACGGCTCTAAAGGTTTTAATGACATTTGGAGCGTAGGGGTTTACGGGGGCGAGAAATCGATCTAGCTGGGTCTCATGTCTGGGAAAATTGGTTTTCTCCGTATTTTCTCTATTTCCGCCCGAGCAGAGCTCGGTCGCCCAGTGACTATACTATTAAACGAGCCATATTTGAAATCACGTTCTCCAAAACGGCTCTAACGATTTCAATGAAATTTGGACTTAAAGGTTTTACGGGGGCGAAAAATCGATCTAGCTTGGTGTCATGTCTGGGAAAAATTCTGTTTTTCCGTTTTCTCTCTATTTTTATTCGAGCAGAGCTCGGTCGCACAGGGACTTATTTACCATGTGGTAACGGATCTAGGATTTTGATTTGGGGGCGTGACCCCGCTGTGGTCAAACCTTGATGTAATGACTCGGATGCTTTTGCGGGTGAACCCTTAGCCAGACCCCCAGCTAGTGGTGCCTTGCGCGTTCAGATGTATTTGACCGTGACTCAACGCTGCGCAGCCTTTGTTAGAATGTTCCACGGGTATCGATGTTTTTGCTGCTTTCGGACTGTTTTTGCGACTACTTTTTGTGCGAATCGAAAGTATTCTATCATCAATGACGCCATTTCCGAGTATTTTAGCATTATGAGAAACTTAGAATAGGTTTATTTTACAAAGTTAGAGACTTTCTTGATGCTCTTGGGTTGGGCAGAGTTCAGTGCTACCTACGGATGTGCAAGTTGCGGAAAGGTTCCAAATATAATATGAGAACATTCACGGAAACTAGAAACTTTCACAAGAATTTAAGATTTTTTCCATTTTAGCAAATAATTGGACATATCAACTGTTATAATTGATATTCTTTTTGACATTAAAATTTTAAATTTTATTAATAAATTACCTATTAATTTTAATTTCCTATTATATTATTAGATTTTAAAAGTCGGATTTAACTGATTGAAGCAAGATGGAATAACACTTTTTGCGTAATTTCGGGAATATAATTCCAAGGCCACGGGTCTAATTAAAACTAATTTCTTTTTAATCGATATACGAAACCAATTGATAGAAGAGGAAGTTCCTGTCAAAAAAACATTTTTGGTAACAAGCCTTTTTTGCCGACTGAACTATTTTTGCAGTCATCAACTACTCGTTACGAGGGTTCTGAGGAGCCCAAACACGGGATTATCTTGTCTAAGGAGTTGCTTTTTTTTAATCTATTCGATTTGCTATGCCCACTTGTCATTACATATGGCGAGTGCCATAATATTGCGTCGTCACCGCACTGACACAAGTATGCCGCGTTTCAGCATAATCGGATCCCGGAATGTGGGTTAACTAACGTCTTACATATTTACAGACATACGAACAACGCAAGTCAGATAAAAGCTTGTAATAAAAAATTGCCTAGACTTTATTAATAAAAAGTGAAATCAAACGATCTTTAAAATCCCAACTGCTTTTTTCAAATATGGAATATCACTCCCACGATAAGGGGAATTCAACGATACCTCATATATGTCAAAAGCCATCTAGCCGTTTGGACTGCAGCCCGTGAAATATAATTTTCTACTTCATGCGCCTTCTTAAACATATATGCATTAACATACGAGTACATAAGCTCGTAAAACATAACCCTCCCTGGCAGTCGGATAAAAATATCACACTATGTAATAAATACTTAAACCAAATGGTTTTACCAGCGTAAAATTTGCACATATTTTTCCGTGTATAGATATCGATACCTTGGGGATGCAGAATGTTTATACATTTATAATAATTATAATTAGGTATATTGTGGGTTTATAATTATTTTGTCGCTGATAAGCTGCGCTTACTTCCTCCTGTTTTGTTAAAATCGAGTAAAGAATGAGTATTGGGAAAATATTTAGGAGGAAAAATAAATGTTCAGGTACTTTAATATAGTATCTCGTCACTTAAACATGTGTGCCTTTATTAAAGGTTATTTTTTAAAGTCATTGTTAAAGTTGAAAATTGGTTTTCAGCTACATTAAATGAAACTGCATCGACATACCTTCTGTCCAAATTTCCCTATTTTAATTAAATATATCACAAGAAATTTGATAGTGGTAATATACGAATCAGCAAATAAAACTCAAATCCATTTCGAATCCATTCTATCATTCACTATCTTTCATTACGAAACACGAAATACCAACAAAAAACCGCAGTAGCAACGCAACTATAGAGTTATATAAATAAAAAAACGATGCGTAAACAGCCTAAAAATAATCTATCGAAAAAGTATTTATGCTCCTAAGAATAAAAAAAACATTCGCTAGTTTCAGTTCATTACGACAATTTTGGAAGGAAAGCGATCCGTTTAAAAATTAAACAGCTTCCGTTCCTATTTAATTTTCGAACACTTTCGCCCCAATACGTCGCAAAACCAAACGTTCCTTGATTTTTTTCCCGTGAAACATTTTTAAATTAGTAAACTTACTTTGTGTGTTCTTGGCAGACATCGTTGTTCGTTCGTTCGTCACTTTTAAAACACGACACGTCTCGTACAGCGAATTAATTAATCCGAACTGTTTTCAGCCGCGTGTGTTCGCTACCACGATTGGACTGAGAATGGATTCTCCCGGCGAATATTGTTTATTAGGGCGATAACTGGTAAATAGTTGGATAAATAGCGTTTATATATGGAGATGGATGACGGTTATGTCACTGCCAGGAATATAGCACCTTTCAGCTTTAAAGGACGACCGTTAGGTTAGTTGGGAGGCAGCGCCTGCGATGCTAGCGGTTCTAGGTTCGGAGAAGTATTGAGTCTTGGATGTATTCTGTGTATTTAGAGAGAGAGAAAGAAAGTATTTGTTCATGATTATAGAAAACATTAAATTGTGATCACATCTTCATATTTACCACGAAATGGCCACAACTCAGCGTAATTTATTTAATGATGTATATCGTCGCCTAGTAGGTACCCATAGCACAAGCCTTACCTAATGTGGTACTAGATGGATTTGTGTAAGATTGTCCCCTAAGATGATTTCTGTTGTTGGCTAGCGGAATGGTTATGCGGTATTTTGTAGTTTACCGAAAGCTTATTGTTGTCGGTTAGATTTCTTAATGAAAATTAAATTTATTACATTGCAGAACATGTGTAATATTGTGTATATACACTATAAATGTGGTCTTAGGTATAGGTATTCAAGTGCAACATACTGTTTATACAGCATGCAAAGAGAATGGAACACTGCGAGTAACATACCTACATATATGGTAAATATTTATGCATACTTAGCTATCTATGTATCTATTTAAGCCCTTTATCCTGAACTCCGTATTGAATTAATATTGATGTGTTTATTTAGTATTGTATTTATATAACTTTTTTTTCCTTTTTTTGTTTACTTTTTTTTTCCTTTTATATATACATATAGATATATATATATATACATGTTTTTTTTTTTTTTATTATGTCTGAGTTCAGTGTGCCTCCTAGCAAAGGCATCCTCTAACCCCTTCCATTGCTGTCTAGCGTTTGCGACTCTCATCCAGTTTTCACCAGCTGTCAGTTTGAGCTCATCCTCCCATCTCTTGTGTTGACTTCCCCTACTCCTCTTACCATCTCTAGGGTACCAGTGTGTGACAATTTTGCTCCATTTTTCTTGACTGCATCTTAGCATGTGCCCTGTCCAACGCCATTTCAGTTGATCTATCTTAGAGAGTACATCTGTTACGCCTGTTTTCGCTCTTATAGCTGTGTTCGTCTTGCCTTTTAATTCCTAGCATGCTTCTTTCCATTGCTCTTTGACAGCATTCTAGCATATCTCTATGGTGTTTCGCATACTTAGCTGATTAAAAACTTCACCTAATGAAATCATCATCATCTTTACAGAAATACTTAAGTGCTTCTTGGATATACATGTACGGCACAGGGAGAATTTTGTGGCGTCCAGGAGGAGAGCCCAGGTACTTTTCGCTATCCACCCAGTATGACATTTACGCGCGCAGCGTGGTACACACGCCATCAAATATATCAGAGCGCCTTAGTGCTCACAAATATCTGAGCACGTCTCCAATGCCTCGACGATAGAGACGTGTACAGATATTTGTAAACACTATGGCCGCTCCGATATATCTGATGGCAACTGTGGGTACGCATGCGGTACCGAACCTACAATCAAGAGTCACTCTACACTACTCTACTGCTTACTGATACCGAACCGACCCCGCACCGCTTAGCGTGGAAGTGGCCTATGACGCTTCGTCTATTATCATATACCACGCCCGGCACAGTAGGTGACCAGCGGCGCTAGCATGAAAATCTAAACTCGAAGTTCGTATACATGCATCCCTGTCACTCGAGTATTGTAAGTGCGATAGAGATGGAAATACCTGAACTTCGAAAGAGCTCAGGGGCGGTTCACTCCGGGATTTCGTGGCGCCGCTACAGGTATACCACGGGCCTACTGGCCCCGGCCGGTATGTAAGTATTGCTACGGCACGCACGCATTCTATCGCAGCGGGTTGCACGCGATAGAAAGGGATGGCCACGTCTAGGTTAGTTCGGCCTACCTAAACAGGGGATTTGTTAACAGAGTATTACCTTCTGTACGTAGTACGTGGTATAACTATTATTTATTTTGTTGTACACAGCAGTTGCTTAAAATAATTTGGAGTCGGATCCTCATTTTCCTTATTTACCTGAGGCAACTCAAACATCACCATCATATCAGCCGAAAGACGTCCACTGCTGGCCATATGCCTGCCCCAAAGAGTGCCAAAGTGACCGGTCCTGCGCCACCCGCACCCAGCGGACTCCCGCGACCTTTACCATGACGTCAGTGCACGTTGTAGAGGGGTCTCCCCACTGGTGGTCGCCACTCGAGAACCTTTCCGCCCCAACGGCCAATTGGCCTAGTAAAAACATACACGTGTTTTTTACAGCGGTGCGGTTTACGAAAACAAAAGAATCAATTTATATCATACAGTTGTATTCAATGTTCTTGCATTGTTTTCCACTGGCATTGTTTTATTTAATATTACATTTATTTATTTTCTGAAAACGCTACGGTAGCCTAGTGGTTCAGGCATGCGGTCTTATCCCAATAAGGTCTAGTTTTCCCTCTGGGTTGGAATGTCAGATGGCAGTCGCTTTCGTAAAACTAGTGCCTATGCCAAATATTGGGATTAGGTTTCAAAGTGGACCCCGGGCTCCTCATAGGCACAACGGGGAATAACACTGACGATAATTTATTTTATTATCTATGAAAACAGTTCAGAAACGTCCGGTTAAAAAGAATAAATATTATGTAACATCATATATTACACAAGTTTAAAACTTCTCGATAAATATTGTACTTTATTCACGTCCCAGATGATTTGCATTGTAATCTTAGTTAAACTTTGTAATGGCCATTTAAAGTGTTTGTTCTATGATAATGATATTACATACTCGTAGGTACTAAGTATTATTGTATAGCTACCTCACTGGTTACTAAATAAATGTATGCCTTTTCTTGTAGAATATATAGGTATAACTACGTCAAAATATTGTCAAGTGCCAATTTTCAACTTAAAATTTGCTACTGCATTGCTTCTACCTACAAGTGATTTTGAAGTTTTGCGATTGTTTCGAAAAAAAGATCTAATATTCCGAAATAATCATTAATATAGAAGAATAGCTTTGCAGCAGCTAGCAGCTCGCGACTGACAATACTTTTTGATGAAATTTCCATTTCAGGAGAAAACGTTTTCCACCAGGGATGCAGCGGATGCGACTTTTTAGACATCCGCGGATGCGGATATTTCGAGGCTCACCTCCACGGATGCGGGTTTTGAGGCAAAACACTCAAAAACATAAATACGCAACGTCTTTAGGGTCACGCAGTACTCGAACACGTTGCGACTGATTTACAATCGTTGCAAACCTAACGCATCACCAACAGCGAATACGGCGAATCATCAGGGGGCCTAGACAAGGTTACAATCGACAAGCGCTAACGCCAATAGAAAACTAATAAATTGTAGGGGAATGACAGATGCCGACGAAACACTTTTCGTTAACATCTGTCATTCCCATAGATTTTATTAGCTTTCTATTGGCGTTAGCGCTTGTCGATTGTAACCTTGTCTAGGCCCCCTGATTACAGGAATGAAATGAAGATTCTTATTGACTTATAACGAAAATACTGAACATGCGCGTGGCACGCGCCGTGTTGGCCCCTATCTGGTCGCGAACTGTACTACATCCGCATCCGCAAAAACTCCGCATTATTTTTTGCGGATGCGGATGTTGAAAGTCATGCGGAACATTCGCGGTTGCGGATGCGGATGTTCAAAGTCATGCGGAACATCCGCGGTTGCGGATGCGGATGTTGAAAGTCATGCGGAACATCCGCGGTTGCGGATGCGGATGTTGAAAGTCATACGGAACATCCGCGGTTGCGGATGCGGATGTTGAAAGTCATGCGGAACATCCGCGGTTGCGGATGCGGATGTTGAAAGTCATGCGGAACATCCGCGGTTGCGGATGCGGATGTTGAAAGTCATGCGGAACATCCGCGGTTGCGGATGCGGATGTTGAAAGTCATGCGGAACATCCGTGGTTGCGGATGCGGATGTTGAAAGTCATGCGGAACATCCGCGGTTGCGGATGCGGATGAGAATGTCTGCAACATGCCTGGATTAAGTCTTAACAAATCACATGTTAATGTCGATCGCTTCAGCAAACTATATTTTTATTTGAGGTGCCTATAAATTTGAATTTGTTGAAAATTTTGAAAAAAAGGAAAACCTATAAACCTAGTCTTAAGTTGAGTCAATAACGTGCTAAAAAAATCATTGAGGTCGGAAAATATTTAGAAGTGGTTTATTTTTTCTCATTTTGTATGGACGAGTACGTAGTATTCCAAAGGTTTTCTTACCTTTAAGGCCTACGTCCGGCAGTGGACGTCTTTCGGTCACGTTATCCACGTTAATCCCCTAGCCTGATCCCCCAGGGGAATTAGCGGCAATTATTTTATATTCAACTAGGAAAAAATGATAATGTTCGGTTATGGCGCTTCGCCGGACGCTACCGCGTCACGCTCGCTTCGCTCGCTCGGCTCGCGCGCTGTAGGGTCGCAGTTCAACTAACAACCTAACCGTTTTTTTCCCCTGGGGGATCAGGCTAGGGGATTAAGGTGGACAACAGCCTTTCGGTAAATATGATGATGATGATGAGTCATTAATGTTGACAGTGTGATTTGTTTCCTGACTGCGGCAGAGCCGAAAGGAAGGAATATGATTTTAGGCGCCGTAGGTTCAGCGAAGTTAAGCGAACAGAGTTTTTGAAACAATATAATGCGTCTGTCTATAATAATATGGTTTCAAAAAAATACGAATAGTAATCTTGAGGCTTTTCTGCAGGGAAATCAGTGCTTCGAAACATGATTAAGCAAATTTCGATATAGAAAAAAATCACGAACATAGGTCTAAAACACACAAAAATACACTTAAAATATTGGTAACAAATTATGCACAAAAGGTATAAATATTAAAATTGCTTCTAAAAATCGGCAATATCATGTTTGAGGAAAATCAGTGATTACATTTTTATTTATTTAAACTATTTTAAACGGCCAAATAATTAAAATTAAAAAAAACATGATATCCGCGCTTCCGAGCACGCACTTCCATCTCGCCTACGCTTATGCTCAGTGAGAGGGAGAGAAGACCATGAACCTAAACGAAAGAATCATAGAATTAGCTCCTTACAAATCTACCCAAACACGTGTCTAAAAGCGCATGTTCGAGCTAAACGGCTGCCTGGCATCGTTTTGACACCCCGCCCCAATGGCAATGCCACCCATTATGTGGGGCCTGTTTGCGGTACTACTAAGACTTCTTTCGTTCGCTGCGCGAGCGTAAAGCAGGACATATAGAGGTTATGCCCGTTTCACACGAGGGCAGAACAGTGAGGCAGAACAGTAGGCAGCACAGTACTGCTACTGTTTGAACGCACAGAACAGTACTGTCTTGACAGTAACCAAGACAGAACAGTTAATAGCCCGCCGGTCTATTTTTCGGGGCAGTTGGCTTCCCCCACCACCTTTCTCGCTCGTCTGTCTTGGACTCGTGTCAACCCAAGGGCAGTCGTTTCGACTTTTCCGTGAAACGAAACTCTTTCTCTTACAAAACTGTTTTGAAAAACAGTTTCAAAAACAACTAGTTTCTCCATGCGTTGGCGCCGTCGCCGGTCGCCAAACGAAGTGAAACGAAAAAACGGATGAAACAGTTTACAGTGTTCGAGTTACGTTTTCACGTTTTGCATTGCAACCGTTGCGTGTGACCGTGCGATCGTTTTTATAAAAACAGTTTGTGTTTCTAGCCACAAACTGTTATTCCGTTATTGTACGAGAAACCGTTTTTGAAAACGCTTACGGGAAAAAACGCCCAGCTCTACAGTGCAGTCTAAAGAGCAGGGCAGTGGGTTACTGTTCTGCCTCACTGTTCTGCCCCCGTGCGAAATAGGCCTCACTTGGACTGTCTCGACTATCCTATAATCCTACATTTGAACGGCACTGTCCTCCCAAACTGTTCTGTCCCACTTTTCTGCCTCACTGTTCTGCCCTCGTGTGAAACGGGCACTACTTTAAAAAGCGAGACAATTTTGAAGGTTACATTTGCTTTCAACTAAGATCAGTCCTGTCTTTAAACCACCTCGCCCGTAGGTTACCCTATATTATTTTGTTTATAGTATTAGTAGGATAACCTACGGGTATATAGGTAGGTAGCTGAGTAGGTAGCTCGGTTTGGGCCGAAGAAACTTCGTCGCTGTTCCTGCATGGCTAATATCAGAGGACGGCCCGCGGCAAGATAGACTAACAAGATAGTATAGAATTGCATTTCTATAGTCTCTTGCTAACATATTGTCATTCAGATTTCACATTGAAACATATTTTTCAGATAATAATCTCAGTTGCACGTGTCACTATTTATTTACTTATTTATCTAAATCAGGCAACAAAGGCCCATATTACATGTATTTGTAATATCGGCCTTTGTTGCCTGATTTCAATAAATAAGTAAATAAATAGTGACACGTGCAAGCTGAGATTATTATCTGAAAAATATGAAACGCGCGGCGTACCCACTCCTTTCAATGGCAATATGGGCGCTAGCTATACCTAGGTATATCACGAGTTAATAAAACGAGAGGAATGGCGTCCCTAGAAATTAGTTGTACTCCAGGCAAAATACGGTTTTGAAGAACATTAATAATAGCGTTTTTTTTGTTGATTTCATTTTAAAATGTTATTCTAAGATGATTAATTCAAGAATCCGACAAACTTTCCACCCGGAAGTAATTATGTAGATTTAAATGAAGCATGCATTGTCTTTTTTTGTACGATTTATCTTGAATATTATAGAGCAAATGTAAATGAACCAAAATAAAGACAAAAATATTTATTAATATTTTTTCTGACTTTTCAGAAGCTAGTTAGTTTATCGTTTTTTTTATGTCTGAAATTTTGTCGGATTATGTCGCTGGGTAACTATTTAATTGATAATATATCCGTTACACATTAAAAATAAGCTATTATAAATTATTTCCAAATTTGACTTTTTTTCCATACGAGTTGTCAGTTCATTGACTGGACTATTGGTGCAAGTGCGAGCAGCGTTTGTATGAACTCGCACTAATCACTAATCAAAGTGTAAACATCTTATGTCCCAGCACGGTCGATTCAAATCGGCTCTCCATACAAAAGTAGTTTGGTTATCATTTTACGACTTGATAGACTAACATGAAAGTTTGTGAGCACAATAGTTATATTTAGATCGAAACCTAGTTTGAAATCTGAAACGCATTAAATATAGAGGCCTCGGCAGAGAAGACAACTTTGCACCATTCGGCGTCGAGACCCTCGGTCCGTGGGGTCCCAGTGCGTAAAAGTTATTTGCGGAAATCGCGAAACGTCTGTTTAACGTATCTAACTGGTGACCGAAGAGGCGGCTTTCTCGCGTAACAGCCTTATCACACTTGCGATTTCCAAGCGTATTTTGTATGAAGGCGATCACGCAGCGTGTTCGCCGCGACTGATAATTGTATAGAAAACACGCTCGCAAATCGCAAGTGTGATAAGGCTCTAACGCATCAGCATTGCAATTCAGCGACGAAATGCCGCCAGCACCCTCGGTACCAGTGATGTCACGAATGTCAGTTCTATTACATTCGCGAATGCAAATGCGAATATTTAGAATGCGAATGTGCGAATGCGAATGCGAACGCGAATATTAAGGAAGTACACTAAAAACCCGACGTACGTAATCACTTTTTAATAATTTTATTAATCACAAGCGTAAAAAGCAATCACAAGTCACTACACTACCCAAGTAAAAGTGCTTTCTATTGGTCAAAATTAATCACATGGTACGGGTTGGTGCGCTTTGCGCATGCGCGAGTCGGCGGCAGGCGGCCGGCGCGGGCGAAACACGCCACGACTTGCACATTCGCAAAACATTTCGCATCATTAGATGCGAATGCAAATGTTGATGCGAATATTTAAAATGATGCGAATGCGAGTGCGCATATTCGTAACATCCCTCCTCATCATCATCCGACGACCGGTTAGCCTAGTGGGTAGTGATTGCCTACGAAGCTGAAGGTCCTGGGTTCGAATCCCGGTAAGGGCAAATATTTGTGTGATGAGCATGAATATTTGTTTCTGAGTCATGGAAGTTTTGTATGTATTTAAGTATTTATATCTATTATATATATCGTCGTCTAGTACCCATAACACAAGCCGTAATGAGCTTACTGTGGGACTAGGTCGATTTGTGTAAGATTGTCCCCTAATATTTATTTATTTATTTATTTATCCCTACTCGGTACAATGCCTCAAGGGCCGTAGTCAACAAGGAACCATTATAGTTTCGCCATGTCCGTCTGGCCGTCCGTCCGTCCGTCCATCTACGGCTTAGCTCAGTAATAAGCTCTACTCAAACAGAGAAATAAAAGCTAGATTTTTTTTTGTTTTGGGGTACCTCCCCTACACCTAAAGTTGGGATGTATTTTTTTTTCTCGTTAATCCCATCGTTGGATAGATTGTTCAAAAATATTATGGGTATCTTAAAACGATTTTTCGAATTAGTGATTCGTTTGCGAGATATTGGGCTTTAAAGATCAAATTTTTGTTTTGTGCAACCCCCCCGCTAAATGGCTACTACTGGGAATGTGAAAAAAATAGTGGCAGTAGTAAGTAGGCATAACTAGTTACCGAATAATAGTCGACCAACTTAAAATGTACTTATTGTTAGAAAGGCCAACTTTCGTACAAATTCGGCCGACGACGGCAACGACGCAACCATTTAGTACTTTTAACTACGGAACCCTACACTGCGCGTGGCCCGATACGCACTTGGCCGATTTATAGATTTAACTTAGTTTTAATTTAATTTAGTTAATGTTAGTTATCATCTTGTAACTGTATACTTTAGAAAATAAATAGTTTTCCCGTTTCTGTTGGTAGAAATGGAAATTCCTGGGAGTATAGCGACCGTGGACTAGTAAGGGCTAGTATCCACCAGAGAAGTGCAGCGCTGTGTTTTCATATATTTTGCACCTCGAATGTTTTTGACTGCCGAGGTGTACTATAATAGGGGCGTAACGCCAATTAAAAACATTATATTAAGTATAACTTCTCGATACAAGATTAAAAATATTGTCAGACAAAATTAAATAATCACAAATTTATAAGTGTCCAAAGTTTTGAGAGGTTAATACTCTGTCCCTTTTCCGCAAAACGCACCTTCAAATGAAGCCTCCTCTCTCTAACAAGCAATATCAAAACGGTTGTAGTTTTGTAATTCTTTGAGATATCTGAATGGCATTTTCGACACTAGGCATTTGACTTCTTGCTTTTGGAGTAAGTAATAATATATTTTGAGTCTACACCCCTGTTGCTAAAATTAAAATTACGTTTCATATGCATTGCCTACCCCTTTTGGGAATACAGACGTGATTTTACTTTATATCCGTATAATATGCTCAAATAAATGCAATGTTCGATTCTAATCGTTTTGCTTCACGCCGTATATGTAGTTTGAATGGATAGAAATGGAATGTAAATGCATTGTTTTGAATTATATTGTACTAGCTTCTGCCCGCGACTGCGTCCGCGTGGAACTCGTTTATATCGTAGCTCCATACATTTGTTTACCCCTTTTTTCACCCTTTAAGGAGATGTTTTTCCGGATAAAAACTATCATATGTCCTTCCCCGGGACTTAAATTATCTCTATACCAAATTTCATCTGAATCTGTTCAGCGGTATAAGCGTGAAGAGGTAACAGACAGACCAGACACACTCGCATTTATGATACAAAATACGTAAAGAACGAATTAGGAAGTACATCTAGCGCCATCTAGTGACTAATAGAAATATTACATTTGGCAACGCTCATTTCACGCTGTTTGTTGGTCACCATAAAAGGTTTCATCCCCTTTTTCGTCCCCAAAAGGGATGAAATTTGACATAAATTATAGCCTACGTCCTATTCTGATATATCAGGTAGGTACTTACATCAATGGAAAGTTTCATAAAAAATCGTCCAGTAGTTTTTGAGATTAATTGGAACGTACATCCATCCATCCAAACATTTATAATATTAATACCTAGTCACCATCGCTATTCCAGGCAAGGCTAGGAGACGGCGTGCTCCATTCATACGAGCAACACGAGGACTCCGTGTACTGCGCCGAGTGGAGCTCCGCGGAGCCCTGGGGACCGATTATTGACTTTCGAACGCTCGAAAATCAAATAAAAGTAAATACGTTTGTAGTGTCAAAATGGCAGGCACTTACTTTCTACCAATAGAATTTAATACGAGTGGTCAATAAGTACCACTCGTTTTTAAATTTTCTATCGCTATTTCAAAATAGCATTTCATAATTTTTGACAGTTTTCGAGTGAAAGAGTCGAGCGCTCGAAAGTCAAAAATCGGTCCCCGGACCCTCGCCAGTCTCAGCTGCGAGTGCTGCGACGCGCGTTTGGTACTCAGTCAGGTGCCGCGTCACTTCAAATACAAGTTGCTCTTGTAACTAGTGCGCGAAACGTCCGCTAGATGTCACTGTTACAGCGGCTGAATCGCGCAAGCGAAATGTTGCCGTAATATGTATATAGGTTTTCTCGTGGACTTAAACAATTATTATATTATAAATAAAGTCAGTAATTATTGAGACGCATTCTCGCAAATTCCAGTGAGAATCACGCGTTAAATTACTGTTGTTCAGCTTAACTTAGTCCACATCTGTGTCCTAATCAGATCAGAACGGGCGTTAAAGGGGTTAGGTTGTGTAAAAATATTGTCATTTTTTTTAGATGAGCGGCCATTCGTTAAAGTTGTAGATTATGATAGATCTACTCGAAACAAACATACTCGTATTTTGTTACGAAATTTAATAACTACATTAAAATGCATCGGAGCCGAGATGTTTCAGATGTTTGCAATATATATTTTCACAGGTCATATTGAAAAGTTATAAACAAAACTTCAAACTTAAATATCTCGGCTCCGATAACAATATTAACGCGTTTAATTTTATATATCTATCTATGCGTATTAAGAGGTCCTCTAAACCAGGGGTCACCAAATGGCGGACCGCGGTCCGCATCCGGACCGCCGACCCGTTTTGTGCGGACCGCGAGTACACAGCAACTTGGACTACAGAGTAAGTAATTAAAAAAAAATGTATCCGCCCCCCGCATTTTTTTTTCTGTAAAATGTTGTGCGGACCGTGATGGTCATTTCATTTCTTAAAACGGACCCTGAGCGAAACTAATTGGTGACCTGCTCTAAACGATTATTAAAAAATCGGCCAAGTGCGTGTCGGGCCACGCGAAGTGTAGGGTTCCGTAGTTGCCTGTGTCTTAGTTACATCGACGTGCGGTGCGGCCGAATTTGTACGAAAATTGGCCTTTCCAAGTACACATTAAGTTGGTCGACTAATACTCGGTAACTACTTAATGCCTACTTGTCCGTGATAGTTTTCCTTTTAAATTCATTAAATGTACTACTAACACTTTTTTTTTCACATTTAGATGGCAGGAGGGGGGGGGGGGGGGATTGATATTAAAATATTTTAGGCGTAAACTTAATTATCGCTGTCCCAAACAAACTTCTGCCATCTTAAGGGATGATTTTCGAGATAAAAACTATCCTCAATCCTTCCAAGGGTCTCAAATTATCTCTATGCCAATGTTCATGTAATTCCGTTCTGGGTTTAGGCTAAAAATTGCCAAGTACACTTTGAAATGACCGTTTTTAAAAATACACATATTTTAAGTATTATCACTCGTTTCTAACTACTTAAATTGTTTGTTTTTCATTAAAGATTTTTATTTTGTTGACTAATCTACATTACCTAAAGTTTTTTTTTTGCCTAAATCCGTTAAGTAAGTAGTTTTAAATAATTACGTTAGTCCGTGCTGCCTGTATAGTTTTTAAAGTAAAATTATCATCTGCCAAAAGACGTAGAACTTTCCATCTTCATCCCCAGTCCCCATTTAACAGTGTTAGATAATAAATAATTTTGATTACCCAAAATTTACTTCTTAAATTAACAAAATAATCGTTTTAATCTAACAATACCTTCTTTTCGGTTTGTGAGCATCGCAGTTCCAACCTAACCTACTTTTCTGGTAGCTGTTCGGTTCTGTAAGGGTCGCAGTTCTAACTTAACCTAACCTACTTATCTGCGATCAGTAGGATTATGTGTTCTGCATTAATGGCTTACGAAATAGTATACCTACATATGTCTGACCGAAGAATTAAATTACTTCAAATAGTACTTGTTCCCCATACCTTCAAGCCCTTTTAACCTCCAACCTTAGAGTAAAAATATAAAAACGCAGTAATTGGTTTTGTAGTCCTTAACCGAAGTTACAGTTCCCTTATTTTTAAATTGTCTTGTTCCCCGTATAAATTTCCAACTCCTTTTAGCCCCTTTAGGGGTGAATCTCGTTTAACACCCAATATTTTTTTCTAGACTTCAAAGAAACAGTCTAAAACCGAAGTTACAAATCTCTTACTTTAAAAATGTATACGTGTATGTATGTATGTATGTATGTATGTATGTGTATGTATGTGTAATCATACAGACTTAAACCCCTTCAGGGATTAATTTGAAAAAACACTGAAATCAGTTTTCTAGTTTTTAAACAGTCTAAAACCGATGTTACAAATCTCTTACTTTAAAAATTTCTTACTCTCTATACAAACTTCGAACCCCCTTTTAACCCTCTTAGGAGATAAATAATAAAACGCTGAAATTTGTTTTGCAGTCTTTTAGCATACAGGCTAAGACATAAGTTTGACAGACAGACATAAGGAGTGTTTGTAAACACTTACTTTGAAATTTTCTTGCTCTCGATACAAACTTTTCACCCCTTTTTAACCCCCTTAGGGGCGGATTTGTCCAAAACGCTTAAAGTTCTTTCAAATAAGTAATCTGTCTACAAAGTTTTAAGTTTCTAGCTCAAAAGGAAAAGTTTCCCTCATACAAACTTTGCACTAAGTTTCAACTCTCCAGTTCAAAAATAATGTTTCCCCCATACAAACATTGCACCTCTATTTAACCCCCTTAGGGATGGAATTTTCTAAAACGCTGAAAGTACGTTTTTTGTATTTTAATAAGTAAATTTTCTACAAAGTTTCAAGTCTCTAGTTCAAAAAATAATGTTTCCCCCATACAAACATTGCACCCCTATTTAACCCCCTTAGGGGTGGAATTTCCATAAATCCCGTCTTATCCCTTGCCTACTTCATAAAAGGAAGTTCTGGTGTACATTTCTTCTAGTCCCAGTAGTTTCGGCTGTGCGTTGATGAATCAGTCAGGAAGTCTTCTTTTATTATATACAGGATGTTAACGGGGTCATGATCCGGAATGACAAAAAGCGAATAAGATGATCATACTGAACAACCTTTCCCATGGGACCAACCACGAAATCGCAAAAAAAAACCAGGTATTCCATACATTAACTCTCAATTAAATCGCAGTTAACTCACAGTTAACTCTTAATTGGCTCTTTTTTTTTGCGATTTCGTGGTTGGTCCCATGGGAAAGGTTGTTCAGTATGATCATCTTATTCGCTTTTTGTCATTCCGGATCATGACCCCGTTAACATCCTGTATACTTATAGATTTTAACATGGATGAATAGTGGCAGATTGGCTCATGCGTGCCGCTTTCAAATACACTATTTTTTGAAATGATGCGGCGTTGTTCGAAAAACATGAAAACTTATTTTTTTTTCTAATCGTTCATTAGTCCATCATGGCGTCGGTTCCTGACTTATAATCGTCATACCAGCCGAGTCGACTGCTGGACACAGGCCTCCCCCAAAGAGTGTCAAAGTGTCCGGCGCCACCCGCATCCAGCGGACTCCCGCGACCTTCACCAGGTCAACAGTCCACCCTGTTCGGGGTCTACTCTACCCAGTCCCACGCTGCGTCTGAGTTTTTGTGTGTCTGTCTGTATGTTTGAAGTGCTTGTATCATATTGTTTTCGCTTCTAGAACGTTCCAAACAACAATGTATCAGAACCGCGATTATTTGAGAATTTTTTGCTTATTTACCGCAAAAAATGTGCTTTTCCGATGTAGGTGAGAATGCAAGATCAGAATAATGTGGAGACGAGCGTCATGGTGACGTCATCACATCTATCTCGTAGCATCTGGAGTCTTTGGTGGAATGGCTTTATTACTAAACTATACTGTGCGGCTCCGCCTGCTATGCTAGTTGCAATATGCAAGGAACGCGGAGCCTTGGGATAAAAATATAGTATCAATAATAATCCATACAAACTATCACCCCCTTTAAAAACTATCCTGTGTACTTTCCCGGGACTCAAACTATCTCTATACCAAATTTAATCTAAATTAGTTCAACGGTTTAAGGGTGAAGAGGTAACACAGACACACTTTCGCATTTATAATATTAGTATGGATAACCATCTAGAAAATCCATACAAAAATCGGACGAGTACCTAATACTTCCCAAGATTCATACTACCCCGTAGGTACATACAAACTACAATTTCCCCGACATTTCCTGTTCATAATACATATTAGTATAGATGTGTAGTATAAACTTGCAAAATGTATTTGCTGCCGCGAATGTAAACATCCTTTTGGTTGTTTCAACCATGAGGCAGACCAGGGCACAGGGGAATGTCATCTGGGCCATATTTGGAGCAGCTGGTCCGCAAAAACCAGGTACTGGAAGACATGGTGTTCTAGCCCAACATCGTAGGAGAAATCAAATCGGCATGACTCCGATGGCTGGACACCTTGAGAGAATGCTGGCTACTGGCGGCGTAAGTGGAACATTGCGAACGAGAGTCTATCAAAAGTGTTTTAGTTAGTGGCTTTTTATGACTCGAGTTTGCAATATTCTTACGCCCGTGTTATACACAATGTTTTTCATCACATTTGCGAGGAAACAAATACATTTTAGATGAAATTCATACAAATCGTAATGGGGTCGTAGACAAACGTAACTTTGAACAGTTGCGTAAAGTTATGTTTACGGAGGTTTTTGGAGTGAAACCAACCTACTGAGAATTAATCATATGGTGCTGCATACACCTTGGGTGTTATTAAACATTTGTTCTAGATGTGAACGTAATTTTATGTGGGAAGTCGTAGCTATTTTTATTGCAATGTGGTCCGCCATGGTTTCAGCGATGGTTCCAACGGAAGACCAGCGCTGGCAATCGCCAGCACCATGCTGAGTCATATTTTTAACCGACTTCAAAAAAAACGAGTTCTCAATTCGGTTGTAATATATATTTTTTTCTATCATGTTTTTTTTTTCAATGTGACCTCACTCTCACCTCAGAACTCCGTCATTTATGAGCCGATTCTTACAAATACTTTTTTGTTTGAAAATATTAGGTATTATATGCTTCCAGGATGGTCCATTATACTTATCAAAAATTTAGTTGGATGATGGGATCTATGACGAATTGAGGGAACTCCTCAATTATATTAGGCACGCGTGTAGTGATTTTGGTATTTTCTATTAGAACTGGTGTATTTACAATTTTACACCCGGAAATCATAAATTTGGTGGATTGGAATTGATGATGAAGACCACACATGACTTATGGAATTCCTCAATTATGTACTTAAAAGTACAAAAGTACGTCACAGATTCTGATAAGATTCCGTTGAAATAGCAACTAATGACGTGCCAAAGGTGATTCTTGTGGAATCGACGGAAGTCCTCAAATATTATCGGGCCACATACAGCGATTGGGTTTTTTCCTCTAATAATCAACGCATTTGCTCTCGGAAATCAGTTCACGTGGTAAATTGGAAAATAAATGTGAAAATGTTCTCGTGGCTTGGCGGAGTACTAAATTGAAGTCAGTTAAAACTTCGTTTTTAAAGTAGATTATTATTCAATGTTTGTCGTTTTGACACACTCATTAATTTATAAATGATTTTCTATTCTATTCTGTATAGCCCGTGCTAACGGTAACTGTGATAACGTGCCGTAACGTCCAGTACGTGGTCGCCACTCGAGGACCTTTCCGCCCCAACGGCCATCGGTTCTACGTGCAATGTGCCTCGCCCATTGCTACTTAAGTTTAGCGATTCGTATGCCCTGTTACCTTGGTTCTGCTGCGGATAGCCTCATTTCTGATGCGATCACGCAGAGAAACTCCCAACAGCCCCCTCCATTGCCCTTTGCTGACTTTGAGCCTTATTCTTACACACTTCGACAAAGTTATATCACAGTTTAATCTCAATTTAGCGAAAACTAGTGAGCTCATGGTTATACGGGGAGGTAACATCTCTCCATAAACCTCGCGGTAGCTATTGTAGGATTATCGCTAAATAAACACGCCATACAAACATTCAGCCGGCTATCACAAGACGGCGTCTAGATCTAAGATACCATCCGTCTCTTTCCAATTAGAACGGTGAGAAAGAAACGGCTAGTATGTCGCCGGGACACTGCTCGCGGGCCGTACAGTGATAGCACAGTATACAAGAATAATGCAGTAGTTAATCAGAGGCCGTTTAGGAGCGTTCGTTACCTACCTACTTTCGCTCGATGCGCAGGGCTGTGTCACGTTTGTGGCTTGGCATACTATAATATTAATGTTGCTTTTAAGTATGCAAAGTATTTTTGTTACAGTTTAATAGACAATATTGTACACACAAAGTAATAATATTATAGATAGTTAGGTATGTGTTTTTAGTTTCCCACTTCATCTAATATTTTAATACCACTATCCTATTTTTTTTTTTTTTTTTTTAAGTTCCAAATAATGTTATCGCAGAAAATAATGTTATTTATACCTAAAATATTTCCTAGTAAGTATAATAGTTGCTAAACTGCACTAGGTTGGTAGGTGCTTAGTTACAAGCCTATTCGGCTCCTTTTGATATCGTGGCACTGGCGGCTCGCTGTCTTCATACCTACGAGGCGGCTTCCTTTGACGTAGCGAGTGAGAGCGAGCGAACACGGCAACGGCGCGTCCCCGATTGAAGCATTGCATTGTCCATCATTCCCGGAGGCTATGTGTGTGTACCGAACACGCGCGCATGTGTGCAGGCCGGCCGTGCGATGTACTTTTGTTCGAAGATTATTTACTGTTCTATACTGTGGTGATAGCCTGGCAGAAGAAAGTAGCGGCGAGATAAACGAGTGACGTAATGCTTGCTCTGTAGGCGCCGCGCTGTTATCAGCATGTTTAGATAGTAGGTACACACGGTGGAAGGTCGAACTAACACGGTGCAATATATGGTGTTAGGCGCAGGTCACACAACGGCACAGACAAGAATCGGTTTACGGTCTCCCCCGCCCGTCGTAGGTGACTAAAGGGAGTTATCGGGGTCGCCGTGATCTGGTGGGGGTCGGGGCACTCGCCCCCAAGAACCCCAGGGAAGGCGACAACATCTCTTTGCTCTAGGACGAGGCGAGTGTGGCGAGGCGCGAGGGGTCTATTGCGTTCAGCATCAGCACGAGATCCTGGAGGCCCCTGCATGAGAGCGCAGATGTAGGGCACCGTGGAGTTTGTAGTGGATAGAAATACCACATAACCCAGTCATACCCCGGTTTGTATGTACTCTTCACGAGAAAAAAAGACGCAATACCAAGGGCGGTTCACTCCGTGATTTCGTCGCGCCGCTACTACTTAAGTACTTAAATGGCCCTACGGGTCGGGCCGGTTTGTTAGCGCTGCCCGGCACGCACGCGTTTTATCGCAGAGCGTTGCATGCGATAAAGGGATGATACGTTTAGGCCGTTCGGCATAAGTACCCAAATAGGGTATTTGTTAACAGAGAAACTTTTGTACGTAGTTTTTTATGTGGCGGTAGGGCGCGACCTTTTTATCTGGAGGCCGTGGGTTCGAATCCCGGCTCATGCCGCTGGGTTTTTCCAAAAACCTATACACGAAATATCATTCAATATTTAACGGTTTTCGGTGAAGTAAATCGTCATGAGGAAATGTAAAACCCAATAAGGTCTACTTTTCTGGGTTGGAAGGTCCGACGGCAGTCGCTTTCCTAAAACTAGTGCCAACGCCAAATGTTATAATTAGTGGTAGCAAAGCGGACCCCGCGGGCTCGTGTAGGTCACTGTCATGAAAACCCTAGGAAAGGGGTCGGCAAGTAGTTTTAGGTGGGGTCCGAAAATTGTTTAAAAAATGTATTGAGGTCCAGTAAAAAAAACTGATAATGATTAGGTATAAGTAATATTTTTTTCTCAATCACGCAATGAAATATTGACGTTGTGTTCTATATAATGGGCTTCGAAGTGTCACGTTTCGGGCGCAGCGAGACGAGAGACCCGTAATGGCAGGACCCTTGCCCTAGGAGAATGATCAGGCGCAATGGACATATACCTAGAAGCGTGGGGCGAGTGAGGCGCACGCGCAGCGTGTCTTCAGAGGTAAATGTACCCGTGTAGGCAGTCCCAATGATCCACGTCGACTGTATGTGTAGGTATCTCTATCTCTTTTTAACCCACGTGTAAATACTGGGTAATGGTCGTATATGCTATACATATAACAACCTAGTTTAGCAAAATGCCGTTAAAATTCGTTAATCTTTATCTGTCACTTTGACACTTGTGTTTATATGAAAGGGACAAAACACTTTTTTCATCACACTTGCTCGAAAAGGGCTTCATAATGCGCAGACATACCGAGCTGTAATAGCTTGTGTTACGCCCACGGGCGTAATGGTTTTTTTCTTAAATTGTATCTGTCACTCATGCGGCAGTTACAAAGCAAAGAGGTTTTATATGAAAACGTATTTATAAATAAATTTAAACTTAAAAAACTACTTAAACATGTTTAACTGAATTATTCACAGATTTAATATGTAGTTATTTAGTGTCCATGTAAAATGTTTTTAAGTGTTTTCAAATCTTTGCCATACGCGCCTCACGTCAAATTCAACAAAATGGACGATTGACATGTTGCAGTTTTTATTACGATTTGTATTCATTTCATCTAAAATGTATTTGTTTCCTCGCAAATGTGATGAAAAACATTGTGTATAACACGGGCGTAAGAATATTGCAAACTCGAGTCATCAAAAGCCTCTCTTCTGATACTCTTGTTCGCAATATTCCACTTACGCCCCTCTATAAACAATGTACTATTATTTATCAGAGGCATTTTAAGTTTTATGATTAAGATGGTGTAAGGGTGGGTTGCAAACCGTCTGTAATCGTAAGCGGTGTTAAAATCGGAATGTATGGAAAGTTTGACAAGTTTGTATGGGATGACAGCTGCCCGCGCCATATTTAACGTTGATCGGTCAGTAATTCGTAAGTCTACTCACCCTGAGAGTCATAAAGTCACACACCTCCTCTTTATAATGTAGAAGTTGCCAGTGCGGCTCCCCCTGCGTAATACTAAGAACGCGAGATGCCCCGGGATAAAATATATCGAGTCTATTCCGAAGGTGTTGTTACACCCTGTATAGAATGGTATACAGGGTGTAAGGGACATCACAACGAAAGCTGAAACTATAGTTTCAAACCGTTATCGTAAATTGAAATCAAGTGTTTTTCTCTAGAATCTCCAGCAAAAAAGACCAACCCAATATGAGGTACAGCACAACTTGCTGACAAGTCGCTTTGCGCGCGACTGCGCGTCTCCTGTCTCACTCGCACCTTGCAAATTAGAAAGAGGAGGGTAGATCTTTCTCGACTCGCGTCGCGGCGCGGCGTCAGTTGTGCTAGACCGGGTCGAGTTCGGCAATAGTCAAATCAATCACTTTTCATGAAACGTCAAAAACTCTGTCACAACAAAGTGACGTCACGATTTTCCATGTTCAAACAGCGTCCATATTTAGACCTGTACCACAGAATAGATAACAGTTGCCTGTACCCACTTGTACCCCATTACAAAAATCTTTCCAATAACAAAATTAAGTTGAAGCTTGATGTTTTCCGGTACTTGGGCCAAACCGACCCCGTATCATGGTCGGCCTTAGCACACGATAAGTGATAGGATAGAACGTCCGTCATTGGCTGACACCGTTCGATAGAACGAGACGACGCTCCTATCTTGTCACTTATCGCGTGATAAGGCCGACCATGATACGGGGTCTGGTCGCCTTCCAATGGGGCGACCCAGGTATCGCTGGGGGGATAGCGTCATCTTTAAGCTGAAAGCTGGCAGGGAGTTGCGTAGGACGAGGATACCTAAGTGGCGTGGTCTCGTCTTGGACCCTTCGGCCGCCTACGAAACCGACGCTACGTAACCAATCGAAGAACCAATTGCGATCGAAGATTTTTTCTTCCTTGTTGGAAACCTGTTACGGTCGCAAAACACTAGGTAGGTAGGTTAGGTTCGTCAGGTATCTTCAGATGCCCGAAGGGCAAATAGAACAGGAATAGAAGCCCTGGGGCTCCGTCGGCACTGTCGAGTCGATACGAAAATAAATGTTGTAACTAGTTTCGTGCAAAGAATAAAAATTCTTTGATAGTGACTGATACGAACTTGTGGTTTCGTACGCGGCCGAAGAGGTTTCGGAGGCCAAGTCCCGTTTTGGATCACAGAGCCAAAATATTTAGATGTTCTCCGAGTGTTTACATCAGTTTTGTTTATTGGTAATGTAAACGGCCTATTACATCTCCGGATATACCTACATGCTGAAATTAAATTTGTGATACAAAATGTGAACCTATCCATAATTCTGAGCAACTACTATGGGACCAACTTTGTGATTTACCAAAAAAAAACACCTGTTCATACATTTTCGTCAGTCTAAAATGAGCAAAGTTCATGAAATAGGTACTTAGTTGCCAGCCATAATAACACTACTACTTGCTCTGTAGTAGTGTTGTGTTCCTGGAGGTGAGCAAGGTCGCCAGAGCTCCCGAGGATGCGTTGTGTTAAGAGCGAGGGAATTTGTTCCTTCAGCTCTCAACACAGCGAATCCTCAAACTTATCAAGGGTCGGCAACGCCCATGTTACTCCTTTGGAGTTGCATGCGTCTATAGGCTGCGGTGTCCGCTTACCATCAGGCGGACCGTACGCTTGTTTGCCACCGTCGTTGTATTAAAAAAAAAAAATGTATTTTTTGGCATAACACAAAGTTGGTCCCATAGTAAAAGTTGCTCAGAATCATGGATAGATTCACATTTTGCTATTTTGTATCACGAATTTAACTTCAGCCTGTATGTTATGCATTTTTCATTTCTTCAAATCGTATAATACTTTGCCACACAACAGTTTTCCTGTTTACTCGCTATGAGCATCGCAAGATTTTCAGTGTCACTGCAACATTACTAGAATTGCAATATTAATTATATTAAAAAATAAGACAATTGCATTACATTATTATATAGTCTTATTTGTTTTCCCTATACATATTTAGACAGTCCCTGCGGTTGAGGTAATTCTAAGTAACCGAAGAAAAGATTTATATGACCACAATGCCTTACTAAAATACGTTAAATTTGAAACCTAACACAGGGGAATAAGTCTCAAAATGTATAGCCGTAAGGTATTCAACCTTAGAAAGACGACGACGATTCGCTGAACTGTATTCGGGTAAGTATTAGGACGAAAGCGTCTCGAGAAATCTTGTTTTCCTCAACGGCGGTTAGAAATTTTGAATCTAAAGTCCCCAACGCGGTAGACTCGAGGTAGCTCTCCACACAAAAGTAGGTTGGTTCTCCTTAAAAAAGGCACGCTGGAATAACATGAAACTTTGTGTACACAATGGGATACTTATCCGCCATACTTAGGTCGAAAACTTGTTTATAAATTATTTAATCTGTAGACTCGAGCGCCCTCGCCACCGTTAAATGAAACTGCAGTAGTGGCATTTTTAACCGACTTCAAAAAAAAGGAGGTTCTCAATTGGGTTTTTTTTTTTTTTTTTTTTTTTTTCAATGTTTGTTACCTCAGAACTCCGTCATTGATGAGCCGATTCGAATTTTTTTTTTTTTTGTTTGTAAGCATATGCATCCAGGTGGGTCCCATTTTTTTTTTAATTTAGTTGGATGATGGGATCTATGAGGAATTGAGAGAACTCCTCAATTATATTAGGCACGCGTGTAGTATTTTCTATTATATCTCGTGTATTTACATCCGGAAATCATAAATTAAAATACAACTAGTACAACGTCATACGCATAACTAGTTAACGAGTAATAGTAGTTCAACTTAAAAAAAAGCGGCCAAGTGCGTGTCGGACCACGCACAACGAGGGTTCCGTGCCTATAAAAAAGGTCGGTTATGGCACTTACGTCCTTTTCTTTAAGGAAGGCAGTTTTTTAGAAATATCTCAAAAACCTGTGAAACGATCTTGTTCGAAACAATTTTCGCTGAAAGAATTTAATAAGCCCTATGAGCCTGATTTTTTTCATATTATTAAAATACACGGTTCAAAAATTAGAGGGGGGGGGGGGGGGGGGACACAATTTTAGTGACTTTCGAGGCGATTATCTCCGACTCTATTCACTTAATCAATAAAATTGCTGAGAAACCTTACGTTTCTTTTGAAAGGCCTATCGATTGATGTGCCACACGTGGGCTTGCAAAGAAAATTTTTTTTTTTACTTTCAGTTTTATGTATGGAGTGCACCCCTAAAACATTTTTTTTATTAAATTAATTACAAAACTATGTAGCGGTTAACAAAATACACCTATCCTCAAAATACACCTTGTAGTTTTCGAGTAAAATGCCTGTGACATACGGACGGACAGACAGACAGACAGACAGACAGACATGACGAATCTATAAGGGTTCCGTTTTTTGCCATTTGGCTACGGAACCCTAAAAATGAACTAGTATAGACCAAATTTCTTACAATATAAGTAAGTAAGTAAGTACGTATCTTTATTCGCATAAGACAGAGTACAGTACAAGAAAATACAAATAAGAATCCTTTTTACTGGCATGGTGACAAAGGAAGAAACTTCATCAAGTAAAACGGCGGTGTTAGCCTATTAAGTTATTAATAAAATTTACCTGTAATAATTTACTTTAAAAACAAAGTTTTAACCGACTTCAATTTAGTACTCCGCCAAGCCACGAGAGCATTTCCACATTTATTTTTCAATTTACCACATGAACTGATTTCCGAGAGCAAATGCGTTGATTATTAGAAAAAAAAACCGAATCGCTGTATGTGGCCCGATAATATTTGAGGACTTCCGTCGATTCCACAAGCATCACCTTTGGCACTTCATTAGTTGCTTTTTCAACGGAATCTTATCACAATCTGTGATATACTTTTTTACTTTTAAGTACTTAAATAATTTAGGAATTCCATAAGTCATGTATGTGGCCTTCATCATCAATTCAACTTCACCAAATTTATGATTTCCGGGTGTAAATACACAAGTTTGTATAATAGAAAATACCAAAATCACTACACGCGTGCCTGATATAATTGAGGAGTTCCCTCAATTCCTCATGGAACCCATCATACAACAGATTTTGAAAAAAATGGGACGCACCTGGAAGCATATACTTACAAATAAAAAAAAAATTGTACGAATCGGCTCTTCAATCAATCGCTCATAAAAAAAATCCAACCGAATTGTGAACCTCCTTCTTTTTTTTGAAGGCGGTTAAAAATGATCAATAATGACGTATTTTCTTGAAAAGGGATTAAGAATGTAGTCAAATGGATAAAAAAGCACAAGAGGTTAAATAATCACAAAGTTATAAGTGTCCAAAGTTTTAAGACGGGGTATGTTGTTCCTTTTCCGCAAAACACACTTTCATATTAAACGATTGTCAGTGGGTCGTTCTTCTTTTTTACCGACAATAGCCTGTCCCTTGCCTTACCCATATTCTGCTAGTCATTAGAGTATTGGTTGTAATGTTTTATTCATAAATGTACCTCGTTGTTCCTTATTAATTACTAATTTTGTACCTGATCATTGTTAATTTTCTCGAACCTGTAACTCTTTTATAAACTTCTAAAAATGCGTTTAGTAGTTTTTGTGATCGGAAAAACTTAAGCAACATCATTATTCTACTGTGATTTTTTTCCACAAAAACGTGTACAGCATATGCCATCTAGTGACGGGTAGATAAACTTGTGGTACTTAGGGTTTCTTAATACAAACTTTCAACCAAGTTTTAATCCCTTTAAAAGATGAATTTTCAAGAACCTAAAAATTTGTTTTCTTGTGTTTTAATATGGAATCATATTACAAAGTTTCAAGTCACTAGCTCAAAAAATTATCATTCTTCAAACTTTTCGACCCATTTTTGACCCCCTTAGGGTGTGAACTGGAGAAAACGCTGAATTTTTTTTTCTTGTAGTTCATTAAATAACCCTTTTACAAAGTTTCAAGTCTACCTTAAAAAACAAAATTTCCATACAATGTTTCGAACTTCATATCACCCTCTGAAGAAATTATGTCCTATTCTGAGGTCTAAAATACAATATTAGAAAGTTTCATCAAAATCGGGTCAATAATTATTGCTATATTTTGCCCCTAAAAATATACTGGTTGTCATCGCCGCCACGGGGCGTCCACTTGACAACAAAAGATGGCGCTGTTACGTATACACGACTTCATCCAATCGGCTATCCTCAAATTTGGTCTGCGGGTCACCTTAACTCCATCAAACTTTATTAATACGTTCATATGGTTTGACGGAGTTTAGGCGCCGACAAAAAACTGGAGAATGACCTACTAAGGCCAGAATATACATGAAAATTGGTGATGTTCTGCAACGCGCTATTGAAATTTTTAATTTATGTCGTATAAATACAATTTCCTTCAGGATCTTCGTAATATGTCTCTCTGACAACATCCACAAGTTTTCACATTTATAATGTTAGTGTGATTTTTTAGTAGAATCCTGTGACAGATAAGTCGAAGTGCGGTCCTCGGGCCACACTGTCATTTACTAAAAACTAAATAAGAGGAAAAATACTTTATTTTCATTAAAGGAAACATTACATAATGCCAATAAAAAATACAACTTTCTTTTATTTTCGCTCGGTAACCGGGAAGCGACTATCCACCATTGACCATATTCATACTATTTGGCATACATATAGATTATAAATAATTTATAATACTTAAAGCATTCGATTCACTGAAACATAAGCACATTTGGGAAGCCCTGAGATGTCAAGGGGTCTCGCCAAAATCATCGTCATCCTCGTCATATCAGCCGAAAGACGTCCACTGCTCGCCAAAATACATAAGGATAATTAAGGCGGTGCATTGGAAATTATCGCGTGCTTTGAAACGCCGTTCTGACTTGATTAAGAAACAATAAGGTCTGATTTTCAGATATGATTCTTGACTATATGATTGTTCATCTGATTTTAGATTGCTTCAATTTTCCTTGATAGAAAAAAATCCGAAGTTGGGTCTGTATTTTTCTTTTTTTACTCAGCCTACTCAAACGATACATTATTTTACGACACAATCAAGTAAATACTATAGTATTTTATCTCATCTAAAATCTCACTTTATGAAATTTTAATAAACCGTCACTAAGTTAGGTATTTATCGAAATTTGTCCAAAACAGCGATTCCCGAAGAGTGTTACATCTCTTTTTCTCGTGGGCGGAAGGCATCAGCGTGTCTCTGTCTAGGGGGCGTGTACGACTCAAATCAAGGCATCCCCTTAAAGATATCTATAAGAACTCCACAGCTTAGGTAAAAACAGAAAAGGTAGGAGAAGAATTCAAGATAAAGAAAGGCGTCAAACAAGGAGACCCACTTTCACCCAAGTCGTTCTCTTCTGTGTTGGAGCATATATTCAGGAGGATGGACTGGGACGCTTACGGTTTAAACGTAAATGGTGATAAACTAAACCACTTAAGATTTGCAGATGACTTGATCCTGTTATGTGAAACACCAGAAATCCTAGAAGTTATGGTTCAGCAGTTAGCAGAGACAAGTGAACAAGTGGGGCTCACAATGAACCCTGGAAAAACCAAATTAATGACTAATGAACCTCAAAAACCAATACAAGTTAACAACAACACAATAGAATATGTATTTAGATCAGTACACTTAAGTACTTAGGATAAATAATTTCACCAGAGGATCAAATTCAAAAGGAAATAGAAACCAGAATAAGTAACTCGTGGAAAAGATATTGGTTGTTAAAAGAAGTAATGAAGAACCCATTGTCAATGAAGGATAAAAAGAAAGTCTTTAATAGTGTATATTAGGTATTGCCATGCCTTACGTACGGGTGTCAAACATGGGCCTTAACAGAAAAACAAAGGAAAGCTATGAAAGTGTGCCAAAATCGGGAGAGAAGTATGCTAAACATCAAATTGAAGGATAAAGTGAAACTAACACATATCAGAAAAATGACAGGTGTAACTGATATCACATACACAGTAAAGAAACTGAAATGGAAGTGGACTGGGCACACAATTCGTAGCCGAAAAGCGAAATGGTCTAAGGACATCACTGTTTGGTAACCCCGTGACGGGAAAAAGAGAAAGGCAAGGCAAAGATAAAGATGGGAGGATGAAATTAGAGAAATGGCTGGACCATTATGGAGAAGAAAAGCCGTAGACAAAAAATTATGGCAAATTCTAGGGGAGGCCTTTGCCAAAAGGGAGACTGTCACAAATGAAAGCATCCCGGATGTCAGAACCACAAATTAGAATAAGTGATATGTAAAAGTTAGTAATAAAGGCTCTATTTATTTATTTAAACCGTGAATTACTTCGCTAAAAATGTATGACATTGTCGGTAAAAAAGAAGAACGACCCATTTACCTACTATGACAGTCGAGGATCGTGACGTTACGATCTGCTAGCGTTTTCTCTCTCTAACAAGCATCATTAAAACGGTTGTAGCTTCGTAAAGCCAGCTGTACACATTGGGCCAACGTTGGCGCGTGAGCAGATGCAGCTATACGTTAGAGGAAGAGGGCTTTATATCGTTCTCATGCGTTTGCATAGCTGCATCCTGCTCACGCGCCAACGTTGGCCCAATGTGCACAGCCGGCATAATGTTTTTGCGTTTGAGTTGTTTTGGTTTTGACATATTTGAATGGTGTTTTCGTCATTCGGCATTTTTTTTAGGGTTCCGTAGTCGACTAGGAACCCTTATAGTTTCGCTTTGTCTGTCCGTCCGTCCGCGGATAATCTCAGTAACCGTTAGCACTAGAAAGCTGAAATTTGGTACTAATATGTATATCAATCAAGTTGACAGTGGTAAAATAAAAAGTGTTTTTTATTTTATTTTATTAGTGTACCTCCCCTATACGTAACGTGGGGAGTGTTTTTTTTTTCATTTCAACCCTAACGTGTGATATATTGTTGGATAGGGATTTAAACATGAATAGGGGTTTGCTAAAATTTTTTTTTGATAATATTAATATTTTCGGAGATAATCGCTCCAGAAGTAAAAAAAAATGTGTCCCCCCCCCTCTAACTTTTGAACCATAAGTTTTAAAAATATCAAAAAAATCTCAAAAGTAGAACTTTATAAAAACTTTCTAGGAATATTATTTTGAACTTGATAGGTTGAATAGTTTATGAAAAAAATTACAAAATAATTTCTGGACGAAAAACTACGGAACCCTACACTGAGCGTGGCCCGACACGCTCTTGGCCGGTTTTTTTTCCATATAGGTATTTCTAATGATATGATATTTTAAAATAAGCCCACAGCTTATATCATTATGTCTACTTAAAATTATTAGTTTAAGTAAACTTTTACTGGTACCAGTGTTGCCGTTTAATGTTGTCAAATGTTCGTCAACTGTAGTACGGTCATAAATACGTTTACACTTTTGCACCTTATTGCCTTGTAATAAGGTGCAAAAGTGTAAACATATTTATGACCTCGACTGTACATATCTCCCCCACGGGACAGGCATGTGGGGGTCAGTATTATTGTAATAGATTAAGTATGTTTTGAGAAATAAACTAATTAACCGTTGAAGGTTTAGGTTTTAGTTTTAGGGTTCTGTGATTTATGCTAAACTGGGTAAGGAAAGGAAATTCACTCACGAAAAGTGATCTGTTCTCAAGGCTTGACGAAATCGGACAATAGAATGAATTAATGAAGGTAACGAAAGGTGAATGTATGTAAATAAGGTTAGGACTACAAGGGTTGGCACAGACGTGTGTATAAGGCTGTGGCTACACGTCTGTGATGATGTGTGCTCGATGGCTGTGCTACAACTATTTGTATTTGATGTAATAAAATATTTTGAGTCTACCTATATCTACACCCGTATTGCAGCTCGGAAGTGCGCCACATTGAGCCAAAGGGGCAACAGTGACCGGATTTTTAAATTTGGAATGCAAAATGCATGCGTCATAGTGACCCCGGGTTAGTCTCAGGAAGCGTATGAATCTTATGATGCATTTAAACACTAATCACTTCAGATTTTTCCAGTGGAACTCTAACTTTCAAAACAGCGTATCTGTCACAACGGTTTCAACTACAGACGACGTTGTTTAAATAATCGGAGCGGTCGTGACCATTTACCTGGGGTTTTTATAGCACAATCGACCGGACTAAGTATTTGTTCGTGGTAATTGTGATGAATTGTTAGTATAGGTAATACATAACATAATCGGTAGCAAAGATTAGTGCTTATGGAAAAACTAGCTTCCGCTCACGACTTTGCGCAGAACACCATCATCATATCAGCCGAAGACGTCCACTGCTGGGCATAGGCCTCCCCCAAAGAGTGCCACAATGACCGGTCCACCGTCCGCATCCAGCGGACTCCCGCGACCTTTACCAGGTCATCAGTACACCTGCGCCGTGGTCGCCACTCGAGAACCTTGCCGCCCCAACGGCCATCGGTTCTACGTGCAATGCGCCCCGCCCACTGCCACTTAAGTTTAGCGGTTACCTTCGGTTAAGTTTTATGAATAAGGGGTTAGTATGAAAGTTGTCCTTAAGGGTCGCCTGGACGCTTGACTCTCCATACAAACGTAAATTGGTTCTCATTTCAAAACGGCATGCTGGAATAACACGAAACTTTCTATAGACAACTAGGATCCGCTATATCTGGGTCGGAAACTAAATATAAAATAATTACGGGAGTCAGAAAATGAGTGAGTATGAGTATGAATATGAGTAAAGTTTTAATGTTAATATCGACTCCATAGTTTTTTTTCGTCTTACCGTGCGATGGGAAATCCGAGCCCTGATTATAATGTAGGTATAGCAATTTAAACTAGTTTCTGACCTAGACATGGCGGATTTCATTGCGTATACAAAGTTTCACGTTATACCAAAATGCCGTTTTAAAATGTGAACCAAAATACGTTTGTATGGAGAGTGGACTTTAGTCGACCGTGATGGGGACTCTTAAGTACCTAACCTCGAAGAGGGCAATTTAAACCAAACATATAAGCTTTATTATAACATTTAACTAAACTACGACATCCCTTAATCACCAAACGATTCCTTCAAATTGTACCCTATCACCAGACCCTAAGGTGTCAATTGCAAACACAACCAACCCACATACGAGCTTGCGTGCATCACCTTCATATTGTCCAAGCCCCTCAGATACAACTTATTAGCATGCTCATATCAATCCCTCACAAGCAAAGAGCCTTATTGTCACAGGTAGTTATTTCTAAACACGACTTTATCTTAATGGTATAGAGTTGATTTTAGAACGAATGGTTATTCGACTTGGTTCTATTTGGTTCTGTGGTTCACTTGTAATCGCAAGGAAGGCTGCATTGTATTCGAGTCGCGTAGAGATTTGTATAATTCGAGCGCCGCGCATGCGCAGCATGGTGAACTGAGTGGTAGGTTAGATTAGCTTCCTGGTTTGAGACCTAGAAATCTGGTTTACATTTTAGCCTTTACTTACATATGATATAAACACTTTAAAAGCAACGTTTTAACCGACTTCAACAGGGGTGTAACCTCAAAATTTAAAATTATTCCAAAATAAAGAAGGCAAAAAAGTATGTTAATGACGAAAATCGAAGCTACAACCGTTGCTTGTTAGAGAGAGAAAACGCTAGCAGATCGTGACGTCCCGAACTGCGAGCGTCACATACGTAGTACTTAGCAAATAACAATCGTTTCATATATGAAGGCGCGTTTTGCGAAAAGAGACAGAACATACCCCCCTCTTCAAACTTTGGATAAACAAAACTTTGCGATTATTTAACCTCTCGCTTTACTTTTTTTTTCCATTGACAATATTTTTAATCCTGTTTCGGGAAAAATCGACATTATTTGGTTATCTTATTTGGTGTCTACAGTCTACACCCCTATTTAGTACCCCGTCAAGCCACATAGACGAGCATTTCCACATAAACTGCTTTCCGAGAGCCAAAACCTTGATTATTGCAGAAAAAACCCCAATCGCTGGGCTTACAACATTTGCAGTTCCCTCGATTTGTCCAGGATCCTATGACCATGGGACCCTTTCAAACGTAAATTATATTTTTGTTAATCCGTCCGGGCGTCTTGGAATAATCGGGGAACATAGGTAAATATTCCGACGAATTGAGAACCTTCTCCATTTTCGAAGTCGGTTAACAATGGTAGAGGTTAGGTAGAGGTACTATTATATAAAGAGGATACAGGAACATATGTGAGGTTATGGGTTTGTAGGTCCGTCGGTTTTTGGCAACTTTATTTCCGTGAGTTGTGAAGAGTGGAATTGTGTAGTAACCGATGGGCTATCAATCAATCACAGTAATGTCTAATTAGTTCTACAATTCCTTAAATTGGAGCTGGATATTGAATATCATATTCTCTGCCTTTTTGGAAAGACAGTGAGTTTATGTTTGTATGTATGTACGGTCGAGGTCATAAATACGTTTACACTTTTGCACCTTATTGCCTTGTAATAAGGTGCAAAAGTTTAAACATATTTATGACCTCGACTGTACCTTAATTAATTAAAACCTTAATACGGTAGGTAGTCAGGTCCGCTAAAAATACAAAGAGTGCAAGCAATGCTACAAGATAAAACACGTATCTTATGTCAATCCTGCACGGCAATCTCAAGATGGCCCGCGAGCCATGTCGCGGCGAGATAGACTTACCGTCTCCTTCTAATTAGAACGCTTAGAAAGGGAGGGATAGTCTATGTCGCAGCGACATAGCTCGCGGGCCGTTCTGTGATATCCGTGCTAGGTCCAAGCTATAATATGGTGCAAGAATTAATAATCGGATGAATCGTTCCGGAGATTACCCCCTACACACACACTTACAAAGCTACAAAAACACCTCTTTATAAGATTAGTATAGTTAATACCTACAGCGTACTTACTATGCGAAGAAAGAACAAAGGAAACAATTAAACTACACGTTTCATTCCAATGGAAGTGTTCGCTAAGTACTTGTTTACCTACTAAGTAATTAACTATTTGCATGTGATTCATTAAATCACGGTTTTTATCTCAGGCGAAGTATGCTCTTGAAGGACGTAAACGACCGGTTAGCCCAGTGGGTAGTGACGCTGCCTGCGAAGCTAAAGGTCCTGGGTTCGAATCCCGGTAAGGGCAAATATTTGTGTGATGAACATGAATATTTGTTTCTGAGTCATGGATGTTTTCTATGTATTTAAGTATTTCTATCTATTAAATATATCGTCGTCTAGTACCCATAGCCTTATTGAGCTTACTATGGGACTAGGTCGATTTGTGTAAGATTTTCCCCTAATATAAAAAAAAAAAAAAAAAACAATCTGATTTGAAAATGAAACACTTATATCATCATCCTCCTAGCGTTATGCCCGGTTGTGCCCTAAACGAGCCTGCATGAGGTCCGCATTGACCTAATCCCAAGATTACGCATGCTTTACGAAAGCAACTGCCATCTGACCTTCCAACCCAGATGGAAAACTAGACCTTATTGGGATTACACCTGTTTCCTCACGATGTCAATCCACAAGGTGGACTGTCGACCTGGTAAAGGCCGCTGGTTGCGCAGGACCGGTCATTGTGCCACTCTTTGGGGGAGGCATATGTCCAGCAGTGGACGTCTTTCGGCTGATATGACGATGATTCAATCCAGAATGATTACGAGTATATTGAATACATTAGAACATGACGGCAGACCTTAGAGAAACCAAGCGAAACGACATTATATTGCAATTTACACGATTGTTTAACTTGAGAAGTTAATTTGGCATTGTTGAATGTCACCGTGGGTATTTGTACCTCACTAGCGTATTCAACCGTTGCTGCAAGCCTGCCCTACTATTATGTAACTTAAAACCTCACCTCACCATTACCCACAAATATATCTTGACGCCTCGATTCGTATAACTATGCGTAGGTAGAGGTCCTGTTTCGTTAGGCGTGTGAGGTGTCTCAGTAGCGCCCTGCACCGCTATCGCAGGGTGGCCCGCGAGCTTTGTCGCGGCGAGATAAACTATCCGTCTCTTTGTAAGTGTTCTGATTAGAAAAAGAAGTAGTCTATCTGGCCGCGACATAGCTCGCGCGTCGTCATGTGCTAACCGCACTTGTTTTAAACCATTTTTTAAAACGGAACAAGCGCGATTTGTACTAGCCCACCGAGGGCTCTGTACAAAATGCCTGCTACCTCGATTATTGATTAGAAACTTTAAATAAAGGCTATATTTTTTATGATTGAATTACAAATGTATAATTTCAGATTTACCCTGTAGGTACTTGTTTATATTACTTGGCAAATTTCATAGCCTACACATTTTGATTCCCTTCCCGTGAAAGTGTCGAAATAAGTATACGTTTTTTGCGGCATAAACGGCCGTAGGTATCTTTTTCTTACGTTAACTTAGTTGTTTGATTTTTTCACATCTGCAAGGGACTGTAGACTCGAGCATATGGTTTTAATTTCAACTTGATACCTCCACGCGTTCCCGAGATACAGGGGGTTCCGTTTTTTCCTTTTGAGGTAAGGAACCCTAAAAATGCAATTACCATCAGTCATAATAATGCTCCTTCCTTGAAGACTGCTCTTCTCAGTAAAGGCGGAAACCTACCGTACTTTATTGTTGCCCATACACAAGCACACATTCCTTACTAAAAATGCTCCATCTCACTATAAAACACACGTGTGTTAAGCCCTTCTTTACCGCACAGTTTCATACACATGAATAATAGAGCTACTGAGAAATTAATTGCACTATAATATAACCTTATAGTCATTTTTCTATCCTAGTGCAGCAATTACCGTACTGCGTCCCGTAATCGTCCAGCGTGACTGTTTATTGTTATGTTATAATACATTACAACTAAACAGGAAATTGTTATAATAATTAGCTCACTCAGGTACTTAATCATTCTTTTTCTACTTAAGTATAAACATATTTTGTCCTCGGAAAGGAATGAACAGGTATGTGTATCACTAATTGTCTATTTTGTGCCCGTGTGGTGATAAGGGTAGGTAGCAGAACGGGCCACACCCTTGCTGGCCCCTTCTTACCATCGCCGTCGTATGAGTCGCTCGAAGGTTGGACTGTGTTGAAGGTCATGGGCTCTCAAATTGGGGCACTAGGTACTTGCTCCTCGAGAATTAAATTATATGTGCTGTCTACCCCTTTAGGGAACAGATGCTTGAGTTTACGAATGTTGTATTCATTCACCATCCTGATCGTGATTAATTCATGATTTCATTTGCTTGTTGTTTGTCTCGTTCAATTAAACATCAATAGCATCGCGTATCGTATCTTGCTCACAAAACATAATCATTCATCATATTAAAACAACGATCAAAACATAAACAGCGCCTAATAATACCTTCGTTTCCCAAAATAGACTTGTTTTTGTGATCCGAGACGCGCAGCAAAAAAATAATCATAGGTGGCACAATGCCTGGGACGTTGGTATTACCCTTCCACGTTTTTGTAAGTGCAGAGAACATTCCAGAAATTTCACCTTGAAGGTCTTTGAAGATCGTTGACTTGAAAAAAACCAATCGTTATTGCAACCGTGTGTGACGACCTTTGTATAACACGTGATAACACCCGATTCGGAGACGGCGCTTAGGTTCGATGTTTCGTCTAAATTGGTCATCAACCTAAAACAACACACTGATTTTTGCCCATTTTAATTGTGTTTCCGTTGATGCAAAATCAAATTTCGATTAGGAAACAAATGTTTTATAGTACCGCGTAAAAAATAGAACAACATTCAAGGTGCACGTTAAATAAGTATGTACTGCGTTCTCGGCTAAATATTGATGCTTACGACGTTAAGTCCGCCGTTTGTAGTTACCTACGATAAAGTATTTTTGCGTGATATATAAATAAAGATAAATTCGCCATATTCACAGCTGTTCTAGAATTGTATTCTAGCAAGGTTTTGAAGTTCCATCGCCTACCATCGGCACGGATCCGGTGCTCTACTGAAGTCTTAGTTTAAAAATAGCTGCACACTCGCGCCGGCTCCCGCAAGCTAACCTTAAAGCCAGTAATCACTTTCTACTCAACGTGTTCTGTTGAAAACCGTGTACAAACGTGAAAATGTCCGACGTGGGTTTCTTTAAAAAGTTTCACGACTCTATAAACGAGAAAATAGACGATGTCGCGCGGAATAACTTCGCCAATTTGGAGTCGGACGCGAACCGAGTGTCCTACTTGTGCAGTCTTCCTTTGATAAGGAACTATGAGTTAGATGTGAAATGCCAAGAAATGCCGAGGAAAGATGTTATAAAGGCGAAAGAGTTGAAGGACAGAGGCAACGCGGCGGTGCAGAAAGGCGAATGGGGGCAATCGATGCAGTTGTACACTGAAAGTATGGTTTTCATGCCCAAACAAGAGGGTGAGTAGAGGTTTTTCCACAATATACCTACTTATTATTTTTTCCACTTTTGTCGATAGTTGCAGTGGTTACGTCTCCAAGGTTCTAGGACAGTTTTTAGAAGCATGATGTACCAAGCGTACTATGAGTTTGTTGACATTTCATGGGCCATCTACAAACCATGTTAGAAGTCCATGTTCCAACTACTTTCTTTTTGTCTCCTGACTAACCAGGAGGGAACAACAACAAGGACGAGTAATGTTTTCCGAATATGTTTATAATATGTGTATGTTACTCTAGGCTCTGAATCCAACAGGGAACATGGATTAGGAAAATACGTATTTCCTCGTACAAATCCAATTACTAAACTCTGTTATCTACGGGAGCAAGAGGATATATCCAAGGTTACTGCCTGAACTAGAAAAATGAATTAGGTATCGGATTGCTTATAATTCTTGCTACTTATACTTAAACAAAAATCTAGAGATGAGTGATTATTTAATTTTCTTACCTCAACCAACCTAAACAGTACTCCATGAAAGCACATAATCAAGTAAAATTAGCGGTAAAGTAGGTATTTTCCACATCTAAAATCTCCTTGAAGCAAAATGAGACTAAAACGTCACAATATTTGTTATTGTCAGAGGGGGCAAGTGCGCCCCGGGGGCTAAGTGCGCCTTTCATCAAACATTACGAGATCTACAGGTATTTCACAAATAACGACATCTTACATTCATGCAACTAAGGCTTCCAATCCCGGTATTCCGAGATCTCGGTATTCCGGGATCTCGCGCCTTTTCTCAGTCCCGCTCGTAGCGGGATTACGAGCGCGGGATACCCCGGGATTTGCGGGACTGCAAAAAGGCACATTTTCAACAAAATATTGATGAAAGCAAATAATAAATTTGATATTTTAATAATTTGTCTTAAATTATAATTGAGTTCCTTACAGTTTGTTTAAACATAGGTTGATTTTGATCTCAACATAACTAATAGAAGTGCAATGTAATTTTTTATGGTTAATATTTAATGTTCAAAAGGTAAACTCTAATATAACTTTAAATACTACGTACGTTTAAGTGTAATATTCAATGTTTAAAAGGTAGACTAATAAAAGTTTAAATACGTTGATTATTTTGTTGTTTCATTTACCTTATAATTGATATCATTAATTTCTATGCGGGATCCCACAAATACCGGGATCCCGCGGGATCTAAAATGTGCAATCCCGCAGGTACCGAGATTAAAGATAGGCTGCGGGATTGGAAGCCCTACATGCAACAAACTAAAACAAGTTTATTGCATGGATTTCAGCGAGCTCTATTGATTTAAATGACTGAATGATGAAATTGATTAATGAGGCGCACTTTCCCCCCCTGGCGCACATACCCGAACTGACCCTATTACAAGCTTTTATTTAACTCGCAATGTATGTGTATGTAACTATGTTTGTTCGGGTGGAATCTTGCAACTCAATTTTGAAGGAGATATAAGTTGTGTGTGCTGAAATGACGCGCTTTAACTAATTGACTACTTGACTGAATGCGTTGCTTGAATTGCATGCTACTTGCTGAATGGAACAGGCATGATGCCTCATGTTCAAATTGATAACGTAGTGATGCTAAATGGATAGTAAACCATCAAATTATCGTAATAAAGATTAAATGATAAAATGTAATTAAAATCATAAAAAGATATGAACCTTGAAAGTTTAGAAATAATATGCATTTTTTTATTGTCCAAGAGTAAATTAAAAGCTACCAAAAGAATCCTTACGCTTTTCTAGAAACAAAATTGTATGACAACTATGTACTCAAACGCAATTCGCGACCGAAACAACAATTTACCTGATTTTCCATACTACGATTAGTACAAATGTACAAATGTGACGTCATACTTGTATAGACACACAGTATGAAGCGTTTTGCGCTGCCGCCAGCGAGGTCAATCTTTGTCTCAATTTTTTAGGTATTTATGTTCTTTAATTGTAGTTGCTCCCATACAAACATTTGTTCTTCTCCAAAAACTGGTTTGAATGACGACACAAAAAAATCTTAGTCATCATCCCTATTGCATTCACCTCTCTGGTCACTTAGAGAGGTGAATGCAATTCCATTTCCACAGGAGCGGCTACTGAGAACTCAATCCATTAGGTATTTATAGACATGAGTGTAAAAACAAAGGGAATGGAATTTTACTATTGATTAAATGAATAGACCGTCAAGTGCGAATCGGACCCGCATGCGAGGGTTCCGTTGCCATATGCAGACGCTAGCGCTACACGGGCAGATATCGGCCGGACTTCATGCCGCGTGACCGGCCCGTGTGGATACGTGTCGGAAGCTCGGCGGCCGGCCAAATCAAGGTCACCCATTAAAACTTTTTGTCTTATACATTTTAAGCAAAATAATAGTTGGTACGTGGTGGTTGGTGGAGCTACGGTAGCCTAGCGGTTCAGGCATGCGGCTGTCAAAAGGCGGTCGTCTCGGTTCGAATTCCGGCTCGTACCAATAAGTTTTTCGGAACTTATGTTTTTCGGTGAAGGAAAAACATCGTGAGGATACCTGCATACATCCACGAAGAAATTCAAAGGTGCATGTGAAGTCCCCAACCCGCACTGGGCCAGCTTGGGGACAAATGCCAGTTCCATCTCATCCATGAGAGGAGGCCTGTGCCCAGCAGTGGTAAGGCTGATTTATTATTTATTATTATTAATAGTTGGTTACCTGCTTTTATATCTATAAATTGTTTTATAAAACTTATTTGTACTTATATTCTGAATTGTAGTAGTTATAACAAACACTGCTTTGATTTTGTACCATAGTTTAGTTCCTAAGTCAGATGGTGCTGTATCTGTTGGCAAACAATAAATAAATACGATTTTCTGTGACCTTGATGCTGGCCGTCCGCCGATATCGGCCCATGTAAAGTCTCCTAAACTCGCATGATTTGTAGCTAATTAATATTTTGGGGCATGTCCTAACGCGACCTTCCGTCATTAACCCCCTTGTTCATAAAACTTGAAACGCCTCTGATAAAATCAAACGTGTTGCGTCCAATTCTTACGAACACAAATATCAAAGTGACAGATGCAGACAGTTAAGGTGGTATTTTAAGTAAAGTATCACGTTTCAGGTGCGGCGAGACGACAGGTCCATAATGAAACTCCATATAAAATAGGAGGCCAAGGCCTGCAAAGTGATCTTCTTTTGTTTCTCCTTAAAGTGGTGAAACATCATGGCGATCAGATAATTAAACAATATTATACTTAAAAAAAAAACATTGCATGTTTGAGAAAAGCATATTATCTAGGCCGGAACTAGGGAATAGGGAGTCTACGAGTATATGACACTCGGCAGGCAATCCCTTATTTCCCGGCCTTTGTAGTAATGTACTATTGTTTTTAGACGGACAACGAAGTGATATTTCCAATAAGAGCTCAAGTATTCCTTTTGCGATATGGAACTCTAAGAAGAATACAATTACATTACACTACACATGGTGCATAAATACGCACTTGTAATGGAATCTTGTTGTATTGACAGTTAATGGTCGGCGCCAATTCCTTAGTTGGCTAATTACGTCAACACGAATAAAGTAACGTTGCTCTTAAATTATCACAGGGGCTCTTTATTAACCTACCAGCTTCTGCCCGCGAGTCCGTCCGCGTAGAACTCGTTTATATCGTAGCTGGGTCGTTCTTGCCTTTCGTTCAAAAAGCATCAATTTTTGAGAATCGATATTTTTTTTCTTTTTTATGTGTTTTTATTACATAATCAGATTTGAATACCCATTAATATAATAAATTAATAGAAGGCACATTTATAACTATTATATTTTAATGTTAAAAGGATGGAAAGTAATGAGCCCACCGATGGTAATGAAATTCGCATGGAAAGTAATGAACTACGCTTGGAACGTGATGATAATCGAAGGGACAGTAATGAATATAAGTGGAAGATGATGAATTTTAATATAATAAAGTAAGGAAAACAAACAATCTGCGTTTTAGAATTAATACTTTTATGAGGTTTTTACTTTCAGCAGTCTTATTATTCATCACATTACTTAAAATAAAAACAATATCGCTGGTGAACACGAATGGAACGTGTTTCTAAATAAAAATAAAAAAAATATTCTTTAAACTAAGTCTAATTTAATTAATCGAAATTACCGAGCTTATTCAATCAACATAAAAATCGAAAGCTTCAGTTTTTGAGGTAGTAATGTCAAAACGCTACGGTAAAGATTAAGTGTAGAATGTTTAACCAACGATGATACGCATTTTGATCATGCAGAGTATGTGAAATATGATGAAGAATTCTAAACAACACAATTACCTACTTTTTAATTAAAATAGGCAGGGATAAACTTCCTAATAAAGAAATATTAAAGTATGAGACCAAAAATAGCTAGCAATCTTCTATAAAAAACATAATAAAGTAAAGTAAAGCTGTTCTTTTATAATTAAACTAAGTTGAACGCTTAAAAATTAAGCTCTCAATCAATTCCGGAGCATGTTCATGTTCAACAGACGTAACAGATATATTTTTAAAACTTATAAAACTCAAATAATACGAGTATCGAGATAATATAGATAGAGTTTCATCAAACAACAACTTTCGTTTTGCTTCTTCAACCTTACCGCCCTGAATATTTTTTTAAATGTTACCTGTTTTCTGTAGGCTGTCTTCAAACGTTTGAAGTTTTAGTTTTTCTTGTAACTGTCTCGTTTTTTTGTGTAAAATTATTTTGACTTTCTTTATCTGTTCAATTTCAGCTTTAAGGCTTTTTATAGTTTTCATTGCTCTATATCGGAATTTTCGAGTAGATAACGATGGCGTAATTTGGGAGTTTCATTTCAATTCGTTTGGGTTTTTCGGAGGTGACTTTGGTTTGTCAGAACATACAAGGGGGTCATGCTCTATAACCTGATCAGAGTGAAACTGAGGAATATTTTCAGTGTCATTATCACTTTCTGGCGGAGAGTTATCAATTAATATTTTCTCAAGCTCCCTCTGTCTCTGCTTCTTTCTTAAATAATTTAATGAATTTTTCCTCCATCCATCCATCTTTTTCCTAGCTCACGTTGTGCTCTGGCGCACAATTATTTAACACTACAAATTTGTTTCTTTTCTTTTTTCTTTAAGTACGTCATTCTGTCTTTTTCTTTCTGTATTTTGTAAAGCTCGGGGTTATTTTTTATTTCTATATATTTAAGACGTTTTCTTTCTCTATCCTTAGCAAGTTTTTCTTCTTTTGTAAGTTTTTTTCTTTGTCTTTGCCATTGTTTTTTTCTGAAAGACCGAATGACCAATAAGATTTATGTATATTTTTTATAAGCATTTTATATAAATAAATTGTATATGGAACGTAAAGATTTAAAGTAGGTAACGTAAAGAAAAAGGTAAAAATAATAAAAGTAAACTAAAGAATAACCTAGTGGCCTTTCAACTTAGGCTTCTTTCGCATTTGTCGGTGCGGGAGGGTACGATATCAGTAAGCTGTCAGCTATCAGTGTCAACTGTCAGTCGAAACTGGTAGCTGTAAGCCGATTCTTAGAAGTAGTTCAAGTAAGGAAATCTGTGCGATATCAGTAAGCTTACGTCACTACAAACTACCGCACACCCAAATTTTCGTCAAAACTAGTCAAATAAAAGAAACAATAGAAATATAAGGATGTTGTGCAATAGTGATTATCAAAATATAATATATATTTATTTTAGGGAAAAAAAATCATCACTTTCCATTACTGTTCATTCCTTTCCGTGTATTTTTTTCGCTAAATGGAATGGAATGAATTGGTAAGTAATGAATATTTGTGCTTTAATCCCCAATTACTTACATTTGTCTAGTGCGATATCTATTACATTTAATATTAAGATAATAATTTAGTTTAATGATCGCAATAAGCCAAAACGAAAAATTAAAAATAAAAACTTACTGAATTGGACCCAGGATAGTAATGAAGGGTAACTGATGACAAAATTCTCTCCGCGCCACAATATCGTAATTTGTGCCTTATTTATTTGAGCGACGTCCATCCGCAATTTAGCGAGCCGGGCAACTGGCCGGGGGAAAGATGCGCGGGTAGGTCACTTGCCATTAAAGTGACCAAGTGTTGCTCAAAACTTGCATGTTCTTCATCGCGGAATGGGATGAAGATTTTGGTGTGACAAAAGTAAGACTTCGATTCTTTTAAGGTGATAACTGTTTTAAAAATATATCAAAGATAACCTTACTTTATTGATTTGTTGCTTAAGGTGCTTGAATGGTTAGTAATGCATTCAAATGAAAAACTCGCCCGTCATAAAATTTCAAAGTCCCGGAATGGTCGTTAGACACAAGAAAGGAATGAAGATTTGGCATGTTTTTTTTTATGTACTTTATAAATACATACATACCTATACATGTTTTTTATGGTACCGAAGGTCCATCCAGGCTTCTATATGCTCAAAAAAAATGGCCTCCATAATCGGTAAAATACTAGCACTTTTCACTCTGGAATAGTGATTTGAACGAAACGCAAGAACGACCCAGCTCCATACAAACTTTGACCCCTTAGTGAATGATTTCCGGCATCAAAACTATCCTATGTCCTTCCCAGGAAATCAAACTATCTCTATACCAAATTTCATGTAAAGCGGTTCAGCGGTTTAAGCGTGAAGAGGTAACCGACAGACAGAAAGACCCACTTTCGCATTTACAATATTTGTGATTCACTGTCAAACAATTTCGTAGCGCTACTAGTAGAATTTGAGAAGAATAGTTTTCCCAAAGTATCACGTCCCAAACTAATTTCTCAAATTATTCTGGTTTATACGAGTTCATTCTAGGAAAGGGAATTAAGCGCAAATGGAAAAACGATTTATGTAACATTGTTACGTACGTTTCTTAAAATAGCACGCCGCCGGTAGGCTGCGAATGTCAAAAGATGTTTTGTATGGAAAGCAAACCACCTTAAATGAGACGGCGCCTATAAAAAAAAATATTTGGGACAATCTTGCACAAATCGACCTAGTCCCAAACTAAGCAAAGCCTGGGTAATGTACTAGACGACGACAAACATACTTATATAAATAAATACATAGAACACATGACTCAGGAACAAATATTCGTGCTCATCACGCAAATAAATGCCCTTACCGGGAACGCGGGGCCTCTAGCTTCCTAGGTAGGGTTACTACCAACTAGGCTAAACCGGTCTATGACGAGACTGAGACACGCGTGAGACGACAAAGACCAACTGGGGAAGTTCCTTCATCTTACAGAAGACACCACGCATCCATAATAACACCACTTCTCGCTCTGTAAGTGTATGGTTCTTGCGTTCCTGCACGTCTAGCACAACTTGCTGACAAGTCACTTTGCGCGCAACTGAGCATCTCTTTTCTCACTCGCATCGTGCAAATTAGAAAGAGGAGGGTAGATCTTTCTCGACTCGCGTCGCGGCGCGGCGTCAGTTGTGCTAGCCCCGCTGGTAATAGGCCGCATGGTTGACATCTTATCGCTGTGGATATCTGGTTCTGGCAAGTATGCGAGTGCGAGAGTGACGGATGTCATATCCACAACGATAAGTGATAAAAAATCACAACCATGCTGCGCTCGCAGACCTCCAGATGTCTTGAGAAAGGACCAACATCAATCATGAAATGGGCCTCCTGTTGGCAATGGGCTCGTAACTTCTCTGGAGTCAGTCAGGCCATATACGTATAGGTACTTGTTTGGCGCCGACGGCACTTGGAGGTCACATCAGTAACAGAACCCTGAACACTTGCTTAGGGAAACTATGGGAAAGATGACTCAGTAAAGCCGTGTTACCTTGTTACAGATGAAGAGCTATCCATCCTCCTAGCGAACCGCTCAGCAGCCCTAAACCACATAGGGCTGCACGAGGACGCCCTGGTGGACATCAGACGCTGTCTGGCCCTGGGCTACCCGGAGCACCTGCAGTACAAAGTGCAGGAGCGGAAGGCCAGGTGTCTCCTCGTGCTGCAAAGGAACCGGGAGGCTGTCACCGCGTTCCAGTAAGTATTTTTACACATTTTTATTCCACATTAAAACTATGCAAAGAGTTCAAAGTTTTCCATGGTGACCCTGCGAGCAGTTGAGTACTCAGAATTGGGGATAAAGTCTGGTGTATGTGGTTCTACTAACAAAAAAATCCACTTCAGTCGTCTCCTTCGCCATTAGGAGGGCTCTAGGATCTTTTGCGTATGCGGACACGTTCTGTCATCACCCCTTCTCTGAGGTACTTAGCCAATTGCTGTGAGTGTGACAGTAAATCTATCTTTGACTGTCGATCCTCCTAGCGAAGCGCTCCGCAGCTCTAACCCACAGGGCTCCATGGTGCCTTTTACGACGGGTGAGTAAGACCGTAATCCTATTCCTGACGCTAAATCCTCCTAGCGAACCGCTCAGCAGCCCTAAACCGCATAGGGCTGCACGAGGACCCCCTGGCGGACATCAGACGCTGTCTGGCTCTGGGCTCCCCGCAGCACCTGCAGTACAAGGCACAGGAGCGGAAGGCCAGGTGTCTTCTCAAGCTGGAGAGGAACCGGGAGGCGTCACCGCGTTCCAGTGAGTATTTTTACACATTTTTACTGAACATGACAACAACGTAAAGAGTTCCAAGTTTTCCATGGTAAGCACAGGCTTAGTACACAGCACAGGTTAGAGACTTTGGAGAAAGTCTGGGTTTTGTGGTACCCACTAAACTCCACGTCAGCCGTCTTCTGCGCTATAGCATTCAGAGAGAGCTATGATCACTTGCGCTTTGGCTCCTTCTAGGACGCCATGTGGATTAGAGGTCAGGGGTGTCCTGAGAGGTACTTAGTCAAGTGATGTGACCATCCGATCACCCTTGATGAATGGACTTTTATGACGAGTAAGACCGTACACCGGCGAACGAAAAACCAATAGAATGCGAGCTCCCTGGTAATTTTATAGTTTTTAGTATACATCATTGGGGAGTTCCAGGAGAGATCTGTGGTCTTCATCATCAGTTCCATTTCACCACATTTGTGATTTCTGGGTGTAAATACACGAGTTATAATAGAAAATACCAAAATTACTACATGCGTGCCTAAGATATTTGAGGAGTTCCATCATCCAACTGGATTTTGAAAATAATCGGACCAATCTGAAAGCATATACATACAAACAAAAAAAAACGAAATGACGGAGTTCTGAAGTAACAAACATTTAAAAAAATATATTTAAAAAAAATACAACCGTCAAGGCGGTTAAAAAGTGCACACTAGTTTCATCCGTTTGAGAGCTTCGATGCCACAGACAGACGCAAAGATAAGATACCTTTTATAGATGTTAAGCCTGCTCCACACAATGGGCCATCATGCCCCATCATACAGGGCGTGGATATGCGGTAGAACGAGACATAAATATGTCTTACTCCCTTTAACGCACAGTTGCATCCTATATGATGGGCCATGATGGCCCATTGTGTGGAGCAGGCTTTAAACTTAATAACACCTCTCCTTTTCGTCGGGACTTAAAAATAATTGAAAACCTTGATTCTGCAGGATACGTCACCAGATACCAGCCGCGATATCCGTATATTTAAATCATATCACCATAAACGGGACTGTGACAACGCCATTACAAATTATCACTAGTTTCTGATAATAACTAGAACAGAATGATATAAGCTCTTGCGTGGAGAGAATAGGCATTAATTGTCACATGATGATTAAGTATAAAAAAATCATTTTTCGTACAAGCTTGTTTCGTACAACTGTACTTTTCTGTATACCATCATCAACTGCTCATTGAGACGATTCTAACGAGCCCAAACTCGAGGGGTATGTGGTTTTATTACGGAGTTCCTATGGCCACCTTCTGTCTCCATCATCAGATCAGCTCGATGGTACCATAATATTGAATTGTCATCCAAACTATACTTAGGTATACCCAAAATTTCAGCTCAATCGGTCACCGGGAAGTGGGTCAAATTTAACTTGCAAGATTTGACGGACAACTCACTTACATGCATACTTTTATACTTACATACGAACAAGTCAAGTTAATATAAAGCTTGTAAAAATATCCCCGTGCGAGTAGACAATATAGTCCAGACAATGAACTGACACACACAAGCGTGAACTATTTCATAGTCGATCGACAGCACGTGTCTTGCCCAGGTATCCGTAAATAAGGCCTAACCAGTAACCATCGCCTTAACTGCACACTGGACACATGTGGGTGAGTTTGTGGACCACCGGCCTGCGGCCCATGGAAACGTTGTTTAGTTAATCGCTGAACCTCAATTAGGTTCATCTATTCCGTGTATTATTGTCAAAATTGTATAAGCTACAAGTTAGTATAAGTTAATTGTATACCTACCTACGTTAACTCGGTGCACGCGGTCCCGCGGACACTATGCGAATGACGATAACAATAACGATTGACTACAAATATAGACATACTCACCTAGCATCATAGGTTTTATAGTCATGTTTTACGTGACTACTTGTAGGTATCTACCGTAAAACGTGACCTGGTGGTATCTGCCTGGTTCGTAAACGTAATTTTAATTTTTTACAGAGAAACGATCAAGGCCCTCGACCGCGCTTCCAAGCTGAACAGTGACAAAAGACAAAAGATGATTGCAGACTCCAAGCTGATGATCGAACTGTTAAACAAAGGGATGGTACTGGCTGGAAAGCCGAAAGACCCAGAGCCACTTAAAAAAACTCCGCCCAAACCGAAGCTACCAGGGAAGCATAACCCTAACTACCCAGCGGCGTCAGACGCTATTCAGATAGACTTCAGTGAGGGTAAAGGGAGGTATGCAACCGCCACCAGGGACATAGGAGCGGGTGAAGTGCTACTGATAGAGAAGCCACACAGCGGGGTGCTGTTGAGCGAGTTCTCCAAGACGCATTGCCAACACTGTTTTAGGAAGTAAGTCAATGTTTTTTTTTTTTTCTACGTGTAGATCTATCAGACCATATAGTCCTATCAACATGTATCCTGGATCTAAAAGATTAAATGTGACGGATGAATCGATATTGCATCTCACACAGGGAATGTTGAGATGGATGTGTGGTTTGACGAGGATGTACCGAATAAGGAATGAGTGAGAGGAAGGCTGAACTAGCACCTATTATTGATACGTTAAGGGCGAGTTGCACCAACTTACGATTAGGTACAGACTGATCAACGTTAAATATGGCGCCGGAAGCTGTTATTCCATAGAAACTTCAAAAACTTGCCCTGTGTTCGGATTTTAACGAACACCACTAACAATTACAGAGGGTTTGGTGCAACCCACCCTATTTTGGTAGCCGTGCTGTCAGGCCTTTTGTTTAGTTACGGAACAACTGTTCATGTCAAGATACCATTATGTGACTCTGACATTCCCTTTATTCACAGATGTCCAATTCCGCTACCGTGCCCAAACTGCCCTAACGTCGTCTTCTGCAGCGACAGCTGTCTGGACTCCGCACAATCCTACCACAGCTACGAATGCCACATACTCCCCCTCCTCTGGAAATCAGGCTGCTCCATCACTTGCCACATAGCCCTTCGCATGATCACCCAGAACAAGAAAGACTACTTCAAGAACCTGAAAGACTTAGACGCGAAACCATCAGGACCGTACAATACTGAAGACTACAGAAACATCTACCATCTGGTGACGCACGAGGCTAAGAGAACGAAACAGGATTTCTTGCACAGAACGCAAATGACGGCTTTCCTTGTGAAACTCCTTGAAATCAGCGGCTATTTCGACGGAAAGCCACGGAAAACTCCAATAGACACGAACGATGTTAAAACCATGGGTGTCAATGAGATTTACAAGGATGATATTGCTGTTATAGGAGGTCTGATTTTGAGGAACTTGCAAGTACTGCAGTTTAACGCTCATGAGGTGTTTGAGCTGCAGTGTCCTAAGCCGAAAGTGGGGAAGAATGTGATCAAGCACGCTGGGAAATCCGTGTTCGTGGCCGGCGCGGTTTTCCCCACCCTGGCGCTGTTCAATCATTCATGCGATCCTAGTGTCGTGAGGTGAGTGCCAAGATGTCCATTAGCAAAACTTGAGTATGCATTGTAAAACTGTGAATATAAGTAGGTGCTTCTCCACCTGCACGAGGCGACATAGGTACTATGAGAGTTAATATTTGTAAGTTTGTGTGTTCACCGGAAATACTGATCCGATTTATACAGATCAGGGAGGACATATTTTACCCAACCGGGCGACGTGTTTACAAATCCATCATCATCATCAGAGCCCGGAATTTTCACGGCAAAACAAAAGACTGTCGCAATCTTACTAGTGTTAGAAACATTTTTTTATAGATATCGAGTAATTCGCGACGGTTAGTTTAAAATATAATATACGAGAAATATCTGAAAAACTTACTCAACCTGAACAACATACCGATTACAATGAATTTTATAAATTTGCCCCCTTGACGTCGAGTGAAGTCGATCGATCATTTAGTATACAGAAATGGCTTTGTAACGAAACGGTCTACTCCCAGAGAATGTCGAGAAATTAATGATTATCTACTCATAAAACTAGACTCAGAAACCAAATAAAATGTCATGTCGACGGCGAAGTACCATGAACTCCTATAAACGAAAACCTAATTTTACAGTAGACGTAAGTAGTGTCTAATTTAACACTACTTACGTCTACTGTAAAATTAGGTTTTCATGGTACTTCACCGTCGATATGTGCTGCTGTGTGTACTGAAGTCGATTTCTAAGAAGAAATTGTATCTGTTTCTATGTATTTTTACACAAACATATTTTTTTTCTATTTATTTGGTGGACCGTTTTGTTTTCTTCTATTCCACAATTATCGATATCGATAAATACGTTTCTAACACTAGTAAGATTGCGACAGTCTTTTGTTTTGCCGTGAAAATTCCGGTCTCCGATCATCATCATTACTAACTCTTTTTTTTTTTTTTTTTTTTTTCGTATAGCAACTATTTTTACAGGTTAACCTAATGCAATCTTGTTAGTGAAGTAACCGTAAGTATTTTTGTCCTCTGCCAGAATCCATCGGTACTAATATTGTATATATGCGAAAGCAACTAGGTATCGGTGAACCGGTTAAGATGAAGTTTGGTATTGAAGTACCTAGTTGGTATCCCGGGGAAGGGCATATAATAGTTTTCATCCCGGAAATCATCCCCTAAGGGCCTGAAATGGGGGGCTTAAATTACTACAAACACGAGTTACACGCGGACAAATTTTCTAATTTCCAGATACTTCATCGGCAACCGTATCGTCGTGCGGGCCGTAAAGAACATCCAGACAGGCGAGGAAGTGTCGGAGAACTACGGGCCGATATTCACGACTGTACCGAAGGCGGAGAGGCAGGCGCAGCTCAAGGAGCAATACTGGTTCGAGTGTACTTGCAAGCCATGCCAGGAGAACTGGCCGCTTTACGAACAGATGAAGGAGAACTATATGAGATTCAAGTGAGTTGTAGTACAAAATAGTCTAATTACTTACACCTGGAACTAGTAATTTATAAAGACTGCTAATGTCCATACAATGTCGCGATCCGTTAACCCATTCGCCGCCAAGGAAAAAAATACATGGTGGCACCCCCACGCCAAGCAAGTTTTAAGTCGTTGTTTTTGACTTCGTATATGGCGTCAGTGGCAGGTGAGTTGCATTGCAACCGCACAGCGCAGTGACGGCGAATGGGTTAAAATAATTAGTCTGATGTAGCTATAGTTTCGCTATAGAGCTCTCTGTACCATACATTTCGCATGACACTGACCTCTGCTTAACAAATTGGCGCCATCTATCAGCATCGCGGCGTGAGAGCGAGAAATCGGAGCGCGGCCTCTCGCTCCAATCAAGTATGGCGCATCGCTGCCGCCGCCGCCGCTTGAAGTCGTAGCCTGAGCCCTAAGGGTGCAAAATTAGAAATGGAAATCTGTTTTGGAGTGTGATTCTGATTATAGCTATACACGAGTCGAGGGGACATCTCCTTAAATTAAATAGAACTGTCTCTGAATGCAGCCCAAGCGGTGATTGAAACAAGAGTCTCGTGCAATATAAACAAGTTCCACAATCGTTTGCAGATGCGACTCCGACCGACCGTGCCCGAACGTGATAGCTGTGCCGTACGACGCAAAAGAATTCATGATCCAGTGCGGCCTGTGCCAACAGTACACCAACATCATGAGAGGACTCAAGTCTTTACAGGCAAGTACTTTACCACAACGGTGGCTAGAAAGCATACGGCTTGATGGTAAGCTGATACCGTAGCGTGTGGACGAGAGACGCCAAGTGCATGGCCGACCCTCCATTTTTTTTTTTTTTTTTATTTATTACAATAACAGGTTACATAATATAAAGATTAACCTTATCTGCCAAACTGCATAACAGTTTGTTGGCAGAAAACATGAACCCTCAATTATTACACTGCGAAGCTATTTATATATGTACCTAGCTTATAAATCGTTTAAACTAATTAGGTATATTGAGATAATATCTACTTAATGCCAGACTCGGTCGAAACGGAAAGGTAGCTGCCGCCGCACGCCCGGCTTGCTCCAGTGGTAGGTAGGGGTAATAGGGGTGAGACTCGAAAATTATTATTATTCCAAAAATATGCCTAGTGACGAAAATCCCATTCGAATATCTCAAAGAATTACGGCGGCGCCGACCACGATGCGCGCGGCACGTTGCCGTCTTCTGTGACGTCACATTCTTCCAGCGTCATCGTTTCATATGAAGTTGCGTTTTGCAAAAATAGGACAGAACAGAACATACCCCTTGTTAAAACTTTGCACACTTATAACTTCGTGATTATTTAACCTTTTGCGTTGATTTTTTCTCCATTTGACTACATTTTTTATCCTTTTTCGAGAAAATATGACATTATTGATTATTTTATTTAGTGTACGCCCCTAGGTATTGTGTCAGTAAGAGACAAGTGCAGGTCTCTCACTCTGAAATCTGAACACACGGCACATCGTGAGTACTGGCGACCATACTCACCACCAGGCACACAACACCACGTATCGTTTGTAAAGTGGTGTCGACCAACTTAAAATGTACAGTCAGCGTCATATAGCCAGCAAGCCAAAGTATTAGCCAAACATTTCGGTACACGTCTTTATTACTGTAATAATAAGGGTGTGTAACGAAATATTTGGCTACTCTGGCTGCTCTTCTAACTATATGACGCTGACTGTACTTAGAAAGGCCAACTTTCGTACTAATTCGGCCGACGCAACCGCATAGCTGGCGCGCACGTGTCGATTTAAGTGATTTAAGTAAGACACGCAGGCAACTACGGAACCCTACACTACGTGTGGCCCGACACGCACTTAAAATATCTACATCGCATTGCAAAAGCAACTTATCAATTCGATTAGACTCTCGTTCGGATAAGTCGACGGCCGCGGGAGTCCACAGGATGCGGGTGGCGCCGGAGCAGCCGTTGCGGCCACCCGGGCCTACATCCAGCAGAGCAGGTCTTTCGGCTGCTATGACGATGGCATGCCCGCGGAATAGATAGCTTTTGCGAAAACGAAACTGTTAAGAGGCTCCCATACGCCAATGACCTTCGATCTGAATCCCTTAGTTTTCTAATGTTTTTTATAGCTTATTATATTAACAACAACGGCTTTAAGCAATATAGTATCCCATATTTACTTCAAACTTCATTGTTTTCGAGATATTTGGCATCAAAGTTGAACAATTTTAGGCCAAAAAACTGGTTTTCTGGCCATAACTTTTGTGTTAATTGGTTTAAAATTAAAACCCTCTGCCAGTTTTTAGAGACGTCATAGACGAACCCAAATTTGTAGATTTCGTATATGTTAGATCTTTCACGTCAATAGAGATGCGAAATAAGTGTTTTTTTAGACAATGTTTAAAAAAATCATACAAAATTAAGTATTAATTTGTTTCAAAATCCGGTCTGTCAAAATGGAGATAAAAGATTGAAGAACCGATAGCCGTTTGATTTATGATTCTATCTGTAGTGCAAAAGTAGTAGATACGATTCAAAACTTGTCAAAAATCGATGAAAACCTCGGGTAGCCCCTTAAATACTATATTCATCGTGCCGTTCCCCGAGGGCCTACCGAGAAACGTAAACGAACTTCGTTCGTGTATCTCTATCTCTGTCGCTCTTGCTAGTTCGAGCGACAGAGAGGGAGATACTCGAATGAAGTTCGTTTTCACTTCGCGGTAGCCCCTCTGGTTTGGATGCTTAGTGTATTTAGCGATAATAGTTATTCAAAATAAACATCATATCAAACAGTTTCACAACAATTATACGTTCAAATTCCGCATAAAAGATTACGACGTGGGCGCAAATTGGCGTGTCAATACCGACGGGTGACTGGTCAATTTGATGCCGTATAGGGTATTAGTATAACAGCTCAAACCAATGACAATGTCTTGGTTAAATATAAGTTATGAATACCGCAAATATTCCGCGAATGTGGTGACGTAGCGGTGAGTATTTTAGTGCGATCCTAGATAGTTTAAAATAATTGTTGTACCAGAAGGCCTGAAGTGACCCGCGATCTTCCTAATATAAGATTAGCTCAGGATTAGGGAATGCAATCACGACCTCGCGAGATCTCGAGAGAATTTACGACATTCAATCTCGGTGGCAGGAAATCTCGTGTGTTGAAATCTCGGTCGAGATCTCGACTGAAATGATCGAGATCTCGAACGAGATTTCAGTACGCAAAGCATGTTCATATTTCGTGACGGACAGTCCTTGGAATTGTACTAAATGCTTCAAAATAAATTACTTATAAGTAAAACATGTAATATTATATTAGTGCGTGTGTTTTTACCTGTGTCTTGTGTACAATAAAGTATTTACATACATACACATTTTTTACGTGTGTCTTGATAAATTTTTGTTCAGTATTCCATAGATGTATGTTTATACTCAAAATATAATGGCAATAGTTACCCTAAATATATATTGTTTTAGTCGCATTCGGAGAATTATGACCATATTAACGCTATAAAAAAAAACTCGTGTCGAGATTTTTCGAACGAGATCTCCATTCCTTAATCTCGACATCAGAATTATGCCGCGAGATCTCGAATTACCAATCTAGGTTCGAGATTGCATTCTCTACTCAGGATAGTTTTAATCCCAAGGTCCCATGGGAAAAGTTGTACAATACGATCAATGAACATCTTATTCGCTTGTGGTCATTCTAGATCATAACCCCGAAGTCACCCAGTATATATAATCAGAGCTGGGCACCTTTAATACAACTTCTTTAACCGCTAATCCGTTACATAAAAACGTTAACTTCGTTAAACGTTAAAGCGTTACAAATTTTCAGATTTAATGGAAGTTAACGCTAATCTCACTAGACCATAAGTATTGAATTGTCATCCGCCTTAGATAATTTACAAAATTTCAACTCGATTGGGCTTCAGCAAGTTTGTCAAATTTTAACTGCAAGGTTTGACCCACACTGAATACCTCGCCAAGTTATTATAAAGCTCGTAAAAAGGAGTATTTCCATCAAAACCCTCAAAAATATTACTACTTCACCGGCGGTAATCACGGATGAATCATTGGTACTTATCATGGTATAACAACACAGGTACTCTCTTCCGAGACTCGCGAACCACGTGACTGACACAAGCCTACGTCATCAAACGGCATTTAACAGCATGATGACGTAGGCTTGTGTCAGTCACGTGGTTCGCGAGTCTCGGAAGAGAGTACCTGTGTTGTTATACCATGGGTACTTATCAAACGAATTTCTTCGCAGTTTTATCAGTCACGCACGGGCGGAAAACAAAGTTTCGCTTAACCCCGATGATTTGAAGAAAAGATAGATTTAATACAATCATGATTTATTAAATCAAACAAATCAGCCCTAACAATCCCTAAACAATAGTGCAATACTAAAAATACGTGTACATTTAAATCAACATGATGACTCCAAAATATGGACTTTATTCCATTAAAAAGTGTCAATAAAGTGAGATTATGTCCCTAACAGACTATATGCGACAAAACAAGTTGAATGGTCCAATTGAAATACGGTATGTGACAAAAGTCAAATCAACTGCATTTTATGAAACGTCAAAAAGTTAAGGATTACGTGCTTGTGACTTCACAATCAAACGTGGTCCTTATTATTTGTTTTTATAAATTTAAAATTCCAAAATAGCTAACATAAATGAATGATTGATACTTTCCGAGTATTTTCGTAATGTTTGTTTTTGCTTATGAAAAAATAATTCATTTTCACTGTTGTCAAATACCCTATTGAACTACGTTTTTGGAAATAAACACAATTTTTCGTTAATCCAGCATAATTATTTGGGAAAAATATAAAGTCTAATCAAAACTAGATCATACGCTTTGTAGGTATAGACTTAAACCCCTATATAATACGACTTTTGGTTTACCGTACGTACACTCAGCATCATATAGTTAGTAAAAGCCAAAGTAGTCAAATATTCCTGTACACGTCTTCAGCAATAACACACATTAACTGTTAGTCAGGGAACGAAAAAACCATAGAATGCGAGCTCCTTACAAATGTGTACCCAAACACGTGCCTAAACCCCGGTGTTCGAACTAAACGGCTGCCTGGCATCGTTTTGACACCCCGCCCCCACCCCCGCATAATGGCAATGGCACCCATTCCGTGGGGTCAATTTGCGGCGCTATGACTTCTATGATTCTTGTTTTGATGACTTCTATGATTCTTGTTTTGATGACTTCTATGATTCTTGTTTTGATGACTTCTATGATTCTTGTTTTGATGACTTCTATGATTCTTGTTTTGATGACTTCTATGGTTTTGTCGTTCGCTGGTTACAGTAATGTAACAGTAAGGATGTATTTGGCTGCTACTAACTAGCAGAGCTCCCGAGGATGCGTTGTGTTGAGAGCGAGGGAATTTGTTCCTTCAGCTGTCAACACGGCGTATCCTCAAACATATCAAGGGTCGGCAACGCCCATGTTACTCCGTTGGAGTTGCATGCGTCTATAGGCTGCGGTGTCCGCTTACGATAAGGCGGGCCGTACGCTTGTTTTCCACCGTCGTTGTATTTAAAAAAAAACTATATGATGCTGACTGTCCCAAGGTCACCGCTCAGGAGCGATAATAATAAATACAACTTAGCGCTATACAGGGTGTAAAGCTAATGTGTCAAAAGCGCAGCTACTCAATCTTCGGTTTGTTTTTTTTTTTTAGGTTGTATATTTTTTTAGAATTTGAACCCATTTAAACAATTCACTCAGTATCGAAACACGATGTCCAAATCAACATATGGTTGAGATTATCTCATGTGAACTCAAATAATCCCAAGTATAATTAACGTCAAATTGACTACAATCAGTCGAAAAAAATGGCTCCATGCCAATTATTGAAATTGCACCTAAGTACATATTACTAGTTCTAAATATACATGCATGATTGGTGTTAGAAATGTAAACTATACTAAACTATACAGGGTGACATCGTACACGTGATGAAAAATTGCATCGGAATGAAAACAATACGATTAACTTAATAGCATAAGTGTTTCATATTTCTTTCATTTCGCACAGTTTGATCCACCTGTCAAAAACGGTTGAGTTACATATGAACGATTTATAAATGTAATATAATTCAGTTTTTGTTTGTAACACTGGCTCTGCATATATCACGACTAAATAGTTAAAGCAATGACGCGTAAACTCGGATTCATAATTAGATTCCATCAAATCTACCACAGTGTTGCCATTGAAATGAAACATTCCAACATTAGTAAATTTACTCTTGGCGAAAAAATGCACGTAAGTTATTAAATTATTAGTAATTTTAAGAATAACATTTTAATGCTCTGTTTAAATAAACATGGTTCTATAAAAACCAGTTGTATAAATAAATATTTAATCGAAGCTATTTTGTGGTAGAAATGTTCATATTGCAATGGTAAAACTTCAGGTCTCGATAACATTTGGTATCCGTTTTATACAATAATATTATCGTTTGAAAATATGAATATATTTTATTCCTGGAATACGTAAATTGGAAAAAAAATAAACCAGGACCTAGTCGTGTTGGCTTACTTCACTATCTTGACTGTAGCATCCTTACTAAAGAAGGGGAGAACGCCCCTTTGTTTACCATACAGAAAATGGATACTATATTTTTATTTGGACGTAACCTTCCTCTTCTTTTTTTATTAATGGCTGTCCCGCGGTATTTCGTAAAAAGCTGGATTTTTTTAAATCGGCCATCTTCCCTCTTCGAAGGTTATCGGCAACGTAACTTCCTTATTAATTCTTTACACTATTAAAAAGACGGATTACATTAAGTTTTTCACCTACTGTACGATAATTATATTTTTTATTATTAGGAAAGGGTTGGTGGCATCTGGACCGTCATACTGACATTGACAGATGTTATTGTGACAGTGACATTTCTTGGTAGATTTGATGGAATCTAATTATGAATCCGAGTTTAGTTTCAGTCTCCGCGAGCCATCCCGTTGCCTCTTGGACAATGCAACTACGCTTCATTGCTCTGTATAAAAGTATATAAGCACATGAGATGCCAGGATAATGTTAAAGTATGTATTGCTCTTCGGATACTTCTGTATAGGTATTAAGAGTCCCCATTAAGGTCCAGTCAAGCCGCTCTCCATACAAAAGTAGTTTGTTCTCATTTTAAAACGCAGACTGGAATGATATGAATATTTTTATACCTGCATAATGGGATCCGTCACACCTAGGTCGGAAACTATGTTGCTCAGCGAATGAAAAAACCATAGAAATCTAAGTAGCACTGCAAAATGGCCGCAATTGCCATTATGCGGGGGTGGGGGCGGGGTGTCGAAACGATGCCAGGCAGCCGTTTAGTTCGAACATGCGCATACCGGGTTTTAGGCACGTGGTTGGGTACAAATTTGGAAGGAGCTCGCAATCTATGGTTTTTTCGTTCGCTGATATTGCTATATCCTACAGGGGCGGCTTTGCCTATAGCGCAGGGGGTGCGTTACACCCGGGCGCACGGTCCTAGAGGGCGCCGAGCGCCACTCACAGGGCGCCACTCGCCTCGACTCAGGTGCTAGCGCGCGCTAGGGGGGGTGCTAGAGGGCGCTACGGTAATGATTGCACCCGGGCGCGACATGGTCTAGAGACGCCTCTGATATCCTATACTATTAAACGAGCAATATTTGTAGGTATACAGTGTGGAAGTCTAATACAAGCAAATAATTATACGGTGGTTAATAAAGATCCTAAGACGAGTATTTAGTTAGTTTTTATCCTAAATTACGCCAAAAAAAATTTCCATACAAAATAATTCAGCCCGCAGTGTAAAGCACTCATTACGCAGCATCACTTTACTAAAGCTGATTGACAGGTAGGTACTTGTCAGACTTTTTGACAGTTGTTACGTGGTGTATTAGCTGTGTGCATTACATTGCTGCTTGATATTTTTTCAAAAATTATTTACATGCTTTAAATTAAGTCTAACTTAAAAAGTCCTGTTAATTCATGATTACGGTACTTAATCCTATACCTGATTTAATTATTTGCTTGTATTAGACTTCCACACTGTATATACATTTTCAATCAAGTTTTAGCTTGGTCTCATGTCTGGGAAAATTAGTTTTCTCCTTATTTTCACCCGAGCTTAGCTCGGTCGCCCAGGGACTACATTATAATATAAGAAGATGAAGCGATTAGAGACTTTGTATACAACGTACGTTCCATTCGCTCATTTAATTCCTAGCATGCATCTAGCGGATTCCATTGCACATACAAAGTTTCATGTTATTCCAGCATGTCGCTCTAAAATGATAACCAAACTAAGTTTGTATGGAGAGGCGACCGTTCATGGCGACCCTTATATATCCCCATCCCTCTCGGGGATTCGCTAGAACACCATCATAGGAATCCTTTACACGTGTACCTTAGTACAAGTATATCAGATAGATAGACAGATCGTGGCGTCCTTTTAAAGGCCGCGGGGTAGTCGTGAGTTTCCTGATCCCAGAGCCAGCGCTGCGCCATTTTGGTGGCAAACAAGCCTGATGGGGAGCTGTCACCGCAGCCAATGGACATTGTAGCGGTGAACGAAACTCGAGTGTACCTCAGTACAGGTATATCCCGTAGACGGTGCAGTGACAGATCGTGGCGTCCTTATAGAGGCTGGGGGTAGTCGTGAGTTTCCTGATCCCAGAGCCAGCGCTGCGCCATTTTGGTGGCAAACAAGCCTGATGGGGAGCTGTCACCGCAGCCAATGGACATTGTAGCGGTGAACGAAACTCGTGTGTACCTCAGTACAGGTATATCCCGTAGTCGGCGCAGTGACAGATCGTGGCGTCCTTATAGAGGCTGGGGGTAGTCGTGAGTTTCCTGATCCCAGAGCCAGCGCTGCGCCATTTTGGTGGCAAACAAGCCTGATGGGGAGCTGTCACCGCAGCCAATGGACATTGTAGCGGTGAACGAAACTCGAGTGTACCTCAGTACAGGTATATCCCGTAGTCGGCGCAGTGACAGATCGTGGCGTCCTTATAGAGGCTGGGGGTAGTCGTGAGTTTCCTGATCCCAGAGCCAGCGCTGCGCCATTTTGGTGGCAAACAAGCCTGATGGGGAGCTGTCACCGCAGCCAATGGACATTGTAGCGGTGAACGAAACTCGTGTGTACCTCAGTACAGGTATATCCCGTAGACGGTGCAGTGGCAGAAGATCGTGGCGTCCTTGTAGAGGCCGTGGACGTAGTCGTCAGTCTCGGGGTCCCAGAGGCAGCGCTGCGCCATCTTAATGCCCGCGCCTTTCATCTCTAGTATGTTGGTCTGGACCAGTATTTTGTAACTGAAAAAGGATAAAGAAAATACAAATTATGGAATTTATATAACACTAGATTTTTGCTTCCAGTCGTTCTTTTATTTATTTATTTATTTAACTCTGGCAACAAAGGCTCATATTTAAACATACCTTACAGACTAACAGACAGCTGTTGTTGTTATTGTCAAGGGTCTCACCGCTTCATGCCGAGCTCCTGCGTGCGCTGTCTGACGCCGTTCGAGATCATCTGCGCCCAGTGCGGCGCCTGATCGGCGCGGTACTGCCGCCCCGACAGCTGTTGTTGTTATTGTCAAGGGTCTCACCGCTTCATGCCGAGCTCCTGCGTGCGCTGTCTGACGCCGTTCGAGATCATCTGCGCCCAGTGCGGCGCCTGATCGGCGCGGTACTGCCGCCCCGACAGCTGTTGTTGTTATTGTCAAGGGTCTCACCGCTTCATGCCGAGCTCCTGCGTGCGCTGTCTGACGCCGTTCGAGATCATCTGCGCCCAGTGCGGCGCCTGATCGGCGCGGTACTGCCGCCCCGACAGCTGTTGTTGTTATTGTCAAGGGTCTCACCGCTTCATGCCGAGCTCCTGCGTGCGCTGTCTGACGCCGTTCGAGATCATCTGCGCCCAGTGCGGCGCCTGATCGGCGCGGTACTGCCGCCCCGACAGCTGTTGTTGCATGGACGTTATTATTATATCGTAAACGTTTTCCGCTTGGAACCTGGAATTTATAGAAACATTATGAGCGACAAGCGTCGAACGCACACGATACGTTCAGTAGTTGTAATTAAAATGAAAAGCAGATTCACGAGGACATTTTATAACAGAAAAGCTGGAACCGGGCCGTTAGCATTGGCAATATACCTATATAGACATACAATAGACAAGGAGTCTAGATATCTAAACGAAGCATTAGCATTACCAACATAATTAATGTAGTCACAGTGTATGGAGCAAATGCCAACATTACCAACACCTATGGTCCATTATAAGAAACCATTCTATTTTGCTAGAAATTGTCAACTGGCATTTGACCAATAAAAAATTGGCCATTGGTGCTGGCCGTTTATACTTGCAAATCCTTGGATTTCTGGGGCACCTTTGCCGGTTGATGCCTATCGCCGTAGTATTAAGCATTATTGTACCGTTGTTTGCCCAAATAAACATTAAAACTTACGAGCGCCCTAGGTATCTTGATAGCGCCTGAACTTAACAATGTAACGATAGACTCACTTTTCTCCAAGTAAAGGCCTAACTTTATACTTGGGCGGGTCGAGAGGCCGCACAGCGACAGGACTCAGTATCTCAACTGGGTATTCCTCTGGCTCCTGCTCTTCCACCTCCTCGTTCCCTGGAAATGGAGCATTCGAGAACATAGTTGACAACCAAACTCACTTGGAAACAGCGAACGAAAAAACCATAGAGCTATATGTTTTTTTTTATTTGCCAAAAGCCTATTGCTTAAATGTTGGTTGGAAAACAGTATTATCAAAAGAAAATCCTTGCCTTCGTCATCTGCCATGCTGGTTCAGTTTTCTGAAAAAGAAACATTGTATACATTAATTTCATTATACAACGTGTTAATAAAATAACGCAAAACCTGAAAACAGTTTGTTCAGAATCGAGAGTAGAATGCGAAAAAAATAAAAAAAATATTTTTTGACAAGATTTATTTTTTACATTTGTATGGAGCAGGTCGCCCCAGTCGGCCAACACTCCATACAAATGTAAAAAATAAATCGCGTCAAAAAAATTATTTTTTATTTTTTTCGCATTCTATGCTCGATTCTGAATAAACTGTTTTCAGGTTTTGCGTTATTTTATTAACACGTTGTATAAAGTGAACATTCTCCGTCCGAGTCGTGTCCATGGATGCTACCAGGAACATCCAAAGATCGAAATTCGTATAGTATCCTTTCATCTCTTGCTCTGTTACTGCTTGTGCGATAGAGGTGGGTACAAATTGGGGTTTGTTGACATTTTAACCTCTTATTTATGGGTAGTTTTCTAAGCATATTGGGAAACTCTTTCACGTTGTCCTGGGTAACTAGACAGAGCCCCAACAAGAGTAGTTGAATGACTCATATTTTGCTAAGACTTTTCGCGTCATATTGGTTTTTAATCCTAATCTTAACCAATCGGGTACTATCTACATGTTAAAATGTTCCTATATTTATAGTAAACTACCTATCTAATGAGAAGAAAATACTTTATTACAAATAAGACTATTGGTTAAAAACACAATACATATTAAATAACCGGTATAACTGGTTAGCCTAGTGGGCAGTGACGCTGCCTACGAAGCTGAAGGTCCTGGGTTCGAATCCCGGTAAGGGCAAATATTTGTGTGATGAGCATGAATATTTGTTTCTGAGTCATGGAAGTTTTCTATGTATTTAAGTATTTATATCCATTATATATATCGTCGTCTAGTACCCATAACACAAGCCTTACTGAGCTTACTATGGGACTAGGTCGATTTGTGTAAGATTGTCCCCTAATATTTATTTATTATTTATTTATTTATAATGAAAACATACAGAGATGTCTAAAAAGTTGAAAAAATATATGTGCTTACTTATTTCTTTTCTCGGCAATAGGATTCTTACACTATAGAAAAAATAATTGTATGACATCTATGTACTTAAACGCCGTATTTCACGACCAAAACAACAAATTACGTTATTTGCCATGCAACGGTTTTTAATTCGCATGGTCCAGCCGGCTAGACATAGGTACCCGTTGACCGTCTTTTTTTATTTTTTTCCTGACCAGTATCGTTTAGGCTATTAACCCATTCAGGGCCCATGACGACACATATGCGTCAGACCGTCGTAGTCGCTTTCCGCTACATACGAGGAAAACCACGGGATCGGCTACGAGCGTAGCGCGTAGCGATTCTGGGCAATGAATGTGACTTAAACTATGGACCTTAGCTATTTTTTGGGAATTAAAAGGTTAAGACAAAGATAATGCTGTGACGTCACAATACTATGTCAATTTGAATGAGCAGTTTCAACCGTCCCCAGCGAGGGTCCGCCTTTGAACCTCTTTTTTGTATTTTTACGTGCTATAATTAGCTGGTCCCATTCATACATTGGATCCACCCGGAAACTGGTTCGAATGTTTGTTTTGACTAGTATTAGCTGGTCCCATTCATACATTGGATCCACCCGGAAAACTGGTTTGAATGTTTGTTTTGACTAGTATTAGCTGGTCCCATTCATACATTGGATCCACCCGGAAAACTGGTTCGAATGTTTGTTTTGACTAGTATTAGCTGGTCCCATTCATACATTGGATCCACCCGGAAAACTGGTTCGAATGTTTGTTTTGACTAGTATTAGCTGGTCCCATTCATACATTGGATCCGCCCGGAAAATTGGTTCGAATGTTTGTTTTGACTAGTAGCCTATTAACGATCGTTTCTCTCCAGGACACGGACATGATGTACCGGCTCGCCAAAGGCGCCATGGAGGAGGGTAACTACGGGGAGGCCATGAAGAAGCTCATCGAGGTTCTGAAGCTGTATGACGTCACATTGATGCCGCCGTACCGGTCTTATTACGACTGCGTACAGGACCTGAGGCGGTCTATGTTGTCTGTGGGGAACTACAGCCTAGTGTGATTCGTTGTGAAGCCAATCGTGATTCGTTTTGAAGCCAAATATGGCGCCGGCAGCTGTCAATCGACAAATATTCGATACATTCACATATTAACGAACGATGTACAGACGGTTTTGTGCAATCCTCCCAACAGCCGGGGTAGGACGGCTCAAGTCTTTGTTATTAAACAAACCGGCATGTTTCGAACCGCTCCGCGGTTCCTATTCATGAGCACACGCGTATAGTTATTGCCAGGCCTTTAAATACCGTTATTTTCGCATAGCGCTATCGTTTATAACGATATTATTCCAAAAAAGCGTTATACTCAAAGCGATATTTTACGCCCTGTATAGCGGTATCAATTATAACGTTATAAATCTAAACCAATAGTATATAAGTATAACGATTATACACGAACGTTATAGGGCTTAGGTATAGCGTGTCTTTTCGCGCTTGTGGTTTCGCCCATTCGACAGCGCGGCTCGTATTTTAAAACGACATTACAACGTTATTCGACCGTATTTTATAATGTTATGATATTTATATCGTTATGGGGCATACTGATTTCGTTATAACGAAAAATTTCGACACTAACGAAATATAACGTTATGCATAACGTTATATACCATGGTATCGCTTTATTTCATAACTTTTTAAAGGTCTGGTTATAGCGTTATGTAGGAGAAAATGGCCGGAACATTTCCACAAGGGTGTCTGAGCACGTACGTGCACATACGTAGTATGAAGAAAGGTGATATCCGTGGGTCGGCAGTGACGGGGCATTCATTGGATTCGGATTCAACGCATTATATATTCTATTCGGCAAAGTAACCGATCTTGCGAGGGAGAAGTTCTTCGTGCCGCGCAAAGTACGGTAGGATATCGAAATGAGTCGTCATTTTTTAGGGTTCCGTACCCAAAGGGTAAAACGGGACCATATTACTAAGACTTCGCTGTCCGTCCGTCTGTCTGTCACCAGGCTGTATCTCAAGAACCGCGATAGCTAGACAGTTGAAATTTTCACAGCTAATGTATTTCTGTTGCCGCTTTAACAACAAATACCTACTAAAAACATAATAAAATAAATATTTAAGGGGGGCTCCCATACAACAAACGTGTTTTTTTAGCGTTTTGTCTGTCACCAGGCTGTATCTCATCTCAAGAACCGCGATAGGTAGACAGTTGAAATTTTCACAGATGATGTATTTCTGTTGCCGCTATAACAATAAATGCTAAAAACAAAATAAAATAAATATTTAAGGGGGGCTCCCATAAAACAAACGTTATTTTTTGGCCGTTTTTATAGATAATGGTACGGAACCCTCCGTGCGCGAGTCCGACTCGCACTTGGCCGGTTTTATTTTCATAGTATATCTTTAGTAACATGAGCAGTTTTTCTATATTTTTCTTTGACTGTGATACACAGAAATCACAGAAGAATTGGGAATTTCTAGCTATAGGATGAAATCTACTGAAATATTAATCGGTTGGAGGATCTGTAAAGGAAATTGGTAGAGTTCTAATAATTTCTAACACTAGGTCAATGACAAACAATGCGACGTGTTCAATTAAGCAACAGACACGGTTGGCTGGTTAAACTATATTTTTGTGTTGAGTTTACTTATTTAATTTATATTAAAGCTTTGATTACCGAGTTGTGTTATTTACTGTTTCTACAACACAGGTAAATAACAGGTTCTTTCCTCCTTGTTCCCCTCACTGCTGAGGATCGCGACCACATACGGTTCGACTCCAAAGTGTGCGGTGAAATTGTATGAAAATAATACCTGTACTTACAATACCTTATTTTTGCGGAGATAATCTCTAGTCCAAAGGCCTAATAAAAGCCTTATCCCTCTTCAATGGAATTTCATACAATTTTAAATAAAAAAAAAACTAAACTATAAAGCGTGCACATATATTACTTTAAAAACAAAGTTTTAACCAACTTTAAATCATTACCCAGATCGCTGCGTGCGTAAAAAATTTGAACAGTTCCCTCGATTACTGCAGGATCCCATCATCAGACCCTGGGTAGGGCCAAGGGTATCCTTTCAAACAAGAAAAGATTTTTCCTAATTGGTCCAGGCATCTTCAAGTAACTGGGGTACAGTCAGCATCAAAAGAAACTGCGAAGAAGGCGTCAAAAGTCTTTATTAAAAGGGAATAAGAGCTTTTGACGTCTTCAATTGCGCAGTTACTTTTGATGGTGACTATACATATGTACGGTCGAGGAAATTGAATGTTTGGCACATGTCAACTCTATTAGAATGACGTTAAGGTCCAAAAGTGCTAAACATTCAATTTCCTCGACTGTACATAACCAGTAAAGGATTCCGAAATGCGTTCCCTGGTGGTCCCATAGTCATCTCATAATCACAACTGAATTAAAGATGGTTAAAACTTTGTTTTAAAGTGATTTATTATGGGCAGTCCATGGTGTAACAATGTTTCTAAGGCTGGAAACAGTGCTCGACCGACGGTCAGCGCGTATGCTCGGTCGGGCGTAGCTATCGCTGTAGAAAGCATACTGTGCGTTCAGACCGATGCTCACCGTCAGCGCGTATGCTGCCATAGTAAAACACGCGCGACCGACCGTACGCGCTGACGTCGGTCGAGCACTGTTTCCAGCCTAAGGAGCACTGTCGTATTGTCTCCTCGCTAACAAGATATAGTTGATTTAACCAATGAACCCCTTATTAATTATTTTTAGTTATAAAACATCCAATTTAGTACCAGTATAAAGCCGGGTATTCATTAGGCAACATTTGTTAATAAACACTGCTTCTAAACAGTTTATAAACAGTGTTTCATTATCTCTATACACAGTTTATAACCAACGGTGATGAAACATTGTTTATTAAACATGTTGCCGTGTTCCACACTTCGAGTGGAGAGCAAGACGAAACATCTAGTTTATAAGCAAAAACCAACGTGGACGTGTGTTGCGCGAGTTTATAAACATGGAAATAGTGTTCAAGAGGTAATTTCTAATTCACCACCTTTTTTTTTTGTCGTGCTCTTGCCAATTATTATATAAGCAGCACAGAGCATCACTACCTCCTCGGGCGACATCCTAGAAACGACTGACTAGTGTGGACTGCCAAGTTTCAGAAACAGTGTTTACGTAAACTTGTTGCGAAACACGATGATCAAATTTATAAACAGTTTATTAACAAATGTTGCCTAATGAATACCCTTGTATATTGCCAATATTCACATATGGCTGCGAAATTTGGGCACTGACCAAGGGACAGTGTAAGAAATTGAAAGTAAGTCGGAGAGCCATGGAAAGAAGCATACTCAAGAAACATACTCAAAAAGAGAAGATTAGATAAAATAAAGAATTCAGAACATGACAATAGAGACAAGACAAACCTTGAGGATGTAGCATATAAAGTAAATACCTTATATGGAGGTGGGCAGGACATAATAAGAGGATCTGAGAAATGGAGCTAAATTATAACAACATGGTACCCAAGAGGATGTAAACGGAAGAGAGGCAGACAATTTAAAAGATGGGAGGGCGAAATTATAGAAATGGCCGGCAAGACATGGACCAGAGTGGTCACAGACAGGGAGAAATGGAGAAGACTGTGGGAGGCCTTTGCCAGTAGGCACACAGAAATGTATAATTTACTTTTAAAAAAAGTTTTAACCGACTTCAATTTAGTACTCCGCCAAGCCACAAGAACATTTATTTTCCAATTTACCACATGAACTGATTTACGAAAGCAAATGCGTTGATTATTAGAGAATAAAACCCAATCGCTGTATGTGGGCTGATAATATTTGAGGACTTCCGTCGATTCAAGGATCACCTTTGGGACTTCATTATTTGCTATTTCAACGGAATCTTATCAGAACCTGTGACGTACTTTTGTACTTTTAAGTACATAATTGAGGAATTCCATAAGTCATATGTGGTCTTCATCATAAATTCCACTCCACCAAATTTATGATTTCCGGGTGTAAATACACGAGATATAATAGAAAATACCAAAATCACTACACGCGTGCCTAATATAATTGAGGAGTTCCCTCAATTCCTCATGGATCCCATCATCCAACTGAATTAAAAAAAAAATGGGACCCACAAGCATATACTTACAAACAAAAAAAAATTACGAATCGGCTCATCAATGACGGAGTTCTGAGGTAACAAACATTGAAAAAAAAAAAATATATATATACAGGATGTTAACGGGGTCATGATCCGGAATGACAAAAAGCGAATAAGATGATCATACTGAACAACCTTTCCCATGGGACCAACCACGAAATCGCAAAAAAAAAGAGCCAATTAAGAGTTAACTGTGAGTTAACTGCGATTTAATTGAGAGTTATGTATGGAATACCTGGTTTTTTTTTTGCGATTTCGTGGTTGTTGATCATCTTATTCGCTTTTTGTCATTCCGGATCATGACCCCGTTAACACCCTGTATATATACAACTGAATTGAGAACCTCCTCCTTTTTTTTGAAGTCGGTTAAAAATTATATGGTTACTGTAGTTTTAAGTATTTTTGATGTAATTTTCTGAACAGAGATTATAAATAAATAAATAAGAATTATTAATTTTTATTAGACATTCCTTATGGGTGAGGACCAAATTCTTGGGCAGTAGTTAGCCTGGTTAATGGGGCTAAACCAAACAGACCATAGAATTTTTACAGATGGGTCCAAAACGGACACGGGAACGGGATGTGGTTTGTTCTCAGAGGATTTAAACATACACATAGCCAAACCACTAGGTGAACATAACACGGTATTCCAGGCTGAATGCGTAGGGATAATTGAAGCCTGCAATGCCATAAAGCGACGACAAGTCAAGAATACAATCATACGGATACTCTCAGACAGTATATCGGTACTACAAGCACCGAGCAGTGACAGCATCACATCTAGCTTAATGCCACCAAATCCTCACAGAAAACAACATTACTATACAATGGATCAAGGGGCACAGTGGCTCAAGAGGAAACGATGCAGCGGATGAACTGGCCAGAAAAGGCTCAGAAACAACGGCATACGGACCGGAGCCAATTTTACCACTGCCACAAAGCTACATATATAATCTACTGGACCTATACACCAAAGACCTACACCAAATATATTGGGAGGAGATAGACACATGCAGACAGACTAAAGAGATTTTGTCGAAACGTGACAACAAACTCACAACCGCACTACTGAGGACACAGAGAAGCCAACTACGCAAGATAGTTGGAATAATAACAGGACATAACACTCTGAACAGACACCTCTACAACTTAGGTGTCACAGACAGCCCCATGTGCAGAGCGTGCATGGAAGCAGAGGAAACAACTAAACACATTCTACTGGACTGTAAGCAGGTAGAAGTATACAGGAAAAAACACCTAGGGTGTCCGGACACACTACGGGACGCAGTCAGCAAAACCAAGGCACTCACAAACTTCCTGGAGGAGCTGGGGTGGTTAGAGTAGCGCTACCCCACAGATTCACGCAAAATAGGCACACTGGTTGTCAACTTGCGGAAACGCCCAGTATAACTAACTAACTAGCCTGGTTAATCGGTAGTAGTTAAAAAGTTCCGTTGTGACACAAAAATAAACCATAGAATTGTAACGCTAAGTTTTGTGTCACAACTGAATTTTTTAACTACTACCGATTACCCAGGCTAACTACTGGCCAAGGATTTGGTCCTCACCCTTATAGGGATAAGTTCGCCTTTGTACCCCCTTCCTCTCCAGCTGATCCATATATGGGTGAAAATCAAAAACTTGTACATAGTTAAGGGCCTTAATCTAATCTACGCTTTTAGTTTTCTCAGTTTAGTAACGACAATTACCCATACATTTTACATGGGTAATTGTCGTTACTAAACTGAGAAAACTTAAAGCGTAGATTAGATTAAGGCCCTTAACTATGTACAATTTTTTTGATTTTCACCCATATGGGTCACAGCTTTTGTCTCCGCTGACCCATATATGGATCACTTTTTTCAAAATTCTTTAAACTCAATTATATTATATATTAAAATTCTAATTTAAACAACAACATGGAAACGTCCAGGATTGAAACACCCTTCCACTTTCAGGGTCTCAGGGACCGAAGGGGTTAATCTTATACATCATGTTTATGTTTTAACCTGTTTTGTGTACAATAAAGTGCTTACATACATACATTAACAGCAGCGTAACTATACCATACTGGGACAGTGGCGAAATCATTGGATGATCTGGGGGGTTTCTCCCGGGGTATTGTTACGATATATAATTATATCAACATGAGAGTGCAGCGAATTATGCATTGTGATTTGGATGTTACATACATACATCACATTCACGCCTTTATTCCTAAACGGGGTAGGCAGAGCACATGAAACTTGTGTTCCAGTACCACTTTTAGCATAAATATGGGTATAAAAGATCGACAAAATGTGATAACACTGATAACGCAGAGACAGGTTGCAAGCCCGTCGCCCACAGCACACTTCAACTATGTTCCCTTAGTCGACACCCACAGGGAGAAAGGGGGTGGAAATATTGATAGTATAATATTTGGATATTAATTGATTACAAATCAAGCATCGGGGCAACAACGAAGACACTCAAAGGATCATTACCTAAATTGTGTTAGTCATGGTTGCTCCTCACTCGAATGAATTCAATCAAACAGCAGTATCGGAATGTAAATATAGTTTCAAAATCGTTATCAGTGCAATAATATGGACATTAATTTCAGTAATGGACACAAAAACTAACCTTAAAATCAGGTAACTGTTGACAACACAACGACAAGACAACCGTTGTTATGACAACTTCGATGCGTTCGGAAATTATACTATTATTGACTATAGGAGACGCTACACGGGCTGATATCGGCGGACGGCCAAGCAAGGTCACAGAATATCTAGTATCATAATACTCAGCACGGCTAGCACGCGACGGCGCGCGAGTTCTCTCGATTTTTCTCGCACCATCTGTTTCTCTCTTATTAGAACACTTAGAACAAGAGGTGTAGTGCGATAAAAATCGAGAGTATGTCGCGGCCGTCCCATGCTAGACGTGCAGCACGGCTAGCACGCGACGGCGCGCGAGCTCTCTCGATTTTTCTCGCACTATCCGTCTCTCACTTATTAGACCACTTAGAACAAGAGGTATACTGCGATAAAAATCGAAAGTATGTCGCGGCCGTCGTGCGCTAGACGTACAGGACAGGCCAAAGAGAATATAACCACTACGTTCTAAGAGACGGGACTTCGAACTAAGTTTTGGATGACAGTGACATTGTCATTTGATTTTGACATGATAACTCAATTGAGTTTAGCTAGTTTGCCATACCTAGGGTGTGCCATTACCGGGCAAATTTAATTACCGGTAAATTACCGACTTGAGTGAGGCAATACCGGTTAACCGGTAAATTACCGGTAATTTGAATTTGGTTCATAAATAGCGTTATTTGGCGATAATTTATCGTAAAATAAGCTAGGATTTAGTACAACTAGTTATCATGTGCCGTAAATGCCGTAATAATCAGCTTCTATAATATTTTAAACTTGCTCGAGGTAGGAAGCCCAAAAACTCAGCTGAAAACGTCCCTTGGTAATGAGCAGGAAGGTAGGAATTGTTCTTAGTTCTACAGATTTCCATTACAATATCAGTACAATACAAAACAGTACCACTAGTGATAATAGAGTCACGGCGGTTAAAAGGTTTCCTTTTCCAGGTGGACGGGAAAAGGCAATCATAGGCGTTTGTGGTTCGGTTCACACAGTGCCTGCTGTCATTGTCTTGACTTCCAAATCTACAAATATGTAATCCTACGGATTTCCTATACTTATAAAAAAAAACTGAATAAAAAAACAAAAACAAAATAATACAACACAAACTGAATACTGAAATGTAGAGGACCTTTAAGACAAGCAGCTTCAAATACGGCCTGAGGATCAACAGAAACAAGATCAAGCTGATGTTCGTAGACAGGTCCATCACCACTCATCACACGACGTCCAAGATCTGGACGGTAGAGGATTTTATATACCTTGGCTCTCTAATACGCTCCAACGGTGACTGAGAGGCGGAAGTGGTTCGAAGAAGTCCGATGGCCAAGCCAGCGGTCAAAAGATTGGAGAAGATATGTACAAACTGCGGCATACGGTTCAAAACAAAGATTAACTTGATGCGGACCCTAATCTTTTCTATCTTTTTATACGTGGCTGAAACGTGGACTTTAAAGGCCAGGATTTCTGAAAGGATTGATGCGTTCGAGATGTGGTGCTGGCGGAAAATGCTTGGCATCAAGTAGACATCAATGCAGTACAGCTCAGGTTTCGGTCGTATCGAAAGATTTCTCTAATCCCTTTCGTGCCATTATGTTGGTACTATTTGGTACGAGTTACTTCCGTATTGGACTTTTTAATGTTGTATGGAAAAATAGCTAAACATCAATAGAGTTATAATGTCAAAATCACATGACAATGTCACTGTCATCCAAAACTTAGTTCGATGTCCCGTCTCTTCTCTTAGAACGTAGTGGTTATATTCTCTTTGGGCATGACTATAAATGCATGCTGGCTGCATTCATACTCTACTTATTTTAAAATTTACATTTAGAAAAAGAACATTCATCCTACTTCCCTTTGTTTCATTCGCGTAGCAATTTTCATTCGAATATCAACTGTCAGTAAATCGACATGAATTTAAGTAGGTAACCCAATTTTTTTATAATGTAAACGCGTATACAGAAGTTAAATTTTCGTGCCAAAATGAGTCTCATTGAACATACCACAACTACCGCATCCGCAAACTTACACTCTGAGATAGAAAATCTCTATACGCCAACGGGTAAAGCCGTGTCGCAGTTCCTCCAAAGTCAACGTAATGGGGCTAAGCTTGTGGATATACTGACGCATCTAAAAGACGAGTACGTGGAATTAAGTGGAATGCCTCCAGAGCAGCTAACTCGGAATGTGGCAACGTGCATGGAGGTAGGGCTCGCGCACGGGTTTTTGGAGAGGAAAGGTTCAACGTTTGTGACTTCGATTAATCCGAATCCAGTGCAGGAGGAGCAGCCATTGGACAGATGCCGGCGTCGGCGGCGCCGTAGTTGTTCCAGGCGCCGCCGCCACCGCCGTTGCTGCTGCCGCCGCCGCCGCCGCCCCCGCCGCCCCCGCAGGTGCAGACGACAGTAAAATGTTTGTTGTTTCGATTTATTGATTTTAGGATGTATTTTTTAAATTGTCCGTGTATTATTCATAGTGTAAATGTTTCGGAGTTTTTATTTGAGCCTATTGTTAAATTTGGTAGGTGCAACCACATGGTTGATTTTGTAATTATTTTAGATTAAAGAATATATTTTAATGGTTATAGCTTGGTGTTTTATTGTTACGAAGATTGATAGGATGAATTAATCCTTTACAAGGCAATGTTATTATTCGAACGGATTATGGAATAACTGTCAGTTTATATAAACATATTGTAAACTGCGGCGCTACCATGAACTTCGAAAGTCGAAGTTCGGGTATTTCCATCTCTATCGCACTCCCTTACTCGAGTGACAGGGATGCATGTATTACGAACTTCGACTTTCGAAGTTCGTGGTAGCGCCGCTGTTTATGCAGAAATGAGGTTAAGGCCACGTTATTCGAAATCGAGCTATTTTACATTCAATAATAAACAATGAAATACTGAGTTTTTTGATGGGATATTGAAATATGGTATAGTTTAATAATCGCCCTTGTTACTTTTACGGACCAAAACACGATATTTTAGACTTCGCTCGATCATATCATACCAAGAGGGTACTTACATACTTTCTGACAAGCGACCACTTCACTCACTTAGGCACTTGTCCCACCGCCGGCGAGTAGCGAGTACTCTCATAGTAATTCTTACTCGCTTTTACTCGCGCGAGTAAGAATTGCTATGAGAGTACTCGCTACTCGCCGGCGGTGGGACAAGTGCCTTATTATCAGACCTCGGACAGGGTGAGCTGTTTTAAGAGTTTGCATAATATGGACATACCTACGTAGTCATTCAATGGCAGATGTGATGTAATGGAATAACGAATTAAATTATTCTATTTAGATCTTTACATAACTAGCAAAACAAATTAATTGTATAGCAAGCCTCTTTAAATGATAAGCATATTATTACATATATCCATATGAAAGTAATATAACTGATATGATATCATACCTCTTTAGATAGACAATAACTCTATTTAACGATGCCATATTTAACATTGAAATATCATGACAAAGTCATTAATGTCATTCTAATGTACAACTTCACTCCGCTCACTTCAGTGGAAGTAGAAAGGTCTTTTTCCATCTATAAGTGGATATTAAACTCAAGAAGAAGTGCGTTGAAAATTGAAAATCTAGAAAAAATTATAGTTATTTATTACAATAACCAATAACAAAGAAAAATTTGTATAAATAAATAATACTTACTCGTTTTGTACATAATGCACTGTCATTTTTGTTTAATTATTATTCATGAATTCTTTTTAATATTTCATCTTGAGGCATATCTATATTAACATCTACACTTGACATTAATGACGTAAAAATGGCTCACTCTGTCCGAGGTCTGCTTATTATACTCTTTGGGCCTCTCACAGACTGGAGAGGCCTGCGGTGGCGGTCAATAGTAAATTTGACAGCTAAAGACAAGTTTACTTTTGTCCGCCGCGGCCAGGCCGCGCCAGTGTGATGCGGGCTTTACTCTTTGCCGCTACCGCAGGCCGCGCTAGTCTTGCAGGGTTCATGAAGCCCCCGCCGGACGGCCAAGCAAGATCACAGAAAATCTAGTATGGAGTATGGAGTGACCTTGATTTTGCCGGCCGCCGTGCATCCAACTCATATGCACACGGGCCGAATCACGCGTCAGCCGGCATGCAGTCCGCCCGATATCGGCCCGTGTAGCGTCTCCTTTAGTCGCCATACCACAGACGCCATAGACAAAAAATGACAATACTTTATGACAGATAATTATTTGTTTGGGGATGGATATCAAGGATGGATGGATGGCATGTGTTTTGAATTCTGTGAATTAGACCGATGGTAAATTAGGCAATCAATCTTTATAAATAATTTCAACCATGGCGACGTTAGACAATAAAATATGGTTGCTGAAGAACATAAGGGATGCGTTCATAGCGACGGACGACACGGGGTTGTGTGAGATAGTGATGGCGGGGGAAGATTTTTCGAAGATATTCCAGGCGAAGGCCGTGGATGAGCGGATAAGGTTGAAGGACGAGAGGCTGTGCCGGCCGAGCACTATCCAAGGGCTCAGCATGGGCTACATATCGGAGGACGAGGACCACGAGGTGGTAACGCAGTTCGATGCTTACCCTCAGATGGAGGACAGCGAGGAAGATGACCTGATGAGTGGCAGCTACATAAGATACGACGAAATAGGGGGACACAGGTATGCGACACGCCAATTTATACTACTGAATTAGAGATTCCTAGTCTATTCGCACACAGGTATGCGACACGCCAATTTATACTACTGAATTAGAGATTCCTAGTCTATTCGCACACAGGTATGCGACACGCCAATTTATACTACTGAATTAGAGATTCCTAGTCTATTCGCACACAGGTATGCGACACGCCAATTTATACTACTGAATTAGAGATTCCTAGTCTATTCGCACACAGGTATGCGACACGCCAATTTATACTACTGAATTAGAGATTCCTAGTCTATTCGCACTGGTCCTATTAAAGTCAAACTCATTATTCAAGTAGGCCTAGTAACAAATTTCAAATCGTTAGTTATTTTTTCAAAGTAGTTTATCAAACATAAAAAATAAATTTATATGAAGTAAAAATTGTATAGAAAATACTAGTGAATGTTTCTAGAAAAACAATCTATGTCAAAAAAGCAAAATGTAACGAGAATTAAATAATTAGTCTATTGATTAAAAATTCAGTCACAATTAGTTCCATGGAGTTTCATCATTCACATAGTCTTGTGTGCATAAGTGTATAAGCTTTCGAAATAAGTTTATGAGTCGAAGTCATAGTGATTTATTATTTTACTAGCGACCCGCCCCGGCTTCGCATGTGTACTATATTATACATATAAATCTTCCTCTTGAATCACTATTAAAAAAAACCGCATCAAAATCCGTTGCATAGTTTTAAAGGTCTAAGCATACATAGGGACAGACAGCGGGAAGTGACTTTGTTTTGTACTATGTAGTGAAGTAGTCTTACAATTAAGCACTAACACAACATAGTGACATATGCAAATTTAATATGAGGTACCCAAATTGTCTTGCTATTCTGCCTAAAAAGACTTAATTATATGGCAAGAATGCATATTGTATGACAATAGTATTTATAATAGGTTACATGATGACATTAAAGAATTACCATTTAACATATTTAAATCAAGACTAAGATTTTTTTAATACAGGAATAATTTTATTCTGTGAATGATTAAAAACTTGAAATTTGTAATAAGACTTAATTAATGGAATTTGAATTTTAATTGACATTATACTCATATTTATTGTGTAAATGCATTATGATTTAATTTATATTTTATTAGTTATATTCAAATTTTTGCATGCCAGGTGCTGGTGAAATGTGTTTCACCACTGTGATATGTGTATACCGTCTTCTGTACCACGTTTTACGCAAAATAAATTACTTTTACTTTACAATAATCATAACAAATACAGTTAATACCAAGTAGGAAATAACCTAAATGCGTAAAGCAATTAATTCCCATTCATTTTTGTCATGCATATAGTCTTTAATGTTGTAATATGCTTTACATACTAGTTTACGTTTAATGCGTTCACTGACAGTATGTCAACAGGCCATATGTGGACTTAATGACCATTAATTGACGGTACAGTCAACAACCGTGTTAAGATAGTTCATAAGTTTGTTAATAGTCAGACTAGTCACACTGCTTGGGAGTTTATTATAGAAACATAAACAATTACCGTTGTTTTTTTTTTTATATTTGCAGCCAAGTCTAGGGCACTGTGAGCTTGTCTTTATTTCTGGTACATAATTATATCAAATATATCATAATTTATTTTAAAGTTATAAATATTTTTATAATTTATGATTCATTATCTCTTGTATTGATGATTAGTTGGATTTTTTCTTCCCAGTACTTACATTAAAAAAATCCAACTAGTTCCATCAATAGAACAGATAAAATAACTAGTGGGAATAATGGTTATGTGAAATGCCAGTTCAATTGTAAATGAACATAGTAGAATATGTCGCATGTGGAAGCATTGAAATATTGGACTGCTTGGTTCAAATTCCATGCGGTTTTTTTTTAAATGAATAATTACAAGGTCAATAGAGCCAGATGGCACAAGATGCGCTGTTTTCTCATGGTCCCACTGATTTGCCCCACCAGTGGGACCAAGAGGAAGACTTGTTTCTCGTGGTCCAAAGCTATTGGAGTGAAAACTTCTTTAGCGGTGCTGAGCACTTTTTGGTATGGGGAAAAATTGTTAAATACGCGACAGAGTTTTGTGACGTCAGATGTGAAGGAGGTCACTTTTTGCTGCTAGCCGATTCGACTTCCTTCAAAACTGAACGCTATTCGCAAGAGTATAAAGCTGTTAAACACTTTTTGCAATATCATATTCTGCAAATAAATTTGTAATAATACCAACGCATCCTTCACCGTTTTGCTATTGAGAAAATTCGAATAGTTCGAATTAGGGCGTTATTCCTAAAGAGATAAAGCTTAGAAAAATATTTACCAACGGCAAAAACAAATTGATATTTTGGTCGCCACCGCCGTCTGCTGTTCTTGCAAATTCGAATAGTTCGAATTTAGACGTTATTCCTAAAGAGATAAAGCTTTGAAAAATATTTGGCAATGGCAAAAACAAATTGGTATTGTGTATGCCGCCGCCCGTCGGCGCGCCGACGGGCGAGCCGGCGGCCCCCGCACCCAACGCGCCCGCGGGCCGTCCGCCTAAATTATTGATAATTGTTTATAAATTTGCGTCAAATTCATTTTTAGGGTGACACCGTAAGATGTCACGTGACCTGTTACAATGTTATTGCGTTTTCACTTCTGTCGGCAATCCCGGAGTGCAACCCGGTCTTTTTTTCTCTACTCCCTTATATTTTTTTATTTTATGAATTATTGTGTTTGCGGAACACTATGTAGGTTAAGTTTGTTAAAAAGCTTCAGTAATAAGTAAGAGATACTATATTTATTGTTTACTGGAAGTATAGGTGTACGTGGTTCCGCAACTCTACGTTATAACCAAGGATAGGACAAACGCCCGTCATTTTGAAAACTTAACCCTGTTCTGTACAGTAGAGACTTCCTAATGATATTTTTTTTTTTAGAAGTTTAGTCAAAATATTATAATTTAATGTACTTCAACACATTTATCAATAAATTACCTATTCTTCTATCATCGCATTAGACACTACTTGATTTCAATGACTTTGTTTACTACTGGCCATTTAGATAAAATAGGTAATATTCTAATCATCTTTGTCAAGCATTGACGTTGTCACTTTAGAAACGTAATAATAATATATAAATAATAATAAAGAAATAATATAAATTATGGTACTTAAAATAAATTTATAAAACATTACTTTTGTCCTTTGTTTTGTATTGTCACGAATAAACTATTCTTATTCTTATTTAGTACCTAATTTTTTTTATTAATATAAGGAAGTCTCTACTGTACAGAACAGGGTTAAGTTTTCAAAATGACGGGCGTTTGTCCTATCCTTGGTTATAACTTATAATTGCGCGCCCATTTAGCGTAACATGGGTTATTGGCACTACTGCTATTCTATTTTTGCCCACCCAGTTCCACCATGAAGCCTAGATGATGACCTCTGTTAGTGACCCCTGTGTTCTGAGGTGATATGCCCGTATTCTGCCACCCCAGGGCATGTCAGGATGACGCGGGCACCTGTCTGTTTCTCTTCGCGAAAGGACTATCTGTAACACCTAGTGCATGACCAGTTTGGCTCCGGTCAGAAGACATAGTGCCGGCCTCTTTAGCTGTTTTAGCTTCCTTGACAATCTGGAGTCTCCCTGATTTGCCTGCAGGTTCCTAGGGTATTCCAATATTTCTGGTGTTCTACCTTGGTGCTTAGTCGCAGTTTGCTACTTGGAAGTATAATTTCATACCATCGAAACCAGTGGCACCACGATGACGGCGACGGCGAAAACGGCGACAAGATGTTGTCTATGGTACCTTCAATACTAACGGCCGTATTCATAAACGTCCTACAAGCCTGTTTTAACTAAAATGGCGTTAAAATTCGTTTGTCTTTATTGACATTTGTGTTTTGTGTTCGTAAGAAAGGGACAAAATACATTTTATTTAGCAGAGGTATTTTAAGTTTTATGAATAAGGCACTTGTCCCACCGCCGGCGAGTAGCGAGTACTCTCATAGTAATTATTACTCGCTTTTACTCGCGCGAGTAACGGTAACGGGGGGGTAACGGTAATACTATAAAGAGAGAGATGTCTGTGAGGTCCTAGCCTTGTATGTTTGTAGGTATAGAGTAATCTTTGGAACGACTTATCCAATTTCAAATACTCTTTCACCCATATAATAAAATAAAATAAAAATTATTTATTTTCAGACAATTACAGTCCATAGTTGTTAGTATTAACTTACAGGCTGTGTTATGTACAGTAACTACACTAAACTACATAAATGAAATTACACTTTAACACCAAAAATAAAATAGCAAATTATTGTGGCCGATCTACCGAACTGCATGATTGTGAACATGCAATTCGATATATGGTCCCAAAACAACAGAATCGAACCTCTCGGCTATCATTCTCAGGATCCCGTTGGAGCTCCCACGCATACGGTGTACCACTGATGCAATATTTTTGCGCATAATGGCATAAAAATCATCTACGTGCGCGTCCGCAAACATGCCAGAAGCACTACAGTATCGTATTCTAGATATTATATGTATTCTCTAGGTATTTTAAAGCTGCTTTCACTTCTAATTTAATACTGGCCTTTACCACGAGAGACGAGGTGGAGACTCCTGCCAGGAACGAAGCTTCACGTCGGCACGCGATCCGCGGTCAAATTGCTGCTCCCATCACTCGCAAAGTCAAAAAAACTTGCTCGCGTCATGGGTCCCAAGGTCTACAATCATCTGCCAGCAGAAATAGTCGCTGCCCAAAGCTCGTCGTTGTTTAGGGCGAAACTTGAAAAATGGCTTATCGGGCCGGCGTTCTACGGACGTACAAACCGGACGGACTACATTCTAAAGAGTACTTAAAAGTACAAAAGTACGTCACAGATTCTGATAAGATTCCGTTGAAATAGCAGCGAATGAAGTGCCAAAGGTGATCCTTGTCAATCCTGGTGTCCTGGTGTCCTTGGAATCGACGGAAGTCCTCAAATATTATCGGCCCACATACAACGATTGGGTTTTTTTCTCTAATAACCAACGCATTTGCGGTCGGAAATCAGTTCATGTGGTAAATTGGAAAATAAATGTGGAAATGTTCTCGTGGCTTGGCGGAGTACTAAATTGAAGTCGGTTAAAACTTTGTTTTTAAAGTAAATTATCTATATTACATCATTGACATCATTTTATTTTATTTCACTATTTATGTCTATTAAATATATCGTCGCCAAATCAAATCAAATATTTTTATTAAATATAGATTCATACAGAACACTTATTGAAGGTCAACGTTCATTTAAAATTTACAATTAAGCACATGTTAACTTACAAACATAAATGCTGTTTTCACATTGTCAAAAAGATAAATATTATTAGAGCTAGGAGAAAAATATACTTATGTCAGGATTATATAAAACAAATTAAAAACCAGAGTATGTCAGTACAAAAAGAGAATAATAAAATTAAAAATAATAATCATTTTAAAATCATTTAAAGGCGTCTTTGTCATTTATAAAATCGTTTATAGTGTAGTAGGCCTTGCGAACTAAATGGCTTTTTATAAACGACTTAAACTTATTGAGTGACAAACCTTGTACAATTTTCGGAATTTTGTTATAAAAACGCACACAATTGCCCATAAAAGACAAATTCACTTTATGCAGACGATAACGAGGCACGGAAAGTTTATCCTTATTTCTAGTATTAAACGAGTGACAGTCACTATTTTGTTTAAATAAGTGTAGATTACGTTTTACATACATCACAATTTCAAAGACATATTGAGAAGCAAATGTGAGGATGTTGATTTGCTTGAATTTTTCTCTTAATGAAGTGCGAGATCCTAGCCTCTAGTACCCATAACACAAGCCTTATTGAGCTTAACTTGGGGCAAGTTCGATTTGGGCAAGATTGTCCCCTAATATTTATTTATATTTATTCCGTCGTCAGGCAAACATAAATATGAAATTAAAGTCCTGGACTCAACCGCTCCATTGCCACTCGCTCTGCGCAAAACATGAAAAAGGAAGGTAGGTTTTTGGTCGCCTCGTTCCGTCACCATCAGGTTACGCCTAAAACTTGCTGCTCAGTCGCTTCGCGCGCGACTTAGCGTCTCCTGTCTCACTCGCACCCTGAAAATTAGAAAAAGGATGGTAGCGTAGTCGTGCTAGCCCCGCTGTAAAGGACACTATTGTATACAATATGTGTACCAATCCCGCTTATAGGTATTGCCCGTAATCAGATGTTTTGACAAGCTTCCTTAGAATCTCAACTTTATTACGTACTATCAAAGTTGCTTTTGCTATGCGAGGTGCGCATGAGAATTTAAACATTTGCGAATGCTGACATTGTTCTACAATAATTTTAATAGCGCGCGGGGCGAGGGATTGTGGACTTTAATGTTAGTTCAATACAGGTTGTGTGTATGCTGTGGAATGTTTTAGTCTGTGTTAGCATTTCTCATGTTCGTAGAACTTGATACCATTTTGTATTTCGCTGCATCAGCCCCGGTCCGGCCTCTTTGCTAGCATTCTTTCTACGGTGATCTCTCAGTGCGACAAGTCAGTTGTGCCATTTGATTGACATGTATTTTCCCGGTTTCGATCAACCGTTGGACACGCCTAGGTATTTATTGATTTTTTTTACGTATTTTTACTTTTTATTGAAGTGTTGAAACTTATAATGTTAAAAGTCCAAAAAGTGAAAGTACAGTCAGCGTCACATAGTTAGTAGCAGCCAAGGTAGCCAAATATTTCGGTACACGTCTTTATTACTGTGAGAATAAGGGTGTTTTACGAAATATTTGGCTACTCTGGCTGCTACTAACTATATGACGCTGACTGTACCCGCTGTATATATTATGTAAACTGGCGAGATGTAAAAATTGTGCTTCGCGGTTGGCATCACAGTAATTAAATAATAATCATCATCATCTTAATATCAGCCGAAAGATGTCCACTGCTGGACATAGGCCCCCCTCAGAGTGCCACTATGATAGGTCCTGGGCCACCCGCATCCAGCGGAGCCCCGTGACCTTTACCAGGCCCCTATTTCACCAACTTGGTTTCGGTGAGTACGCTTGAGTGTCGGAGAGACTGTGTTGATTCGGTTCTATTATATAAAATAATAAATAGTCATATTGATGCCCCTAGCTTGTTAAAAGATATATGTATAAGAATTCCAGGTAATAAAGAACGCCGATGTCGTCTCAAATACAAACATCTATTCTCCATCCCATGTAGTAGAACTAACTATTCTAAAAATATGTTTATTAAGCGGGCATGTGCACTTTATAATGAAAATAACATTGTAAAAAAAATTGATATATTTAATTGTACCATAAACTCAATAAAAAAAAAATTCAGGACTAGTATGTAAATCTTAACGTATATTAACGTATATTAATATATAAAAGTATTAATGTATTTCATCATGTTTATTGTCGATACTTATTCAAAAAGTTGCTAAATACGTAGAACATGTTTCCGTTCACTAGGTTTTCTGTGAAACTGTTTCTAAAAATTCTGTGTAACCTTTTACTAATTAGCTTAACCTGATCCAGGATAGGTACTTTTTCGTGCTTATATAAAGATATGTTTAATAAAAATGGAAACTATAGGTCTAGATTAAGAGAAGAAATTGTATCAATATTTTTTTGTATGACCGTTTGTTTCATAATTAAATAAATACTCTCTTCCGAGACTCGCGAACCACGTGACTGACACAAGCCACGTCATCATGCTGTTAAATGCCGCATGATGACGTAGGCTTGTGTCAGTCACGTGGTTCGCGAGTCTCGGAAAAGAGTACCGGTGTTGTTATACCATGCTCAAAACGCACATAATTATAGGCGACCTATATTGTCTGTTTCGCTCGATATGCAGTACTATTGATAACACAGCTAACTGACCATCGGTGCACCTTATGTGCATTGTAATAAGGTTCTATATAAACACAGGATGGTAACAGTGTTGGCGTTTGTACTCTGCGCCCGCGCAGGCTGCCTTGCGAAATCAATACTAATCCTACTAATATTATAAATGCGTAAGTTTGGATGTATGGACGGATGGATCTACGTTCCAATTAATCTCAAAAACTACTGGACGATTTTTTTATAAAACTTTCCAGTTATGTACCTTATATATCACTATATAAGAGTAGGACATAGGCTATAATTTATGTCAAATTTCATCCCTTTTAGGGCGCGAACTAGATGGCGCTAGATGTACCTACTTCCTAATTCGTTCTTTATACGTATTGCCTTTGAGATACAATTCTTATGTTAGATGTAGTTTTTCGAAGACAATGATTCAGTTACATATTGTTGCAATAGATGGCGCTTTTCACAGTCCTACTTTGCGCTGTTAAGATTTTTCTTGGTTTAATAGGGTCACGTGTATGCTACGGGCTAGTAATATAAATGTGAAAGTGTGTCTGTGTCTGTCTGTCTGTCTGTTACCACTTCACGCTTAAACCGCTGAATCGATTGAAATAAAATTTGGTATGCAAATAGAATCCCGGGGAAGGACATAGGATAGTTTAGTTTTTACCCCGAAAATTATCCCCTGGGTGAAATGAGGGATGAAGGTTTGTATGGAGCTACGATATAAACGAGTTCCACGCGGACGGAGTCGCGGGCAGAAGCTAGTTTGAATATAATTTCATATTTTCAAATTAGAACAAAGTTAGAATGATCAACACGCAAATTGTACATTACGGAAATAATACATTGTTTAACGAGGGGCGAAAGTTGAATATTGCGAACAAGAGTCTGGCTTTTGATGACTCGAGTTTGCAATATTCTTACGCCCGTGTTATACACAATGTTTTCATCACATTTGCGAGGATACAAATACATTTTAGATTAAATTAATACAAATCGTAATAAAAACATGTCAGTCGTCCATTTTGTTGAATTTGACGTGAGGCGCGTATGGCAAATACCCTTCGGTATACAGCCACCATTTGAAAACACTTAAAAACATTTTACATAGACACTAAATAACTACATATTAAAACTGTAAATAATTCAGTTAAACAAGTTGAAGTAGTTTTTTAAGTTTAAATGTATTTATAAATACGTTTTCAGACATCGTATTTGATATAAAACCTCTTTGCTTTGTAACTGCCGCATGAGTGACAGATACAATTCAAGAAAAAAACCATTACGCCCGTGGGCGTAACACAGGCTATTACAGCTCTGTATGTCTGCGCATTATGAAGCCCTTTTCGAGCAAGTGTGATGAAAAATAACAATACACAAAACCACTATGCTTACTGTACACTTGTACCTGTACATTTTACGTTTTGTACGTTTGGCGATTGAGCATTCTACATTTGTCACATTTTGCGGATTGTGAACAATTCGCAAAATGTGTATTTTTCTTTTTAGTAAGGAATAAGTACATTTCGTGTACTATACGTTTGTCATCATGCCGATTTTGCGTATTAGTCCAGGCAATGAACTGACAACTTGTATGGAAAAAATGACAATTTTGGAAATAATTTATAATAGCTTTTTTCTTATGTATAACGGATATATTATCAATTAAATAGTTACCCGGCGACAAAATCCGACAAAATTTCAGACATCGAAAAAATGATAACTTAATTGGCTTCGAAAAAGTCAGTAAAAATATAAATAAATGTTTTTGTCTTTATTTTGGTTCATTTACATTTGCTCTATAATATTCAAGATAAATCGTACAAAAAAAGATAATGCATGCTTCATTTAAATCTACATAATTACTTCCGGGTGGAAAGTTTGTCGGATTCTTGACTAAATCATCTTAGAATAACATTTTCAAATGAAATCAACAAAAAAAAACGCTATTATAAATTAATGTTTTTCAAAACCGTATTTTGCCTGGAGTATATGTACTTACATATTAACTGTTTGCACAGTACTCAGTGTGTACATTTTGCGTATTGTACATTATCAGCCGAAGCGACATTTTCCACGTAACGGAAGCCTAATTTAGCTTATGATGAAGCTTTTTCGGTTTGTGTAAGGTTGTCCTTTTCATTTTGTCATATTCCTCCTAGCGTTTTCCCGGTAGTGCTCTACACGAGCCCAGAGTCTGTGGACCTAATCCCAAGATTTGGAGCAATAATTTTACGAAAGCGACTGCCATCAGATTTTCCAACCCAGAAGGAAAACTATTCCTTATTGGGACAAGACCGTTTCCGCACGATGTTTTCCTTCACCGGAAAGCCACTGTTAAACATCGAATGACATTTCGTACATAAGTTTTTGAATAAACCCAGTGGTACGAGAAAGTTGCGCCTTGCCGCTCGGCTAGAGTAGCTAATATAGATTGCTTGTTGCATTAATTTTTATTCCTTTCAAATTCCAGACAAAGATCCAACACGGCGCAATGGCTAGACAAAAAGGAGCAAGCATTGAAGAAGGCATCTAAAATAAAGGTGATAAAATGGGATGACTCCTCCACGGAACTCACGGAGGAGCAGATCGCCGAGAATTTCACCAAAATGGAAATTAAACCGCTGCAACAGAAGTCGATGTTGACGGAACTCCTGGAGAAGTGCCCCGAACTACCGCACATGCGGTACGTGGAATATGCCAAGTTTGATGGCACTGCGCAGTTGGGCTTGCAGACGAAGATGTTCAAGATATTTATGAAGATATCGGAGAAGTACCATAATTATCCTCTAGTGGTTTGCGTGATCGCTAGCGCTAAGATTAAAGAACTTATTGGATTCACGTGCTATAAATACAGGTAATTTCTAATTTAGTTTTACAAATACAAATAGTTACTTTGCAAGAAAAAGGGTTGTTATGGTCTTATTACAAAATATTCAGCACCTCCTTCAACAGCCATCACCATGTGGAATGTCTATGACGAAATGTGTAAAAGTAGGCGAATATTTAAGTCACGTTTAAAGTGGTGCCAAGATCACCAGGACCAAATAAAAATGGATGCCCTGGCCGAACAGCACGCTAGTGGAAACTTTCGTGGCTTTTGGCGGGGAACCAGCAGAATGAATATTAGACCTGGTATCCCAGTGAGTGTGGGGGGTATGAGTGAGCCTAAGGACATTGCGGACATATTTAAGAAGCAGTTTCATATGAAAGCCACTACGGCAGGATCACGGCTGACGATGCTTGGTGCTGACACTGAAAATGACACAGGGGTAACGAGATTTGTTGCCAAGGATGTGACAAAAGCCATTAAGTCTATTTCGAGAGGCAAATCCCCTGGTCACGACGGTCTCAGTATTGAGCATCTCCAGTACGCTGGGCCACATATATCGAGGCTACTGGCAATGTTCTTCTCTCTATGTATAAGCCACTCATACCTACCCGACGATCTAATGCGAACTATTGTAGTGCCGGTCATAAAAAACAAAACTGGTAATGTTAGCGACGCGAGTAACTATCGACCTATTTCTCTCGCGACGATCATTGCCAAAGTGTTTGACGCCATGCTTGATACACAGTTGGACCAATACATAAATTTGCACGATAATCAGTTTGGGTTTCGGCCTAAACTGTCCACAGAGAATGCTATACTGTGTCTTAAGCATGCCGTCAGATATTACACCGATCGTGATACTCCAGTCTACGCATGCTTCCTCGATTTGTCCAAGGCCTTTGATCTGGTGTCGTACGAAATGTTATGGAGAAAGCTCGAGGGTATTAACTTACCGGTAGAAGTTATAAACATATTTAAATACTGGTACATCAGGTTAACACTGTCAGATGGGCGGGGGCATCGTCGGAGCCATACCGGCTGGAGTGCGGGGTGAGGCAGGGGGGGCTGACCTCCCCTACGCTCTTCAACCTTTACGTGAATGCACTCATCGTCGCGCTCAGCAGCCAGCATGTTGGATGTCATGTGGACGGGGTGTGCGTCAACAACTTAAGTTACGCTGATGACATGGTGCTGCTGAGCGCGTCGGTGTGTGGGCTCAGGAGGCTGATCAGTATATGTGAAGAGTACGCTCTGGATCATGGCTTGAAGTATAATGCAACAAAAAGTCAATGCATGGTCTTTGAGGCCGCTGGAAAACGGCCGTTTAATGTTCCACCCATTAGGCTGAACGGTACTCCACTAGAAAGGGTGACTCAGTTTAAATATCTGGGTCACATCTTGACGGTCGACCTCAAGGACGATGCAGACTTGGAAAGGGAGCGGAGGGCCCTGTGCGTGCGAGGTAACATGATAGCCCGGAGGTTTGCACGGTGTTTGAGGGATGTAAAAGTGACTTTATTCAAAGCTTACTGTACGTCCCTGCAGCGGAACACGTAACACACAAAAATATTAACTTTTCTAAGTTGTAGTTATTAAAGTAAATTATTTATTCCAGCATTGAGCACCCAGATATTGCGCTCGGAAACATCAACGAATACGGTCTATGCATAGCCGAAGACGACGGTGACATTGACTTGGCGTTCCCGTGCCTCGACGCCAACGAGCCTTGCGGCAAGTTTGGCTTCACGTGTTTAGGGCTCATTGAGCTGAACAAGAGAGACGGCGATCCTAATAACGTGACTAGTTCCTTGCCAGAAGATGGATTAGTTGGCTTTGGGGGATTCATGTTTCCTAAGGTGAGTTGGATTTATGTTGCTGATTTAATCCTGAAATTTAGAAGCAATAGTTGCGTCTACATAGCCTAGGAGCTGTCGTTCCCGTGAATGAGCCGCGAAATTTGGATTCACGTGTTTAGGACTCATTGAGCTGACCAAGAGAGACGGCGATCCTAATAACGTGACTAGTTCCTTGCCAGAAGATGGATTGGTTGGCTTTGGGGGATTCATGTTTCCTAAGGTGAGCTGGATTTATGTTGCTGATTTAATCCTGAAATTTAGAAGCAATAGTTGCGTCTACATAGCCTAGGAGCTGTCGTTCCCGTGAATGAGCCGCGAAATTTGGATTCACGTGTTTAGGACTCATTGAGCTGACCAAGAGAGACGGCGATCCTAATAACGTGACTAGTTCCTTGCCAGAAGATGGATTGGTTGGCTTTGGGGGATTCATGTTACCTCACCGGACAGGAGACGAAACCGGGGAAAAATCCCTTAAAGACATCGTTGGTGTTCTGAGGGAGCGTGAGAGCGACTTGCCTGAGTTCGTGGCGACGGAGGTCTCCAGATTGCCGTCCTGCATTCCAGAACATGTCGACGTGAGTGGCCTGCTGAAGGAAATCGTGGCTCTTAAGGCAGGCATGGCTGAAATTTTGGAAAAGTTTGACGTTTCGCAGGCTACGATTGCCGTGTTACGCAAAGAAATTATCGAATTGCGTAATAGTGCCCCGGAAACTCGGTCACCAGCGGGGTCAAATTTCAAGAGTAATGACCGGGTGTCAAGTGTCGACTCGGTCAGTTTGCATGTTGCTGACACTGCGCATGCCGTTGCACGGCCCGCGTGCCCCCTCCGCGCCGGGCCTCCCCCCGCCCCATCCTCTAAATCACGTCATCGCTATGCTGATGCCGTAGCTGGTCGGTCTGGAGGTCTGGAAGGGTCTGGGAGGTCTGATAAGGAGGGTTTTACAACGGTGTCGAGGAAGCGCAAGCCGCGCAAGAGTCAGTGTGGTACTGCAGAACCGGTTGGTTCCGGTCTGCGGGTTGCCACACCGAGCAAGGCGCTATATATATCGCGCCTGCATTACACCGCCACGGCTGATGACGTGGTGGAGTACGTTCGTCAGAAGACCGGCGTCTCGCTGAGGGTGTTCCAGCTGCATTCGCGCCACTATGTGCACTTCAGCTCGTTTGTGGTGCGCGTGCCGCGGCCGCTGCAGGAGACCATCGCATGTGCTGACTTCTGGCCGAAGGGTGTCGTGTTTCGACGGTTCCGGGGCAACCTGCCGAATCCTACACCGGAGATGACGATGCAACGGGGCCACGCCGTTTCGTCGCCTAAATAGTATTATTTGTTGTTTTTAGTTTCGTGACGCATTGGTTTTTACTGTAATGTCACGTAAATGTATTTGTCAATAAATAAATAATAAATAAATGTTTCCTAAGGTGAGTTCTATTATGTTGCTGATTTAATCCCTCCTATCGTTTTTCCTTATATTCTAAAGTAGAGTCTTCTAGAAGGATTTAACCTGGTGCAGGCCAAGAAGTTTCTGGAGCGTGTTCCCACCGTGGTGAAGGCTGACATCTCCAAAGACGAGGCTGAAAAACTGAAGGAAGCATTAACCAAAGTTGGAGCCATCATAGAAATTGATTAGATTAGTCCCCACTGTGAAGTTTAAATTAATTTGTAATTATGTTATACTATAGAGAAATAAAAATGTATCTGTGTCCTGTTAATGTCCGGGTCCGCTTTCGCACCTTATCCGAAGATTTGGCGTAGGGTTTTACCTTACCCTTACCTTCTAGGTGAGTTGACTTAATGTATCTGATTTGAACCTGAAATTGAGACGCGGTACGGCTTCTACATACCGCAGGACCTGGCGATCCTATATCAAGAAAACTCATCATCGTCATATCAGCCGAAAGACGTCCACTGCTGGACATAGCCCTCCCCCAAAGAGTGCCAAAGCGACCGGTCCTGCGCCACCCGCATCCAGCGGACTCCCACAACCTTTACCAGGTCATCAGTCCACCTTGTCGGGGGCCTACCCACGCCGCGCCTTCCGGTAGGGGTCGCCACTCGAGAACCTTTCCGCCCCAACGGCCGTCGGTTCTACGTGCTACAACGTGCGTGCGTACGTGCGTGCGTGCAAGAAAACTCATCGTCTTCATATTTATTAGATTCCAATGAAAAATCGTTGTGTTCCCTTTTATGCCACGTTGCTACTCTTACCGCCGAGACTATTACACCTAAGTCTAAGTAAGGTACGAAAACTAGGCGTCTGTTCTGTGGACAATTCAATAGTTAACGGTTTACATTATGTACAGATCATGAAAGTCATTAGTCGCAAAGCTAAAGTAACTTTGAATTATTTAGCGCCAAAATCAGGCCTTAAAGGGAATTAAACCTGTGAATGCGTCTACCGAAAGACTGAACACTAACTAATACAGGGGCCGTAGACAAGCTTACAATCGACAAGCGCTAACGCCAATAGAAAACTAATAAAATGTAGGGGAATGACAGATGTTAACGAAAAGTTTTTCGTCGGCATCTGTCATTCCCATACATTTTATTAGTTTCTATTGGCGTTAGCGCTTGTCGATTGTAACCTTGTCTACGGCCCCTGAAAGAAATTGACCCAGTTTGTCTATCTACACTTTGTAACCTTATTTGGCAATTATAATGATAACTCGTTTGTTCATTTAGATGGCAGATTCAGGGCACATCCTCCACAACCCGTCGAGACACAACACGGGCGGCAGCGCCACTTCGGAGGCGGTCAAGAACGCTTTAGAGGCGGTTAACGAAGGTAAATGTAAATGTTGGCGGCTTCTTAATTATAAGGATCATGAGCACTTTTGTATGGAAATTGGGTGTAGCACCAACAGTCTTGAAACCAGTATCATTGAAAAGGTATAAAATTGTACATAATTTGTTACTATGACCACAAATACCTAGCTCACTGGAGAACAAAAATATGGGTATATGTATGAGCATAAGTAAGAATTTTGCGGTGATATCTTTTTATTTTTAACCCCCGACGCAAAGAGAGGGGTGTTATAAGTTTAACGTGTCTGTGTATCTGTCTGTGGTATCGTAGCTCCCAAACGGATGGACCGATTTGAATGCGGTTTTTTTGGGTCATAGATAATTTTATCCCAAGTGTTCTTAGCTATGTTTCATGAAAATCTGTTCAGCCGTTTTTGAGATATTGAACTTTGAAATGAAAATGTCGGGGGTTTTTCAACTTTTCTAAGTTGTAGTTATCATACATATGCCCATATTAGTGTCCCGTACCAAGATTGGTCCAACGGAACACTTATGCGATCACTCGGATGCTGTCCGTCTGTCACAGCCAGTTTTTTCGAAGACCGTTTGACATAGGAAGCTGAAATTTGGTTTGGCTGAAATAGAAATGTATGGCCTAATTATAAAAATAAAGTAAAAAGGTGTAAACCCCACTAAAGGGGGCAGGTTGAGGGGTAATTAGGAGTTTCGCAATGTTTTTTTGGATTGTACGGAACGTGTGGGGTATCATTAGAAAGCTCGTGAAATTTTTAAACGGTATACACATTTTGAGTTCTTTTTACGATAGCTCTTACTAGTGTAAAATATGACCAATGTAACTTTTTTTTGTTCTCCAGTGAGCTAGGTGATTTTTTTTTTTTGGTAGTAAGACATGATATACAATTTTATACCATTTTAATGATACTGGTTTCAAGACTGTTGCTGGTACACCCAATTTCCATAGAAAACTCATGATCCAATACATTTCTAATCCTTACGCTCTTTTAGAATTATTTAGTAAATACATTTATTCTATACCTATTTTATATAAAAATATAAAAAAAATGCATGTTAAGGTTAACTAAAGGGATCCTTAAGTCACGTCTAACCAGTCAGTTTTGTTACTAAATGTATGCGATTGACATTGACTGTCTGTTTTGTTACTATCTGCAACTATCCGTTTAAGGGGCTACCCGAGGTTTTCATCGATTTTTGACAAGTTTTGCACTACAGATAGAATTATAAATCAAACGGCTATCGGTTCTTCAATCTTTTATCTCCATTTTGGTCCACCGGATTTTGAAACAAATGAATACTTCATTTTGTATGATTTTTTTAAACATTGACTAAAAAAACACTTATTTCTTATCTCTATTGACGTGATATATCTAACATATACGAAATCTACATATTTGGGTTCGTCTGTGACGTCTCTAAAAACTTGTCCAGGGTTTTCATTTTAAACCAATTAACACAAAAGTTATGGCCAGAAAACCAGTTTTTTGGCCTAAAATTGTTCAACACAATGACAAATATCTCGAAAACAATGAACTTAGAAGTAAATATGGGATACTATATTGCTTAAAGCCGTTGTTTTTATATAATAAGCTACAAAAATATTAGAAAACTAAGGGGTTCAGATCGAAGGTCATTGGCGTATGGGAGCCCCTTAAATAAATAAATAAATAAATATTAGTGGACAATCTTACACAAATCGACCTAGTCCCATAGTAAGCTCATTAAGGCTTGTGTTATGGGTACTAGACGACGATATATATTATAGATATAAATACTTAAATACATAGAAAACTTCCATGACTCAGAAACAAATATTCATGATCATCACACAAATATTTGCCCTTACCGGGATTCGAACCCAGGTCCTTCAGCTTCGTAGGCAGCGTCACTACCCACTAGGCTAACCGGTCGTCAAAAAGGTACATAGATTCATGATTATGCCAAAATATCTATGTATTTTTGATCAGTCTTACATCGATTCTGACGATTATATTTCGTATTATCATAGTAAGGTTGGACAGTGACATTTCTTGGTAGATTTGATGGAATTTACCGCCAGCTGACGAAGTGACTCGCCTTTCCACGGACGCCACCAACGTCAAATATCGACCGTCCAAAAAAAAAAACTACTTCAGACTTCTTTTATAATGTTTGGTATTATTATCTTTATTTTATGGCTCTGGCGTCTGGGGCACGAATGGCACGATTTCCGATGACGTGAATGGCCTTTGGCGGTGAAAAAGTTTAATGATGAAAAATAGTATAGTAACAATTTACTTTGGAATAAACTAAATAACTCGAACATAGGCTATAATATATTTTATCTACGCACATATCATTAGTGCCAACTTGACACAAATGACCAACATTATAACAACCAATTTTAGTATGAGAACTTTATTGTCTGTGGTAGTAGGTAAAATCTGTACTGTAATGTTATTATATTATTACACTTGGCGGTATTTGCCCAAATATTCGTGCTGCATCTTTTTTCTTCCTACGGCAAATGAAAGAGAGGCAACGACGCAACGCGAACACGCATTCCCAAGTGTAGTGCGACCATTACAGTACAGATTTTTGTAAGGTTATGAGTTTAAATTTGGAACAGCTATCAAAACTCAAGTGGGTCTCTATTCTAGTATCTATAGATATTAAACCAGTTATCGATGCGAAACGTCAATTCAGTATGTTTTTTTAAATATAAACCGACATTTGTTCAAGAGTGACATGAGAATAGGGACTTCATTCGTTTGTCTATAATTTAAAAAAACATTCGTCTTGACGTAGGATCGAATTGCCGCCATTACTGTTGTCAATTCTTTGTTGGTTTTTGCTGTTACGAAAGGAGAATTGTGAAAAGTTGTTTGTAATTCACATTTTAGTTGAAAATATAAGTAGTAGTGACTCCGAGAACGATATGCACACTCCGCCGGATATCGTAAATGCAGCCACGATCAGGCCTTTAAATAGCGCTATTTTCGTATAGCGCTATCATTTATAACGTTATTATTCCTAAAACCGCTATACTCGAAAACGATATTTGACGCGCTGTATAGCGATATCCATTATAACGTTATAAATCTAAACCATTAATATAAAACCGATACTTTTTTAACCGATATAATAATGTAATAACGTTATAGGCTACCCCTTTCTCGCATTCAGTATAGCCTACTCGTGCAATGTAAGCGATGTGATTACGTAACGTAGGTTGTTTGTTAGAGTGCACGACGTCATAGTAAAATAGAGAATTTTTCGATTTGCTCGGCTTGTCGGCGCAGGTTGTAGCCTGATACGAATATCCTGACTAATAATTTTCAAATCAGATTGTCTTTAGCTACTCTGTGCCTCATTAATCGGAAATGCATCATCCCATAAAAAACATGCCATGTAAAAAAGAGGTCAAGTCTCGAAACTCTTCCACCGTAAAAAGTTGTGAGATATTTCGTAGAGCCAAGTCTCAGGCATTCTTTTATCTTTATTTGCTTGCTAAATAAAATTTTGTGACTTGGCAATCACACAATACTACATAGCTTTAGGTATGCAGAAATCCATTAATGCAGGAAAGTGGTGTGATTGCCAAGTTACAGAATTTTATTTAGCAAGCAAATAAAGATTAAAGAATGCCTAAGACTTGGCTCTACGAAATATCTCACAACTTTTTACGGTGGAAGAGTTTCGAGACTTGGCCTCTTTTTTACATGGAATGTTTTTGCTTGCTAAATAAAATTCTGCAACGTGGCAATCACACAACTTAACTGTATTTATAGATTTTTGCATACTTACCTAAAATTATGTAGTATTGTGTGATTGCCAAGTCACAAAATTTTATTTAGCAAGCAAATAAAGATTAATAAGGATGCCTGAAACTTGGCTCTACGAAATATCTCACAACTTTTTACGGTGGAAGAGTTTCGAGACTTGGCCTCTTTATTACATGGAGTGTTTTTTATGGAATCTCACTTCTTTTTCTAGGGTAATGTGTTAGCCCATTCTTGCTTTTGAATTTTCCCATTCACTGCAAATGTAACTTTGTAATCCTATATATTTGTATAGGATTACAAAGTAATGTATACAGTTGGTGTATCTAGAAAACTGGGTTGAAATAGCATTTTTTTATAATTTTCCCTTTATGTGGCCATTAAACCCTAACTGTACCAAATTTCAGCTCTCTGAGTTTATGGGAAGTACTAGTTCTATTTTGATGATCATGAGTGAGTGAGTGTCATAAATGCGAAACTTTGCTTTCGCTTAACTTCGGAACTAAATGACCTACAGACTTGAAATATTGGATTTTAAGTATGTGATTATAGCTTACTGGATGACGAAAATTTCTGCATTCTGGTCTTATCCAGAGGTTCTCAAATAGGGGCCTGAAAATGTGGCGAAATGGTTCCAGTAAAGGATGGTACGGCAGTGTTTGCTTCGCGCTCGACTTGGCATTGTTATAACATGGTAAATTATTTATAATTTAAATGCCTGCATCAAATGTTTCTGACTAATTCATCAACGCACAGCCGAAACTACTGGGACTAAAAAGAAGGGACAAGATGGAATTTTTGGAAATCCCATCCCTAAGGGGGTTAAATAGGGGTGCAAAGTTTGTATGAGGGAAACTTTTTTTTTTTACTATTGACTTGAAACTTTGTAGGAAGATTACTTATCTTATTAAGATGCATAAAAAGTTCTTGCAGCGTTTTAGAAAATTCCACTCCTAAGGGGGTTAAGTAGGGGACAGGGGTGCAATGTTTGTATGGGGGAAACATTATTTTTTGAACTAGAGACTTGAAACTTTGTAGAAAGATTACTTATTAGAATAGAAAAAAGTACTTTCTGTGTTTTAGAAAATTTCATCCCTAAGGCGGTTAAATAGAGGTGCAAAGTTTGTATGGAGGGAACTTTATTTTTTGAGCTAGAAACTTCAAACTTTGTAGAAAGATTACTAAATACAATACAAAAAAGGACTGTTAGCGTTTTAGAAAATTCCACCCCTAAGGGGGTTAAATAGGGATGAAAGGTTTGTATGAGAAACACTTTTTTTGAGCTTGAGATTTGAAACGTTGTAGAAAGATTACTTATTAGAATAGAAAAACAGTTAGTACTTTTAACGTGTTAGAAAATTCCATCCCTAAGGGGGTTAAAAAGGTACTTATGCAAGATTAGGATGAGAAACATTTTTTTTGAGCTAGAGATGGGCAACTTTGTGGTACGATTACTTATTAGAAAAAAAAATCCTTTCATCGTCTTGGAAAAATACCACCCCTAAGGGGGTTAAAAGTGTTAAAACGGTATTCAAGGTTTATATGGAGAGCAAGAAAATATAGTAAGATATTTCTAATGTCAGTCTTAGTCTGTATGTTAAAAGACAACAAAACTGATTTCAGAGTTTTTTTTTAATTCATCCCCTATAGGCGTTAATGGGGCTTCAAAGTTTATATGGAGGGAAAAGTCATTTTTTAAGTAAGATTTTTTAATTTTGGTCTTAAAATAGAGAGAGCAGATTAGTAGATTTTTTTATTCATCACCTAAGAGTGTTTAATTTAAAGGGGATTCGAAGGCCGTAAGTATAGGGTCAAGACAATTTTAAAGTAAAACATTAGTGTAACTACGATTTTAGACGGTTTGTTTAAAACTAAAAAATACATTTCAATGTTTTTGAAATTCATCCCTTAAGAGGGTTTCTAGGGGGTTCAAAGTTTATACGAAGAGCAAGATATTTTTAAAATAATAGATTTATTACTTAGGTCATGGACCGTTTGTTTAATGATTAGAAAACGATTTCAGCGTTTTTTTTATTCATCTCCTAAGAGAGTTAAAAGGTTTGAAGGTTGTATAGAGAGCAAGACCTTTTTTAAAGTAAGACTTACAGATTTGAACAGTTACCAGAAATGTAGGATAGGTTAGGTTAGAACTGCGATGCTCCCAGAATCGAATAGATTTAATCAACATTGGGTACTTATTATTATAACAGTAATGTAGCTTAGTAGACATATAAAAATATATTTTTCTTTAATACTGTATGAAAACGTCTGTTGATGATTCTTAAGATATTTATGTTTGTAAAAACGAAGGTTTCAATTTAGATTTATCAATTTAAACTAACGAACTCATCGCACTGTTACATCTTTAAGATGGTAGAAGTGTGTTTGGGATAGCGATAAATAGCTTGCACCGAACATAATTTAATAGCAATATTTTTTCTAAGACCATAACAAGTTCCACGCGAACGAAGTCGCTGGCAACAGCTAGTTATTTACATAAATATTTAGTGACTAAGGATTAATTAGAAAAGGAGGATGAATCGTAAGAAAAGGAGGATCGATATATATTTATGTGTACCAACCGTCCTTGGTCTCCCCTATCTATCGTGAGCCTATCTAGACAGATTATGGCGAAGAACCGAAATCGAAAATTCACACATTCTTTGGTTTCATAATCAGATTTTATTTAACGTGTCGTTTTCGGAATGGCTCTAAATCAAAAATAAAATAAAATGTCGGAAACTAAAAGTATATTTTAATTTTATTATGATGAACAAAAGCACATACCAACATACCTATGCATAATTTTTTGCTCACGGCAACACCGTCGGTCGTAGGGCTTGTTTGGAATAGGTCCTAATACTGGGAGTCTGCGATTTAGTGCCGAGGCAAACAATTAACATAGAAAAATATTGACCCTCTTACATATTGTAATAGTGTATACCTAGGGGCTATTAAGATTGGCACTCTTTCTTTTTATTTATGAGCAAGTCCACGAATCTGTGGACAGCGTTGCGTTTCCTGCGTCCCATTTTTATTCCGCCATTTATCGTCGCAACCAACCAAATATTCACAATTCACAACCAATTTGCAAATGATCGAGGTAAACAAGCATTAATAAGATTTAGAAGCTAGAACAACGTAACGGCAACGTCGCACGTCGCGCTACGGCCCACGTGGTGGCATGTTGGCATTGGCACAGAGCGGCAACGGCGCAGCCGTAGCGCGCGGCTCGCATTTTAAAACGATATTATAACGTTATTATATATCGTTCTGTTATTCATTCTGTTACGGTATTTATATCGTTATGGAGAATATTGGTTTTGTTATAACGTAATTTTCGAACACTAACGGAATATACCGTTATAATTCCGGTTCATTTTATAACGTTTTAAAGGCCTGGCCACGATTGCAACAAAGATATTTTACAGGTAGCACTATAGTAGCAATGCAGGTCATTTTCCTACGGCTTCTGAACCCATCTTAGACTTATGATATGTGTTTAGATAAAGTAGTGAATGCTGAACTGTACAAAATTTAGCCAACACTCGTGTGATCCTATTATGAAACTCGCTGCCGCTCGTTTCATAAAAGCACACTCGTATTTTAAGGCCTCTGATTATGTATTAGTTGCATAAACTACTATACTGCACCAGTTTTACCAGCTGTTTTTGTCATACACGGTCACCAAAAACCGTGTTAGCCGTGCGTGAAAGAATTGATGACGTTCATTCGTGTTTTTTGTGACCCAGACACTAAGATATGTATTTTCCCAGGTTTCAAGAAAGCGGACAACGACCTCGACAAGCTGCACTCCCACAAGATGGCGACCGAAGCGCCCCAGTACAAGGCGTACAGGGTGCACATGTTGCGGCGTGTCCGCGCCAACACGCCGATACAGCTCGGCGTGTCCATAGACAGGGTGGAGGTGGCGCCGCTCACGGCCAACAAGCACGCGTTCTGGGTGCGTACACTTACATTATGGTACAGGGTGTACATGTTGCGACGAGTCTGCGCCAACACGCCGATACAGCTCGGCGTGTCCATAGACAGGGTAGAGGTGGAGCCGCTCACGGCCAGCAAGCACGCGTTCTGGGTGCGTACACTTACATTACAGTACATGAGTACACGTACAGAGAGTACGCGTGGCACATTATAATTATTCTATATCTGCCATGTTACCCCCCGTCTCCACTTGTCGGCTGTCAGCCCGATTTTTTATCGGATGCCGGCGCCTCTTACAAATTGGTGTCCGACAAGTGTGAATAGCTTCATATAAACTGTTCTGCCACTGAAACGACCGATTAAAATCCGGACCGACATCCGACATAGTGGGAACCAGCCCTTTGGGCTAATTTAAAAGAGAGTGGTGGATAGTTATAAAACCTTCCAAAAAAAGTTACTTTGCTACAAGTAGTACCCGAAATCTACTGACGTATTCGAATCTTACTGGCATTCATCGTCATCACTTAAGAACTTAGCTCTTATCGGTGGAGTACCCGCCCCTCACTCCTGTCCATTGCCAGCCTCTTGACTTCTTCACACGACTCAACAGCAGCTTCATCCTTTACATTGCTTACTGACATTCATCATCATCATATCAGCCGAAAGACGTCCACTGCTGGACATAGGCCTCCTCCAAAGAGTGCCACAATGACCGGTCCTGCGCCACCCGCACCCTGCGGACTCTCGCGACCTTTACCAGGTCATCAGTCCGTACTGACATTTTGGATTTGATTTTGTTACAGCTAAAACCGAAGTACTTCATGCACAGCATCGACTCTATAGCGTGGTGCCAGATGCTCGAGGTGAAGGGCACCAAGTGCGTGTTCAGGATCGTGTACACGGAGGAGCAGAACCTGGCCACCTACGACCGCAACACCAGTGAGTACACGGACTATAGCAACACCGAGGTGTTACCAAACCGAAGTACTACATAGCGTAGACTCTATGCCCCAGGCGAAGCAGCAAGTGCGAGTTCCGGATCGGGTACACGGACGAGCGGAATCCGGCCACCTACGACCGCAACACCAGTGAGTACACGGACTATAGCGACACCGAGGTGTAACCGAACCGCAGTACGTCACAGCGTAGACTCTATAGCGTGCCACGGGCTCCAGGCGAAGCAGCAAGTGCTAGTTCAGGATCGTGTACACGTAGGAGCAGAACCCGGCCGCCTACGACCGCAACACCAGTGAGTACACGCACTATAGCGACACCGAGGTGTTACCAAACCGAAGTACTACCAACCAAAGCGTCACCGTAAGCGGTGTTCATGAAAATCTGACCATATGGATAGTTTGACGAGTTTTTGTGGTATGCCAGCTGCGGGCGTCATATTTAACGTTGATCGGTATGAAATCTTAAGTTGGTGCAGCACGCCTTTAACCAATAAGGGTTCCGCAACGTGCTCGTGACTCTTGCAAGCGTCTATAGGTTACTGTGTCTACTCACAAGGGCCTTAAAGTTTTAAGAACCTTCATATAAAACGATTGGCATTTACTATGACGCTCGAGGATCGTGACGTCAAGCAACATTAAAACGGTAGTAGCTTCGTAATTCTTTGAGATATCTGAATGGGATTTTCGTCACTAGGCATATTTTTTTGCCTTCTTTAACTTGGAGTAATACTAATTTTCGAGTCTACACCCCTATTGTTTGAGATATTTGAATGGAATATTCATCATTAGGCATATTTTCTTGCCTTCTTTCTTTTGAAGTAATAATACATTTTGAGTATAAACCCCTATTGTTGAATTGTATGCAAAATATCGTATCACATGATAAGGCACATTAAAAACTTCTATGCCATTTGTGAATAGTAAGTGTTGTGATATAGTGTCAAATCCGTATGCTTGTTCAGCACCATGATGGTGGTAAAAGGACCCCACTCATTACATTTCCTAACGTTCCAGGCTTCTTCCACTCCAGCGCCAACTACAAGTTCCATGACTTCGAGTCCGACCACCAAACCGCCAAGGAGATAGTCGAGAAAGTGAACACAATTCTGGAATTCCGTAACAGCCCGTGCAGACGGGAGTACAAGACCGCCAAGGAGAGGAAGACGCAGACTAGGAGGAGCTTCCACTCGAGACACGTGACTAGCAGCTAATCTTGGGGTGCTCACTTAGCGCCGTGGCCAGCCCGGGGGCGCGGCCAGATATCTTTCTTGAGCGTATCCCACATTAGGTGTGCTCTTTAATCTACGGCGTCAAGGCATTGGGTTTTCTGAGTTCGGCTGTGGTCCTTCGTTTCTTGTCATTCCTCCGCATAACATGGCCATCTTTGGCGCAATTCAGTTAGGTTTTCTGACACAGAAGCAATCCTGTAGCTTCCGCGAAAGTGTTCATTTCGTACTTTGTATAGGTATGAACTCGCGATTTCTAATTTGGGACCAAAAAAATTACCGATGTGTTGCCATTAAAACTGAGTTTCTAACCGAATTTAAAAAAATGATTCTCAGTTTGACCTGTATGTTTTGTACGGATGTATGTGTTTGTCCGCGATTATCTCGTGTTCGGCTAAACCGATTTTGTTGACTAGTGCGCTTAACTTGGCGTCAAAATTACAGGATGATAATTTTAAGTAGACAGTTTGAATTAAGTCTCCGCGTCAAGTTAGTAAAATGAATGCGACTGAAAATATTAATCTCAGTGAAAATATGGCACCATTGCGGGCTTAACCCTTTGGACGCCATTCTTCACGAAAGTGACACCTATAGGCAAAGTGTGTTTGCGTAAAAGTGTGAACATAAACCTTAATTGAAAGGCGACTTTGTCAGCGTACGCCGTAACACCTAATTGTCTTAACGCTGTGGGCACGGCAACACGCCACGCTCTTAGGCGGTCTTGGCGTCCAAAGTGTTAGCCAATAACAACACTAATGATGACAAGTCACTGCGTAGTTTGCGGTAGCTTTTTTGGTATTGAATTAGAAATAGGGTCTAGTATTCAATTCGTAGATTCCAAATCAATTACGTGATACTGTTATACGTACCGTGGCGCACCTTGATCCATATGACAGCTGATATCTCTACATATTGTAACCCTAAAACGTCAAATAGGGATGCGGACTAAGATTTTTGATGTCATTCGAACCAGTTTTTGGAGAGGAACAAATGTTTGTATGGGAGCAACTACAATTAAAGAACATAAATACCCAAAAAATTGTGACAAAGATTGACCTCGCTGGCGGCAGCGCGAAACGCTTCATACTGATAGACACCCACGTATGACGTCACAAGTGGCATTTTTACTAATCGTATGGAAAATCAGGTAAATTGTTGTTTCGGTCGCGAAATACTGCGTTTAAGTACATAGTTGTCGTACAATTTTGTTTCTATAAAAGCGTAAGGATTCTATTGGTAGCTTTAAATTTACTATTGGACAATAAAAAAAATGCATATTTTATCCAATATTTCATGGTTCATATCTTTTTATGATTTTAATTATATTTTATAATTTATACTTTATTACGATAATTTGATGGTTTACTATCCATTTAGCATGACTACGTTATCAATTTGAACATGAGGCATATTGCCTATTGCACTGAGATAACGGCTGTCATAGGGATCATGATTCACCGCGTTACGTATAATGCCTGATTTTTTTGCTGTCATATCTGCTACTTTACTTTATTATTTCTTAGTATATTCTATCTATTTCCTATGATTATAGTTGACTATTTATTATCTGATCTATTTATCTTTTTAAATAGCTTTGCGATTTTTGCTACATTAAGTAAACAATACTATGTTTATGTCGAAAAGGCAAGCGAAAACCAGCAACTTCAGATTTACCACGTTATCCACGTTAATCCCCTAGCCTGATCCCCCAGGGGAATTAGCGGCAATTATTTTATATTCAACTAGGAAAAAATGATAATGTTCGGTTATGGCGCTTCGCCGGACGCTACCGCGTCACGCTCGCTTCGCTCGCTCGGCTCGCGCGCTGTAGGGTCGCAGTTCAACTAACAACCTAACCGTTTTTTTCCCCTGGGGGATCAGGCTAGGGGATTAACGTGGACAACAGCAGATTTACGGGCAATCGGCCCTCTGTACAGTCAGCATCAAAAGTGCTAACTCTTATTCCCTTCTGATAAAGACTGACGGCTTCGTTTGCTTCTTTCATCACTTTTGGTGGTGACTGTACTAGGCACTGAATCAACGTGCTGAACAAGCATTATGCCGCGTCTCGCTTGCACTGTAGAGTGATTCACGAGTGCGAGCGGTCCGACTATAATAAGTCTGATTTCGGCCTATGATACGGCGCTTCGGTAAAATGCTCCCAAAGATTTTTACCTGCCAGAATCTGCCTACGCCCTTGACGTCAGTAACCGTTGCCTAAATAGCAGTTGACGCCGCGGCCCGGCCAAGGCGCTACGTGTCCGCTGGATTTTTCCGCTATGTAGCGGAAACCGCTCGTAGAGCCACGTCGTATGTAGCATTGGACGCAGCATAGTCACGCACGTCTTGTGCTACTGCTGTTTTGATACGATATTTGCTACGTAGTTTCACTAATATCTGGTCATATAACCGACGACCGTTTTAGCCTAGTTAGTAGTGACCCTGCCTACGAAGCAAGAGGTCCCGGGTTCGAATCCCGGTAAAGTGACGTCACGGGTCACGAGCGTTTTCTCTCTATCAAGCATTATTAAAACGGTTGTATCTTCGTAATCCTTTGATATATTTGAATAGGATTTTCGTTAGGCATACTTTTTTGCCTTCCTTCTTTTGGAGTAATAATAAAATTAGTCCCCAACCCTATTGCTTGTAGCTACGTAAAACCTGCCACTGGCCATCCTTACTAATATAATAAATGTGAAAGTGTGTGTGTTTGTTTGTCCTTCTTGTACGTCGCAACGGAGCGTCGTATTGATGTGATTTTTTTGTATGGAGATAGTTTAGAAGCTGGAGAGTGACATAGGCTACTTTTTCCACCGGGAAAACATCTAATTCCCACGGGAAAATTCAATATGTTACATTTTCCTATAAACACGCTGGCGAAGCCGCGGGCATCAGCTAGTTTGTATATAAATATAACTGATACACGTTATCCACGGACCTTCCTATAGTATAGGGAAATTATGTTAGTACACCGATTGTATTCAAAAACCGATCGAGCGCTTGGTTGTTTGCGACAGTCGCAGCGTTTGTCGCATGCGATCAACGGTGTCGGTACAAGTCTACGCGCGTAATGCAGCGAACGAAAAAACAATAGCATGCGAGCTCCTTACTGATTTCTACCCGAACACGTGCCTAAGACCCGGTATGCGCGTGTTCGAACTAAACGGCTGCCTGGCGTCGTTTTAACACATTCTGTGGGGCCATTTTGCGACGCTACTTAGGCCTCTATGGTTTATCCGTTCGCTGACGTAAAGAGACATATAAAGTGACGACGTGAAGACTTAAAGTAGTTCTGCCTGCGTCAAACGCATTGCGTTTAACGCTGCGCTTGTCGCCGAAAACAACCGGGCGCTTTAACCTCCCGAGTCTCAGGTTCCTATAGAACGAACAATGTGGTTCTAATGTTATAAATATTAAAGATTTTCATTTGTTATATCTGATTCGATTTTAAGAACAAATGATAATTAGTAAATTTTATTAGAACAGTTTGGTTCAATTTAGATGTTATTTTGTATGAGGTTTCAGGAGTAAATATATGATACTGGCTAGTTTAGTTTTATTATAGCTGTACTCTGCGTAATTAATATATTAACTGTTGTTGTTTTTGTAATTGTTTTAGTTGAATACTGGACTTTATAAGAATACTTTTTAACCGACTTCAAAAGCTGACCATCCTGGAGGAATCGAGCGAACACTTCCAAATTTATAGACACTTGAAGCGTTGTTGGTACTGACTTGAAGTCTGTTAAAACTTTGTTCTTAAAGTAAATCGTAGATGTCTAAATGGGTCGATCAACTTTTACTTAGCTGTTATTCTGTCGGGACATTAGTGATAGAGTTCCTTAGGAAAATGATACACGCCTTAACATAAATATGGATTTACCTATGTCACACATGTTTCGTTGATTTTAAACATAGCTTAAATAGTCTTCCAGGCGTAACCATGGCAACGAGCAATCTTTAATTATTATATAATTGATCGGCCCAAATACAAGCAATATGCAACTCTAAATGTTAAGCAATAAGGTCTCATACCGCCACGGCTATTACAGGACGGCCTGCGAGCTGTGTCTCGGCGACGCGGACTGTCTGTCCCTTTCTAATTAGAAAGAGACAGATAGTCTTATCTCGGCGCGTCCTGTGATAAAACGCCTTTAAAACTAGGTTATCTTTATCCGTCACTTTGATATTTGAATTTGTGAGAAAGGGATAACACACATTTTAGTTAACAGAGGTCTGTTTAGTAATAATGGTATAAGTGTATATTAACGTTTCCAGTATTGAACTAAAACAGCTTTATTGTGTAAATAAATTCCATGTTGTTTCTTAGCGAGTGTCAAGTACTGCATTGCGTTATTTAAGATTGTATCTAAAGCAGTGCTGGTTATAGGGTCATTGCGCCGGATAGTGATCACCTAATTTATTACTATCGTCCGGGCTAGTGGTGGCAAATTTCACACAGATTAAAGGAGTCCTTGTTCTTTACCAACTTTTTACGATTGAATGAATATATTATATATTTAATACATATTTTTAGAGGAGTGGAGACAGGAACACCATCAAATGTTATATTTTGTCATCCAATTTATTTTCCATTTTTTTTATTTATGGCTCCGTGTAAACGAAACACTTGATAATGCGGTCGAAAGCCATATATGTTAGCGTGCAATGTAATATACGCGAACACAGTTGCATCTGCGGTTGACGAATGCTTGAAATGTTTGTGGGAAGATAACTTAATAGAACTGTAACAACTTAATATTTACCCGCAAGAGAATTATGAGAAATTTAAGAGAAATAAATCATTCAATCGTTATTCGTACATACAAATAGATAGGCGACTCTACTGCCCTCTGTGTGAAATTTGCCATCACTTGTCCGGACCCCATTTATCACCGTAAATCGCCGTACAGATCTAGTGCATAATTGTTCTCCGTCGTATTTTCACGGAAACGCACGAACGTGTCTTGCTATTTCAGTCTGTCACAGTACAAAAAGTACTGAGGGTGACTGAAGTAGCATGACAAATACGAGCGTTTCCGAGAAAATATTACCATAGTTGACCTACTGGACTAAGTTGTATTACGGTACGCCACGACTCAGATAAGCTGGTGAACAGAAAGGATATTATCTTGTTTTTTAGATTCCTGCCAACTACGTAAACTTACATATAAGGTGCTAACAAATTAAGTACCAATATTTTAAGAGGTGTTACATTACATCAAAACAATTGACTTTAAATAGAAATTAAGAAAACTTTTCATATGATATTTTTGTTTTAATTTCCGGTACAAAATAAATAAATTAAAATTTCGACCAAACATAATCAGCCTGTGCATTCAACTGACGAGATGTTGAAACACTATCTGTCAAGTGAACATCGTCGTTTGTGACAAACGTCAATGATTGATTGTTGACTATCTCATTAACAGGGTGTTTTTACGCAGTAACGTTGTATCCCTAATTATCTCCAAAAAGTGATACACACTTTTAAATGTTTCATACTTAACTCTACTCCTAGAGACTAGTACTATCAGCTCTAAAAGTATTGGTACCTAATTTGTTAGCACCTTATATACATCTTAATTGTTGCATGCTTGCTTCCAGGTAGTCGCTAACCGAATCTGGTCGAATAGCTCGCGCAATGACCCTATGCGATTTTATTTTGGTTTTTCGTTTACCGTTACCAAGGCAGATTCAACATATATTTACAGTAATATTATGATATAGTAAAAACACTCTTCTTCCGTTAATACCTAAGCTTACTGAAAATTATTGTTTTCTTGTAAGAAACACTATGGTTGTCTCCTCGCTTCCTGAACAGGTTAAGAATAAGAAGTAAGATTATCATCGAAACTCAATGTGTTCTGAGAATAGTCAATTATAAAGACTGCCCGTGTCTGAACAAAGGCGCATCGTTTAAAAGAGAGTTTGCTGTAGCTAGTTTCAATATAGAGAGTACTGTAAATTTCCTATGGCAACATTAAATCATCTCACCGTCCTGTTTTGTTTTGTGTGACTAGAAGAGCTAAGCTATGTTTCTTAATGTCACGCGTCAGGAAGGATATAGACAGTGGCAGAATTTATAATTAGTGTTTAGTCTCTGGTATAATGGAACTCCGTGGTACAGTTGTTACAGTTGAGATGACGAAAAGCACTTGAAACCAACCATTAGCGACGTCTATTGTTTAATTTCTATCCAGTAGGTTTGTAAATCAGTTACGCAGAGACAACAGAAATTTTCTTATTTGATGTTTAGCAACAGACAAAGTTGTATTCATATGGTTAGTGCATTTTCGTCATTTTAAATAAAACGAACTATAAGTGTTGTTGTAAGTCATGTTAAGTTTTTATTGTTATTACTATATAGGTATTTCTACAGTTAAGCCAACCGCTGTGTTCAAAATGTGTCTTCGTTGCAAGTATTGATTCTTCATACATAACAGAATAGAAACGAGATTTTTTGCGTGATGTAACAATATATAATTAGTATCTTCTTTGCGCGCTATATAGCTGAGGTTTTATGCCGTCTTTTTATAAAGTTGCCATTGGAATTGGATTCTTCAACCATGGACGAAAGAGTTGCTTTTCGAGTAGTCAACTTTGTTGCAATACGGCCAACTCCAAGGCAGAAGATTCAAATTCCAATGACAGTATTATAAATGATCTCAACCAAGCGTAGGCGCACATATGCATACATATTTTTGTAGCCGCAACTTTGATACGAGCGAAAAATCAAAACGATCGTGCATTTGATTTACAATAATGTTAGATTACAAACGATAGTTGAAATAGGATGTTAATTTGTTATTTATATTAATGTTATCCATTAGGGCAGAGTGGAGTTATCTTATATCTATACAATACATGGTCTTTAAGTCTATTATGGATTATACAAGCAGTGTCAAGAAGAGAGATATCTCATGGCTGTGTTAAGCCAGTGCGGGACCGGCATACACGACCCATTTTGCCCAGGAACAGGGCTGTTATTCGCTACGCGCTAATGCGGCTCACCCCGCCGGTCACCCGTCACGAAACTAGACAACTACGCTTAGTTACTACGCATCTCGGTGTCAATATATTTGTGGATGAGCGTTGAGGTGAGATTAAAACAAGTTACAGAATAGGGGGGGCTGTGACACGTTGATGTCGCTGAGCGGTCGCAAGTTTCTTAATACACGCTTCATCGTGGCTTTACGGACCGTCGGACACTATATAGTTTGCGCCATTTATCACTGCCCACAGCTAGGTCCAGTACAATACAATAGAAATAGTCTTCTACCTCAAAACATGAATCAAATAGGTACAGGACAAAAATACTTAAAAGTAGATGTTAACGACAGTAATGTGGTTCGATTAACAAATAACAAATACAGTATACCTTTCAAAGTCTACACTGTCTTTGTCAGTAGCAATAAGGATTGTGGATAGATATTTGTGAAAGGTCTGTATTGATATATGAGAACTCGACTGACCCGAATGCCCGCTGCGCGTCGCTTTCGTCGGCGCGGGTTTGTAAAACATGTAATCGCCGCCGCCTCGCCGTACGCTCCGCTTCAAGCGGCGGAGGCAGCGAGATGCTACTTTCCGCACGGCTATCACTGGACGGCCCGCGAGCTGTGTCGCGGCGATATAGACTATCCGTCTGTTTTTAAGGGGATGCCTTGATTTGAGTCGTATACGCCCCCTAGACAGAGACGCTGATGCCTTCCGCCCACGAGAAAAAGATATGTAACCCTCTTCGGGAATCGCTGTTATGGAAAAAAATCCGTATATACCTAACTTGGTGAAGGTTTATTAAAATTTCATAAAGTGAGATTTTAGATGAGATAAATTAATTATTGTTATTATTGTGTCGTAAAATAATGTATCGTTTGAGTAGGCTGACAAGGAAACATACCTAACTGTCCGGCGCCGATTTCAATGATTTTTATATATATGTTATAGAGTAGTCACCCGACACGTAATTTTTTCTTAAATTGCTTCTAAAAATCGGCAAAATCATGTTTAAGAGAACTCATTGATTACTTTTTTATTTATTTATACGGCGAAAAATTAAAATAAAAAAACATGATATCCGCGCTTCCGAGCACGCCCTTCCATCGCGCTCACGCTTATGCTCAGTGAGAGGGAGAGAAGACCATGAACCTACTGCGCCTTAAGTGTGTTTTTTTTTTGTAAAATATTAGTTTTGAGCCGAAATAGCAAAAAACGTATCCATTATTTTTTCATGTTCTCCAACATATATTAAAACTAGTAATTAACAAGCAGTTTGCTTGAACAAAACTCTCTTCCGAAGTTAGAGGGTTTCGCCATTTATCAGTACTTTGGAGGACAATATCTCCCGATAGGTTGAGTTTGGGCAGCTAAAAAAAATTACGTGTCGGTTATTTTAGACTACTCTATTTCCTTGTGAGTAAAAAAAGGAAAATACAGACCCAACTTTGGAGTTTTTTTCTATAGAGGAAATTTTAAACAATCATCTAAATATGATGAAAGTGCAATACTGTGCCTGAAGCATACCGTCAGGTATTATACTGATCGTGACACCCCAGTATATGCATGCTTTCTCGATCTCTCCAAAGCCTTCGATCTGGTGTCCTACGAAGTACTGTGGAAAAAACTTGAGTCGATTAACGTGCCAAAAGAACTGACAGCCATCCTCAAGTTCTGGTACGGTCACCAGGTCAACAGTGTCAGGTGGGCAGGAGCAATGTCGGAGGAGTATAGAGCACACTCTTTAACTTATACATGGACGCCCTGATCGTCGAGCTCAGCAGTCAGAGCGTCGGTTGTCACGTGGATGGAGTCTGCGTAAATAACCTCAGCTACGCAGACGACATGGCCCTGCTGAGCGCGTCGGTCTGTGGTCTGAGAAAGCTAATGAAAACGTGCGAAGAGTACGCTTTGAGCCATGGGTTAAAATATAATGTAACCAAAATTAAATACATGGTGTTTGAGGCCGGCAGTAACAGACCATCTAGTGTACCTGCGGTCATGTTAAATGGAGTGCCACTCGAAAGAGTTCGACAATTTAAATACCTCGGTCACATCGTTACGGCCGACCTCAAAGACGATGTTGACATCGAACGGGAGCGAAGGGCGGTATGCGTGAGGGCGAATATGTTGGCCCGCAGGTTCGCCCGATGTTCCAGTGGAGTGAAGATAACTCTTTTTAAAGCGTACTGCACGCAAAAATCGTATAATGCTCTTCGCGTTCAGTTCAATAACGCGTTCAGGGCGGTGATGGGACTGCCTCGTTACTGCAGTGCATCGGGCATGTTCGCGGAGGCACGCACGGCGTGCTTCCACAGTACCATGCGCGTGCGCGCCGCGTCCCTGGTGCAGCGCGTCCGAGCCAGTCCCAACGCCGTCTTGGCAATGATCCCAGACCGTGTTGACTGTCCCTACATCATGCACTGCTGTGACAGGCATGTTAAAACAGGAGTGGGGTAAACCCGGAGTGGAGACTTCTGAATTTGGTATAATTTTAATTTTTAATTTGATTATGAGCCTCTGTAACGCTTGAAATAAATGAATTTTAATTTTAATTTAATTTTTAAATATAAACATAAAAGTCCTGACTGACTGACTGACTGACTCACTTAAATCAACACCCAGTCCAAACCATTGAACCTAGAAAGCCGTTTTTTCACAATAGGTAGGTTATATAACGCAGGCACCCACTAAGAAGGGATTTTCGAAAATTCCAGCCTCAAGGGGGCAAAAAGGGGGTTGAAAGTTTGTATGAGGGTAGAGTAACAATTTAAGTGAGAGACGTGAAACTTTGTAGGAAGATTACTTATTAAGATACAATAAAAGTACTTTCAGAGTTTTAGAAAACTCTACCCCTAAGGGCGTTAAATAGGGGTGCAATGTTTGTATGGGGGAAACATTATTTTTTTAACTAGAAACTTGAAACTTTGTAGAAAGATTACTTATAAGAATCCAAAACAAGTACTTTCTGAGTTTTAGAAAATGTCACCCCCAAAGGGTTGAAAGTTCATATGAGGATGGAGTCAAATTTCAAGTGAGAGACGTGAAACTTCGTGTATGGACTCCTTATCACAGTACAAGAATAGTAATTTTAGGGTTTTGGAAAAAGTGGGTTAAATAGGGGTGCAAATTTTGTATGAACCGATATAGATGAAATTTGGTATAGAGATAGTTTGAGTTCCGGGGAAGGACATAGGATAGTTTTTATACCGGAAATCATCCCCTGAGGGGATAAAATGGGGGTGGAAGTTTGTATGGCGCTACGATATAAATGAGTTCCACGCGGACGGAGTCGCAAGTGTGTATGGGAAAACTCATTTAAACTCAAAATTAAAACTTTATGAATAGATGTCTTTTGCGTTTTGGAAAAATACACCCCTAGGGGGTTAAATATAATTGTTTGAAATTTAGTTTCATGTATGGAGTCCCCCTCAATATGGTAAAAACGGGACCCTGGGACTGGGATTACTGAGACTCCGCTGTCCGTACGTCTGTCTGTCTGTCTTTCACCAGGCTGTATCTCATGAACCATGATAGTTATACAGTTGAAATTGTTGTTGAATTGATGTATACAACAAATACTAAAAAACAGAATAAAATAAATATTTAAGGGGGCTCCCATGCAACAAACGTGTTTTTTCCGTTTTTATAGATAATCGTACGGAATCCTTCGTGCGGGGGAGTCCGACTCGCACATGGCCGGTTTTTTTTTACGGCAAACAAAACAAACTATTAGTTTACTAACTTATTATTTTGGTTACGGAACTCTAAAACTGAGGTAGTTTTCAGTGATAATTTACTGTAAAAAATAAAGTAATACTAATAATTGAACAGTTCCCAAACGTGGTTATTTAACCGACTTCAAAAAAAAAGGAGGAGGTTCTCAATTCGGTTATATTTTTTTTTCAATCTTTGTTACCTCAGAACTCCGTCATTGATGACGATGAGCCGATTCGAAATTTTTTTTTTGTTTGTTAGTGTATGCAGCCAGGTGGGTCCCATTATTTTTAAAATTTAGTTGGATGATGGGATCCATGAGGAATTGAGAGAACTCCTCAATTATATTAGGCACGCGTGTAGTCACCACTTGCAAATTATGAATTGTTATTATGAAAAAAACCGACGTGCTAGTTTTCGCCTCACAGAAGGAACCGAACAGTTGAATACATCAATATCCATCTCTTTCGACAAACTATTCAAAGTGCGACTGGCGCGACTCATGAAACTATTTTGCCTTTAATTAGATAAGGTACATTTAAGTGAGATAGGGGGAAAGTGTCTTTTAGATCGAGTAGGCGTATTAAAAGAAAGTTTATTGAGTAAATCCGGGCAATCAATATTCCCGCTAGTGATATTAATAGTACATTGTTTAACGAGGGGCGGAAATGGAATATTGCGAACAAGAGTCTATCAGAAGCCCGACGCCGAAGGCGGAGGGCTTTTGATGACTCGAGTTTGAAATATTCTTACGCCCGTGTTATACACAATGTTTTTCATCACATTTGCGAGGAAACAATAGTACATTACTGCAGAGACCAGTAAGTAAGCCATCCTGGACGAGTATGATTTAGCCGGCCGAGCCGAAGGCGAGGTCCGGCTATAATACGAGGCCAGGATGGCACTTATGGTCGAAGCGTGTATAGTGCTTTTCTCAAAAATAAAACAATGTTTGAATAAAAGTTAGAATAAAAAATATATAGGTACTTACAGTCACCAGCATTAGTATATGCCATAACAAAGGCAGTAGAAGTAAAAACTTGAAAAATTTTAATTTTGCAAAAAAAAAAAGAAAAAAAAAAGAACAAAAAAGATCAAAAAAAAATAAAAAAGAACAAAAAAAAGAACAAAAAAAAAAGAAAAAAAGTTTGTCTAACATCAAACTATCCCCCCCCCCCCCCCAAGCCTCGTCCCGAATCTCTCCCCATCCTACCTCCTACGCATCTGACGTCATAAATGTTCTATATTTAAATATTATGATATGTAATGGGATTTCATACTTACTTACTGGACACTCGATCTTGTTCTATACTATTTAAATATTATGATATGTAATGGGATTTCATACTTACTTACTGGACACTTCTGAAAATTGTCCAGGATGAATCACTTTCGGATACTATCTGCACAGATGTTATGGGAACATTTCGTACTATTTTTGAGAAAATACATTTTAGATGATATGAATACAAATCGTAATAAACACTGCATCATGTCAGTCGTCCATTTTGTTGAATTTGACGTGAGGCGCGTATGGCAGAGACCCTTCGGTATACAGCCACGATTTGAAAACACTTAAAAACATTTTACATAGACACTAAATAACTAACATATTCAATCTGTAACTAATTCAGTTAAACATGTTTAAGTAGTTTTTAAGTTTAAATTTATTTATAAATACGTTGTGAGACATCGTATTTGATATAAAACCTCTTTGCTTTGTAACTGCCGCATGAGTGACAGATACAATTTAAGAAAAAAACCATTACGCCCGTGGGCGTAACACAGGCTATTACAGCTCTGTATGTCTGCGCATTATGACGCCCTTTTCGAGCAAGTGTGATGAAAAAATATAAGTCGTATCAGCTATTTCTCGCCGTTTATATGGTGGTAATATGTATTGTTTTTTGCATGTGCTTAAGTAATTGGAGGATACGTATGTTTTCATTATAAATGTGACAGTTGTGTCGGTAACACGTTAAGCGCAGCTGAGCAGCCAGTCGTTTATTATAATTGAATGGTAGTAAGAGCAACGTTATTGAAGAACTTTGTGCCTCAGCACAATTGTTTATTTCGTCAAATTCAAAATTATTCTCATACTTTTCTTAGATTTAAATTCTAATTTTTGCTACCAGTTAGAGGTATTCTTCTGCGCGTGCGAAGCCGCGGGCAAAAGCTAGTGTATCCATAAAATCAGATGAACAATCATATAGTCAAGAATCATATATCTGAAAATCGTTGTAATTAGAAAGAGACTGGTAGTCTATCTCGCCGCGACACAGATCGCGGGCCGTCTCTAATACCCGTGTGAGGGGCTACTATGAAAAGGCAACTTCGTTTGTTCGTCTATCTCTGTCGCACTTGTATATTGAAGCGACAGAGTGGGGGATATATTTCGGTCTCTACCGCCGCCGATCAAAGTCGTGGCCCGACTCTTAGACTTACATTGAAGAGCTAGCATGTTTATATTTAGTGCCTATTGAAAATATTGATCAATACAACCATAGCGTAATTGTATTGCCAGGTTAAAAAATCAAGATTTGATTTTAATAAAGTCAGTTGGGTTCTTATTTTAACTTGGTGTTTTTTTGTGTTAAGCTTGAGACTGTCCTTCGCCTCACCGCAGATTATGCTGGAAATCAGGGACCGCAGGTATACCGTTTTCATACAAAAATGTCCTTGGACGTAATTTATCGATACTTATCGATAACATTTTAGTACCTACTACATCCCTATCGACCGTATCGTCTTCGTTATGTTGGTATTACGACTTCCTGCCGCGTTAAGCCGGCTGTACACATTGGGCCAACGTTGGCGCGTGAGCAGATGCAGCTATGCGTTAGAGGAAGAGGGCTTTATATCGTTCTCATGCGTTTGCATAGCTGCATCCTGCTCACGCGCCAACGTTGCCCCAATGTGTACAGCCGGCATTAGACTTTTATTACAAGCATGACCAAGTTTATGAGGGTGTTTTAGATTCGAAGAGAATTTGAACTGTTATACGCAGTCTATGGAAATTAAATCTTTATTTTTAAATTTGTCAATAGTAGCTGGGAAAACCATGCATGCATACATAGGGCTATCTTAAACCAAATATCCATGACTTCTAGGTTATACGTACACTTGCATGAGCACATTCACTCTTTGAGCTTTGCCAAAAACCGGTGGCATGTACGAGCACGGGTAGGTACGGGCTCGTACACAAACAGGCTGTTCACACGCTCGTGATAACGGCGGCCAATACACGGTGAAGTATTTTTATCGTGATATTGTTCTAGCCGTACAGCATGCAATGAGATAGAGACAGCGCATGGATCTCGTAATAATACTTCACCGTGTATTGGCCGCCATTGAATGTCACTGGCATTGGCATGACAGGAGACGCTACACGGGCCGATACTTACCGGCAGGACTAGAACGTAGTGGTTATATTCTCTTTGTCAACTACGCCAACACCAGCACGGCTATCATGCGACGGCGCGCGAGCTTTCTCGATTTTTCTCTCACTATCCGTCTCTTTCTTAATAGAACATTTAGAACAAGAGATATAGTGCGAGAAAAATCAAGAGTATATCGCGGCCGTCGCATGATAGACGTGCAACTTGGATAAGCATGTGAATTGTGTGTCCAGAGCTTTAAAAACACTGGCCGTTGTGACCCTGGCAGACATCGAAAAATAATACTTTCTGACAAGCGACCACTTTACTTCTTTTGCTTCACTTCACAACAGGGGCTGGAAACTTAGAAAAGAGGCGACACGCCGATTTATTGTATGGAAAGTAGTGACATCTCTGGCGAAGCGGATCGCTGTATTTAATGTTGTTGACAGAAAATGGAAATAGATGTCAGTACAATAGACCCACGACAATAAATTTTAAGATTTTGAAATGAAATAAAATATATTTTTATGTTTTGAGATAGAATTTATTAAGTATCCATTTTATTTAACTGAACATGAACAAATATCTCATTAATATGGAATTGTGTTTGTTGTTCGGCCTTTGTGGTTTTAGATGAAGTATACATACCTACGTGTCAGTCAGTAAATAAATGTCAATGTATTGTCTATAAAAACATTGAATGAAAACACATTTAAATCATATTTAAATAAAATCAAGAATAGTTTTAGCCACAGTATCTATTTATAAAAATAATATCTAGGTATTATGTGTGCAGTTAATAGTTTGAGGTTGAGTAATATGCAGTGTAGATCGGCTGTACGTGGATTTGTTAAATCTGGTCCAGGAGATTTAATCTAAAGTTTTGAAGCTAAATCTCGTCCTTGTCTCGTGTTTTTTGTTAAAAAGGTTGTGCTTTGATAAGTTCTTGTTACATAATTTGTTATTTGTTAAGTTGAATAAATACTTTTATGAATGTTGCATGTTTCACTTTTCAGATCCATTTCATAGTTGTGTGATTATTTTGAAACCTACCATGTGACTGGCAAAGTATGAAGGGAAGCGTCTTAGGTAACTAAAATGTGATATATATCATGTTTTAGAAACGTTTTCTTCCTAACTTTGATAGTCGCATTGTAGGCTTCAAAGTCAAAACAGAGAATACAATTTTTGTATACGTGTGTGCGTGGTGCATGAATATGTATGTGTGCGTTAGTGTGTATGTGAAGCGTGCACGCTGCACGCATGCGTGCGTCAGAGTAGTTCTATCGACTCCCTGCCAGGCGGCTGTGGGACCAGTAATTTCTTGGTGTTGCCACTCTTTACATAAATATACTTATTATACTCTTTGCTTCACAAACAGTCACAGTGGAAATTGGAACATTTTTTATACATATCTATAATGTGATCTCATAATTTAAATCGAAATTTTGGTGTACCTATCCATCATGTGGGCGCCTACCGACGCCAGCACTCAAATCGGAGATCTGGTGGTGCCCACAGGAGAACTGGTCTCCCAGTTCCTTCGGAAACGCCGCAACGGGGCGAAGCTCGCAGAGATACTGTCCCACGTCAGAAGGAGGTTCCATGACGCACATCCAAGTCAGTTGAACTACAGTGTGGGGACGAGCTTAGACGCCGCTACCACATGGGGCTTCCTCGAGAGGAAAGGCTCGCGTTTCTTCGAGCCGAACACGCCAAGCCGGGGGGAAACGGGCCAGTCGAGGCCACAGCCGGCGGACAAGAGGCCTGTGAGTAGGGTTATTAGACAGCGTCGGCGTCGGGGCTGCCGGCGGTGGCGTCGATGTCTGCCCTGCGGGATGCCCCTATTGTAGAAAATATTAAACGGTTTCATTTTAATCCATTACAATTAATATTCTAACTGGGGAAATTTTAGTACCGTTGTTAATATTTTGTTGTTCATGAAATAGTAAATGTGAAGAAAACTGTGGTTTATTTTAGTTATCAGATGACTAAAGCAAGTGCCTAACTCAGCTTATAAATTAATATGATAAATGCCTTTAGTAACGCCTTATTATTACCATCAACAACAGATTAATTCTGAGGTTTCTTTGTGGATAAGGGCGAGTCCTCTCTGAGTTCCTCGTAACCTCGAACGGTTCTGGGGGATACTTACCCTAAGTGGGACATCGCACGGCAGGCTGACTCGCTCCTGCCACAGAACACGAGTGGATGTGCGATTCTTCTGCTACGTGGCTCCCATGCCTGTAATCCTTTAGGATTTTATCGTAACATTCTTGCCGCTTTGAATTTGCAATGGATCTTATATTATGTTACTTCTCTCATCTCTCATTTATTTCGTAATTTAGGTAACAGTTTCGACGGAACCACGCTGCACGGGGCTGGTATTTCTGGGCAGTTTGCTCCTCGTACAGGAGCTACCTAACGAACCTAACCTATACCTAATGTTTCGCGATCGTTGTTATATTTATTTATTTATTTATTAATCCATTATTAACACTACAGACAGGCTATGCATGTTAATTATACAGGAGGATATTATACAATAAGGTGCTTATTATACCATACATATAGGTATATCAATAAAGTATGGAACTTGAAGCCGTAATAGACTCCAAATATCGGCTGCTATTCGAGAGAAAATGAGATTCCGTGCTGTGGAACATATCCAGTTTGCTGTCGCTGTCCAGTATATCATTGAGATCGATAAGGTTGGCCCTCTATTAGAAACGATTCACGAAAATGGGCTCAGTCATGCCTAGAGTGTCAACGAGCTAAGGTTTCAAGGCATACTTCTGCAATTACACAACCATCTGGTCGTTTCCAGCATATTCACATCGATATCATCGGTCCGCTGCCGATTTGCAAAGAATTTCGTTATTGCCTAACTGCCATAGATAGTTTCGAGGTGGCCGGAGGTCTGGCCCATGCGTTCGATTACTGCCGAAGAAGTAGCTGACACTTTTATTAGAGAATGGGTATCTCGTTTTGGCGTACCGTCAATAATAAGTATAATAACCAGGGCTCGGATTTTACATCGCACGGTAAGACGAAAGAAAACTATGGAGTCGATATTAACATTACAACTTTACTCATATTCATACTCACTCATTTTCCTAGTCCCGTAATTATTACATATTTATCATGCTGTCAAAATTTCAACTTAGTTGCATACCTAGTTATCCAGACCATATCGTTGCGATAGACTTAACGATGGGTACTGGCCGCTTTATTTAATTGCCTCATGTTTCAATCATTGACGGCTTTAGACGTGTCATTTATTTAAGTTTGCAATTAGTGCATATATTAATTAACTTAATTATTACGTGAACATTTTATTATATAGCTTATAATGTAATAAACATGATGTGGCGGTTAAGATTTGTATTTACAATATAATAAACTTTTGGTATTAATTAAATGAATGAGTATGAGTATGAATATGAGTAAAGTTTTAATGTTGATATCGACTCCATAGTTTTCTTTCGTCTTATCGTGCGATGAAAAATCCGAGCCCTGATAATAACAACAGATCAAGGATCTCAATTTGAGTCTGATCTGTTCCGACGACTCACACAGACATTGTCTTCAAAACGCATCAGGACGACTGCTTATCACCCTTGTTCTAATGGCATAATTGAACGGGTACACCGCCAACTGAAAGCGGCCCTCATGTGCCATACCGACTCGTGAGTAAAGGCTCTACATTTGGTCCTGCTTGGCATGCGAACAGCATTTAAAGCTTACCTCAAAGCTACGGCAGCAGAAATGCTCTACGGTGAATTCTTACGTTTACCAGGAGAGATGCTCCCACCTGCCTCAGGCCAAAGAGAGGACCCAGCCGATTACGTCACTCAACTTCGCCGACGAATGGCGGCTCTTCGTCCTGTCCCAGCTTCACGTCATTCAAAGCCAATTTTCATTTCTAAGGCTTTATCATCAGCGTCTCACGTTTTCTTGCGCGACGACACAGTTCGACGCCCACTACAACCGCCTTACTCAGGTCCTTATGAAATTTTATCTCGCTCTGACGATGGCAAAACATTGACCCTTAACTTCAAGGGCAGGAAAGTTGTAGTGAGCATCGACCGCGTAAAACCAGCTTTTATTGAGGTTGGCAACGAATTTCATGCCAACAACACACAACGGTGTACAACCCTCGGTGCCGGCTAAATTGACGCATCATTGAGACTTGTCCTAGCTTGCCTGAGTTTTCTCCTAGTGAAAAAACGGGGAAAACGCCTGCAGGGGCCACTACCCAAAGAATCCAGCCACCGATGACGCGGTCCGGCCGCAAGGTAACCTTTAGTAAACGTGATGATTTTTGTTATTATTAATTTGATGATTTATTTTTCTCCGTGGGGGGGTGGTGTAGCGACCTCCTTGTAAGCTTGGTAAGTGTAAAGTTCAAGGATATGAACTGACTTTATCACGCGGATATCTTTTGATGTGACCACTTTATTTTTGGAAGGTAGTAGAATTTATAACACTTTTGAGGTTTCAGAGTATCCAATAAAGATGCCAGGAATTGCTTTTCGTGCGAATTTGTGACCACTAGTGCCTTTGATAAGAACAAACGTTTTGGAGCCAAAGATATAAAGGTGATTAATGCACGGCTTTCTGCCAACCCATGCATCAAATGGCGTTTTGTTCTGGATGGCACTGTTTGTTCAGACTCCTGTTAGATAGGTAGTTTGCAGTCATGACAGCTTCGCCCTAGCATTTTAAAGGTGCTTTTGCATCGATGAGTAAGGCTCTTGCTTTCTCGATCGGAGTACGGTTTTTCTTTCAGCTATTCCGTTTTGGTGCGTCGTATAAGGCGCACTAAGCCTTCGTTGTATCCCGCAGCGTTTAAGGTAAACGTCGAATTCTTTGTTAATATATTCGGTGCCATTATCCGATTGTAAGGCTTTTATTTTCTTCCCTGTGTGTGTTTCTGCCATCTGTTTGAACTCTTTGAATTTATCTAAGACTTCGCTCTTGTTTTTCAGCACGTACACTCGACTGTAGCGACTGAAGTCATCAGTAAAGGTGAAGAAGTATTTATTTCCGCTTCCCTTTCTCGCAAAACGCAACTTCATTGAAACGATGACGCTTAAAGAATGTGACGTCACAGAAGACGGCAACGTGCCGCGTCACATCGTGGTCGGCGCCGCCGTCGACGCAGCCCCCCCGCAGCATCATGTAATGTGACGTCACACACCGTTTGCGTTTTATCTCTCTAACAAGCAATATTAAAACGGTTGTAGCTTCTTAATTCTTTGAGTTATCTGAATGGGATTTTCGTCACTAGGCATATTTTTTTGCCTTATTTCTTTTTGAGTAATGATAATTTTCGAGTCTACACCCCTATTATGACGTCGACATGTTGTACTGACAAATTGGGGTAAAATCACATAATCTGTATACCCCATAACCCTTTCGTGGTGTTTTTGCTGACCTTGATCTCGGCGTTCCGTTTTTACAACAAAAGGTTAAGAAGACTACCTGGACTTATTGTCTAGACGTTGATTTATTACTTAGTTCGGTACAATCAGTCGTGCTTAAACTCTGCGAAGAGACGCATGAGTAGCATTTGAATAAAACTATGTTATTATGTATTTGATGGAAAATCTGCATAAATTGGATAAAGTATTGACAGTGATTGCCATATTGCTTAACAGCGACATAGGAAACTTTAAAGCAAACTTGGGTAATAAACTGTCAGTAAATTGGCGTTACCTTTCCTTGTGCAAGCTATTATTTTGTTATATTATTGAAAAAGGCGAAATAGTACTTCAATATTTTTGGAATAACCGCGTCAAACGGAACGCATTTTACTCGCTTCTATATCTTGACGTTTTTCTTTTGACGTTTGTACACTCCATCGGTAAATATTGAGTTCGGATTTTTGCTTTTATTATCTCAGAACAGTGAAACTATGAAAATGTTTTGTTCTCGAAAGAGGACCTAGCTATGGATGGGTAAGATCGGTATTCTTAAGCGCAGTATTTCATTGTAGTGGCGTGTTGTTTATCGGTTTGCCACAGTGATAGCTAGTAGTGAGTTTTGTTGTCTTAATCGATGTTTTCCAGCAGTGGTCAGTGATGGAGCTCAATGCATATCGGACAAATGAGGTTTTGGAACCGGTAGCCGTGCCGTACTGCCCTGATCGCTCGCTGTCTGCTAGCCCAACGCCCGTCCTCTCCACAAATGTCTGTTGTGATTTGGAAGACATTTTGAGCGACGTAAGTACATTTTGCCTTCCTCAATTAGTGTAAACAATTAGTCTCCTCTATAATGAGCGTAAGGCGCTCCGTAGCGCTCTAACAACGTTTAGTGTGTGTTGTATCATCATTACTTTACAGCTTTCCTTGAAAGGTTATGGCAAATTCTGTTGAGTTTGTTTCATTTCATAACCTAAATCGTCTATGATTTTCAAACTGCAGCCATGCATACTAGACATGTTTCTTTTTCGAATGCCTCAAACTTGCCTTGATATGATTTATCTGCATTCCATTCTTAATTATGCATATATATATTACATAGGTATATACAGTTCTAGTTTTGTGAGCATTGCCCCAAGGTTTACAGAATTACCCATCTGTAAATATTTATTGTATATGCTATTGCGATCTGACAAAATGTATGCATTGCATAGGTACCTGGTCAAATAAAATTCAGCAATGAAACATTATGTTTGTTGCTTTGTAAATGGATCAAAATATTTACATGAGATTTGCAATGCAAGGATTTATTTATGAGGATTAAAATCTATTCAGCTAATGCATCATAAATGTTCACTGTTGGTCTAGCATTTGAGTCATCTTATACTTTGTTTTTCTATGATTGTAAGACATAGTAAATTTAGCATTTTCGGTGCAGCATGGTAATATTAACATGATTGGTATAGACTAAAGACAATATCAATCAAAATTCTTAATTAGGGTTAATATTAATGTTATTAATGCTAATTAAGCATTATGTCTGAGATTGTTTATACCAATTCCGTTAACACCACTATGCTGCACCGTAAATGCTACAAAATTGAACATGTCTGATCACTAAAGGGCGGACAATGATGGTAATAATGTTCCTGATAATGGTGAAGTATCACTTTATGAATGCGCACCTCTTATACCTGTATATGTAGAGGTCATTTTCCCAGTATTAGTGGATAGTGAACCATAAAAAGAATGAACTGAAAAAAATTATGATTATTTACTACAACAATAAAATTATATAACTATTTTGCAATTATGTTCTCTTTTTGAAACCAATTGTAGTCATATCCATATTATGCATATCGAGTAATTGCGGAACATACATAGCTACATAAATTAAAGTTTCCGACGGATTGACAACTTCCTCTGTTTTTGACGTCAATAAAAATCTTAAAACAGCAAATATACATTTAAATTAATACAACGCCTTAGGGAGGCGAGGAAATATAAGTTTAATTGTGATTTCTAAGGATATTTTTGCGAGTTTCGTTCATTGGTAATGTGGGAATAATTTATTATTACTGTTGTCATTGCCAAAGTTAAGCCTACCACAGGCCGGCCTGGCCGCGCCAGTCAATAGTAAATATGTCTTTAGCTGTCAAATTTACTATTGACCGCCACCACAGGCCGCCGAGCCTAATTTTTGGTTGGAATCTTAATCCAAAGTAATCAGGTGAAGTGGACTGAAGCTTTGTCAGACGAATATAGGATGCAATGTGGAGTGAGACAGGGGGGTCTAAGGTCTCCGAGGCTGTTTAACTGGTATATGAATGACCTGATAGCAGGACTCAGTGGCATGCATGCGGGTTGCTATATTGAAAACATGTGTGTTAACAAAGCCGCGTAGCTATGCCGATGACATGGTGCTGCTGAGACCATCTATCGGGGCTCTTAGGCAGTTGGTGGCCAGGTGTGAAGAGTATGCCACTACTCATGGGCTTGTGTACAACTCCATCAAGAGTAAAGTGATGGTCTTTAAGGCAGGAAGAATTAAGCCTTACTTTATCCCGCCAGTAACTCTTGGTGGAGAGGTATTAAGGGTAGTGGAGTCGTTTAAATACTTGGGTCACATACTCTCAAGTGACTTGTGTGATGACGGTGACATGGAGAGGGAGCGGAGGGCGTTATCAGTGAGGAGTAATATGTTAGCCCGCAGGTTCGCGAGATGCTCTGCTGAGGTAAAAGTGACGCTATTTAAAGCATATTGCCAATAATTTTACTCAAGCAGCCTGTGGTTTCGATATACGAAACGAGCTTATAACGCCCTTTGCATACAGTACAATAACGCCTTCAGAATGCTGTTGAGACTTGGTGGTGCGCAGTGCCTCAGGAATGTTCGCGGACGCTCACACGAACGGGTTCCACGCGATCATAAGGAAAAAAATTGCATCGTTGATGGACCGTCTCAGGGGGAGTCAATACAGCATTTTGATGGTGATAGCGGATAGGTACAACTGTCCCATTCTTTGTCACTGGGTGGCACAGATCAGGACATTTGTAAAATATATAAAATAGCCGTGATCTGTGTCACACCGCGTTTTGATTTTTGATTTGTTTTGATTTGCTGTGTTTGAATTTTAATTTTATTTTATCTTTTTATTAATGTGTAACTAACATAGATATAAGTTCCTACCGTAACTAACCCGATATGGATATTAATCATAATCAGAAATAAAGTAATTGAAAGTAATTAATCCGCATAAACGGCATCTTCTCTTAATATGATTTAATGCAATCAAAACATTGTTATATGCATGGAGGCCCTTAACTATTGACCACAGGCAAGAAGACTTTTTTAAAACTTATTTTTTTTGTTACCGCTTGATACAAATTAAGACATTTTTTAACTGTATAACCCAATTGTGACTTGAAACTTACATAAAAGCTTGCGTTGCGAATGTTTGTCTCGCTCAAACTAGCACTCATCTAGATATGCATGACAGAGATACTGGTTGTACCTTGTTTTACCTACAAATGTTCCAACGAATGTATATTTAGCAGAATTTTCATTTTATCGAAAAACCATGTTTGTCAGAACTAGTAATTTTTTCAGGAATGTTATAAAACAAACCTAACCTAACGGGTTCTACACCTGCGACCTTTAGCTGTACCTATAAAGTTAACGGTTACTGAGTAACAGAAATTCGATGAAACGAAAATTCGGCGAAACCATGCATTTGGTGAAACGTTTGTTGGTGAAATATGGGAACACCCAGAGGTGCTAGTAGGATATTTGCAGAATATTTGTTTTTTAATTCAATTACCTAACAAACCTTATTAACTAGTAAGAATATTAGTACAGTACTAACACAAAGGCTCAGTGTAGACAAGGACATGCCTGTAACGTGAGAACCGGTTTAAGGATTTATTATTGAGTAGGGGTTATTTTATTTAGTGTCTACACTAAATAAGTAAAATAATCAATAATGATGTATTTTCTTGAGAAAAGAAAGGAGTCAAAATGGAGAAAAAAGCAGCGCAAAGGGTTAAATAATCACAAAGTTATGTGTCCAAAGTTTTAAGAGGGGGACGTGTCTGTCCCTTTTCCGCAAAACGCACCTTCTTGAAACCATTGTCATTTCCTATGACGCTCGAGGATCGTGACGTCGCGATCTGCTAGCGTCTCCTTTAAGCAACATTAAAACGGTTGTAGCTTTGTAATTTTTTGAGATATTTGATTATGGGATTTTTGTCATTAGGCATATTTTTTGTCTTCTTTCTTTTGAAGTAATAATATTTTTTGAGTCTACACCCGTATTGGGAGCAAAAGGCACCTAGTAACGCATTAGGATCGGGTGCTGTTTGAGGAGTCCGGACTGTTTATGCTTGCAAGGGCAGAGTAACTACCTAAATACTAGTGTTATTATTATTATTATCGTATTGACGAGAGACATATCAATCTGTTCTTGACACGTTTTATTGTTATTGACCCTGTACATCTCTGACAATATTACATTAATGTTCCTTTTTTTGTTTTGACGCTTAGAGACGATCTACATCTCTAAGAACATGACAATAATTATTATTTGTATTTGGACGCTCGAAGCGAGGAGGAGTCTAAGTGTAAGGCCTGAGTGGACGCCCCGCTCAGAGCGGGGCATGCAGCCTCCATATAAAACAAATGCAATTTATATGGACGCTCGACGCCCCGCTGAGCGGGGCGTCCACTCAGGCCTTACACTTAGGCAGAACTGCGACCATACAGCGCGCGTGCCGCGGCATCGGCCGGCGAATCACCAGAACCTTTTTTTTGTAATACATACTTACTTACATATAAACTACTACCCGGTTACAATATCTGTGGACCTGGCGTCAACAGCAACACTAGCAATCACACAACACAAGCATCACTAGGATATTAGTGTAAACAATTACGATCTACATTTTTTTTCTTTATTATTATTTTATCTTTATTAAGATTGATATAAAGATATTTTGATTTGATACATGATTTTATTTATATATTCATCAGGGTTAGCAGGACATCACATCCAAAGAATGGTGATTTAATATTATTATAAAGATGAATAACTTTCTGTCAAAAATTTCATTTTTGGTACAAGCTTTTATTGCCGACTGTACTTTTCTGTATATCATCATCAACTACTAATTGAGACGATTCTAACGAACCCAAACTCAACGGGGTTACGTCGGTTAAGTACTGAATTTCCATGGCCACCTTCTGTCTCCATTATCAGATCAGCTCGATGGTACCATAATATTGAATTGTCATCCAAACTACTTATACCCAAAATTTCATCCCAATCGGTCACCGAGAAGTGGGTCAAATTTAACTCGCAAGATTTGTCCCATACTAACATACATACTAACAGGGCAAGTTAAATAAAAGCTTGTAAAAATAAATGAAACAATCTTGGTTATATAACTAAAAAGTGTTTATTATACACAAAACAACAGAAAGTACACACAGCTGTTCTACATCATACTAAAAATCATCGTCAGAATAAATGATTGGCTCTGCCTGTCATTGAATGTTCGTTGTCGCTATTGCTTATTTCACTGTCTGAACTCTCGCCTAGGGATATTATTTGACAAACATTATCTTCTTCTAGATTGTCTTACAATCCCGTGGAAGTCTCTCGACGTGATTTACTTCCTTTTTCCAGTCGGAAGGTGTAATAGAGCCAATTGCAAGTCTTGTAAGTTTTTCGATTTCTTTTTCCGATTGATTAACGTTTTTGTCTGCCACCCTTTGTTTAACTAGATTCCAGATATATTCGGTAGGATTCAAGTCACAGTGATAGCGTGGGAGACGTTCTATTTCTTGACCATTCTCCTTCATCAGTTCATGGACAACACATTTTTTTGGAGGCTTTGCTCTCAAAATGTTGGGGTATAATTACTTTATTGAAATTTTTTCGTCATACGGAACGCTATTGTCAGGCAACCAGTTTTGCATGTCGGAATTGAGAGATGCACTCGTGGGCGCCTTTATTAATTGCTTTGAGTGGTAAAAGGCGCATTGTCACAATCGCAATAGATCAGCGAGGGTCGCAGTGATATAAGGGCTCTCACAGTCCGGAAGCCACTACCAGAATAATAAGGCGCATTATCAATGACGACTATACCTTTAAAGGTAAGTTAGGTAGCAATTTTTCTTTGAGCCATTTTAAGAAATAATTTGTGTCCATCCCATGATGAAAGTCGCCTGTGGTTTGTTTGCATTTATTTAGCAACAAGCTTCTGCCCGCGACTCCGTCCGCGTGGAACTCGATTATATCGTAGCTCCATACAAACTTTCACCCCCCACTTCATCCCCTTGGGGGATGATTTCCGGGATAAAAAGTACCCTATGTCCTTCCCCAGGACTTAAACTATCTCTATACTAAATTTAATCCAAATCGGTTCAGCGGTTTAAGCGTGAAGAGGTAACAGACAGACAGACAGACACACTTTCGCATTTATAATATTAGTATGGAGTATGAATTCTGCACCTGGAATGAAGCCGTTGTCTCCCTCGGCATGCACAAGAATCCATCTTTGGCCGGGGTTAAACATTTTTTTCACACTGCGGTCTGTACTGTTTTGCCAACATTTATTAACTGTAACGTGCGGACCCATGTTTCGTCAAGATACGTAACCGGTTTATTATCGCCAAGTTCATTATTCTCTTTCATCCGGCGCAGGTAGTGAGCCCTCCACGCGGCAGTACCTGGCTTTTGTATTAGCACAGTACGTGCGTTTTTACATTTTTTGAATTTATATCCCAAGTGGTCAACAAAAAAAATTCTTAGGTAAGATTTTTCACTCTTAAAATTTAAATCCCTTTTAGCGGCTGCCAGGATTTTGTTGTGTTGGGATTTCATTTCTTACAAGTATAAAAACTGTTAATAATATTCCTTATAGCGCAGAAATCAAAACCATCAATTAAAATTTTATTTAGCGCTCATGCCTAGCGGTGTCGGCAAGTCGGAAACGATAACGCAGGTTAAGCAAAGATGGCAGCGGTCAGTCTTTGGTTGGTTGACCATGACCGCCTGTTTGAGTGGTTACTAAATGAGCGCTTCCGTGCTTTGGAAGGCACGCTAAGCAGTTGATCCCGGCTGCTGTCTATTGACAGTAGTCGTTAAGCCGAGTTAGAGGCCTTCGGGCGGCTTAAAAACTTCTAACAGTCGAGTTGCCCACTCACTTGACAAAGGGGGGACAACTGTTACTCGCGTCCGCAGAGCTACCTACCACAACCCTGCACGTGTCCCCTGGGTGGTACTAAAGAGTGACAAACCTTAAAAAGGCCAAATAATGAATGCAATACGATTAAATAAATAAATATTTTTTTAAATACCCTTATCACGAAACAAATTATTTTTAATTAAATATTTTTGTTTTCGTGTTATATTTTAACGAACTCGCTCCGTTGGTAGAGCAGTCTAGCGTTAATAGAAAGGTCGCAGGTTCGAATCCTGTCGGGGGCTACAGACGAAGATGGTTTATTTTTCCATTATATTCTTTCTCTGTATCATATCGATTACAATTTTTTTTTTATATTTTTTGCGCTTTACCGGGTGTTGACAATTTTATCTCCCTGTTTCGATTGTTGTGAAAAGCTTCATGTGTATCGTTGCTCTTGCCTATATCGGCAACGAAAGTGCTAACCGTACTGACGCGACGGGGCGAGCGCGGGTAGGTAAAAGGAGAAGGGGGAGGGGCTTCACATTCCAGCGAGGTCCACAGATATTGTTACCGAGTTGTATGACATAAAGTAATGTCTAATTATGTATTTTGCAAAGCATTATGTTCGCTATATTATCTTTTGCTAAAAAAAGACCGGGTTGCACTCAGAGTTGGGCATTATTCGAATAATATTTTATCGAAATAATTATTCGAATAAACAATCATTCGTTAATAAATTATTCGCGAATGATTTATTTGCGAATAAATCATTCGGTTGTATTTTCAAATAATAAATGATTTATTTGTTATTTTATTCGAATAAATACCACGAATAATACATTACACAAATGTTCAGTTCATCGTTTCCATCACTTTTATAATTATTTCATCAATTTATTTAAGCAACTATTCTACTATACTTCGTTTCAAGATCGCATTTGTTTACCTCTCGTGTTTTATTCTTAAATAATGAAGATAAAGATAAGTTTTATTAAGTGAAGCTTTCTAGATTTTTAGATATAAGTACAATATAACATTTCGCGTCATCGTATATTAAGGAGACAGAAAGAGACGGATATGACAGAGTGAGAAAACCACGTAACTTATCTATCTTCTTATCAGTTGGGACAGTATTGTGTCAGTTTAGTCATGTTCAAATATGTGTAAAGACAGTTTTGAAATTATTGGGATATAATTAAAAAAATAACTACATCTAAAGAGGCATGAAGGTAGTTATTTTATTAGCTAATTATTCGACAACATTATTCGCGAATAAATTATTCGTGGAATATTTTATTCGCGAATAAATCATTAATGTAATATTTTATTCGCGAATAATTTATTTGCCTCATTTCGAATAAGAATAATCATTCGATAAATGTATTTGTCATTCGCGAATGATTGTGTTATTCTCAATCGTCATTCTTCATTCGAATAAATTTTGTCCATCTCTGGTTGCACTCCGGGAGTGCTGGCAGAAGTGAAAACTCAATAACATTGTAACAGTTTTTCGATCAGGTCACGTGACATCTTACGGTGTCACCCTAAAAATGATTTTGACGCGGATTTATAAACAACTAGCTTCTGCCCGCGACCCCGTCCGCGTTGAACTCGTTTATATCGTAGCACCATACAAACTTTCATCCCCAATTTCAATCCCTCCGGGGATGGTTTTTGGGATAAAAACTATCTTATGTCCTTCCCTGGGATTCAAACTATCTTCATACCAAATTTCATCTCAATCGGTTCAGCGGTTTAAGCGTGAAGAGGTAACAGACAGACAGACACACTTTCACATTTATAATACTAGCTTCTGCCCGCGACTGCGATATAAACGATTTCCACGCGGACGGAGTCGCGGGCAGAAGCTAGTCGTTTATATCGCAGCTCCATACAAACTTCAACCCCCCATTTCATCCCCTTAGGGGGTGATTTCCAGGATGAAAACTATCCTATGTCCTTCCCCGGGATTCAAACTATCTCCATACCAAATTTCATCGCAATCGGTTTAGCGGTTTAAGCGTGAAGAGGTAACAGACAGACAGACAGACAGACACAATTTCGCATTTATAATATTAGTATGGAAGTATGGATTTAGGTGAACTACAAACAAGAAGCAAGTGGCTGCTGAGAAAAACCATTGTACCATAGCCAACACAGTTAACTGACCATCCGTGCACTTACGCCAAGAAGTAATGTATGCAAACCCTAAGTAAAACCATTATTGTCCGCTACTCTAACTTTTTAATTTTGCTAACTAAAATTAAACTGACAAAGGAAAAATTACATACTGCCAACCACCGCTAGACTCTGTAAGCATACTTGCGACATAAAAAAAAAAAAAAATCTAACGAACGGCTTTTACAAAAAGGCGGCAAATTACCTATTATTTAATTGATTACCTTGTATTTATTTTCATTTTAATATTTCCTCACATCGTTTGAGAAAAGCACTATACAATCCTCGGCTGGAACAGGGATATTGCTGGACGAGATTGGGGTAGACGGCCGAGTCGCAGACGAGGCCGGATACAACGGATACAGAGAGAAGCAATCCCTTACTTCACGGCCTCTAATCTACTATTATTGTGTTTGACATAATATTCAGATATTATTCTTATGGATCAGGGTGTGAAATTAAATAATGGAACAACTTAATCAACTAATTTATTAAATACAAATCAAATGTAACGCGAATTATGATAGAAAGGCTAGATCTGCTATGCGATGGTCACGGGTCTAAGCTAATCGTCCGATCCCTAACGAGCGCGCCGCCGAAGTGAAGTCCGTCGCTGCTGCGGCCGCTTCCCCACCTCCTCACTGCTGGGCTGTGACGTAGGCGCAGCAAGCGGGACAGGAGAGCTTGCCTTCTCGCTCTCGCTTGTAGGCGTTGGTAATACGGCCGTTCCTGACTGCGAGACGTCCTCGGCCGCTACACCGTCAAGGGGGCTGTTGTCATCATCAGGCTGTTCGTCAGCTGCAAGCAAAGAAAATAAAGCTTTTATACCAGTTTAGCTCTAGAGAGCAACTCACTCAAACCGAACAAAAATCTTACGTGATAATGTCTGTGCGCACTTAGCCACTATGACGTAAGATTGCCATTCATACATGTTCACGCGCACACATTCGCACGTTCTGAATCTAAAATGGCCAAAAAATGGATACTAGATCCGTAATAATGTCTCACGCGACTACATGTCGCACTGCCACCCCCCAAGGAGTGCAGTCTGCCGGGAACAAAATAATACTGACACCACGATACAAGGTCCAGTCTGCCAGGCATTGAAGCCCTTCCCGAATACAGTCACCCACTGACGTGAGCGCTGTCTGCCGGATGGCCAATCCGTACTACAAATATTGTAGTCTGCCGCGATAAAATCGCACTGCTAATCGAAACAGAGTACAGTCTGCCGGATATAAATCCGTACTCCGAGAGATCAGAGTCTGCCGCGATAAAATCGCACTGCTACTCAAAACAGAGTACAGTCTGCCGGATATAAATCCGTACTCCGAGAGATCAGAGTCTGCCGCGATAAAATCGCACTGCTACTCAAAACAGAGTACAGTCTGCCGGATATAAATCCGTACTCCGAGAGATCAGAGTCTGCCGCGATAAAATCGCACTGCTACTAAAAACAGAGTACAGTCTGCCGGATATAAATCCGTACTCCGAGAGATCAGAGTCTGCCGCGATAAAATCGCACTGCTACTCAACAAGTGAGTACAGTCTGCCGGCTATAAAGCCGTAACCTGAAATATCATATACCACAATGACAAAACAGGCTATCAAGTGCAACTCACTTTGAAAGAACGTTGCGCATGTCTCCGGGGTCCACTCCCCACGCCAGGGCACCATATACTCTGCGGCGGCCCGCGTGCGTTTCCCATAAGAACCGGATAGCAGTTCCAGTTCATAGCGATCGTGAGGGAGAACTGAAATAACTTTGTAGGGACCCCTCATACCGGAATCTAATTTGCCAGTGCTCTGCGCTTGTTTGATAACAAAAGCAAAATCGCCTACTTTATAAGCACGTGGTGGTTTACGGCCTTTGTTAGTGGTCTCATCTTGCCGCTTTTGTCTAGCAGCCAACCGTTCGCTTACACGCTGTCTCTTAAGCACTACTAATGCCTCGCGATTTCCGCTAGTATTCTCGAGAGCGACGTCACGGACTAGAGAGCGCAACACGGGTGTGGTTGCATCAATACCCACAAGCAGTTTGAGAGGGGATTCGTTCGTAGCAGCGTTTTTAGTCAAATTAAGAATCAATTGCACTCGCCATAGGGAATCAGACCATTCTGCACCTTTATTATTCGCTTCTACTCTAATCAAGTTATGTACTGTGCGGCAATAGCGCTCGGCCTGACCATTCTCATGGTGCATTTCGGGTGTAATGAAATGGAATTTACAACCTAACTCTGATATCCAACTTTGAAAGCTATTACATTCAAACATTCTACCACGGTCGCTAACAATAAGCTGAGGTGTACCAAACAACGATATGACATTCGTAAATACACGTTTAAGGTCGTCAGCGTCTTGTCGATACAATGAGTACAAGAGGCAATATTTCGAAAATGCGTCTACAACTACAAGAATGTACTTGAATCCTTTAGATTCCGGTAACGGACCTAATACGTCCATATGTAGCGTCGAAAATGGCGCATCGGGCTTAGACCATGACTCAATCGGCTGATGAGGTGCTCGTGCAATCTTTTTACAAGTTAAGCAAACTAAGCAATGGCCTATGTATTTCCGCACAAATGCTCTAAGCCCGGGGAACCAAAAATGTCTCAGAATGAGTTCAGCCGTTTTGTCGATTCCAATATGGTCATGCTCATCATGAAAGATCCTTAATAGACTGAGTCGATAACCCCTTGGAATAAAACAAAGCAGGCGAGCTTCATCACCAGCAGAACTATACTTGTAATACAGTAAATTGTTGCGAACCTCATAGCGCGTCGAGTCCAAGCGACCTTCGTTCAAACTATCGATAAGATTCTGCGTTTCAGAATCGGCAGTTTGCGCTTGCTGTGCCCAATTGGTTGGTTTACGAACATGCAAGATTTCCACGGGGTTTCTGCTTAAATAGTCAGCATGAGGTAATAGAACGCCCTTGCGATACTCGATGTTAAATCGGAAATCCTGCATATACACCCACCAACGTGCAACGCGAGGAATAAGATCTTTCTTTCTCTCAGTTAACTTTAAAGAGTTGCAATCCGTCACTATCTTAAAAGTAATGCCAATTAGGAAGTGACGGAAGTGCTGAAGGGCTTTTACGATTGCTAAGGTCTCTAATTCGTAACTATGGTACTTGGACTCAGCGCCTTGGGTCCTCCTACTGAAGTATGCTACTACTCTCTTTTGCTTGCCCTCATGTTCCTGGAATAAAACCGCACCGTAACCGCTCGCACTCGCGTCCGTGTGCAATTCCGTAGGAAGGCTCGGATCAAATATGGCGAGGACTGGCTCCTCAGTAAGGCATTTAATAATATATGCGCGAGCGTCCTCCTGTTCGGGCCCCCAGTCAAAAGTTACGCCACGTCGCGTGAGCCTAGCAATGCATGCCGTCTTTTGCGAGAAGCCAGCAATATATCGGCGAAAATATCCAGCGAGGCCCAGGAACTGGCGGACCTGCTTGACATTTGTGGGACGGGGTGCATCACTCAATGCCTGAACTTTACGCGGGCTCGGCCGTACCTGACCTCTACTAATAAGCCGTCCAAGGTATTCTATTTCGGTCACGAGAAAATTGCACTTTTTCAAGTTGATAGAAAATCCCGCAGATGTTAACGTTTGTAGGACTTGACGCAAGAGAGATAGGCCCTCGTCTACAGTTTCAGACAGTATCAAAACGTCGTCGATATACACAAGCACGCTACCACTCTCGATAAATGGCTTCAGGGTCTCTGATATGATCTTTTGGTATATTACTGGAGCGTTCGCTAAACCGTAGGGCATTTTTAAATACTCAAAATGCCCTTCAGGTGTTACGAACGCCGTTTTGCTTACTGAATCTGGGTCCATCTTCACTTGGTGAAAACCCGTGGCCATATCAAGAGTCGAAAAGTATTAGGATTAGCCGGTTTCCTCACGATGTTTTCCTTCACTGAAAATGAAACGGTAAATATTCTGCGCATACGTTCCAAAAAACTCATTGGTACGAGGCTGGATTCGCACCCACCCGCCGTTTGACAGCCGCATGCCTGAACCCCTAGGCTACCGAAGCTTCACTGGATAGATGTATTGTGCAAAATTGTATTGTATTTTTTGCAGCTTTTATTTATCAGTCAAGTTCGAAATCATCTACAGTTAACAACGCGGCTTTCAGCCAGAAAAAACACATAAAAGGTTCGAATACGGAACAATCTCGCTCTTTATTATTTTTGCAATACAAATAAAATTATGTATTAGTATGTACAAGAAAATCGCCTGTTTGAGTCTGAATTTCAGCTGTTCGTACCCAATTGTTAGAGGCATTTTAGTTGACAGATATAATTTTACCATGAGGCCAACAGGCGGGTTTTTTCCCCTTTAATAAAACTATTTGTCCAATTTGTGCAAACGCCAATACTGTTAACTGACCATCCTGTTTTTATATTGAACCTTATCACAATGCACATACAGTGCACAGATGGTCAGTTAACTGTGTTGGCTATGGTACATTGGTTTTTCTCAGCAGCCACTTGCTTCTTGGTCGTAGTTCACCTAAACCGTTATTATAAAATTGAACCCAAAACTTTTGTTTAACTTGAGCACAGATTAAAGAATACAAGTACAGATACCCAATCTCATAGAGCAAAAGCGTACCGTCCTAATGTAGGCAATTCTGTATACAATTTTAGTCCCGTAGCTACACCAGTAGATGCAGTATCCGAGCTACCACGCCTATGACGCTGTCAGCCTTTAGTAATACATTGAGATATCACCAGATGGCGTTGACTTCCCGGGCAACAAATAGAGTATTTTTGATTTTTTCGATATAAAAGTAGTATTTTAGAGACAATATTACACCTCACACAAAAATATACATAACCAAATGCTTAGAGCCTGTGGTTCAATAGAACTTTCGCGACCCGTGATGGCGCCATCTAGTGACAGTACCCAATAATACGTAGCAAGCTTGAAAGCTCACTCGTATAGTACGAGTTACATGGATTTAGTATCAATATTATTGCATTTACTAAACTTATAAAATATACCTTTATTGTATGTGCGGAAGTATGTTTGTGATATAATTAAGGTACGTTGAATTTATTAAGGTGTAAAAATCATTCTATTTTCGCGATTACTGATTCAAATGTTTCGCTCGGTACCTGTGTCGCCATCTATGAGTTCTTTTTAGTATCAATTATACGTTGTTCTAGTTGGGAGGCCATGACTTGAGTTATTTTTTGAAACATATTTAGTCTATTTTCTACTCTAGTCACTTGACTAGGCTCAGGCAGATCTGAAATCAGTGACCCAATATGTAGTGTGCCCTTTTAAGTTCGTGTGTTGTGAGAAAAGACAATCTTTAGTCGAACTACATGTGTTATTTATGTCTGTGGATGGTGTGTCAACGATATGTAAAGCTAGGTACATGAGCGTTGTGTCTGATGCGAGTGCCCGATGGGCATTTGTTGACGTTTCCTTGCACTACCCATCGAATACTGTTTCTATAAGAATAGGAATAGAAAACCTGCGCTGCACTTGAAACGCCAAGTTTGTATAATGTAGGGTCCGCAAGCGTTTTGTATTGGTTCGCCGGCATGTGTTGGTGTTTATTAAATTGTGCCGCAGCGGCACAATAAACTCAACATTCGCTGTATAATCAGATAGTCGAGATGCTATGTTCGCTTTCATACATAATAAGGGTGTAGACTCGAAAATTAGTATTACTCCAAAAGAAAGAAGGCAAAAAAATATGCCTAGTGACGAAAATCTCATTCAGATATCTCAAAGAATAACGAAGCTACAACCGTTTTAATATTGCTTGTTAGAGAGAGAAAACGCAAACGGTGTGTGACGTCACATTACAGGATGCTGCCGGGGGGCGGCACGTTGCCGTCTTCTGTGACGTCACATTCTTCCAGTGTCATCGTTTCATATGAAGTTGCATTTTGCGAAAAAAGGACAGAACACCCCTTCTTCAAACTTTGGACACTTATAACTTCGTGATTATTTAACCTTTTGCGTTCATTTTTTCTCCATTTGACTACATTTTTTATCCTTTTTCGAGAAAATATGACATTATTGACTATTTTATTTAGTGTCTACGCCCCTATTGCGTTTGCTTACTCGACTCGCCAATGCCTTGAATAATGTGATTATCATAGTGTACTATTCTGTGTGTATCTGTGTGCTTACTGTTCATGCGCTCGACAAGCCTGCGAGCAACTATGTTGACTTCGCTTCCCGAATCCAATAATACGCGTACAGGATGCCATATGCCTGTATCATCCTCTATATTAACTAATGCTGTGGACTATATAATCGGATTATCACCAGTGCAAGACACATGCATAGTTGTAGGCGTCACGAAAGTAATTATGTTTACTTGGACCCTGTATATGTGTGTATGTTGTCCCGTCTATTTGTTCTGGCCTCCTAATAGTTTCTTAACTATGGAAACGTTTTAAATGAGGAGTCAGAAAACGGTCAAAATAAAATATATATTTAAGGTTGGGCAGGCTAGCTCAGTAGCATTAAAAGTGTAGATAATACGTGGGTACGGGCGCATACACTCAGAATCGGATTCCGTTAATTTCCCGCAGCCGAAGTACTCCCCTGAATGCGCCGTGTAGGTTGGCGGCGGAATTTCTCATCGGCGCTGAGTTCAGCGCTACCCTGAAAACTGCTCCGCGGTCTGGTACAAATGGCCTTATAAGTAAAGCGCAAGCAGGCGGCAAGCAGTCAGCCAATAATTTGTCACTCTGGACTTTGGACCCTGGAACGCGCCATAGAACAAAGGCGTTAGAAACGGTCCATCCATTCCTGTGAACGCCCACGGCATGTGGGAAAGCACTTAGGTAGTTGTGATGCCGTGGATTTTCACAAATCAGATACGGAGATTACAATAAAATGAAGTTGCTTTGATATATAAAGAAGTTAAATGATTTTATATTTTTATTTCTAATTTACGGGTGGATTAAAAGTGACAACGATGAAAAGCAACTTTTAATAAGTGCTAGTTATGAGCAAAGCTATTATGTAGATGCAATATTTATGTTCTGGAGTTAAAATAATTGTGAACTAGTATTGAGTTCGATGGCAAGTTAAAATAATTAAGCAATTAATCAGCACTAATGGTTCTAAGCTACTATAGCAAGCAAAATATAACCACTAACCCAATTTGGGGTACACTAAAAACACTTATTAAACACCACAGTGATTTTTATATTGGTTGAGGAACACGCAGGGACGAACACAAGAACATCGATTACGGTTCCGTGCAGCGGACCGTAGCAGGGATCGATTTCCAGCGACGTGCGTTCCTGATAATGACTTTTGTCTAATGAATGAGCGGCCGCGCGCGGTGACAAGCGCTCGCGCAGATCACATACGTCAAACTAGGAACGATTGAACGTTAATCGGTGCCGCGACATATTCAAACAGTTAGCGTGTTGATGATTTTATACATGAAAATAATTTATATTTAGGATAGTTTCATTATGTGTTTTAGTGTGTAGTGTAGTAATAAGGTATACATGTTATTTTTAATTACGTAGGTAGCTAGGATTAAGGTTTATTTATGAAGATATGTACGCGTAACGTTACAATGTATGGGCAGGACATATTGCCAGGCAGCGTGACGGTAGGTGGACCAAAACGTTAACGGATTGTTGGCCACTTACAGGAAAAAGAAGCGTCGGTCGTCCACCAGCACGATGGGTTGACGACGTAAACAAGACCGCGGGTCATTTCTGGATGAGACTAGCACGGGACCGGGATAAGTGGCGTACTCGAAGAGGCTTATGCTCAGCAGTGGGCGATTAAAGGCTGAAAATTATGATGATGATGTATATGTGTATTATTAGCTATCGGTTGCTTGATAGCGTATGTAGTTTGTGTTAACTCTTGCTTTGACGGCTGTTGTTGTGCTAGCTGTGGTAGCTGTTGCGGTGTCAGCTGTTGCAGCAGTGACTGTTGCAGGCTGTGCTGCATGTCTATCATGAGACGGCCGCGACATACCTACTCACGATTTTTCTCCCACTATATATCTTGTTCTAAGCGTTCTAATAAGAAAGAGACGGATAGAGAAAAATCGAGAGCTCGCGCGCCGTCGCATGATAGCCGTGCTGGTCGAGAAAGTTGTGCTGAGCAAGAAATATTAATAAATTGAAAACTTTCCGAAAGTTTGAAAATCCTTCATTTCCGGTCAACATTTGTATGGGTAGGTAAAATTACGTCATGTGACCACCGTACGAGTCATGTGGCATCATTTAGCCCTTTGATCATAAAGACAGTAGACCTAGCCTAACCACTAAACTAGTCCTGAAATGGCCGGAAGTACTTGGCAGACGTTGTCAAAGTTTCGGAACTTGGGAGTGGGCTTAAGGATTAATAGCAACATGGTAGTCTATTATACTTTTTCGAGATAGATCTAAATTATTGATTATTTAGTTCGGTGTCAAGAAGGTGCTATAGCTGAGCGGTAAGACGCGCGACTTTCAATCTGCAGCTGGCGGGTCCGCGCCCCGGCCCGCATCCCTGTTTCTATTTTCAAAAAACCTGTGTATCTACTAATAGTACATTACTACAGAGGCCGGGAAGTAAGGGGTTGCCGGCCGAGTACATATAGACGGCCGAGCGTAGCGAGGTCGGATAGTTATGAGGCTGGCAACCCCTTTTCACGCCGAGGTATGTATTGTGCTTTTGTCAAACATGCAATGAAATAAAAAAAAATCTCCAAGAAATCAAACTTTAATTTTCATAGCTGAACGCCGTGATCCTGTGCCACAAAATGTGGAATGGAAATTAAAAAGGCCATCTTGCAGGCCTAGGCCTCCAACTTTGTATGAAAGCCCATTACCGGTCTCCCGTCTCGCTGCGCCCGAAACGTGACACTTCGAAGCTCATTATGAAGAACACGACGTCAATATTTCATTGCATGTTTGAAAAAATATCATTTGATATTCAACAGTGGCTTTTCGGTCCAGTTTTATCCCAATTAGGTCTAGTTTTCCCTCTGGGTTGGAAGGTCAGATGGCAGTCGCTTCTGTAAAACTAGTGCGTACGCCAAATTTTGGGGATTAGGTGCCTAAGCGGAACCGGTGCTCGTTTGGGGTGCTACCGCGAAAAAACAGTACTACGATGATGCAATTTTTTTGACATCCGCGGGTGAGGATATTTCGAGGTTCACATTAAGCTGATTTGGATCCTTCACTGTCGCGATTTGTACTACATCCGCAAAAACTCCTCATCGATTGTTGCAGGAGAGACCGCATTCATCTCTAAAAACATTAGAATAATTATTAATTGTATTTGGACGCCCAGAGACCTTGTACATCTCTGTGATAGATAATAAATTAATTGCAATTATGTTTTATTTTCATTTAGTCACATTTAGTTTGTTAACCGTTTATGAATAGTTAAAAAAAATAGTTTTATGATCAAGAGCAAGCAACGGTTTAAATGATGTGTTTAAGAGGTTTGACGACCTGGACCTATTCAGTGCAAGTGTTCCTTCAGTGAGACGACGCTTATCTCGACAATTTTTCGGTAGAAGTAGGGAAATAGTTTAGGTAACTCTTTTTAGTCTATTTAGAAATAAGTACTTAAATTATGTAGCTGTATCAAGACGCAAAAGCGCTGTTTTCGTTTGGCTTTTGCCCACTTATTTTTACATATTTATTACGCTATCGGCGAGGATCTGTTATTAGCTTACTGTCACTACTGGTTTAAGCTACCGTGTAGTATTTAAGCTGATGATCTTCCTCTATAAATAATTAAATAAAGAAATATCGGTCCGTTATGATAATTGTGTAGGTATGATTATCCTACTAATATTATAAATGCGAAAGATTGGATGTCGAATCACGCTTAAATCACTCAACCGATTTGTATGAAATTTTGCACGAATATAGTTTAGAGCCTGGATTAAAATATAGGATAGTTTTTATCCCGGGTCCACGCAGACGAAGTCGCGGGCGGAAGCTAGTTATGATTATATTGTAAATTACCGTTTGACATGTAAAAGAGCCCTTATGGCCTATTTGCAGAGTAAACAATTGATTTTGCGGCTGGGCATGTCTGCGACCCTGGTGTGGTGGTATTCTGTACTAATTCCCTCTTTGTTTCCAGGCTATAACCGAGTCGCTGCAAGGCTCCCTGAAGCTTAACCACAGCCAGGTGATCAACCAGGAGTTGACTATCCGGCCCGAAGCGAACATAGAACAGAACGTCCCGGACGGGCTGGACTTGTACAAGGTCATATTCGAGGTAATCCTGACATTACTACAGTACGCGCCACAAACAAGACGAAAGTCTTTGACCAGCGTGTGTTGCCAGTGTTGCTATACACTGCACTGAAACATGGTCGCTTACTAAGAGCCTCAGACAAAGGCTCAAAGTCACCCAAAGGCCAATGGGGAGGGCTATGCTGGGAGTTTCTCTCCGTGATCGCATCAGAAATGAGGCTATCCGCAGCAGAACCAAGGTAACCGATATAGCCCTCTAAATCGCTAAACTTATAGTCTAATGGCCGGTTCCAATAATCAATCCACTGATAGTTTTCCTTACCGGCAGTTACATTTTGACAGATTACCCGTAGAAAATGTGTCAAAATGTAATGACGTTTTTCAGATTTTCGTACATATCTCGAATATCTGTACGACTAGCGTTATGATTTCTTCAGACAAAAGTTTCTACATAAAATTTCCTACAAAATTGGTCATCATTATTTTTACTCTACGATATAAAAATACGACTTTTTCTTAAATCGACTATAGTGAGATGGGCCATAGAGTCGTTCAAGCCGTACAAGACGGCGGGACTGGACGGAATAAGCCCGGTGCTACTGCAACGTGGAGCTGACGTCCTTATCCCTCATCTGGTAAAAATTTTCAGGGCGAGTTACGCCTGGGGATCCTTACCTGAAATGTGGAACAAGGTGAAAATCCTATTCATCCCAAAGGCGGGTAAGAAGGACTACGCCCAGGCCAAGTCCTTCAGACCCATCAGCCTTTCATCGTTCTTGTTGAAGACCATGGAAAAGGTTCTGGACAAGTACATCAGGGAGAGCTGCCTCGGAAACAAGCCTATCCATGACAGTCAGCACGCCTATCGGAGCGGCAGATCAACAGAGACCGCTCTGCTTGAGCTTGTTGACAGGGTGGAAAAGGCGCTGGAGGATAAGGAGATAGCTCTATCAGCCTTCCTGGATATTGAGGGTGCTTTTGACAATACACCCATCAGAACACTGGTGGGGGGACTCCGGTCAAAGGGAGTGGACCCTACAACGGTGCGCTGGGTGCAAAGCATGCTCTCAAACAGAGTGGCTAAGCTAGAATTGCTCAATACCACTCGTGACGTAACCACTGCCAGAGGCTGCCCACAGGGGGGGGTACTCTCCCCTCTGCTATGGACTCTTGCAGTGGACGAACTACTGCACAAAATGGCGGAACTACGCATCGACACCCAGGGTTACGCAGACGACCTTGTGGTGACGGTGCGGGGAAACTGCCAAAGTACACTATCGTACCAAATGCAGAGAGCCCTAGACACAATTAACACGTGGTGCAGGGAAAACGAATTATCTGTTAATGCTGACAAGACGGTTGTTGTGCCGTTCACAAACAAGAGGAAACTCGACAGTCTGAGACCTCTGTCTATGAACGGCAAAACAATCCCGCTCTCTTCCGAAGTCAAGTATCTGGGCGTTACACTCGACCAGAAATTGACCTGGAATCCGCACGTTAACAGTATTTTACAGAAGGCTAAAGTAGCCCTCTCAATCTGCTGTCGCTTAGCGGGTAACAGATGGGGTCTAAAACCCAGAATTGCCCTGTGGCTATACACGTCCATTGTGAGGCCGATGGTGTCTTATGCCTCTGTGGCCTGGTATAGGAAAACGACACAGAAAACAACAATAGCAAAGCTCAGCAGTCTGCAACGGACGGCTTGCATTATCGTTACTGGAGCCATGTCAACCTCTCCAACAGCTGCCCTCGAAGCCGTGCTGAACCTTCCGCCCCTGAACCTCCATTTGGAAAAGGAGGCGAGGTCCAGCATGCTCAGAATAGCGGCATCAAGGAGAGGAGACTGGCTATCCTCAGCCTTGAGAACACTCAAGGACTCAGTTTACGATATTCCTGTTTTAGGGATGCCTCTAGACACAATGCCCCCAAAACTTTGTACACAGACTAACTACTCAGTGGAACTCCTCAGGAGAGAGGACTGGTTAAACGGCCTCATACATTGGAAACCAGGTAGCCTAAAGTGGTACACTGATGGCTCCAAATCCGGATCGGAGGTAGGCTGCGGAATATACGGAGAAGCACCCAGGGCATCAATCAGCATGAACCTGGGTAAGCATACCTCTATATTCCAGGCAGAGGTGTACGCCATTCTAGAATGTGCGGCAGCCAATCTGCAAAGCACCTCCCTCAATCGTACTATTTATATCCATTCGGATAGCCAGGCGGCTCTCTTGGCCTTAACCTCTAACGTCACAACGTCGAGGCTGGTCGAGAACTGCCGGGATTTATTGAATGACCTGGGCACAAAAAACAAGGTAATATTACGTTGGGTCCCAGGGCATGCAGGTATCGAGGGAAACGAGAAGGCCGATGAGCTTGCACGAGCGGGGGCGAAGGGGACGCACTGCGGACCAGAGCCGTTCTGTGGCATCCCCAAAAGTCTAACCAAGCTCACTCTAAAGACCTATTGTTTCTACAAGAGTATCCAAGCCTGGAGAGCTATACCAGGACTGAAACATTCCAAGGCGCTTATTAGAGCCTTTAGCAAAAAGGCGTCTTCCGATGCCTTGGCGCTAAGCAGGAACCGTCTACGCATGCTGGTAAGGGTGCTTACAGGGCATTGTCGCCTAAATAAGCACATGCAAACGTTAGGTCTGTGTGACACAAGGCAGTGCAGACTCTGCCTTGACGCGGAAGAGACGCCTACACACATCCTAACTGATTGCCCCTGCCTTATGCGCAGCCGTAACTCCTTTCTGGGAAAACACATCATGTGCCCGGAGGAGATTAAATTTCTTGAGATCAACAGTATCCTGCAATTCTTCGAGTTTGCAGGACTTGACCAAGAATTGTAGTAAGTGGCGATCACAATAGATCAGCGATGGTCGCAGTGATATAAGGGCTCTTTAGTCCGGAAGCCACTACCAGAATAATAATAATAATAATAAATCGACTATTTTTTTATCTCTGTGTTAACTTTAACATCCTGTAGCTCCTAAATAGTGGCAGTTGTAGCAGATGAAATATGGCGTTCCGTGAACCAATGATTTCCTTTGGCAGGATTGGTCCTTAGGACCCAAGGATGGGTTTTAGAAGTGGAGCCACCAAGATTTTTTATGTAAATTTTTGAGGGGGGGGGAGTGTCAACTTTATCTTTATATCTACATCGGTAAAGCTACTAGGCCAAGTTTGGTATAGTTTTCGTATAAATTGGGGATGCCGAATTCGTTTATGGTATCATATTGACACCTTTCCAAAGTAAAAACATGTAAAATAAAAGAAATCTTGTTTTTGAATTCCCTATTTTACAACAAAAAATTCCATAACTTAAAAACAATTATGAATGTTGAAAAAAAAGAGATGCTTTAGAGAGTCCTATTATTCGACTACACACTATACGAAACTACACTATAAAAAAAAAAGTCAAATTAAAATGTTTTGTATGGGTGTAGTACAAAATAAACTATTGACCGAGCTAAAAATTGAAATGGAAAAAATCTAATTAAAATGGTATTTTTCGATCCTAGAATGATAGGCATGGGTTCGCACACATGATGCAGATGTAAAAAAAATATAAGTAATGGTTATGCATTCCGTTTTAGGCCAATTTTGCCATAATATCGAAGAAAATTTAACTTAATAATATAAATAGTATTCATTCCATAAAAAAGTTTAAAGTGGTCCAGGTGTTCCTAACTTGTTTACAAAGGTATTAATGTCTCGGCTCGCGCGCGTATTGTCGCGGTACACCTAACACTCCTCCTCGCTCGCATTTATGATATAAAATATTATGAAAAACAATTTTGGGATTAAGAAATGTATGAGTAGTGTCATTATGAATTTAAATAAAACGGACTAGTGATGATGAAAAAAATATGAAAATAAATTTTAGGATATGAGAAATTTATGATTATTGTCATTATGACTTCGAATGGTTATGACTTACGATCATTAGGAATGAGCATTATTAGGACTAACGATTAGTATGGCGTAAAATTTTATGAAGAACATTTTCGGATTTCCAATAATAGGACTTAAAAAATTAGGTGAACAAAAGCGCCCCCCATTTATTCACTTAAACAACCCTTGTTTTACAGCATTTTCTTCTGCCAAACTGCAGGACAGTTTGTTGGCAGAGGGACTCCCTTACAAAAAAATAGATAGGTAGGCTTAGCTATTAGCTAGTTACTTTAGTTACATAAATTTGTTTTCTAATGGTACAGCTCACGTGATAACTTTACTTAGACTACATTTTCAATTTAGATATATTTATTATAGTAGAACCGATGGCCATTGGGGCGGAAAGGTTCTCGAGTGGCGACCACGTACCGGAAGGCGCGCCGTGGGTAGCCCCCCCAGGTTTATGAGACGCGCACATTGGTTTACGTCTCTGATGTAAGCATTGACTTACTATTACTACGTATAGACTGGCAACCCAGAACATTTTTCTTGACGTTTTCCAATCAGGCCGCCATCTTGGAAAATCAAAGAGTATGTAAACGTGTAGTAGATGCGATAATTTTCTGAGTTCGGATTCAGTTATGGCTATATGTAGCGTGATTTAATACACTCGTATAAAAAAAAGGAATTATTGATTTAAACACCAGCATTTGGTATTTGTTTTTTTTTTATACTGAATATCTTTATAGTTACCGAGGATGCACTGTGTTGATGCAATTTGTCTCAGCAATTTGTGTCAGATTAGATGACAAAGTCCTATTTAAGGTCCATGCGGATCCTCAGATATCGATTTTGATAGCAATCGCAGCAAGACAAAAAAACTAAATTATTGGAAATTAATATAATAATTATATTCTCCTAAATTGCTAATGGGTTCATATTCGAGACCATACTCGCATCGCGTACATTATTTATATAAGAGAATTTACCTAGGATTTAAAAAAGTAGAACTTAAGATATTTAAATAAGGAGAACTAAACGTTGCCAATATAATTATTCATAAAAATATTAAAAAAAAAAAAAAATGGTTGCTGCTATTTTGGCGCAAAAATTAAGATCTTTAAAGCTTCTTTGTTCTTCGTTGTATTTTCTCGAAAAAGTTTATATATATTTATTATAAGTGTTTAAAGTTTTAAGAGGAGGTATGTTCTGCCTCTTTCCCGCAAAACGCACCTTCATATGAAACGATTGTCATTTGTCATTTACTATGACAATCGCAGATTGCGACGTCGTCACTGTCTGCGAGCGTCTTCTCTCTAACAAGCAATATTCAAACGGTTGTAGCTTCGTAATTCTTCGAGATATCTGAATGGGATTTTCGTCATTCGGCATTTTTTTTTCCTTCTTTTGAAGTATTTATTTTTATTTTTATTTATTGTTAAGAAACAAGCATTCTTCAGTTTGTAAAAATATTCACTTTTTCTGTTTAATTTATAAATGATATGCATATACACGTTAATGAAATGTGATAAAAGTTCATTTTCACATCATTTGTATGCTTAATTGTCGTCACAAAACTGACACTGAGTTAATTTTTATTTAACAACTCACGCTAATTGGGTACACGTTTTATTGAAAATGCCCATAAATAAGTGTACAGACTACATTTACCATAAACACAGACCTATAGTTTCATTGAAGATAAACATCTAGAACGTTGCAAAAAAAAGTTTTTTTTTAAATTAAAACGGTTTGCCAACTCGCATAATAAAGCCTAATTGTTTATATGATCTTTTTAGAATTTTATCCATATGAGGAATGAAAGTGAGCTTGCAATCCATAATCACACCAAGATAGAGAAGTAATAATACATTTTGAGCCTACACCCCTCTGCCAAACTGTCTATACTCAGATTTTTAACGAACACCGCTGACGATTACAGACGGTTTGGTGAAATCCATCCTAACCAAGCGATCAGCATGCTAACAGTTGTGGCTGGAAGGTTGGACTGTTCCATCCAGGCACATAGGAAGACATAATAAGACTTTTGCTCTGTAGTAGTGTTGTGTTCCTGGAGGTGAGCAAGGTCGCCAGAGCTCCCGAGGATGCGTTGTGTTGAGAGCGAGGGAATTTGTTCCTTCAGCTGTCAACACGGTGAATCCTCAATCATATCAAGGGTCGGCAACGCCCATGTTACTCCTTTGGAGTTGCATGCGTCTATAGGCTGCGGTGTCCGCTTACCATCAGGCGGGCCGTAAGCTTGTTTGCCACCGTCGTTGTATTTAAAAAAAAAGGCTCACAAGTCAGATCCAACTCCATGTGGGTGGGAGGCCAGACTTGGATCTGACTTGTGAGCTTCCTTCCTGCTCTCTCTCTCTCTCTCTCTCTCTATCTCTCTCTCTCTCTCTCTCTCTCTCTCTCTGTCTCTAGGAGTAAGGTCTTTTGTCAATAACATATTAAGTATATGAAGCCATGCTCTGAAATATATGTTTTTATAGGTCGACCGCTTAACTCAGTCCGGAGGGAGGAGTGAGTTAAGCGGTCGGACTATAACCTGCAATGAGACTAGGTACTGATCCGCTCGTATTGTGACAGGTGGAGAGCGATACCGAAGCAGAGATGAGTGAGGACGGTGTCGCCGTGCGGAACCATCCTCTAGAGCAGCCGGTATGTATACTCATTAATGGTTTAGCTTCAAGATCCTCATCTTGCTGCCGCATCATCATATCAGCCAGACGTCCACTGATGGACATAGGCCTCCCCCAAAGAGTGCCACAATGACCGGCCCGCCAGGTTATTATACTATATACTTTCTTAATTCTAAATAATACATTGTATAAGATATTACTAAAATTGCTAATTAACAAAAGAGGACAGTTAAAAGTGACGTTCTTAATCGGTATATTTATTTATTTTAACTTCATTGCACATATAAAAAGTACAAATGGCGGACTTAATTTCTTAACAAAGTATCCTATACACAATTCACTATAACATTAGAATTTTAGCAGAAAAAATCATCGACAACATCAGACTTCATCCATATTGTAACGAATCAATTATTTTTTTTAATTTTTTTTTTCTTGTTATTTTTAACGAGGAAGTTACCCCGATCAAATTTAAAACAAGATGGTTTATTTTTCCATTATATTCTTTCTCTCTGTATCATATCGATCAGTACGTCTAGCACAACTTGCTGTTCGGTCGCTTCCCGCGCGACTGAGCGTCTCTTATCTCACTCGCACCGTGCAAATTAGAAAGAGGAGGGTAGATTTTTCTCAACTCGCTTCGCGGCGCGGTGTAAGTTGTGCTAGCCCCTCTGACTTCATCATTAAGTGCTTTCGAAACAACCATACTAGTGTTTTTGCGTTACATAATGGTTTTCCTTGAAATAGCATGATGATTAACGCACTATTTTTCTAATCTTATCTGGAATAGGGTATAGAAATGCTCATTTTCTGTAGCACTGTCCCCACAAACCGTACTTGACCTTTTGACAGCCAGGGTGCAAAACAAAACCTGACGCCAGTGATAAATTAAGTTACGAGCGACTAGCACGACTTTTAGCTGTCGGCCACAGCCGGCTGTGGTGTCAAAAGGTTAATAGGGGTGTAGATACTAAATAAAATAATCAATAATACTATATTTTCTCGCAAATGGATTAATAATGTAGTCAGTCAGTCGCGCTCAGGCGCGGTCTGACCCGGCCCGTTCGATGAGAATCGTATATAAGTGTCTCGAGTTTCCCTCGCACTAAGCATTTAAAAGAGAATTGTGCCTTTACAGAGCAGAAATAAAAACACTAGACACTTTCCACCTTAGATGTCTGAGATGTATACTGAAAATTAAGTGGCAGGACCGTCTTCCAAATAGGGGTGTAGACAGGTAAGGTAATCAATAATTATGTATTTTTTTGAAAAAGGATTACCTAAGAATGTAGTGAAATGGAGAAAAAAGCAATGAGTAGGTTAAATAATCACAAAGTTGTAAGTGTCCAAAGTTTTAAGAGGGGGTATACAGGGAGGAACATTTCCTTGGACTAAGCTGAAAGGACAGTGTTATATAAGTGACGTACAAACGATCTATTATAAATGTTAAGCTGGATTTAAAAGAAAAAAATAAACATAAAAATCGAAATATTTTATCTTAGTGACAACCCTAATACTATACATAGTTATTATTTTCATTTGAAATTGACACATGTCACAAGTCACAAGAAAAGTTCACATCCGATGTTCACGTCATTGAATCTGCTGGATAGGGTTGAAACATACAGTTTTTTTCACCAAAGTTTAACAAGTTGTATCTCGGTAACCGTTAGAAATATTAATATGGTTACTAGGTGAGAAGTAAAGCACTAAACCTGATCTATATCCCATTTGGTTAAAAGTCCATCGATCTGTTCCACCCAGTATACTATCCGTTTTCCGCAAAACGCGCCTTCATATGAAATTATTGTCATTTTCTATGACGCTCGCAGATTGTGACGTCTTTAACTGCGAGCGTTTTCTCTCTAACAAGCAATATTAAAACGGTTGTAATTCTTTGAGATATCTGAATGGAATTTTCGTCCGTAGGCATATTTTTTTGCCTTCTTTCTTTTGGAGTAATAATACTATAAACAAGTAAACGATCTCATGCACAACTTCCCTTAGACACCCGTTGAATACTGTCGAACGCATCGATAGAAAACGACGTGATTCCGACCGGAGATGCTTGAAATTCACGCTTCATGAAACGTAAACAAATTAAAATGACCCTATGCCTTGTAAAGCTTGTATCTACTTGCGCTCTTTCAAAATGGTACGGTTGTCTATGCAGTTTCGATGCTCTAGCGCGTTAAATCGCATACGCTTCCGACCAAGTTTCAGTCTAAATGAGTTGTGTTAGAGTCCATTATCGAGTATTCGGTTGATAGTATGAAATACTGTTTAAGCTTTGGCTCGGCTAATGGTGTGCGAATACGCGCGATTTCGGAACGTATTGTCGAGTATTCTGATGAAATTATGAAATACTATTCCTTCAAGTTCTAAATAACGTTTTATAGGAAGCGAATTAATTACCGAAATGAAGGATGAATTTCTGTTCTGTTACCTCGCTGATTTTGATCCGCTTCCGATCCGGTTGAGTTGCACCGAACCATCTGTAGTCGTGAGCGGTGCTCGTTAAAATCTGAATGTATGGAAAGTTTGGCAAGTTTATATGGGATGAAAGTAGTCGGCGCCATATTTAACGTTGATCGGTCTGTCATCGTGCAACCCGCCCTTTTTGGGGGGGTGGGGGGACAAGAGGTTATATTTGCTACTAGCTTCCGCCCGCGACTTCGTCTGCGTGGACCCGGGATAAAAACTATCCTATATTTTAATCCAGGCTATAAACTATCTTCGTGCAAAATTTCATCCAAATCGGTTAAGCCGTTTAAGCGTGATTGAGTAACAAACATCCAAACATCTAAACCAGGGACTGAAAAACCGCAAAAGACCGGTAACCTAAAATAAAGGTATCAATTGAAAAGGTATCCAACAGTAAAGGTACCCGAATAAATCAAATTTAATGGGTACCTTTTTAAACGGTACCGCTATGGTGAAAAAACCGCAAAAGACCAGTACCCTAAAATAAAGGTACCAATTGAAAAGGTAGTCGACAGTAACGGTACCCGTAGGTTGACCGTTTCAAGTTACCTGACCGAAAAATGAGCCGTACAATTACGGTGACCGATAAAACGGATACCTCAATGATTTCGGTCCGAGTATCGGATACCGAATAAACGTGGCAAAGTCGCATGCGTTAGTGAGACTGATAGTGACGCAGTCAAACTGAACTGAACAGTGATGGTTACATTTCTTACATTTTTCGTAACTTTTGACCCGCTCGCGTAACATGACATGTGTTTTGAGGGGGGGGGGAGGCAGGAGGGGTGGGGGGGGGTAGGAGGGGCGTTGGAGGGGGGGGGGGGGCATAAGGAGGGAGCAGGGGTGGCTGGGGGGGGGGGGATAAAAAATGTTTTCTTGATAAAAAAATTGGTGTCATAATGACACCACCCCCATCAAAAATTCCGCGCCCCCTTTGCTATACCCCAACCCTCAAGGCTTCGTAATTATTTATTGATAAATGTCATCATTATAAAACACTGACGACAAGTTTAACAGGTGAGTTCCTAATTAAAGTAGTTTAGTGTCAGTTTAGCAGAGTAAGTAGTTTTTAGTACGAGATCCATCTGCAAATCATTGTAGTAACGGAAGTAGGTAGGTACTTTATTATTGGTATGGGTAAGAAAGAAAACGCTGCTAAAATACTGTTAAGCATACACTAAACAGTTATACAGGGTGGAAAAATCGATGGGCCCTGAAAGAAAACCACCGTAAATCCTTAACATCAGTGGCGTGCACTACATAAAGGCAGAAAGACACTGCCTATCCTACTCAAACCTGTGATATTGTTTTTTTTAATTTACATCACACTTAATTAATTCCAAAAAAAAAAAATGCTTCATTTGTGAGGCCGCTCGACAGTCTATCTGGGGCACGGTAGTGCCCCAGCCAAGTCGAGCAAAAGAGAGAAGCACGGCTAGAGATGGGTAAGGGTGGGTAATTACCGGGTATATATGCACCCAGTAAATATCCGTATATGGTAATTGGTGGGCTATTTCAATAGGACTTTTACAAAAAGTTACATTTTGGTGCTGATTTTTTTCATGAAATCTTAAAAGCCTTTTTAACAGTTTGAATCATTTTAAAATATTCATTATAACGCACAGTTTACGATATAATCAATTTATTTTTTATTCAAAATAATACACGTATAGTCTGGCCAGGGAAAGATGAGCCTATAAAAGAGCGGCAAACTTATTAAATTATTTCTATATTTTTAATTATTTATTATTAAGATATAAATCTATGAAATATATCGTCGTATAGTAGTCCCATAACACAAGCTTTAATGAGCTTGCTATGAGACTAGTTTGATTTTTATAAAATTGTCCCCTAATATACAGGGTGAAATAGTATTCACCGTTCAAATTTTGGGAGGTGATTCGGTGGGTTATCTCGTTCAAAATTGGATAATAAGTTGTATCCGAATCGCGAAAAAATACAAACGGCGTGAGCTCAGCCGCCAAAATGTATGGAACAGCTCGTTTTTTTTATGCGATTTGGATACAACTTATTATCCGATTTTGATCGAGATGACCCGCCGAATCACCTCCCAAAATTTGAACGGTGAATACTATTTCACCCTGTATACAGGATGTTCGGGATAACGATGTAGGAACTTAAAGAGATGATAGACTGGACTATTAGGAAGAGTTTGAACCTTACATGTAGTAAGTCCAAACAATGGCAAAGAAAACACAGCAAAGGTATTGTTTGGTTCACTAATGTATCGGCGAAAAATATTTAGCATTTTAAAATTGGAAATGTTTCTTGTATTAACATTGGAAATGTTTCTTGTATCGTAGAGGGTGTAAATAGTGAAAAGTGAAACGATACCATTTTTTAAAGAACGGATAACGCTAGAGGCTTGAAACAAAGTTTTACTGAAAGGTCTTGGGAAGGAGCAATTTCGTAGGGTGGTTCTTGGGATCTAGGTCCTCGAGAAGATGAGCAGCATACTTGCAAAGTTTCAGTAGAAGGTAATATAGTACGGTATATATACGGTAAAGACCGGTATCGTTAGAAAGGTCTTAACAAGCAGGTTATAACGGTAAAGGTCTTGCGAAGATGTGACCAAAGAGTACTATATATATACTGAGAATAGAGACATCAGTCGCCAGTACTGGACTAGCGACATCTAGTCGTTTGCGATAGGACTACACCGTATGTACCTATACATATTTATGCGGTTCTCATTGTACATATGTATACGTATAGCTATACAGCTATGTACAATTAAAGAATTTTTTGGTTTTTAATGAGAGAACGGATTAATTCTAACCTAAGGTTTAATTTTCATCTGAATGAACCCAATCTCATCAGATAACTATGAGGTATACGAGGGTCAAACTGAAAGTTCTTAGAAAATCAAAAACTGAGCAATCAAGCAACTTATTACTTTTATTATATCTTTTCAAAATAGGCTCCCTTCACATCAATACATCGCTGCATTCGATAGAACCACTGAGAAAAGCACTTTGCCCACTCGTCCTTAGGGGTCTCTTCGACGGCCTTTTGAAACGCAGCCACTGCTTCGTCGGCGTCCATAAAACGTTTTCCTCGAAGTTTTTCTTTAATTTTTGGGAATAAATAAAAATCACAAGGTGCAAGGTCGGGGCTATAAGGTGGGTGACCCAGTAATTCCACGTTTGCCGTCGCCAAATAGTCGATCGTTTGCTTGGCGGTGTGCGATGAGGCGTTGTCGTGGTGAAGCAGGATCCTACTGCGAGGCCGTTTTTCTCGAACTTTTTCCAAGACAAGTGGTAAACAATTGTTAGTGTACCACTTCGCAGTAACTGTTTTTTGATCCTCTAAAATAATTGTTGCGTAATGACCAGTCCTTCCGAAGAACGAGGCCACCATCTTTTTTCCCACACTTCGACCTCTATTCACTTTAGTAGGCAACTCCTCGGAAGGAAACACCCACTCAGCAGACTTTTAGTTTCAGGATCATAACAGTAAATCCAGCTTTCGTCACCCGTAACTACGTAGAACACAGCATTTGACTCACCTCCGTTGAATCTTTGACCCATTTCACGGCACCAATCAACACGACGGACTTTTTGGGCTTCTGTCAAATTATGAGGTATCCACCGGGCACAAAGCTTCCTCACCGCTAAATGTTCATGGAGGATTTTGTGGACTTGACTCATACCAATGGCTAAGCTTTTTTCACCCTGTATATTAGCTAACATGTATAATATTGGGCATAATAAAAATCAAATAAAGGTAAAGAGCATAAACCTCTCTATTTTACTATTTTAACGGATTTTGCTCTATTACAATTACAACACGCCCACAATCTGTCTACTTTGCGCAAAGGTTCACTGGTAGAGAATGCTTACGGCATTAAGTCCGCCTTTTGTGCGATAAGTTGTTCTTTAGTGCAATAAAGATTGAATAAATAAATAAATCGGACCGAAAAATAATTTAAACGTAAGGTGTAAGCACCTTCCTCTAGTCTTGAAAAGTCCTTCACAATACACAATACTTAGGTGTATACAATAATACACATGTGCACAATCTTTGAATTCCCATTTTCCGACTTCCATTACCTACGTCAAAGTTCAAAGTTAAATTGCATAGGTCTTCATCCCACACTTGTCAGTGTTACTCATTGCTAAATATTTTCATAATTCGTTTCACGACGAGTATATAAAAATGTAATGTAGTATCAACAACTAATAATAGAACTTACGCGTTAGATCATGTCGCGAATCGCTGCGATTCGTGCGGTCCCTACCTAGTATGTAGTACCTACGCGGCGAGCGGGCGGCTGGCGGTTTGCCCCCCTGCGTGTAACCGGCCAATCACGTTACCTGTGCGGCTCGCGTCGCGCGCGGCATTTTTAAAGCTACTTTAACAGGTGTTTGTAGAAACATTACTTGCAACGTATTTTATAAGGCGATTCGTACACTATTCAATGAAAGAGTGCTTATAATGAAAATCCCAAAACTAACTGATCAATTGGCATTTTTTTAAATTGTTAAACAGCATTTAACGACTAAAATCCACCCTCCGTTGTTGTTTAGTGTGCGATTGGTTTCTAATGTGTCCACTACATTCACCAAAGAATGTAGGAACCTACAGCCAATTATTATTTTAAGACACGGAAATATAAATGTTGGGGACTAACTGAATAGAAATGTAATATTCGGAAACATTTTTTGTCTGATTTATTATCAAAGTTATGATGAAGCAAATAATATTTTATCAAAACAACGGATTTAGTATTGTCGTTATTACTAGAATTATAATCAATCAGTTACGCAGAAAAAAACAGCTAAGTATTATAAATTATTTCCATTTCGCCATAACTATAGCGGAAGCGGACCGTAAAATGACTAGACTTAAAGCCTTGTTCGGACTAGGCTAGTATTTTAGTCTAGTGGCGAGTAATTTAGTAGCTAAACTATTCACTACTGCCTAAAAATCGTTCGCATTACAGTCGAGTAAAGCTCACAAGTCAGTGGTACTAACTAAACTAATGAACTAATGAACTCGACTAAATCGACAGGTTCGGACTTGTTTAGCCGGCGGCCGAGTGAGCACGGACGCGTGGTGGGGGGTGCTACTCGCTACTAGGCTACTAAAAAAAATAGAATAAAATTGATTGACTCGACTAAATTACTTACTAATCCACTCGACTAATTGTTTGGTGTTCAGACACGTTTAGCTACTAAATTACTCGCCACTAGACTAAAATACTAGCCTAGTCCGAACAAGGCTCAATTGAGCTGATATAAAATGATCCAATAATAATAACTATACAATATAACTTGATTAAATGCAAAGAAATGTTGAGACTTATAGCACTTTTTCACTGTTGATTATCACTGCCCCTGTTACTTTGTATAAATTCAGGTGTTTAATTGAATAGGTACGTACGTGGACGCATTGAAACAAAGCAATTTTTTTTTATATATGTCGTGATTTATAAATAACGTATGGCACTGAAACGTGGTCGCTTACTACGGGCCTCATAACTAGGCTCAAAGTCACCCAAAGGGCAATAGAGAGGGCTGTGTTGGGAATTTCTCTGCGCGATCGTCTTTCGGCTGACATGATGATATGATGATGATGACTAAATTATGTATCTCGGTGCAAAATATCAGACTGGTCATTCTGGCACTCTTTGGGGGAGGCCTATGTCCAGCAGGGGACGTCTTTCGGATGATATGATGATGACTAAATTATGTAGGGCAAAATATCAGACTGGTCATTCTGGCACTCTTTGGGGGAGGCGTTTGTCCAGCAGTGGACGTCTTTCGGCTGACATGATGATGATGACTAAATTATGTATCTCGGTGCAAAATATCAGACTGGTCATTCTGGCACTCTTTGGGGGAGGCCTATGTCCAGCAGTGGACGTCTTTCGGCTGATATGATGATGATTTCTAAATTATGTATCTCGGTGCAAAATATCAGACTGGTCATTCTGGCACTCTTTGTTTAGATCGTCCCGAATTGTGTATTAAAATATTTGGGAAAATTAGAGACCTTTTTAGGGTTCTGTAGTCTACGAGGAACTCTTATAGTTTCGCCATGTCCGTCCGTCCGTCTGCCCGTCTGCGGATTAGCTCAGTGACCCTTACTAATAGAAAGCTGTAATTCGACATGTGTATATAATCAATCACTCTTGTATTTGTAATGTGGAATTTGTATGTGTATTCTACAAATTTTATTTGACGTGTATCAGTATGCTACCAATAAAGATTATCTTATCTTATCTTATCTGTCTTGATTTAAATCCTTTCACCGATGATCACAGTGCTGGAGTCAACTAAAGAATTTAATTCTATGTAGCTATCTAGATATATACTATTCAACGAGCAATATTTGTATACAGGGTGACGGGAAATTCGACGTATTCCTTGAAAGGGGTTATTCTATAGCTCATTTGCAATGATTTAGATCCAGTCAACCGGGGGTCAAAACTCATTGGTTTGCAAGTTATTCGAGTTTTTAGAGTTTTTTAAGAAAACCCACCTTTTGGCATAAAACTCGTAATTGTGAAAAAACTAATTAAACAACCGGGGGTCAAAACTCATTGTTTTGCAAGTTATTCGAGTTTTTAGAGTTTTTTAAAGAAAACCCACCTTTTGGCATAAAACTCGTAATTGTGAAAAAACTAATTATAACTAAACTAAATATACTAATACTAATTAAACTAAATATTGGCGAAGTGTCATACTTTTTTTTTAAATAATGCCTCGAAGTGTTACAAAATTTGGAACAAAATTGAAAACCTTGTGACTTTAAATGCTTTTCTTTGCAATATCTTGAAAAGTTTTGGCATGTTTTTTTATTTTCCTTAATCAGTCATTTATTGGCTAATAAATAAATCCTTTTTTGAGGTCTAAATTTAATTAGTTTTTTTACAATTAAGAGTTTTAGGCCGACAGGTGGGTTTTCTAAAAAAAAATCTAAAAACTCGAATAACTTGCAAACTAATGAGTTTTGACCCCCGGTTGACTGGATCTAAATCATTGCAAATGAGCTATAGAATAACCCCTTTCAAGGAATACGTCGAATTTCCCGTCACCCTGTATATATTTGTAATCACGTTTCGCGAAATGACGATGGTCAATTTTGTAAACACTAATCGCCATCAGTTTAATAAATTTAAAAGTATGCGTCTCCAGAACAAATTAAAATCGCAGTCAAGTAACACAGCACTACTACAAAAAAGCATACTAGGGATGTCGCACAAAATATATAATAAGCTTCCACAGCACATCCTTGCAAACAATGGAAATGAAGGAGATTTTAACAGGAGTTTGAAGTTATTTCTTACGGAAAAAGCATATTATACGGTAACAGAATTTTTGACTGATGTATTTGATAAATATTGACATATCCTACACTCTTTCTTATTGTTATATCTCTTTTGACCTATTTAATTTAATTTAATTTAATGAATCAATTTATATTTCATGACATGTATTAAAATTACTATCTATTACTTTTACTCAACTTTACTTACTTTTTTACTTTTTTTATGTCAACACAATACATGTTTTGACCAATATATTTGTACGCCGACAGGCATCACATAGTGATACGAAAGCTAATGTAACACCTTGTACCTACATACCTATGTTGAACAAATAAATCTTTGAATCTTGAACGTTCTCGAAAACGGGTCAGAGCCGTGTTCGAGAACGGTATGGCATTATAGGGGTTTACGGAGAAGAATTAGTTTTCTCTATTTACAGCCGGGTAGGTCTGAGTGTCCAGGTACCTACTAGATAAATAATAATACGAAATTATAAATTAATTCGTTTTAGTTACAGTATAATACACGGTGGGTGAGCCTCTGGTACGCAAACATTGTTCGCATCATTGTTGTAATTAGAATGATTGAAATGTAAAGAACAGTGTAGTAATTTTTTTGTCATGCCATTTCGAATCATGTCGTTTCTAATTGAACTGCGTCATTCCAAATTTCGTTTCTCAAAAATCTAAAAAAAAATATTTGTTAACTTTTAGGTATATTTAGAAAGACATCGAGAAAAACTACAAAACATTTATAAGATATTCAATGGTTAACATTGAAACCAACTTATTAAAAGAATTTGATGTCTGTTGGCATGATACCATCCCTATACAAAATGTGATCATAACAATTAAATCAGAATAATATGTTTATCTCTGTGCTTACTTGTGAAAAGTGATTCCATCTTTTTTGTTGCGCTTGTCCGAACGACTCGCATACCATTTTACAGCAAAACAAGGCTTGTTTATTGAAACTGAACATTAGGTTTGTCAGTTTATCACGGCAGCCATGTTCGAACTAAACGGCTGCCTGGCATCGTTCTTACGCCCTGCCTACCATGGCACCCATTCTGTGGGGCCATTTTACTGAGGGGCAAAACTATAATCTTACAGACTTTTCCTGTTTATAATAATAGTGTAGAGTATAGACTATAAATACTAACAGGTAAATAAAAAACAAAGAACTTTACTATAATTGGCAAATAAATAGGATTTTTGTAACAGTCATTATTTTTGTATGTACCTATTTTATCGGTAAACGGCAACAACGTGTTAGTGGTTACGTGGTAACGAGCCAGTGCGATATGGTGATTTGCAGTTGTGAAATTAGTGAGGAAAAAAGTGTTATGAGTGCCAACGGATAGGGTAATGTTCAATGAGTCTATTTTCGATTTGGGTCATACGGAATCAATAGATTATTTCGTCTTTCCTGTGTTCAATAGTTAGGGGCTTATACGTGTACCTACAATGTACGGTCGAGTTCATAAATACGTTTACACTTTTGCACCTTATTGCCTTGTAATAAGGTGCAAAAGTGTAAACATATTTATGACCTCGACTGTACAAACGCCAACACAGTTAACTGACCATCCTGTATTTATATTGAACCTTATTACAATGCACATAAAGTGTACGGATGGTCAGTTAGCTGTGATGGCGATGGTACATATGAAAACTATATGAGAAGAGAAGCCGTTTATGCGGGTGATTCCCAGAATTTAGGATAGCCCTTAAGTTTGGTAATATTCATAGGCTCGGCGCGAACCTAAATATATGTAGGTAGTGTCATTAAGTTTAGCGACTCGCTAAACTTAAGGGGTAGTGGGCGGGGCTGTTGCACGTAGAACCGATTGCCGTTGAGGCGGAAAGGTTCTCGAGTGGCGACCAAAGGGTTTTAAAGTCATTTGTGGGTCTCTGTACACGCTACTACAATAAACTACCTAAATTTTGACTATGTCAGAAAATAAATTTAAGGCAATTGTAAAGCAAACGCTGGAAAAAGAGCCAATTATAAACTCGGTGAATACTAAGACGATAAAGACATATGGTCATCGCTACACTTAAGCAGACTGTAAATGTATATAATATGGATTGTTTAACCTCTGACTTTCAAAAAGCGTTCTCTATGAATTTATATTGAATAAATGATTTTGACTTTGACCACATATTGGCAGGCGCAGCGTAGGTAGGCCCCCACAAGGCGGACTGGTGACCTGGTAAAGGTGGGTGGCGCAGGACCGGTCATTGTGGCACTCTTTGGGGGAGGCCTATGGCCAGCAGTTGACGTCATTCGACTGATATCGTGATGACGAGGATGACTGTCACTGAGCATAAATAAAAAGTTCTCGAAATGATTGGTCGAATCAAATCTGAAAAAATACCTATAAGATGAAAAACTTCGACACGGAAAAAAGTTTTAATTATGTCCTAAGTAAATTGTTGATATAAGATACAAAAATACGCTCATTTGGACCACGACCCGCCGGAAAGTATACTTGATATTATTTGAGTTGGCCGAATTGCATCAAAGCAGTCCATTCAAAAAGCAACTCACTGTCCAAGGTAGAAGATTCCGATTCCAAAGACTTTTTCATAAAAATTTAGACACATTAAATCATCTCAACGATACGTGGCGCACGTAAAGGCGGTCAAAAAGTAACGTCGACCCATTTAGATGCTTCCATATGTCTTGGGTGGCGCACGACCGGTCACTTTGGCACTCTTTGGGGGAGGCCTATGTCTACTGCTGGACATAGGCTACAGTATAATAAACTCACAAACTTTACCGCTTTATAGTTAACATGATAAAGTAACTTATTGTAACGACGCATAACGAATTGAGTTTATCGCCAATAAAAATAAAATTGAAACAGTCAGAATAATCAGCTATTCCACTACTAATTGTTTATGCTGTGGTGTGACGTACAGTCAGGGAAATGTATTCACGTACCTTTTTATGCCTTATTGTCATAGTAACAAGAGCTAAAAAGGTACGTGAATACAATTCCCTGACTGTACATAGACTTGAGATTATTCGAGTTGGCCGAATTATATCAAAGTATTATTCCATTCAAAAAGCAACTCTACCGTCCAGGCTAGATGATGCTAATTCCAATCGGTGTTCTTAGACGCGCCGTTTTGATTCAAGTATACCTGATCGGTGTTCTTATACGCGCCGTTTTGATTCAAGTATACCTGATCGGTGTTCTTATACGCGCCGTTTTGATTCAAGTATACCTGATCGGTGTTCTTATACGCGCCGTTTTGATTCAAGTACCTATACCTGATCGGTGTTCTTATACGCGCCGATTTGACTCAAGTATACCTGATCGGTGTTCTTATACGCGCCGTTTTGATTCAAGTATACCTGATCGGTGTTCTTATACGCGCCGTTTTGATTCAAGTATACCTGATCGATGTTCTTATACGCGCCGTTTGGCGCAGCGACATATCACCATCATCATCATCAGCCGAAAGACGTCCACTGCTTTGATCAACTATAATAGGGGTGTAGACTCGAAAATTATTATTAACCCAAAAAAAAGAAGGCAAAAAAATATGCCTAGTGACGAAAATCCCATTCAGATATCTCAAAGAATTACGAAACTACAACCGTTTTAATATTGCTTGTAAGAGAGAGAAAACGCAAACAGTGTGTGACGTCACGTTACGTGATGCTGCCGGGGGGTCGCGTCGACGGCGGCGCCGAACACGATAGGCACGGCACATTGCCGTCTACTAGTGACGTCACAATCTTCCAGCGTCATTGTTTCATATGAAGTTGCGTTTTGCGAAAAACGGACGAAATACTGCCTTTAGGTCCATAGTTGTCTTTGTCATACATTTATGTTTCTATATTTTATTGCCCAAAAAAAATTTTTCTAAACTTTCAATGTTGGTATGTATTTATACTTTATATGATTTTAATTATCTTTTGTAATTTATACTTTATTACAATCATTTCATGGTTTATCGATTAAGCAACACTACGTTATCAATTTTAATGTGAATATAGAATATATAATAATAACCCTAATAGCTGATTGACCCATTTCTATATTGACATATTCAGTGCAGTTACGCTTCATATTTAGCGCGCTTGTTTTGGTTTCGGACCCGCGTGAGTTATTCGCCGTCCATTAAGCTTGTTACCGCAGGCCGCCACTCCGTCGGTCCAATTGCGACCATTCGTCGACTGGCGTATTCATTGCTCGCTTCATTAGAGGTGTGCGGTGTCCCTTTGGGTTTCAGGCTAAGTAAATAAGACTACGATACCGGCTTATCCTGGTCACGGCACCATAAATGTTGAAGCAAAATCAACATGTAAATTGTAATGTGAATTAAATTGTATTAAATTCCCTTACTACCAACATTAGCGGGCTAATATTGGCTCGTTTTGATGTATCGTTGCGTTTCAGAACGAACGATGTCACATCGAGAGTGTTGTCTACTCTGTGGCCCCTTCAATCTCGGATTTGACTAGCGCAGCGGTGACGGATTCCGGTCACTTTTGCACTCTTTGGGGGAGGCCTATGTCCAGCAGTGGACGTCTTTTGGCTGATATGATGAAATAAGACTACCATATAGGCTGTTAGCTCATCGCGCAGTCGCGACCTCGCTCGCCCCACCACGAGAGCTGTTCACGTATTTATTTATAATGCCAATACAGCCAGGCATTCCACGAAGAAGTCGCTTACGTGAGCCCTTTCTTCTAACATTTCTGTAACATTTCTTGATGATGATGATCTATAAGTGTCCAAAGTTTTAAGAAGGGGTATGTTCTGTCCCTTTTTCAACTTCATATGAAACGATGACGCTTGTAGTTTGTGACGTCAGTAATAGACGCCAACGTGCCGTGCCCCATCGTGTTCGGCGCCGCCATCGACGCGGCATGCCGCGCGCGCGGCTCGCTCTGCGGCAGCCTCGCATATTGTGACGTCACACACTGTTTGCGTTTTCTCTCTGTAACAAGCAATATTATTTAAAACGGTTGTAGCTTCGTAATACGGGTGTAGACTCGAAAATTATTATTACTCCTAAAGAAAGAAGGCATAAAAATATGCCTAGTGACGAAAATTCAATTTTCGGAGTAATAATAATTTTCGAATGTACACCCGTATTGTATTTTTATTAAATAGTAAGGATTCTATTGGTATCTTTAGTTTTCTCATGGCCGATAAAGAACTAAAAAATTTTTTTGAAACTAAGTCTCATTCTCATATCTTTTGATGTTTTTTTTTTTATAATTTCACATTATTGTAATAAGGTGAAATTTTACTACGATAGCAACGAAAAAGTACCCAATTGCAGTTGAAATGCAGTTCGTCTGTATATCGTTGTTTACGTCTCACGTTATATCAAATAAACATGATTTCCTATCTAATCAAGTTATCAAACCGCTCAGTATAAGAGAATCATTGTACGCGTCAGTCCAGATACAGTCGCGTTCGTATGGTGGGTTATTGTGAATTATGAGCTATCCTTCGAAAGGTCGTATTACAAACGAGGCGTCACTCTGATTATGTACCTTGTCTCGTAAACCTTAAGTTCAAATTTGAAGAAGACTTGTGTAAGAAATTAGTCATTGGATGGTCGTCGGCCCAGTCGTGATTTCTCGGAGCATTTACAGTGGATTTCGAAGTGTGATCGTGTTGGGATGTGATTTGGTCGGATTTTGTGCGATGGCGGTTCTGGTGCGTGCGGGCAAGGTATTTGTGGACCACTTTTACATACATACATAGATTCGTGTCTTTATTCCCAAAAGGAGTAGGCAGAGCAAATGAAACGTATGTTCCAGTGCCAATTTTAGCATAAATTTATTCTGGTTTGTTTTAAAACCCCAAAGGCCGTTTGAAAGGTATCTTCGTCAATGGAGTTTATACCATTCCATTCTAAATACGAGAGCTGCATCGGATAATTACCAAAACTCACCAGTTACAATTAACAGCTAAATAAAATAGTACTACTTCTACATTGTCGATATTGAACACTTGAACTGCCAACCACCGACTTCATACGAAGCCCAAAAACAATAGGCTTAAGACTTGCGTGGCGTGGAAATGCCGCATCGCATTTTCTAGCTGTGGCAGCGAAAGTCTTAATAATTTTTAGCATTTATTGATTTTTGGTCCTCCTGTCGTATTTTGGTTATTCGACATGAAAACATAACTACAACTGAGAAAATTTGAAAAACCCCCGATATTTTCATTTTAAAGTCCAATATCTGAAAAACGGGTGACAGATTTTCAAGAAACATGGCTAAGAACACTCGGGATAAAATTATCTATGACACAAAAAAAACCAAAGGAAAATCGGTTCATCCGTTTGGGAGCTACGATACCACAGAGAGATACACAGATACACAGACACGTTAAACTTATAACACCCCACTCTTTGCGTCGGGGGTTAAAAAAGAACATTTTATCTCAACAATTAATTGGATTTGAAAGGATACCCTTCCCGGGTGGTCCCATGGTCACCAGGTCAGAATGTGATAATAGGGTACTGGAGGAATCGAGGGAACTCCTCAAATATTGTATGCAACCTGAACCTCTTGGGTTACTGATTTGAAGACGGCTAAAACTTTTTAAAGTAGATTATTATATCGAGCTTCGAACAAAAATTATGCAAGGTTTTGTGGGTTACAATCGGCTACTATTTAGAGTTATCTATTAACATACAAATTACAGAATAGGTAAAGCTAAGGAAAATTAAAATTAAATGCTTAATGTGGTTCGACGACCATACAAAACGTCCTTTGACATTCGCAGGCTAACGGCGTGATATTTTAAGAAACTTATGTAACAATCTTTCATAAATTGGCTTCCCATTTGCGCGGAATTCCCCAATAAACTTGTATAATTTTAGAATACTTAATCGTTTTCCCAAAGTATCACGTGACAAACTAATTTCTCAAATTATGCTAGTTTATACAAGTTTATTCTAGGAAAGGGGGAATTTCGCGCAAAAGGAAAACCAATTTATGAAAGTGTGTTACATAAGTTCCTTAAAATATCAAGCCATTAGCCTGCGAATGTCAAAAAACGTTTTGTACAGTCGAGGTCATAAATATGTTTACACTTTTGCACCTTATTACAAGGCAATAAGGTGCAAAAGTGTAAACGTATTTATGACCTCGACCGTACTGTCGTCGAACCACCTTAAAACTAAAACTTAACAAAATACTAACTTAAATAATCTAGAAGCGGCAAATCACGTAAATTGCTCTTTTGGTCGTGAAATAATCCGTTTAAGGGGATGCCTTGATTTGAGCCGTACACGCCCCCTAGACAGAGACACGCTGATGCCTTCCGCCCACGAGAAAAAGAGATGTAACACTCTTCGGGAATCGCTGTTTTGGACAAATTTCGATAAATATCTAACTTAGTGAAGGTTTATTAAAATTTCATAAAGTGAGATTTTAGATGAGATAAAATACTATTATTTACTTGATTGTGTCGTAAAATAATGTATCGTTTGAGTAGGCTGAGTAAAAAAAGGAAAATACAGACCCAACTTTGTTTTTTTTTTCTATCGAGGAAATTTTAAGCAATCATGTATCCATAAAATCAGATGAACAATCATATAGTCAAGAATCATATATCTGAAACTCAGACCCTATTGTTTCTTAATCACGTCAGAATGGCGTTTCAAAGCACGCGATAATTTGCAATGCACCTACATAAATATAAATAAATATTTGCGGACAATCTTACACAAATCGACCTAGTCCCAAACTAAGCAAAGCTTGTACTATGGGTACTAGACGACGATAAACATACTTATACACGGTGAATTTGAGTAACCCGACAGATTTTAACCATCGCTTCCAGAGCCTAATAGGAGTAAAAAAAGTAGTATAACTAATGGTCTAAAAAGGCCTAGTTTTCGAGATATTAATTATTAAAAAAAAAATACACATAAAAAATTGTCAAGTATAACACACCCTAAGGGCCCCCCCACATTACGGCGTCTTGCGAACGTTTTTCATACAAAATTGTGCGTTGCGTCGACGCCGCGACGACGCAACGCACAATTTTGTATGAAAAACGTTCGCAAGACGCCGTAATGTGGGAGGGCCCTAAGGACGTGACGTAGCCAGATGGATCTGACACATTCATACGCAAGACTACTACCTGCTGATTTCCGGCCAGTCTGTTAACAAATCAGTGAGCTTAGGTATTTAATTTTTTTAATTTTTAATTTTTATTTATTTTTTAAATTTTCTCTTTCACTCCTTTAACTAAAGATTTGTTTACAAGAGAGTAGCATCGGTAATAGATTTTTTTTTTTTTTTTGCCGTATTTGCCCTATGTTCATATAACATTATTTACTCGTAATATCATCAGGAATTTATGGTTAAAATCTGTCGGGTTACTCAAATTCACCGTGTATAGATAAATAAATACTTAAATACATAGAAAACATCCATGACTCGGGAACAAATATTCGTGTTCATCACACAAATAAATGCCCTTACCGGAATTCGAACCCAGGACCTCTTGACCAACTAGGCTAAAGCGGTCGTCAAACATGTTTAGTTATTATACATTTTTTTTTGTTAAAACGTAAGAATTCTATTGGCATCTATGTCGCAGGCACATTGTATAATCCGCCGTTTTACATAATCGCTGGCTGTTTCACAAAACAGCGCTGTGTTGTAATACGGCGGACTGCCGTAATATTGTATCGTAATGACAATCCCGCTAATAATGTGTTGATTCCGCCTAAAACCAGAATCCATAGCCGTTTTTGACGTTTTAATTTGCATTATATATAACCCCTGAAACTCGTTATTTTGTCCATGGCTTCATTACTGTTCCACATTTAGATTCATAGAAATTCTTTGATTGCACGTGAAAATCGACCTTAACAAGGTCGCAACCAAGAACCCGCCTGTTAGGCACTCGTCATGTTTGCTCAGATGCCGGCTCACCCCGCTAGGCGGGCAGCAGCTATAAACCTACACGCCTAGCGAGTTCTGTCGGTTTCTGGTGTATTGTTCCATTTTTAGTCCGGTTGCGAAAGTCACTGTTTACACACATATTTATGAAGTTTTCTTTGTTTGAATAATTGTTAATTGTACTTTCTGTATTCGACGCCATTGTTGTTGTTATGTGAGATAGCGCCGCGAGTATTAAAAGTATACAAGTCCATGGAACATAAGGGAGGTGTCCACATTCGTTATCGTCCTGTCGCTATCATTATCGGTCAATGCAACTTAACATCCCACCGAAGTCGAAAGAACACGCATTCCCATCTAAACCTACACACAACCCAACCTACCTAACTTACCAGTCTTACCACGACTTCACGCGCGCAAATCAAAAAGTCGAATACACATTCCAATTTCAAATGCACTTACGCCGATTGTCAACTGTTTATTTTTTAACTGCATGCGTCAGTAAGAGGATAACCGTCTCATTCACGGCCTGCGATACAGACAGGCGTAAAGGGATTCGCTTGAGTACCAAGTACAATACAAGTAATTGAAACTATGAACCTTACTGCTACGAGATTAGATCTATCTGAGGTCTGCGCAGCTGGTCGCGCGTTGTACCGCATACGCAGTTTGTCGAGAATGTTTGTAATGAATCACAGGACAATATTATTCAATTTTCATTAGTGCTCGGTTGTTAGACGATTAATGTTTATGTTGTTTGATGTTGGGTGTTAAAGTGATCGGGATATGATGCAGATTTGTGTGACGGCCATGTCTCACGGGAAGTACTCCCAAATTTTGGATAAGGTGTGTGTGGTCTTTTGCGTTATCTGTTACTAGCATTTGTTTCAATTTCACTTAGCCTATTATATGAATAGAGGCCCGACATTCACCCATGTTTAATGGATGAAAAGTAATTCATATCGAATTAATATTTCGCTAATGGTTTGGCTAAATAATTCCTGGCCATACTATTAATAAAAAATAAATATAAAATAACTTAAAAAAACCTGTACAATGTTTTTGATATTCACATATTATTTACACGATGAAATGAACATTAACATATTATTATTATTATTATTTTAATTTATTTAGAAACACAAACAGTCATAATAAATTTGTTACATATGTTGTACACAATGTACAATAACTGAGAGGTTATACAAACAGACCTGGAGGTTCATAAAACATAATATTAATTATTAATAAAACCAAAAAGGTAATTATTAATAAAAAATAATTATTAATAAAATCAGTTGTTTTACAAGCTTTTTGAATTAAGAGGAAACACTAAGGGCGAGATAATTGAGATTAGGTATTTGTAAAATGTATTGCTGTCGCGCCAACGCCAACTTTAAGCCTCCCCCCGCAGAGCGCGATAGAGACAACTGCACCTTGGACCGAAAATACCTATTAAAAGTACATAAAATCAACGTTTCGTAGTCCCCTGCTTTCTTCTCCAAAACTTGACCTATTTAACATTTTTTTTATTAAAAATCAAAGAAAGGCTTTGGCCGTGTTCCTATGTTTTCCTTTTTTTTTAATAATCTAGTCAAAATTGTTTTCTGGGTGTTTGAACACAGCGGAAAATCTGGCATTTTTCTTAGGTTTTTGAAGGTTAATATCTCTTTTAAGAATACATTTATGAAAAAAAAGAGAATATAGAAACATGTCAATAGTAACGTTTCTATGGAAAAACGGCCCTTGTGTTTCCTCTTAAAGCTTAATTTAAATCGCGTAAGTTTCTTGACATCGACAATTATTGAACGAGCTAGCAAAGCGAACGTTCTCCGTGTCAGCTTGGGCCATTTCTTTCGTTTGTTTTTCGACCGATTCTCGTAAAATTTTGTCAGCAGGTTCAATAATACGGGTGTAGACTCAACATTTGTTATTAATCCAAAAGAAAGAAGGCAAAAAAATATGCCTAGTGACGAAAATCCTTTTCAGATGTCTCAAAGAATTACGAAGCGACAACCGTATTGCTTGTTAGAGAGAGAGCTAACGCGCCGCAAAAAATGACAATCGTTTCGTATGAAGGTGCGTTTTGCGAAAAAGACACAGAATATACCTCTTAAAACTTAGGACACTTACTTTGTGATTATTTAATCCGCTGCTTTACTTTTTTGTCCATTTGACAATATTTTTAATGCTTTTTCGGCAAAATTTTACATAATTGGTTATTTTATTTGGTGGTGTAGACATTAAACAGGTTTTTTGTTCTATCAGTTTTTCATAATGAATAGTTTTTTTTTAATGATTGGTTTGTAAGTGCTACATCCTGTTGTTGTGAGCGTTGTCCTTGTCATGACAATTGTAAGTGGCCAGGATTATAATATTGATTATTGACATCGGTTTCTGCGTCATAGTAAAACTTTTTATTTCGAAAAATTTGCTTATGAAGTTGGTACCACTGCAACATGGCGGCCGATTGAAAAAAAAGTTACATGATTTGACATCGTGGTAAACAGTGCTTTTATGAAAAATGTATGAACCATAAAAGTACACTAAACAGTGCGTTTATGGGCCATAGAGCTAGAGCCTATATAAATGACAGATAACGGTACAGGAGTAGACTTATTTTCTCAAACATGCTCGGAAATGTACGCGTTAATATCACGAAATGAAGACGTGAAGTTTCTTGTTTATGGCTTGGCCTTACGCCAAGAAGTAATGTATGAAAACCCTAAGTAAAACCATTATTGTCCGCTACTCTAACTTTTTAAATTTGCTTACTAATATTAAACTGACAAAGGAAAATTTACATACTGCCAACCACCACTAGACACTGTAAGCATACTTGCTTCATAGAAAAAATAAAAATAATCTATGGTACTATACTTTATGTGCGGTTAAACATGGTGCTCGAACGGCTTGTTCAAATGGCATGTTTAAAAAATAAAAAAGGCGCAAATTACCTATTATTTAATTGATTACCTAGTATTTATTTTAATTTTAATATTTCCTCACATCGTTTGAGAAAAGTACTATACAATCCTCGGCCGGAACAGGGATTGCTGGACTCGTTGTATTCGGCCTCGTCTACGACTCGGCCGTCTACCCCAATCTCGTCCAGCAATCCCTTACTTCACGGCCTCTGCAGTAATCTACTATTAATTACCTCTGAGGTTTCCATTTGAGGAAATTATTAGTGTTGCGTGTCGGCCGGGTGACAGCACTAGTATACAAGTGGTTAATAAATACCAAATGCGGGTAGTTCGGAAAACAAGCGCAGCAAGAAGATGTTGATATATACGGGATTAAGTCCCGTTTAGTAAAAATAACGTGTGAGAATCGTGAAATCAATATATTGTGTAGGCAATAGGCAAACGTGTGGACCACCGGGTCGCAAGTCGTCTCAAATGTGAAAAGTACCGTATTTGACGCTTCAAATTCCTGTGGCATATAGTAAGGTAGGTGAGAATTGTACGTAAAACATACAATTAAAAGAACCGTTTTAAATCACGTATTGCTTTAGTGGATTTTTAGGATTTAATTTAGAAATTGAAGTGGACACACTTTATACACGGTGGAATTTAATCGGTGATCAGGAATCCAAAAATCTTAATTATCAATCTACACAGAAACCAATACGTGAGATCTCGTGCAATATAGCTTACAAACTAATTAATCACACTTAATTAACATCGGTAAAATGTACACTGACTGAATAGATGGACACCCTACTTTTATTGAAGGGAAGTTACTCGTAAGTGTACATACGTCAAGTAGACCAGCGGTTGAACAAAAATGGGTTATTACAACATTAAAGTTTTTTCTTTTTTGATATGTCGTTGGAGGCATGTTAAATAATACTTATGTAAAAAGTTAGAAAATTTTAGGTGGAGCTTTCGGCTATATTGAAATATTTTAGTTTTTGCCAATAACTATGTCAATATAGAATTAGAGTTTCAAAAAACTGTAACATATCCAATAACACTTTAATTTATATACGATATTCTGTTTTTAGAAATCTGGGACTTCTGCATCCTGGTGAACGTAAAAATGCAAATAATTTTGTAAATAAAGAATTAGAGTAGCTGATATTGCAAAGTTACGATATTGTCGATCCACTTAACATACTGGAAAAAAGTTAGAAATGTAGACAATCGGCTTGTCTAGATATTGATTTCCGGTTAAACAGTATAGCCAATATTGAATTAAAGTTTGTAGAGTTAATAGTAAACGATCATGACAATGATATCAGTTACCAAACAAAAGTTAAGAAAAATAAACTTACGGCGACACTAAATATTGATACCTAAGTACTCCGTGCGTAAATGAATACATTTAAAAAGCGCGGCAGGTATGCGCGCGCCGCGCTGTGCGCTGTGGCAGCAGGCAGCGATCAACGCAACGGTAGAGGAGTGCCCTTGATTGCGTCCACGATCCATAAAAAAATCCACCAAGAATAAATATCAATGGCAAAACACATGTTATTTTGTTATACGTACGTTAATGGAAATACAAAGAAGAAATGTATCCTTATTTATTACCAACTATACTAGGGATTGCCCGCGGTTTCGTCGAACTGGTTATCGCGTTATACACATAATTTAAAAATATTTTAGGGATCGCCCCTTATACAAATGACCACTCTTCCATGTTTTGTTACTCCTTTAAGCCAGCTGCATAAATACCTACTAACAAATAACCTACATGTATTTTTTTGCGACGTGGTCAGCAGTAAGCTATAGTTAAACTCAATTTACCTTAGATGAAATTGTATATTTAGGATGAATTAATAATTAATTAATAATAATTTAATAATTTATCGCTAACCGGTAATTTCACCGGTTAGCGACCACCTAATTTAGTGTGCCGGTTTGCGACCACTCGGGAGTAATAAATGGTGAACCGAGAGAATATTTTCTCGTTTTTTAAGTAGATTCCTGCCTAATATCTGCTTTAAAAATTGCGTACGTACCGAGGCATTTTTACAGCCTGTTTAAATGTTATTATATCTTTAATTGAAAAAAAAAACCTAGTCCTTAAGGTGGTCGTTAACCGAAGTTGGTCACGTAACCGGCGTAATGACCGTATAATATGGTGGGGTAAGTATAATACATGACGGCGAAGATATGACAATAGGAACCAGGATAAACAGAAATAATAAAAATATTTGTGAATAGCTCGTATATTTTTATTACAATAACAGTCAAAAAAAATAATTGTAACTTTTTTCACATTATAATATAACTGACAGCAAACTTTTATTAATACAGTATAATCTCGATTATTCGAAGTGTCAAAGAATAAAATTTTCAGTCGAAATATTATAAATTTTCGACGTTAAGTCCTTTATAAAGTAGGTACTTATTGTTTTATATTAAAGTCAGTATGGATGGCTAACACAATAGTAAAAAATTACAAAAAAATACAACCATTTACGACAACATTATAATAAAATTGCAAGTAGGTATTGTATAAGTATTAATCATTCATATTTGTTTACACCTAATGACAATTCTAAGTGAACTTCTGCGACTACTCATTATTCTGTGCAGCTTTTTTCACAAAATAACTAAAATAATTAAAAGTCGGAACTTTTTTTCATTATTATTAAAATTGAACTCTTATTTTTACAGTCTAATCTGGATTCTTCGAAGTGCAATAGAATAAAGTCTTCAATTCTAATCTTACAACTTTCTAGTAGTAAGGGTGACTGAGCTAAGCCGCAGACGGACATACGGACATGGCGAAACTATAAGGGTTCCTTGTTGCCTACGCAAACCTGAAAAGGCTACTGGCGATTTTTTTTTATTCTGATCGAAAAAACACCGCACACCTAGTATGGAAAAAAAGAACTGAATATTTTGAATAAAAAAAAACTATCTTGTGTATTTAAGTATGTTTAAAAATAATGAAGGTACAAAAACTTTTTAAGTAAGGATTAGTTTTTCAATAAAATATATTTTGTGAAAACTGTTAACTGAACCAGAATTGAACTTAATAGTAAAATGTAAAAGAAAAAAAAAATAAGTGGTTAGATTCTTCCTACTTTTACCAGTAAGATTTTTTTTCAAGTTGTTTTTGAAAAGATTCTTTATGACATAAGTACATTATTTTCAATTCAATCTGACCACTTTTTTTTTTCTCCATACATTTTACTATACAGCTCAAATCTGGGTCACCATTCACATTTCTTTTCCTCAAAATGTAAAGGTACTCACTTTTTTTGAAATAATACACATTAATACGCAAAATAGTTTTTCCAACAAAATTTTCAACTTTTTTTTCATCCTAGGGAGCGTTGTCCTTTAGAACTTCGTTAGCAGACGTTTCTGCTTAGTAAACCTTTAATTGTCTCGAATATTCCTAACAAGTAGGGTAAATCGTCAATAACTGGCCACCTCATACTATCTATATATATTCTATTATACGTGAATAGAGTTAATTTTAGTATGAGGGGGCCGATTATTCAAGGGTGGCCAGTTATTGGAGATTTACCTTACCAAATGTACATCACGCCTATTTCCCGGAGGGATAGGCAGAGATCACGGATTTCCACTTGCTACGATCTTGACAAATCTTTCTTGCTTCATTCACTATCATTACATTCTGCATACAAATAATATTTGTAATCAAAGAATATATTTCTCACTGTTTTGGTTTAAATTATGCTCTACTTTCTAAGTTTTCTTTAATCAGGTACTATTAGAGCAGAAACAGCCTATTTTAAGTGTTAACGTAAATTGGAATGTTTAATTTAATAACGTTGGGTCAATACGCCGCCCCGGTTACGCGACCAGCTTCAGTTAGCGACCACGTGAAAGACAACGTATTTTTTTTTAAATTAAATATACCTAATAAAATGACATTACAACGCACTCTAAATAAACCGTGCCCCGCATGTATTATTTAAAGTAATTATTAAACAGGAATCTATTGAAGAAGTATTTAAGGACCGTAGTATTTGGCGTTCCTTAGTCACTGCCTACCCCAATGGGATACGGGCGTGAGTATATGTATGTATGTATGCAATCTATTAATAAAACTGAAAGGATATATTGTCGTTTTTTGCGGTAGATTCCTGACACCAATTGAAATGAGTGGTCGCAAACCGGAACCATAAATTAGGTGGTCGCTAACCGGCGATATTACCCTGCAACATCACCCTGGTGTTCGTAACAGCAATCCGTAATCAGGGGCAAACTAACATTGGTTTGCTTGCGGCGAGCAGCTATAGCTGCGTTTAACAACATCTGTGTAGTACATTTCTTTATTTCGCTGACAGTGATTCTGACTTGAACAGGGCGTTTGAGTTGACCCTGTTTAAACACTTCGTTGGCAGCTTCGTTGCAAAAAAAAACAAAAGTTTTGAAAATCAAAGCATTCCTCATTGCCACTAGGCTGTGCTACTGGTGCCTCCATCTCCATTCTTCTTTTGTGCGCCGATATAGCCTTCGAATCAATGTATAGTAATCTACACAACGACGTTTTTTAATACGTTTGCGAAAAAATAAGAAAAACAACAAGTAAGGAATTCGAAACTTTTATATTATTAATTCTGTAACGTCATTGTAATACAGTTGAAAAATGATGAAGTTCAAAAATCATTTTATTTAGTACAGCTCTATCTTATTTATTTTTTATTGACATAATAATTAATGGTACAATTTGTACGATCATTGAGTGCGAAAAGTGAAAAGCACTAGTTCGCGAAAAATCAACTTTCCGCACGCTAAACAGCTACGTAAAAGTAGAACTTTTTGAGCAAATGTATTAAAAATTGCATCTAATATGTGCACGGTAAACAAACAAATGAATGATTTGAAAGACAACAGCAGCGCTTGCGCGGTAATGCGGGGAGGGCGGGGCGAGGTATCGCTCGCTAGGTCGGCTACGATCGGCCCCCGCGCGCCGCCGTTGAAGGGCCAGCGCGGCGTGGTTATGAATTTCGCGCCATTTTAAATTAATTATACTATTATTAATGCAAGCAATACACAGAATTTTCTTACTTTTCATAATATGGTTGCATATATTATTTTATAGTATTAGACTTATTTTTACAGACTCTAATTCAATATTAGATCTTACAGGACAAAAAACGCATATTACTTTTATAGCATGTATCCTATTCTTCTACATTTTTAGCTTTGTCTATTAACTTAAGAAATTAAAGATATTGTTGAGGATTTTTAAACTTTAATTCAATATCGACAAAGTAATAACCTAATTCTGGTTTGACAAAGAAGCTTCGTAAAAAAAGTTCTACAAACTTAATTACATATAGCGTCATACATATTATAAACGATGAAGCTAAAACTTTGCACTTTAATTCAATATTCATAAATTATAAATAAAAATATATAAATACCTAATTTATACCTAACGCTCGTTCTAACTTTTCATCATATATTGCAAATATACTTAAAAATATGTCCGATGTCATATAAGCATCACTTTTCCATCTTTAGAATTATCAAAACTTTTAGGGCAAAAATCCGGTCCCACTATTGATCTAAAGTGCTTGCTGGCTTTGGCGGGAAACTAGACAGATCAGACGATTTGAAGCAATTTGTTATGAATTTGACAATGACAAATTGACAGCTTATTGCTCATTTATGTTTTAAGTTTCTTTGGCTGATAGTTTGAAAAGAGGTATTAAACTTTTCAGACTAAACCATTAGTAGGGTGACAATAAATTTTAATTAAAATTTAATTTCAACTTAAAAATTAGTTATGATAAAAAAACACTTGGTTCCACTTAAGTACTACATAAACGTGACCGCCATCGATTACTGAATTAGAAAAATGGGTTCCTGTTCACCGATTAAATTCCACCGTGTATACATATTAAACACTTACGGCCGTATTCATAAAGGTCTCTGCCCACTAGACCGTATCATACCATGACCGTAACCGTACCGTAATATGCAAGAAAATATTCTTTTCTCAAACATGCAATGAAATATTGACGTTGTGTTCTTCATAATGGGCTTCGAAGTGCCACGTTTCGGGCGCAGCGAGACGAGAGACCCGTAATGGCATTTCATACAGAATTGGAGACCTAGGCCTGCAAGATGGTTATTTTTAATTTTCATTCCACAATTTGTATACAGCATCACGGGTATCAGCCATAAAAATTAAAGTTTTATTTCTAAGAGTTTTATTTATTTATTTCATTGCAGGTTTGAGAAAAGCACTATACATACCTAAGCGTGAAAAGGGGTTGCCAGCCTCATAACTATCCGGCCTCACTACGCTCGCAACCCCTTACTTCCCGGCCTCTGTAGTAATATACTATGCACCCCTTTACTTGAATAAAAATTAGGGCTTTAAAACGGATGACTAAGTTGAAAAATAATTATAATATGGGTTTATCGTGAAACAAAACGACGTCCTCAGTTTCCGAATAGTATTCAATATTTTTTTAGGGTACCCCCTTTTTAGGGTTCCGTAGTCAACAAGGAACCCTTATAGTTTCGCCATGTCCGTCCGTCTGTCTGTCTGTCTGTCTGTCTGTCTGTCCGTCTTCGGCTTAGCTCAGTAACCCTTACAACTAGAAAACTGCAATTCGGCGTGGGTATATAAACGCATCACGCCGACAAAACAGTAGAACAAAATCCTTTTAGGGTACTGTTATACAGGGTATAAGGTATAGGGTCTTGTTATACCTATAGTGTGGGGTATCGTTGGGTAGCGTGTTCAAAAATATTATGGGTTTTCTAAAATTTTTTTTCAACTCAGTTATGCGTTTGCGAGATAATGGGATTTAAAGCCCGACGCCTCTGTAGCCTAGTTGGTAGTGACCCTGCCTACGAAGCCTGAGGTCCTGGGTTCGAATCCCGGTAAGGGCATTTATTTGTGTGATGATCATAAATATTTGTTCCTGAGTCTGGTATGTATTTAAGTATTTATTTATCTATATAAGTATGTGTATCGTCGTCTAGTACCCATAGTACAAGCTTTGCTTAGGTTGGGACTAGGTCGATTTGTGTAAGATTGTCCGCAAATATTTATTTATATTTATATTTATGTAGGTACCTACTTAAACGGATTATTTTTTTATTTTTGTTCGCGTCATGTGTCGTCGTCCCCCTGCCCCCGCCGGGTACACGTACATATAATGAATTTAAAAGGAAAACTATCACAGTTAAGTAGACATAACTAGTTAACGAGTAGTAGACATAACTAGTTAACTGGTAAGAAATGCACTTAATTTCGGGTGCATATACATTGTATGTATGTATGTATGTATGTATGTAAGCACTTTATTGTACACAATAACAGGTTAAAGAATATACCTGTCACACAATAGATCAAAGTACAAATGCGAACTTATCCCTATAAGGGATCTCTTCCAGCTAACCTTTGAGCAATAGAGATAGGCAAACTCATACCGTGTACAGTCGAGGTCATAAATATGTTTACACTTTTGCACCTTATTACAAGGCAATAAGGTGCAAAAGTGTAAACGTATTTATGACCTCGACCGTACAAAAACACAGAGAAAATGAAAACAAAACCTAATAGGTCCATCCTAATCTAATCCATTGTCATTGGAATTTGAACCTTTTACAGTGGACGGTAGAGTTGCTTTTTCACAGCACGGTGCTTCTTGCCCGCGGCGAGCACGTAAAAGACCTGCCCTGCGACATGCCCCCCCCACCCGTGGCAATGCTAAAACTTAGGCGGACTTACGGCACGGTGCTTCTTGCGCACGCGGCTAGTTGTGAATACTTGTGATGTGCGGCTTGATGCTGTTCGCAGATTTTCGTAATTATTTTACGTAAATAACATGTTGCTGCTAAAAGTTTGCGATCTGCGGTTCGATTAGTTTATGTAGTATTTGATATTTACGATTATTTACGAGGGTAAGCTATAATAAAACCCCAAAAGCCCCTTTTAAGTCCGCATTCTCTGACAAACGGGCAACTACGGAACCCTACCCTGCGCGTGACCAGACACGCACTTGGCCGTTTTTTTAAATAACTGTTTTGTCGGCGTGATTGATTTATATGTCCAGGCCGATTTACAGTTTTCTAGTAGAAAGTGTTACTGAGCTAAGCCGAACACGGACAGACGGACATGGCGAAACTATAAGGGTTCCTTGTTGACTACGCAACCCTAAAAACGGCGAATACTCGGCGTTTGTTACATATGAATGCTTAAATCTTGCAGCACCTTTGGAAGAACCTCTCTTGTATGAGTTTACCTCTTCGACTAACTAGACACATAAAAGAAAAAAATAATGTCAAAACACGTTTTGTATGGAAACCAAACCACCTTAAAAGACAGCTGTGGAAATGTCAAGAAAAAATACAATATAATAATGTTGATTCAACTTTATTTTGCTCTTTCATTGCAACTGTGAATGCATTAAAAGCTAAATAGAAGGCTATATTTTCTTCAGCATTTGATTCAGTTATTTTACCGCCTCACCCTCTCGACATTCAACTCTATTCCTTTTGAAATACGGTATGATTTCCCTTGAAGCGTGCTGAGTTTACTTGTTGAAAAGGCATCATCTTGTTATCGCTCTACTTCTGGACTCAGTGGACTAAGCAGCCATTCCTGGATATGAACTTTTAAGTTTATAATTGGCTATTAGTATACCTAGGATAAAACGTTATGTACGGTATTGCGTGTAGTTGGGAATTAAATGTCTTAGAAAACGAGCAATATATATATATACCTACACCCCAGGCCAAAAGTATGGAAACAAGCGAATATGACAATAGAAAACGTTAATTTTCACACGACAAGTTTTTATTTAAAATAAAGAAATATATACAACAATTTACGAAATTTCTATTCCTATTCCTATTGACTATGTGTGTTGTTTTCAATATAGACCTAAACTTTGTTTTCATTAATGTATCCGCCTTTTGCTTTCTTTGATATTTCGTTCCATTATTACTATGGGACGAGCTGGACAGACAGATAAGAAAAATATGTCCAACTTCAAAATCAGCATTGTGGACAAACTTGTCAACAGCCTGGCTGGGCTAATCTTGAACAAAATACCATCGATAAATTTATTCAAAGAATGCCGAGATTGTGTGCAGCAGTTATGAAAGCAAAAGGCGGATACATTAATGAAAACAAAGTTTAGGTCTATATTGAAAACAACACACATAGTCAATAGGAATAGGAATAGAAATTTCGTAAATTGTTGTCTATATTTGTTTATTTTAAATAAAAACTTGTCGTGTGAAAATTAACGTTTTCTATTGTCATATTCGCTTGTTTCCATACTTTTGGCCTGGGGTGTATATATTTTTTTATATTTGCAATCTCGTTCTCCGAAAGAATGTTATTTGGAATGTTAGAGGTTTACGGGGGCGAGAAATCGATCTAGCTAGGTATAATGTCTGGGAAAATTCGTTTTCTCGGTTTTTTCATCCGAGCTGAGCTCGGTCGCCAAGGGACTGTCTTTTATGTGTGTCTATTCGAAGAGGTCAACTCATACAAGAGAGGCTCTTCTAAACGTGCTGCAAGACTTAAGCATTCATATGTAACAAACATCGAGCATTCGCGGTTTTAGGGTTCCTTCACAAGTATCCGTATACAGTCATTATCGAACACCCATTAAAATCGCAAGCTAACGGCTAGTTGTGAATTTTAATATGTCTGTACTGGTATGACTTCAATGACTCTTGCAGGACTTAAAACGAAGCGATTGATGTACGATTAACTAAAATCGAACTGCGCGTTTGCGTACCTGCTCGCACGACAGCCGATCCGGCCCGACCTGGGGCCGTAGACAAGGTTACAATCGACAAGCGCTAATGCTAACGCTAACGAATAAAATGTATGGGAATGACAGATGCCGACGAAACACTTTTCGTTAAGATCTGTCATTCCCATACATTTTATTAGTTAGCGTTAGCGTTAGCGCTTGACGATTGTAACCTTGTCTAGGCCCCCTGGTCGTGAAAATCGTGCTACTACAATGTAGTACTTAGTTCGACTCAAGCCTATTTTACTAATTGTTTGTACGACAGGAATCCTGCCGGCTGGTGGGCGGATCCAAGTTCTACCAAGTGATGGAGGGCTCCGCCTCCGCCGACTCCACGCCGTCCCCCACGGAGAAGCATGACCACATGAAGCCGATAGAGAGCGAGGATGAAGGTAATCACATTTATTCATAGCGGCTGGTATGCTTATAGTTCTACCAAGCGATGGAGGGCTCCGCCCCCGCTGACTCCACACCGTCCCCCACGGAGAAGCACGACCACATGAAGCCGATAGAGAGCGAGGATGAAGGTAATCACATTTATTCATAGCGGCTGGTATGCTTATAGTTCTACCAAGCGATGGAGGGCTCCGCCTCCGCCGACTCCACGCCGTCCCCCACGGAGAAGCATGACCACATGAAGCCGATAGAGAGCGAGGATGAAGGTAATCACATTTATTCATAGCGGCTGGTATGCTTATAGTTCTACCAAGTGATGGAGGGCTCCGCCTCCGCCGACTCCACGCCGTCCCCCACGGAGAAGCACGACCACATGAAGCCGATAGAGAGCGAGGATGAAGGTAATCACATTTATTCATAGCGGCTGGTATGCTCATAGTTCTACCAAGCGATGGAGGGTCCGCCCCCGCTGACTCCACACCGTCCCCCACGGAGAAAGACGACCAGATGAAGCTGATAGGGAGCAAAGATGAAGTTACTTATTCATGGCGGCTGGTATTAAAACGCGCGTTTATTGTTATTCCCTTCGTATTAAGATACAGGACCCACATACTTGAGCTGCATACCTGAGAGCTTGTACAGACATTTGTTCCTTCACGAATAGATTCTTGATCATTTTCACGACCGGTGTAGCCTAGTAGGTAGTGGCCCGGCCTGACAGTCCTGGGCTCAAATCCCTTAAGAGCAAGCGCTGCTCGTTTAAGTAAGGCATGTTGAGATCCGAGGTCGCACCAAGGTGCACGCATCGGAGATTCCATTACCAAACTCGAGTAGAGTTAAGCAGGACACCTTGCCAGGCAGAATGACGCAGGCAGGTGGACGAAAATGGTGTCAGATTGGTGGCCACTGTGGTAAAAGTTGCGTCCACCCATCGAGCTGGTCGGTGGGGGTGACGATATTAGGAAGATCGCGGGTCACTTCTAGATAAGACTAGCTAGGATCGGGACAGGTGGCATACTCGAGAGATGGGCTAGGATAGCTATGTTCACGGGTGATACGGTTGTGGACTCAATTTGTATAATTCAAAAGAAATACATCAAATATATATGGCTAATGACGAGTGCTCATGACGAAAAGCACATTCAAATATCCATGCTCCAAAAATCCCAACCCTAACCCATCCAGCACTTTTTTAAACATCCCAACCGTTTCGCGTTTTTTACTTTGTGTTTCTCATCCCATTTTACTAGTGTTACAAAACAAATTTATTATATTAATTATTTATTTATTATGTGTATACATTTGCATCGGTAGTATGTTGTGTTGCGTTCCGTGCGTCACGTTCGGTGCTGTCTGAAAATCAGCGCTGTAGGCGTCTGTCTGACTCGGCATTCTGACGCACTGCCGCGAAGGCACACACAATACGAGGGCTGCCTTTTAAGTTGTGTCGTTTGGAAAATCTAAAGACAATTTAAGTGTTAAATGGTATTTATTGTTTTTCAAAGTAATCACCGTGATATGTAATACACTTTTTCATTCGATCGAACCAGTTTTCGAAACACTTATTCCAGTCCGAAGTCGGGGTCTCCAAAATGGCCGTTTTGTATGACTCAACCGCTTCTTCAGGCGTCTGGTACCGTTGACCACGAAGTCGTTGCTTGATTTTTGGAAAAGTAAAAAAATCGTTAGGGCTTAAGTCTGGACTGTACGGCGGGTGTTCCAGAATTTCGACGTTTTGCTCTTTTAAAAACGCAATAGTTTGCCGGGCGGTGTGCGAGCTCGCATTATCGTGGTACAGTCTTATACGACGTCTTGGGTTATTTTTTCGAAACTCGCCGATGACTTCTGGTAAACAGACAGTGGTATACCAGTCAGCATTAACCGTTTTACGATCCTCGAGCACGATGGTGGCAACGTGGCCACTTTTCGCCACAAACGTGGCGACCATTTTTTTCGAAGTGCTCCGTGAGCGTATTACTTTGGTCGGTTTTGGCTCATCTTGGAACACCCAAACAGTCGACTGCTGTTTAGAATCGGGATCGTAGGCATATATCCAAGATTCGTCACCACTGATAATGTCGTAAACATGTTTCGAGTTTCCTCGGTTGAATTGCCGCAGGGTTTTGCGACACCATCGAACGCGAGCCGTTTTTTGGTCTTCACTGAGTAAATGTGGTATCCAGCGTGAGATCAACTTTTTTACGCCTAAGTGATCATGCAAAATACTGTGAACACTGGTCCCTGAAATACTTAAGGAAGCTTCTATCTCACGGTATGTCGCATGGCGATCTTCGATGATCAGTTGCCGTACAGCATCAATGTTCTCCTGGGTTACGGCTGTTTTTGGTCGACCTTCACGATGTCTATCACCAAGACTAGAGCAACCACGTTGAAATTCTAAATACCAGCGTTCCACAGTCCGAAGGCATGGTGCTTTATCATTGAAAACCGTAGTCAACTCTTCGAAGCACTGAAGTCGCGTTAAGCCCCTTTTGAAGTTGTAAAAAATTATCGCACGTAAATTTTCCTTCGAAATTTCCATTTTCACAACTGACTTGTCAACTTTGAACGAACGCTGTACTAAAACGGTTGGGCCGATTTCGAGTCATTCTTTTGTTTTCGAATTCTAAATTCAAATATTTTAACGTGACACTAGTTCTTTTTTATGCAATCACGGGAGGGTTGCAAACGACAGAACTTAAAAGGCAGCCCTCGTATGTGTCAATTGAATACGGGTGTAGACTCGAAAATTATTATTACTCCAAAAGAAAGAAGGCAAAAATATGCCTAGTGACGAAAGTTCCATTCAGATATCTCAAAGAATTACGAAGCTACAACCGTTTTAATATTGCTTGTTAGAGAGAGAAAACGCAAACGGTGTGTGACGTCACATTACAGGATGCTGCCGGGGGGCGGCGTCGACGCGCCCTGCCGACCGCGATGCGGCGCGGCACGACACGTTGCCATCTTCTGTGACGTCACATTCTTCCAGCTTCATCCTACTAATATTATAAATGCGAAAGTTTAGGTGTTTGAATGTTTGGATGTTTAGATGTTTGGATGTTTGTTACTCAATCACGCTTAAACGGCTTAACCGATTTGGATGAAATTTTGCACGAAGATAGTTTATAGCCTGGATTAAAATATAGGATGCTAGTCGTTTCATATGAAGTTGCGTTTTGCAAAAAAGGGTCAGGACACACCTCTTCTTAAAACTTTGGACACTTATAACTTCGTGATTATTTAACATTTTGCGTTGATTTTTTCTCCATTTGACTACATTTTTTATCCTGTTTCTTATTTTTATTATTATTTTATTTAGTGTCTAAGCCCCTATTGTATGTCTACTCCCTTTGTCTCTGTGTGTCTTTTGTGTAGTGAATAAATATCTTCTTTCTTTCTTTCTAAATAGGTATCTCAAAAAATAAATGATCCAAAACCGTATAATGTTGCTTGTTAGAGAGAGAAAACGCTCGAGACCCGCAACGTCACGGATCTCATTTTGTATATTGTAATAAGTAGGGTATATTTCTAAATTTCAATATATCCATAGACATACGAGGGCTGCCTTTTAAGTTCTGTCGTTTGCAAACCTCCCGTGATTGCATAAAAAAGAACTAGTGTCACGTAAAAATATTTGAATTTAGAATTCGAAAACAAAAGAATGACTCGAAATCGGCCCAACCGTTTTAGTACAGCGTTCGTTCAAAGTTGACAAGTCAGTTGTGAAAATGGAAATTTCGAAGGAAAATTTACGTGCGATAATTTTTTACAACTTCAAAAGGGGCTTAACGCGACTTCAGTGCTTCGAAGAGTTGACTACTTTTTTCAATGATAAAGCACCATGCCTTCGGACTGTGGAACGCTGGTATTTAGAATTTCAACGTGGTTGCTCTAGTCTTGGTGATAGACATCGTGAAGGTCGACCAAAAACAGCCGTAACCCAGGAGAACATTGATGCTGTACGGCAACTGATCATCGAAGATCGCCATGCGACATACCGTGAGATTTCTATCTCAAGTATTTCAGGGACCAGTGTTCACAGTATTTTGCATGATCACTTAGGCGTAAAAAAGTTGATCTCACGCTGGATACCACATTTACTCAGTGAAGACCAAAAAACGGCTCGCGTTCGATGGTGTCGCAAAACTCTGCGGCAATTCAACCGAGGAAACTCGAAACATGTTTACGACATTATCAGTGGTGACGAATCTTGGATATATGCCTACGATCCCGATTCTAAACAGCAGTCGACTGTTTGGGTGTTCCAAGATGAGCCAAAACCGACCAAAGTAATACGCTCACGGAGCACTTCGAAAAAAATGGTCGCCACGTTTGTGGCGAAAAGTGGCCACGTTGCCACCATCGTGCTCGAGGATCGTAAAACGGTTAATGCTGACTGGTATACCACTGTCTGTTTACCAGAAGTCATCGGCGAGTTTCGAAAAAATAACCCAAGACGTCGTATAAGACTGCACCACAATAATGCGAGCTCGCACACCGCCCGGCAAACTATTGCGTTTTTAAAAGAGCAAAACGTCGAAATTCTGGAATACCCGCCGTACAGTCCAGACTTAAGCCCTAACGATTTTTTTACTTTTCCAAAAATCAAGCAACGACTTCGTGGTCAATGGTACCAGACGCCTGAAGAAGCGGTTGAGGCATACAAAACGGCCATTTTGGAGACCCCGACTTCGGACTGGAATAAGTGTTTCGAAAACTGGTTCGATCGAATGAAAAAGTGTATTACATATCACGGTGATTACTTTGAAAAACAATAAATACCATTTAACACTTAAATTGTCTTTAGTTTTTCCAAACGACACAACTTAAAAGGCAGCCCTCGTATCATAAATGCGAAAGTGTGTCTGTATGTCTGTTACCTCTTCACGCTTACACCGCTGAACCGATTGAGATGAAATTAGGTACAGAGATAGTTTGAGTACCGGGGAAAGACATAGGATAGTTTTTATCCCGGAAATCATCCCCTTAGGCGAAATGGGGGTGAAAGTTTGCATGGAGCTACGATATAAGCCATTCTCACGCGGACGGAGTCCCGGGCACAAGCTAGTCTTTTAATATAACTGTTATTCATACACTGGTAACATTCACCAAGGCGCCAGCTTGTATGTTCTGGCCGCCACAGTCGTCATGAGCCGCTTGTGTCAATCTTCTCTAAGTAGTGTTTTTCACGCCAAGTTCGCTGACTGAATAGCCCCAAGACCCATATAACAGACGTAAAGTAGGGATTTAAATACATCCGTAATAACCCCAAGGTAGTTCATAATTTTCCCGTTGAATAAAAATAGTACATTGTTTAACGAGGGGCGGAAGTGGAATATTGCGAACAAGAGTCTATCAGAAGCCCGACGCCGAAGGCGGAGGGCTTTTGATGACTCGAGTTTGCAATATTCTTACGCCCGTGTTATACACAATGTTTTTCATCACATTTGCGAGGAAACAAATACATTTTAGATGAAATTAATACAAATCGTAACAAAAACTGCAACATGTCAGTCGTCCATTTTGTTGAATTTGACGTGAGGCGCGTATGGCATAGACCCTTCTCTATACAGCCACGATTTGAAAACACTCAATAACATTTACATAGACACTAAATAACTACATATTACATCTGTAAATAATTCAGTTAAACATGTTTAAGTAGTTTTTTGAGTTTAAATTTATTGATAAATACGTTTTCAGACATCGTATTTGATATAAAACCTCTTTGCTTTGTAACTGCCGCATGAGTGACAGATACAATTTAAGAAAAAAACCATTACGCCCGAGGGCGTAACACCGGCTATTACAGCTCTGTATGTCTGCGCATTATGAAGCCCTTTTCGAGCAAGTGTGATGAAAATAAAATTACCAGCTTCCGCCCGCGACTTCGTCTGCGTGGAGCGGGATATTAACTATCCTATATTTTAATTTAGGCTTTAAACTGGGTGTGTAATGATGGGTATAAAAATAAATAGTATAATTTCATTCGCTATAACAACATTTGATATATTTTCAAGGTATATAAAATCACTCATTGTATATAATGAACGTTGATTATAATTTCAAAATATATAACTTTATTTTGTATAACTATTATCGGGTGTAACACTAATTTTGTGTAATCATTATATGGTATAATGCTCAGGTTGTATGTATACAAGTTATATATCATATCATAACTATCAAGTGGAATAATATTTTATTATCAAAAGAAAATATAGCAAACATAACGGTTTGCAAATTGTACTAGGTATGTAAGTATATATTAGGTAGTAAAAAAGTGTTCGGTTCTGGAGCTTCGCCGTCCGCTCCCGCGGCACGCTCGCTTCGCTCGCTCGGCTCGCGTGCTGTAGGTTCGCAGTTCAACCTAACACTCCTCCTCGCTTCGCTCGTCGCCGTACCTACACCGCCTTAGAGTATACCAAAAATTATTATGCGAACTGTGAATTAGAAGAATTTAGCATTGTTTCATTTGTTCATTATAGGAAATATGCATTGTATTTAAAGTATGTTATATTAAATGTTATTACATCAAATGATCATTATATTAAATTATAGTTATATCCTATGTAAATATATTAAGTGTTGTTATATGACTCAAGAATTATGTGAAAAGAGTGTTATTGCGACTAATATTATTTCAAATAAATTTATAGGCATCGTTACGCACCCCTTTAAACTATCTTCGTGCAAAATTTCATCCAAATCGGTTGAGCTGTTTAAACGTGATTGAGTAACAAACATCCAAACTTTCACGTTTATAATATTAGTAGGACTGTAAAAAAAAAAAATTTGGAAATTTTCAGTTAATATTATAGTTAAATAATCTACTGGGTGTCTCTGAGCTTGGGGCTTTAAATGCAAATATCGATTATGCTCCTGAAATGGAACTGCTTTTGTTCTACAACTTTTCAAAAATATGTTCTTTATTTCACACGTTTTTTATTTCCTTAAATTTAATTTTTAAAGTCATCATCCATTAGTTTAATTATCATAATTGTCAATATCATGGATGCCAAATAATGAGGCCTTGTTTGCAATAGATGATAGAACAGTTAAAGTTCAAACACTAATCAAATGATAGTTCAGAAATAATAGTTATTTTACAAAGTTGCTGAACAAAAGTGGTTCAGTTTGACGAGCAGAATCTAATCTTAAAGCCCCGAGGTCATAAGCACATTGTATACTAATCCATACTAATATTATAAATGTGAAAGTGTGTCTGTCTGTCTGTCTGTCTGTCTGTTACCTCTTCACGCTTAAACCGCTGAACCGATTGCGATGAAATTTGGTATGGAGATAGTTTGAATCCGGGGGAAGGACATAGGATAGTTTTCATCCCAGAAATCACCCCTTAGGGGATGATATGGGGGTTAAAGTTTGTATGGAGCTACGATATAAACGATTTCCACGCGGACGGAGTCGCGGGCAGAAGCTAGTCATATATATTTTTCTAGCAAAAGCACATGAAGCCGAACAAATGGCAGCACATAAAAAACGTTTATAATCATTACATTATAAAATAGTAAATGTCTCATAATTTCGTAAATGAATTTTTATATTCGTCGACCTTAATGTTTGAATTAAGACTTCGTACTTACACCAAACTTAAATCACATACTTTTTACTATGGAGCTCCCAACTCAACATTTCATAACTGTTGAGACAACTAAAATTAAATTGACCAATCACGTGGCGCCTTTACTGAACTATAATGTATTTGACCAATAGGACGTGTAGCGTAGACTGTCTATGTTTTATTGATTCGTTATTATGAGTTGTGGGATGGGCAGCATCAGTGAAAACACATTTTATCTGGAAACTATGTATTGCGACAATGGAGGTTAGCACAAGAAGAAGGCAGGGTCATCGTGCCACAGATAACATTACAAAAAGTAGTAAAACTAGGTATAAGACTACGGTGAACGTTTGTATAAAATAGGTAGTACCAACTTAACTATTGTTGGAGTCTCCAACAGGACGCCGCCATGAGAAAGTCAAAAGGTAATAGAAATCAACGCACAAAAAAGAAAAAGCCGTTGGTTGCACTTCGTTCCAGCAGGGCTTAGATTTTCAATAGATACCAAGTTCCTTTAATTAGTTCAGTTGGCTCGTAGAAAAAGTATTAATTAGCTTTTTAAGTCTCGTACTTTAATTAGGCCACTCAGCAAGCTTCGTGGCCTAAACGTGGTGCTCGACTGAAAAAGCATACTTTATATAACGATTGCATAAAATACTATTTTGACATCAATTTATTAACGACCTTAAACACTGTTCGCAGTGATTGAAGACTGTTATGGCCGAAGTGCACTTAATGTTTTGGTTCTTGGTAGCTCAATTGTTTTATGCATTGTCTCTATGTGCATAAGTAATATGTGAAAGATGATTTAGATTTTAGATTTAGATTTATTTATTTCACAATATACAATTACAATATAAATTAAAGCTACCTTAATCTATATGAATTTATATTATGATCGTCAAAGAGAATAAGAAATGTCAAGTTGCATTTGGTTTAAATTATAGTCACAATTAATTAATAGGCAAAAGTAAATAAATGTTTAAGATAATATCACATAAAGAACGTCAGATTACAAACTATACTTAAACGAAAAATTCAAAAAATACAAATAACGATATAGTTTACAATGTCAAAAACAGTGATATTATTAATGTTTAATGTCCATAAATTCCTTTACTGAATATAATGCGTTTTTCAATAAAAAGTTTCTCAGTTGGCGTTCGAATGTTTCGTCAGATGACTCTGTTCGCAATGCGGCGGGTAGTCGTTCGATGTTACATTAACATGAACGCACTAGCGATGAAAGGAGAAAAGCTTTTAGAACACTTTACGACGTGCATATTAGAATGTCTTTGATCTCATTTGCATAAGGTTACAATATGGTGGTTGATAACAACAACATGCATAAAAGCTTCATAAAACTGTTCTGACTACGGAAAAATCCTCCGTCCTAGCCTTATTTCCGGATGTGCCCCGAAGGAGCCCGCGGGTCCGCTTTCACACCTAATCCCAAGATTTGGCATAGGCACTAGTTCTACGAAAGCGACAGCCACATGACCTTCCAACCCTGAAGGGAAACTAGACCTTATTGGGATTAGACCGGTTTGCTCACGATTGTTTCCTTCGCCGAAAAGCTAACGGTGAATATTCCGTACACAAGTTCCGAAAAACTCATAGATACGAGCCGGAGATTCGAGCCCACGACCGCCGCTTACAGCCGCATGCCTGAACCACTAGGCCCCCACCACTTTTGACGACCGGTTAGCCTAGTGGGTAGTGACGCTGCCTACGAAGCTGAAGGTCCTGGGTTCGAATCCCGGTAAGGGCAAATATTTGTGTGATGAGCATGAATATTTGTTTCTGAGTCATGGAAGTTTTCTATGTATTTAAGTATTTATATCTATTATATATATCGTCGTCTAGTACCCATAACACAAGCCTTAATGAGCTTACTATGGGACTAGGTCGATTTGTGTAAGATTGTAAAAAAAAAAAAACCTAGGTACCGTAGCATTTTCAGACTACGGAAAACTAACTGATAAAAAGAAACCGTGTTATTTTTCAAACAAAAGATACCTAGCCTATGTCATCCGGAGCATTTCGAATCGATTGGCACCTCGTTCCTCAAAATCGGTTCAGTGTCTTAAACGCTGCAGTGGAACACACGCGAATACAAACATAGACAGCTAAAATCAAACCATTCAAAAAGATTTTATAAATCAGTTTTGTGCTAATAGCTAGTTAGTTACTTGCGAGAAACACCATGCAGCAGAGCACATGTATATTATTATAATAATTATTTATTTTGTGACGTTCTTTTTAAGTGTTTTATTTCGTGATATTGATGTTACTCACCTAAAAACACTACACTTCACACAAGATGGCACGACGAATAGGGTTTGCAATATTCGTCCAATCTCATTATTCGAATAATACAAATACATACTTTGATTTCCAATATTCGAATATTTCGAATAAAACGAATATTTTTGAAATAAAACAAAATAATGATTCAAGGTGTGTAATTGTTGTTACAATTCAAAAATATCAACACACAATTAAACTACTAAAATAATAATTACAAAATGAATCACAGCTATTACAATACAATTTTACTTTCTTTATTATAAGTTACAATAAAAACAAATCAATAAGGAGCATTTTTTCCGTGTGTAGGTTGTATAATGATATGACTATCAACTTTTTCGCGAGAATCGCAGGCAACAAAATTAAAATATTCTAAAAAAAACAACGGGTACTAAACTATACCTAACAAAAAAAACTTATTTTATAAGTTATGTAATTGTAAAATATCTGACTGGTAAAATTTAAAAATATAGAACTTTTGTGGTATTTTCTTAAAATTAGCCAGTATTAGCTACTTTGCATTATAATAATTAAACTTTTGAAATAAATCACAGCACAGTTACAATATAATATTACTTTATTTCATTAGTATGGTATTACAAGTAACAGTAAAATTTAATCAGTATTATCAGTAATGATTATGAACAAACTTTTTCCATGTGTAAATAAAACGGTTAGCATAACGTATCACGTATATGAACACGTACAAACACAACAATTTTAATGATGGGTTTAGTATTAGTAAACACACTCATCAATCATCATCTTATGGTATCTAATGGTTAATGGTTCTATCTGGTGAAGATGCCAGCTAAAGCAAATTTCAAACTGTTATCTTTAATCTGAATCTAAAATAAAATTAATTAATCAAATATTACTTTGTTTACATAAAGATACTATAAACAAATATGCAGGTATAAGACAAAACAGTTCGTAGCTGCCTTATTAAAATTTCACGAAATAATTGAGTTCTATAAGTTCTGTTGAGGCCTTACCTAATAACCGCTTATTATAGTTTGATTTTGGCAAGAGTAAAGAAAATAATATGTTATATGTGTTAGATTAAAGCTTTTTTTAAATATTTAAATGTATTTCCACGGAATTGTTAATGTGGAGGATATTTCTAGCATTTTATTTAAGAATTTCCCAAAGGTAAATAATGTCAGAAAAAAATCTGCACTATTCGAAATATTCGTTTTATTCGAATAATTAATGTTGCCGAATTCGAATAATATTTGTGGCGAATAATTCGAATTCTCGAATATTCTAATATTCGAATTGCAAACCCTAACGACGAACCGTCATAATGCATGAATGGAAGAAAGGTAAATATTTTTAATTTTAATTTTAGTTACAGTTCAGATTTTTTTGTATATTGTTATACTGAACTTACGTGTCTCGGGCTCAGGCAGAATATCAGTGATTCTCTCGAAACAGCGAAGCGTATAACTGAGCTCATAAACAATTTTGTTTTGCTGCAATGCACACATCAATTGTATGTTGAATTTTTGAAGTGAAACCTTCTTTAGCGGCGCTGTGCACTTTTTGTGATGGGGAAAAAATGTTAAACTCGCCACAGGTCACGTGACCGTAAGATTCGCAAGACGTGAGATTCGAGACAGGTCACGTCAAAACTGTTACAATGTCATTGAGTTTTCACTTCTGCCGGAGAGCAGCCCGGTCTTTTTTTTGGTATGTTACTATTATTTATATTCTGTTCCACATTGTCTATCGAATATTTGTTATAATCTTGTTTTTGTACGATGTTGTTTCGGTTTCTGTGTGATTATAGCAAACAAATAAACGTTTTATCTTCTATCTATCTTAATCCTCTCCTTTCGGCTCTGCCTTAGTCGAGTAATAAGGTATTCTTACATCTATACTTCTATGGTACGGTCGAGTTTTCTAACATATACACAGACAACCTTTCAAAAATATCTGTACAGAGACTTTATTGTTACTGAAATAAGACACATGTGTAGATATTTTTGGGTTAAGGAAGGGTTCATTGGGGAAGGTTGTCTGTGATATTGGAGAACTCGACTGTAATATTATAAAGAGGAAAAGTCTGTGAAATTGTACTTTTGTAAGTGTGTAGGAGGAACCTTCGGAACCACTTCAGCGATTGCAAAGAAATCTTTCATCTGTGTATAGTATGGACCTACTGGATAAACAGGCTATATAATATGCAAGCGGTGCCGCGCGGGCAGGACAATACAATACTTTTCTCAAACATGCAATGAAATGTCGTCGTTACGTGCGTCATAACAGGCTTCGAAGTATCACATTTCGAGCGGAACAATTCTAGAGAACTGTAAAGGAATTTCATACAAAATTGAAGGGGAAGTAATTTATTTTCAATTTTAATCTAAATATGGCGTCTGTGTTCATGAACAGGCTAAACATCTGAATTATATTTTTTTAATTTTCTTCTAGTGGCTGAATGGTTATCGGACCAAAAATATCCGCGTTAATGCCTATTACACACGAACTGATTTAAGAATACAAGTATGTATGATTCAATGTGTTCATGAATAAATTTAAAATATTGTCTATTCGTAAGTCACCAGAGACCATAGACAATATTTTAAATCCTCTGCATTTATTTTATTTATATCCTCTGCATTTATTTTATTCATTATAGAAATTAAGATTCTCATCATCAGTTTGTGTATAATGGCCCTAATAGGGTCTATTCGAACACTACACACGCGTAATACGGACGACTTCCGTAAAAAAATAACGTTATGGTGGGATTGGAGGGAAAGTTAAGTCTTTTGTCGTGTAGCTGGATTTTATATTTGTGGTTGTTTTTTGAGTGGTGATATTTTTTATTTCATTGCATATTTTTGAGAAAGGCACTGTACATGCCTAGCCGTGAAAGGGCTTGCCGGCTTCGTATCACTATCCGGCCTCCCTACGGTCGGCCGTCTATACCTACTCACCCGGCAAGCCCTTCTTTCCCGGCGGCTGCAGTAATGTACTATTATTGATAACACCGCAGTTACAGGTCATATTATATTAGGGGACAATCATAAATCGGTTTAGCCCTATAGTAAGTTCAATAAAGTTAGTGTTCATTATTTCATCGTATGGCATACTTTATTTCACCTTCGTTGGAAGAAGCTAGAAGTCTATTTATTATACGTTTTCTATTTATTTTAACGGACGATTTTATTAAGTGGGCGAGTCGCATGCGACAGCATGTTATTGTATCGGTTTATGTATATCACTTAATAAATAATAAGTTTTGTTTTTTACATAGGGTTTTTACACTTGTGGGTAACACATTGTAAAATTTAGTGCTAACCACCAATTGTTTGTTAACCGGTTGCTACTGGTACCTTTAATTGGCTCTCTGTTACTTAAGTTATATAACTAGCTTATATTATTATTTTGAACTCCGAATAGAGTAAGCAGGCAAAGCCGCGCGGGCTAGTTATACATGTACCAGTTCTCATAGTCTACAATAACCCCGTTTAGTTTCAGACGTGGACCAAGAATGCACCGTGTTCAGCGGCGTCAGCTACCTCGGCGCGCAGAACATCACTGACCCGAAGTCGGAGGCAGACATACAGCGTATCATGAAGGAGCTCAGCTCCATGCCAGAGAGCAGGGACGGCATTGCGGTGTCTATCTCTATACCTGTGTGCTCGCAGGGGCTTGTTGTGTGAGTATTGTTAACATAGACTACGATAATAGTACATAGTGTCAGCATAGAGGAATTTTTGCTCAGAACATCACTGACCCGAAGTCGGAGGCAGACATACAGCGTATCATGAAGGAGCTCAGCTCCATGCCAGAGAGCAGGGACGGCATTGCGGTGTCTATCTCTATACCTGTGTGCTCGCAGGGGCTTGTTGTGTGAGTATTGTTAACATAGACTACGATAATAGTACATAGTGTCAGCATAGAGGAATTTTTGCTCAGAACATCACTGACCCGAAGTCGGAGGCAGACATACAGCGTATCATGAAGGAGCTCAGCTCCATGCCAGAGAGCAGGGACGGCATTGCGGTGTCTATCTCTATACCTGTGTGCTCGCAGGGGCTTGTTGTGTGAGTATTGTTAACATAGACTACGATAGTAGTACATAGTGTCAGCATAGAGGAATTTGTGCTCAGAACATCACTGACCCGAAGTCAGAGGCAGACATACAGCGTATCATGAAGGAGCTCAGCTCCATGCCAGAGAGCAGGGACGGCATTGCGGTGTCTATCTCTATACCTGTGTGCTCGCAGGGGCTTGTTGTGTGAGTATTGTTAACATAGACTACGATAATAGTACATAGTGTCAGCATAGAGGAATTTGTGCTCAGAACATCACTGACCCGAAGTCGGAGGCAGACATACAGCGTATCATGAAGGAGCTCAGCTCCATGCCAGAGAGCAGGGACGGCATTGCGGTGTCTATCTCTATACCTGTGTGCTCGCAGGGGCTTGTTGTGTGAGTATTGTTAACATAGACTACGATAATAGTACATAGTGTCAGCATAGAGGAATTTGTGCTTAGAACATCACTGGCCCGAAGTCGGAGGCAGACATACAGTGTATCATGAAGGAGCTCAGCTCCATGCCAGAGAGCAGGGACGGCATTGCGGTGTCCATCTCTATACCTGTGTGCTCGCAGGGGCTTGTTGTGTGAGTATTGTTAACATAGACTACGATAATAGTACATAGTGTCAGCATAGAGGCATTAGTGCTCAGAACATCACTGACCCGAAGTCGGAGGCAGACATACAGTGTATCATGAAGGAGCTCAGCTCGATGCCAGAGAGCAGGGACGGCATTGCGGTGTCTATCTCTATACCTGTGTGCTCGCAGGGGCTTGTTGTGTGAGTATTGTTAACATACTTAGACTACGATAATAGTACATAGTGTCAGCATAGAGGAATTTGTGCTCAGAACATCACTGGCCCGAAGTCGGAGGCAGACATACAGTGTATCATGAAGGAGCTCAGCTCCATGCCAGAGAGCAGGGACGGCATTGCGGTGTCCATCTCTATACCTGTGTGCTCGCAGGGGCTTGTTGTGTGAGTATTGTTAACATAGACTACGATAATAGTACATAGTGTCAGCATAGAGGCATTAGTGCTCAGAACATCACTGACCCGAAGTCGGAGGCAGACATACAGTGTATCATAAAGGAGCTCAGCTCCATGCCAGAGAGCAGGGAGAATATAGTGTCGAGATGCCGTCTTGATGGCAGTTTTTCTAAATGATTGCTTGCACTGCCCTATTTAACCATTGACGATTGACACACATACATCAAATCACAAAATTGACAGCTTAGATGTGAATAAAATACAACTACGTACTTCCAGTAACCAAAGCTTCCGTCCGCAGGCTATACCAAGCAGACACGAACAGCGTGATGACGCGTTACTCAGTGAACCGTATACTGTTCTACGCGCGCGGCACCGCCGGCTCGCCGGTCGCGTCCTGCTTCGCGTTCACCTGGTCCCACGGGGAGACGAAGGAGTCCGCGGTGTACAGGTGCCACGTGTTCCGGTGCCACATCGCGGAGGCGGTCAGCCAAGTGTCAAGTAAGTGACGTCACAATAATGGCAAGTGAACCGTGTACTGTTATAAGCGCGGCACCGCCGGCTCGCCGGTCGCGTCCTGCTTCGCGTTCACCTGGTCCCACGGGGAGACGAGGGAGTCCGCGGTGTACAGGTGCCACGTGTTCCGGTGCCACGACCGCCGCTTGACAGCCGCATGCCTGGACCACTAGGCTATCATAGCTTTTACCTTTTAATCAAACACGTGTACCTCAAAAAATACCCAATTCGACCATTATACAACGACGGTGCCAAACAAGCGTACGACCCGCCTGATGGTAAGCGGACACCGCAGCCTATAGACGCATGCAACTACAAAGGAGTAACATGGGCGTTGCCGACCCTTGATATGTTTTAGGATTCGCCGTGTTGACAGATAAAGGGAAAAATTCCCTCGCTCTTAACACAACGCATCCTCGGGAGCTCTGGCGACCATCTAGAAAGGATTTTATTTAATCGTATGGCATACATTATTTTGGCCTTTTATTTTGTCACTCTTTAGTACCACCCAGGGGACACGTGCAGGGTGGTGGTAGGTAGCTCCTGCGGACGCGAGTAACAGTTGCCCCACCATTGTCAAGTGAGTGGGCAACTCGACTGTTAGAAGTTCTTAAGCCGCCCGAAGGCCTCTAACTCGGCTTAACGACTACTGTCATAGACAGCAGCCGGGATCAACTGCTTAGCGTGCCTTCCAAAGCACGGAGGCGCTCATTTATATTAACCACTCAAACATCAGGCGGTCACCCATCCAAAGACTGACCGCTGCCATCTTTGCTTAACCTGCGTTATCGTTTCCGACTCACAGGCGCCGCGAGGCTATGAGCGCTTCAAAGGATACCTTTCAAACACAATAATTTTCCAAATCGGTCCAGGCGTCTAATCGGGGAGCATACATATAAAAATAAAATATTCCGACGAATTCATAACCTCCTCCTTTTTTGAAGTCGATTAAAATCACCAATAGGAAGATGCGTCAGCGAGGCTAGCAATGCTATATGTGGATTTTTTCGTCGCACCCCTCTGCGATAACTCGCACAGCTCTGGTGAACTCGCCCAAACCCAGACTCCCTCGAAATCTGGGTACCTGGCTTTCTACACGGGAAAAAAAGTAGTAACAGACGGTCCCTACATGCGATTCCTAGTCCTGTATATATTCATAGCTAATCATATTATATGCGAACCTGACCTAACGCAATGTATCTAATAATCGTGTCCTTGAAACACGGCTGAAGGAAACCAAGCCGTGAGTGGGCGCTCTTAAGTCGGTTTTCAATTGGACATCGTGTGTTGTCTGGCCGAATTATATTTGCTTTCCAATGTTCCTTGTTGACGGAGACTGACGGCGAGAGAATAATTTAATATTAACAACGTAGGGTCAACAGTGACGGACATTCGTCAGTGATATTGATTTGCCTACTGCCATCCGACATTCAAAATCGTCTACACGAAATTACCATTGGAAATTGGACCAAAAGTGAATTTGGTGAAAATGTCTATAATTTTTATGGCCAACTTTTGAATTTAGGCCAAATGGAATTTGGTCCAGTATGAATGTATTTAAATACCCGCAAAGTGAATGATCTTTAATTTAAATTATTATCATAATTTTATACGGGACTCGACCATTTTGTACTAAAATCATACACCTATGACGTATTTCCGATTTGTCATATATTAGTCGTATTTTTGTCAATTTTAGCATTATTCAGGCTGGTAAATTTTCCATTTCGATGATTTTCAAATTGACATTATTCATTTCGAGTTGTCAAATTTGTTCCGAATGACAGTATATCGCACTTAGTTCCGACGAGGGTAGGTTAGGATAGGTTACGATACGACCTCTGCACGGCTATCATGCGACGGCGCGCGAGCTCTCTCGATTTTTCTCGCACTATCCGTCTCTTTCTTATTAGAACAGTTAGAATAAGAGATATAGTGCGAGAAAAATCGAGACTATGTCGCGGCTGTCGCATGATAGACGTGCTGTAGCCTAGTTGGTAGTGAAACGAGAGATTGTGTATAAGCTTTAAAAAGCGTGTTAACACTAATGTCCACTGAATTTTGATCAGTTTTATCACTCTAGATTTCTTGAAGTTAAGTAGATACATATGTCAAATTTCCGCTTTGGCGGGAAATTTGATACACCTTACGCCAATAAAGTCTTAACGGGTCAGGCTTATAAAACCCACTTTCCTGAAAAGTGCACTTTCTCTAAAAGTGCACTTTCCGAATTGGGGCACTTTCTCGAATATCGCCATATAGCCAAGGTTGCGTTTGCCAGCCGGGCCCCAGCCTGCGCTGTAAATTCTGAGAATGTGGTTGCCAGCGACGCCTCCATGTTATATTTTGATGTAACCTTTTTGGTGCTGACTGGATGCGGCCACTTGATGGTAATAAATAAAAAAACAAAAGAAGGGGATTCGGCTGTCACCATTTGGTTTGATATTTTCGCAGCCTGCAATTTTGTCACTATTTTAGTTATTCGTGTATAAAGAAGATGTAATTGTTGTTTTGTTTTAAATATACCTTTGTGATAAATCTGGTGAACAAGTTATCCCTTCGCATCGTCTACAGTGGTTTATCTGAGAAAGTGTACCAATTGGGAAGTGGACTTTTTAAGACGGTGCACATTCCGAGAAAGTGCTGCTTCTAAATAAGTGTACCTTCAGGGAAAGTGCAGATTTGTGTTTTGTGAGCCCTGACCCACTTAACATTTGTAGGTCATACGAGGGCGACACTGAAAGTCTTTAGAACTGGCCACTTGTAATAAATATAATAAAAAAATAAGTGCAAAATTTGAAAATGGAACTCTTTCTTAATATTTTTGTGTACGAATTCCACTCGATTGTCATTTGTTTTACGATTTGGCGGCAAATTGAAAATTGTGTGTACTACGTGAGCATGAATTTAACGCGAGAAAATTTTCGAGCAATGATTTTTTACGACTTTCGATGTAATTTAAGTCAACAAGAAAGTTATGATAGACTTCGATTGGCCTTTCACGATGAAGCCCCATCTCGTGCTACTATTTACAACTGGTTTAATGAATTTAAACGTGGCCGCACTAATCTCACTGATGATCTGCGTGAGGGCCGGCCTTCTACGGCGACTACTGAAGATAACATCAGTGTTGTGCGGCGTATGATAGAGACTGACAAAAGAGTAACCTATCAGCAGATTCGTACAAGCTTAGCCATTGGCACAGATTAAAGAATACAAGTACAGATACCCAATCTCATAGAGCAAAAGCGTACCGTCCTAATGTAGGCAATTCTGTATACAATTTTAGTCCCGTAGCTACACCAGTAGATGCAGTATCCGAGCTACCACGGCTATGACGCTGTCAGCCTTTAGTAATACATTGAGATATCACCAGATGGCGTTGACTTCCCGGGCAACAAATAGAGTATTTTTGATTTTTTCGATATAAAAGTAGTATTTTAGAGACAATATTACACATCACACAAAAACAAACATAACCAAATACTTAGAGCCTGTGGTTCCATAGAACTTTCGCGACCCGTGATGGCGCCATCTAGTGACAGTACCCAATAATACGTAGCAAGCTTGAAACCTCACTCGTATAGTACGAGTTACATGGATTTTGTATCAATTTTATTGCATTTACTAAACTTATAAAATATACCTTTATTGTATGTGCGGAAGTATGTTTGTGATATAATTAAGGTACGTTGAATTTATTAAGGTGTAAAAATCATTCTATCTTCACGATTACTGGTTCAAATGTTTCGCCATCTATGAGTTCTTTTTAGTATCAATTATACGTTGTTCTAGTTGGGAGGCCATGCCATTAATATGAGTCAAGTCCACAAAATCCTCCATGAACATTTAGCGGTGAGGAAGCTTTGTGCCCGGTGGATACCTCATAATTTGGTGCCGTGAAATGGGTCAAAGATTCAACGGAGGTGACTCAAATGCTGTGTTCGACGTAGTTACGGGTGACGAAAGTTGGATTTACTGTTATGAATTATGATCCTGAAACTAAAAGACAGTCTGCTGAGTGGGTGTTTCCTTCCGAGGAGTTGCCTACTAAAGTGAAGAGAGGTCGAAGTGTGGGAAAAAAGATGGTGGCCTCGTTCTTCGGAAGGACTGGTCATTACGCAACAATTATTTTAGAGGATCAAAAAACAGTTACTGCGAAGTGGTACACTAACAATTGTTTACCACTTGTCTTGGAAAAAGTTCGAGAAAAACGGCCTCGCAGTAGGATCCTGCTTCACCACGACAACGCCTCATCGCACACCGCCAAGCAAACGATCGACTATTTGGCGACGGCAAACGTGGAATTACTGGCTTATAGCCCCGACCTTGCACCTTGTGATTTTTATTTATTCCCAAAAATTAAAGAAAAACTTCGAGGAAAACGTTTTATGGACGCCGACGAAGCAGTGGCTGCGTTTCAAAAGGCCGTCGAAGAGACCCCTAAGGACAAGTGGGCAAAGTGCTTTTCTCAGTGGTTCTACCGAATGCAGCGATGTATTGATGTGAAGGGAGGCTATTTTGAAAAGATATAATAAAAGTAATAAGTTGCTTGATTGCTCAGTTTTTGATTTTCTAAGAACTTTCAGTTTGACCCTCGTACAGTACCCGTCAAAAGTTTAAGTTCACTCTGCTTAATAAGGTTATCATATTAAATTATGTTCAAATATAGAATATGTTTTGAATTTCAAACGTTTAATTGTTTCCACGACTACCAAATAACAATAAAAATACCTCTTGGAGGAATCGTTTTATGTTATTCGGAAAATTTGATGCATTTAATATTTGAGTGTCGAAACTTGTGCTGTTATTGTAGCTCTGTCAAATGAGGGCTACACGACGCGGAAAATCGCTGAAAAATTTCTCAAACCGCTGTCGTGAGTACTTTGAAACGAAAACAAGAAACCGGTCTTAATTGCAGTCGATCTCGATCAGGTAGGCCAAAAGTCACGTCTAAAAGCGAAGACCAATTTATTTGCGTGCACAGCAAACGCCAACGTACTCTAACTGCTCCAGAAATTTGCGAAGAACTCAACGTCACCCGAGAACAGCGAGTATCGGTTTCGACAGTGCAACGGCGTCTGCGAAACTATGGTCGAAAAGGTCGTATTGCTGCCAAAAAACCCTTGTTACGTAGTCAGAATAAAGTTAAGAGGTTGAAATGGGCCCAGAAACACAAAAACTGGACGTCTGAACAGTGGTCTAAAGTTTTATTTTCTGACGAATCGAAGTTTGAAATTTTTGGAGGGAGACGTCGTCAATATGTTCGACGACAAGTAGGCGAACGAATGATAAAGCAACGCGTGATGCCAACAGTGAAGCACGGTGGAGGATCAGTTATGGTCTGGGGATGCTTTGCGGGTGATAAAGTTGGTGATCTCGTGAGAGTCAATGGCATAATGGATAAGAAAATGTATCATAACATTTTGCAACGTCACGATTTTCCATCTGGAAAACGGATTGTAGGCAGAGGTTTTGTTTTCCAACAAGACAACGATCCCAAGCATACTTCAAAGTTGTGCAAAAACTACATTTCATCCAAAGAAAAACAAAAAGAATTAAAATATATGGATTGGCCTCCTCAATCGCCCGACCTCAATCCGATTGAGTTGTTATGGGATGAATTGGACAGGAGTGTGAGAAAAATGCGGCCAACTAATAAAGAACAGCTTTGGGAATACCTACACATTTGTTGGAATAAAATTTCGACATCAACACTCCAAAAACTAATTACGCGAATGCCGAAAGTGTGTACGGCAGCATTGAAAGCAAAAGGCGGATATTTTGAAGAGTCTAAAGTTGGCAAAAACTGATATTTTTTTATTTAATTGTGGTTTTAAATTAGAGAATTACCTTTCTTTTTGTATGTAATAGAAGATTATTAAATACTTTTATTAGTACATTGTGTTATAGCTTCATTTAACCGAAATTACAGAGTGAACTTGAACTTTTGACCGGTACTGTATGCATAAGAAAATTGTCAGTTTATGACTCTTACATTAATTAGGTATTGGTCAGAAGGGTTTTTAGGTTGGTTTTTATAACTATTTTTATGGAGGTTTTAGTTTCGTAGATTTTAACTACCGTTAGGGTGACAATGTTTTTGAATTATAAAGTAATTCCTTATTCAGTTTTAATCAGAATAATGAATGTTTGTTTAAGGTAACTTCGAGTAGATTGTGTTTTGCATCAATTACAGAATTAGAAATAATTACTCCTGAATACTCCTGATCACGAATTAAAAATCAACGTGTAGATTCCGTAACCGCATTGGCCGGCCGACCTTCACGCACGTACATCATCAATATCGTCATGGAGAAGATCTCGTGGCTTCTTAGATCGCTTACCCCAAACGCAATTTTTCTTCATAGCTAATTTTCTTTTCGCATTTTTTCCCGAACGCGATTATTCTAGTCGCTTTTTCCACTGCAGCTTACTTTCTCAGTCGTGCTGTTCCCGTATCAATCAATCAATCAAATCATTTATTTGCTGTAAAACATAGTTAAATGCATGCAAATACAATGTAGTTCATTAAATTTAAATAATGATAATATAATGGAAATAGGAAGCAAGAGTTGAAATAATAATTATACAATGGCATAGAGAAAAACAGGACCAAATATGTAATAACATGTCATAATCACAAAAATAATTAATTATGATATGTCTGATATGTTAGGTTCAAATGAAAATTAAGTATTATAATTCTAATTAATTATATTAGTAAATAGTCATGTCGGGAAAAATCAGTAAAATTAAAATAATAAAGTTGTAAATCGTTAATTTAATCGAATGCATTAGCGTAAAATTCTTTGATTGAATAGTAAGGTCCTTTAATAAAATATTGATTTAATTTTCGTTCAAACGTTCGGAAGTCGTCACATTTTTTTATATTATCGTCTAGTTTATTATATACTATAATTGCGGTATTGTTTAGGCTTTTATCGAAATACTCGTACATAAAATTACATTTGGTCACTAACAATTCACTGTTATGTCCAAGTTGCCTTTGCGTGTTTGGTCTAGCTGTTTTGAATTGATCTTTGTTTTTTAAATACATATAAGCAGATACAATAAAGATAAAGGGAAATGACAGTCACGATCTTGTGCTCTATATATATCGTATTGTTTTACGTCTCAATTTTTATTCCCTGTAGAGTACACATTGTAATCGCAAAAGAGCAGGTAGGTTAGGTTCGTTAGGTAACTTCAGGTGCCCGAAGTTACCGAAGGGCAAACTGGCTAGAAGTAAAAATTGCGAATAATGTTCAATTGCGAATAAAAACAATGTTGAATACGGTGTTTGTTAACTAATGCGAGCAAAAAACTCTCTACCATAATATAGTGACCAGGGATGTCACGAATGTCAGTTCTGTAACATTCGCGGATGCGAATATTTAGAATGCGAATGTGCGAATGCGAATATTAAGGAAGTACACTTATAACTCAAAATAACCCAAAAGTCTTCAAACACTATTGTAAACACACAAACTATTGTTTATTTACGTAAGCGCAACAACTGACTGATAGGTATCAAAACAAAACAAGCCAAACTAATCAAGCAATCACAAGTCACCAGTCCCAATTAAAAGTGCTTTCTATTGGTCAAAATTAATCACGTGATGCATGCGCGAATCGACGGCTCGGCGGCAGGCGGCCGGCGCCGACGAAAAACGCCACGACTTGCACATATTTGCATTCGCAAAACATTCGCATCGTTTGATGCGAATGCGAATGTTAATGCGAATATTTAAAATGCGCGAATTCGCATGTGCGAATGCGAATGCCAATATTCGTAACATCCTTAATAGTGACAAGGTAAATTTTAAGAATGGGAAATTACTCTTAACTTAAATACTTATTAATTGCGACTAGGATAGCGAAAGAAAAATTTGCCACAAAGAAAAATTGCGTTTGGGGAAGCGACTAACAAATCGATCTCGTCAACGTTGAATATCTCCAAACTATGCATGCATACACAGAGCTCCGAGATGGCTCTTCATCACCAAATGCTACATTTGTCATTTTTTATAGGGGAATTATAAAACGATCGAATAAAAAAAAACGTAGCGACTGATGATGGACATGACGTCTTGGAGGTTATATTTTTTTATAAGAGCGGAAAAACCTCTGCTCATTATATTATTTTTCAAAGTGTCAAACACTTAATTTAACATAAAATGCCGCTCAGTATTAAAAAAAAACATAATTGCCAAATATTGAAACAAATGCAGGACGTAACGTTGACACTCAAACAAATATTAGGTCGCTCAAATAATATTAAGCTTCTCATTTTGTATTTTAAGTAACTCAAATTAATGTGTGTAAGTTGCTGTTCTGTTGATTTCTCGTCACTCGCAGTCAGTCGCTCACTTAGTAATACTATCGTAAATTAATTATTTTAACCCCTCAAACTTTAATTTACAGTCACTCGTTTAAATAGTACCCTTTTTATATAGGTATAGGTAGTATTTAATGTACCTACCTATAGCCATTATTGTATTGACATTATATTATGTATATTATAATTAAGTAATTCCTAATTTGATGTAGCTAAGTAGCTGACTTAATGAAAATTAATATTTTGTACACCTATAGGTACTGTGGGTAAAACATGGAGGTCTTATATTTTTGTACTTATCAACCTTGTATCCTGTGTTTAACAAAATAAATAAATAAAATTGAATTGCCACCTGAAGGCTCTGGCAACTCTCTTGGCTAAGAGCCTCAGCGAAAATTTAAAAGAATCATTTATTAAAAATATTCACGACATAAATTCATCGCTATAGTTAGTCGGGGCGCGGGCGACGTGCGGGAGGCAAAGACCAGCGCCCGCACGCCGCGCGCACCCCGTTATCGTCATCCTAAGGCACCCGCGCGCTGCGGCGTAAGCGGTCTACTGGTCTATCTATACACCAACACACAACTTTCTCAAGGACGCTACAATGAAAAAACAAGTGACACTCGCAAATTAAAAAGTATAATGTTCGAAAAGCGTGCCTTTTTCAATGTTGAAGCTTTTTTTGTTTTAATTGCCCAGTTCCAGAAACTTAAATTATAACACGTAAAATATAAAATGCCCTCGACACAATAAACGCGTACGATGTGTCAGATATTATAAGCGCTTTGATTCATTTCATACTGAACCAGTATTCAGTCGACATAAAAATCAACATGCAAAATACTGTTTTTTGTTTTTATAAATTTTTTAACAATAATCATATTAATCATACATGAAATAATCCAATGAAACAACATGTCACTGTAAATAAAATAAAAATAAAAAATATGACTTACAGATTACATACCACATACATAAACCTTATGTCAATTATTCAATCAATCAAGGATTGAAGATCACAATATTTTTTTCTAAATAAATTGACGCCTGTGATCTGAGACATTCTTTGTTTTACCGTCCTAGGTAACCAATGTACTACTTCATCACACTTGTTCGTAAATGGTGTTATTCCATACAGAAGGACAATGGCCTAAATTGTTCCCACGGGAGTTATGGATTTTCATAATTGTCTAGAGAATTATGAGCTTGTGTGTGATCTGATTGCTTTAAGCAAATGTAGTTGGCCGCGCGCCACTAGAATTCTCCTCTGTGATTGGTTGAAAAAAATCTAGTTGGCCACGCGCCGCAAGAATACTACTGTACTACTCTGTGATTGGTTGAAATATTGAAGCTGCGCGCTCCATTTGCACTGATCTGGAAGTGAAATGGTCAATTTCGTCAATTTTTTATTGGTGCGGTTGTATGAAACATAGATTTGTCTGTCTTTTGTAGTTATTATTTCCTCGCAAATGTAATGAAAAACATTATGTATAACACGGGCGTAAGAATATTGCAAACTCGAGTCATCAAAAGTCCACCGGTTTTCCTTCCGCTTCCTCCGCCGATTCCACTTAGGTACGCCCCTCGTTAAACAATGAACTATCGTCGCGGAGCATCGGACGTAAGTTTGATTACCCGCTCCGAGTTCGGCCTGCGGACGTAGACTTTTTGTGTCCTAGGCAACTTTGCCGGCTGGCGCACGGGCGAGTGTATGATAAATTCGGTGATAGCCGGCGTAGCAGAGTTGACATTTTATCGTTATGGATAAGACATACGTCACTTTCACACTCGAATACTTGTCAGAACGTGATGTGACGGAACGCAGGGCATTTGAAGAGCGGTCCAATCTTAGGCTCACAGACGTAGGCTCATGCAATATCTTGTTATCTAACCCCACAACTAAGGTAGCAATTAAACTGTACAACTTAATTATTAAATTAGTTAAGTGTAGATAGTAGTAGCTGTACCTATAAGGCCGGCATCATCGCTGAGCGACGAAGGCCTTCTTTTTATTAAATGAAGATGTATCATACACTCGCCCGTGCGCCAGCCGGCAAAGTTGCCTAGGACACAAAAAATCATTAATGAATGAATAGCCGAAATGTGTGTGACTGTGACGCACACTTTGTATAGTCGGGTTATATGTTACGGGCACGGGGGGTGGGTGAATCAATTGGAGTAACTAGACCGTCACTTTTTTCAGGTAAAACAAGATATAATACCCTATTAATAAATGAGTATGAGTATGAGTATTCCAGAATCATCATCCTAGCGTTATTGCCCCGTCCGGCGGCCGCTTAATAACTAACGGCCATATTAATAAACGTCCTGCAAGCCTGTTTTAACTAAAATGGCGTTAAAATTTGTTTGTCATTATCTGTCACTTCGACATTTGTGTTCGTAAGGCAGGGACAAAGCACATTTTACTTAGCAGAGGCATTTTAAGTTTTATGAATAAGGGGGTAAGCCAATCTATAACCTATTCCATATAAGATTAGAAAAATCGTGCGTTAATTGGTAAACTCGAATTTAAACTTTCGTGAGACATGTCTAAAATATATACTCCTAATCAATCCACGGTTAAACTCACATATTAAATGTTTTCCTGCGCGCGAACTGCTTCGCAGTTTGGGGAATTGTTAGTTTAAGGTATAATTTTATATTTTTTTTAAGCAAAGATAATGCTTTGTAAATAATGGAATCTTTATTTTAAACTAGCATCTGCCCTCGACTCCGTCCGCGTGGAACTCGTTTATATCGCAGATAGCAGCCATACAAACTTTCACCCCTCCATTTCACCACCTTAGGGGATGATTTCCGGGATAAAAACTACGGGACTCAAACTATCTCTATAAGGTGAGCCGGGGCAAGAGTAACATCGGGGGAAGAGGGTCAAAAGCTTCTCCAGCTAATTCTTTTGAATTGAGCGCCTTTTTGTACCGTCGGTAAAACAGACAGGCGCCTAGTCTGTTTTACCGACGGTACAAAAAGGCGCTCAATTCAAAAGAATTAGCTCGAGAAGCTTTTGACCCTCTTCCCCCGATGTTACTCTTGCCCCGACTCACCTTACCAAAATTCATCTAAATCGGTTCAGCGGTTTAAGCTTGAGAGGTAACAGACAGACAGACAGACACACTTTCGCATTTATAATATTAAACGGGAAACCCGTAAGCAACCGTCGCATCTGCGCATGCCTTGCGCAACAGGCTAACAGCTCTCCTACAGTGTACTACCGGCCTTTCATTAGTCAGCACTGATAAGATGCGACTGTGCATCACAGTCGCCGTCGTAGTCGACCCGAACGAACGCATAGTTTGTTTGTATTTCGAGTTCCGCGTGATTGCATGTTATAGTTTTGGATTCAAGGTAAATTTTAAGCTCGGTTGGCATGGCCGCTTTAGTTAAAAAGATTGGTAAGTGAACATTAAGGATTTAACTTGGTGTTGTCTGGGATTTTTTCAAAATTCGTGCAAATACCGAGAGTTGTTAAAAAAAAATTTGTGTCAGTTGTGACGAAACTTAAGTATACAAATTATGTGCAAATTAACTAGATTCACAATTAAATAATAAGTATATGCATATCATTTATACATTTTAAAGAAAAAGTTATTTATTATACAAACTTGATACTTAATTGTCGTCACTAAACTGACTCTGAGCTAATTTTTGTTTAACAATTCTCGGTAATTGGGTACACAGATTATTGAAAATGCCGAATCTACGAACAATGCATTGGGGCCAAAATACTTTTTAGTGCCTAAAATAGAGATGAAAATTCATAAACACTTTTACTAAATTGTAGATGTCTCGAATATTTTCCTGGTAGTGTTGTTAGTTGAAAATCGGGCATTTATAAATTACAGAAAAGTCTCATTTGGATCTCAAATGACCACTGCGTTACCACTCCCCATGACCCCTCAAAAATAATGTCCACTGCATTACCGAACAATAGTTTATATTTTATTTTGAGCCCTAATATTTTGATAAAAGTCATCGTTCCGGTATGCGTATGCCGCTCTGAATTAGAAAATAATAAGGTTATTGAATTTTTTGAAGATTACTTGAATAAGTAAAAATGTACAAGGGACGTTTTTCTAGCCCTAAAAAAGTATTTTGGCCCATTTGTGATATGTATAATACCTTTAGTTGACGTTAAAGCGTTCAATGTAAGTTTGTATGATGAGAAATAAAGACCTATCTTTAAACCCAATGTCCGAGACTTACGTACGTAGTTACTGGTGAAGTAAACTTAAGCCGGGTCCACATTTGTGACAAACCGCCGAACCGAACACCGTGGCCGTGACAGAGCCGGGAGTTTGTACCGATAGTGTGGACGGAATTTGTTACACGTACAAATGTTACGATCAGTTATCCGTTCAATTCTCCGAACAAAATATCCGTACACCCAAACATTGTACGTACTGCCACAATGTGGTTATGATAAATGTGGACGATGTTTTGGTTTTGTTACGGTAAAATGACACGCGGCACGGGCCGATCCATCAAGTCGGTCTTTTTCAAAGGATGTTCGGTACTGTCTCGGTGTGCGGGAGAGGTCCACACTGCGATTTTTGTCACGCGTACAAGCACGCGTGTCATCACGCTAGTACCTACATGGGATTGATGGATCAGGCGAATGCCCGTCTTGACAAGACAACACCCGCTCCCCCGCCCCTCGCACGTATCCGAGAAATCATTGCAACAATATATTGAAGGTAGATAGAAATCTAATATCTCTCAGTAACGGATTTCCACCATAAATATTACGATTTCTGAAAAGTTCACTTTGCCACCATCTCCTTTTTTTCGCCGCCCTATTTTTTTTTAAAGCACAAAGTAAAACAAATGATGCACTTGCAAGAGCAATATTTAAATACATTTCGGCTAATTCTTCTGGAGACGACATGACTGCGTTGATTGAAGTTTCAAAATGGCATCCATCGGTTGTAGAGGACCATCGTAACATTTGTACGCGTAACAAATGCCGTCCACACTATCGTTACAGACATCGGGCTTTGTCACGGTCACGGAGCTACCACCAGCGTCCGATCCGCGCAAACTTCCACCCGTCCACACTATACGTAACAAGTCCGCGGCGACATCACAGTGTTCGGTTCGGCGAATTGTCACAAATGTGGACCCGGCTTTATGAAGCTTGTACGTTCATAATAACCCGTGATCCGATTTACGGTGCAACGCGGCTAGATATCGAGTAGAAATATGAATGTGGACAAGGCTGTTTATTACACGATCTCATTATTGTACTGTGTGATCTCATTACATATTCAAGTTTAAGTTCATTACAATAAGTTCACTCAGTCACTCTTTCACAATTATCTTAACTCGATGTGTTATTAGTATGTTGTGCTTGGTAGTTATAGGAATGTAAATTTAATATTATTTACATAGAACTATTCTAAATATGTGTGTAATAATATACATTTTGTTACCTCGCCTAATTCATAAATAAATACCACAAAACCAGCGACAACTTGTTGAAAAAATAATACTGCTGAGATTTATGCTAAGACTATGGCAGATCAGTTTTAAACAGAGTTATTCAGAAAAAAATTGTAATATGGTGAAATTATATTACATCAATTGTTAAAATGTACCTAATTGAATTTTATATTAATAATAAATCAGCTTATCGCTGGCCCAGTGCGAATTGAATGTTTTTTCCTGTAATATAATCGGAATCATTGTCATCCAAAACAAATGTAAGTCCCGGAATCTCGGAGCATATCCATGTTAACATAATGTTTGGGGTCATTCACTCCGGGAAATCTGATCATTGATAATAATTAATAACAATTTATTTTTAACTCCGCTAAACACAGAGACACACATGTTAAACTTATAATAAGCCTCGCACTACGAACAGACAGACGTGACGAAAATAAAAGTGTTCCGGTGTTGCCATTTTATCTACGGAACCTTAAAAATAATTTATACATTTTAATAAAATGATATTCTTACAACAAAGCTAAAAAAGAGAAAGCTACGGTAGCCTGTGGTTCAGGCAAGGCCGTTCTGTCAAGCGGCGGTCGTGGGTTCCAATCCCGGCTCGTACCAATGAGTTTTTCGGAACTTATGTAAGGAATACCGTTACCGTTAGCTTTCCGGTGAAGGGAAAGATCGTGAGGAAACCGGTCTAATCCCAAAAAGGTCTAGTTTTACCTCTGTGTTGGAAGGTCAGATGGCAGTCGCTTCCGTAAAACTAGTACCTATGCTAAATCTTGGGATTAGGTGTCAAAGCGGACCCCGGGCTCTTTTAGGGCACAGCCGGGAATGATGCTAGGGGATGAGGATTAATAAAGTTCTATTCTTATCGACTAGACGTAATACTAAATTACACTAAAATCTTAAAAATTAAAACAATATGTACCTATGATAATTAACAACTTAGAAAAGTTGAACAACCCCCCGACATTCTCATTTCAAAGTTCAATATCTCAAAATCGGCTCACAGAAAATCGGACAGACAAACAGTCACAGACGTCAGACGTCAAACTCATAACACCCTTCTTTTTGTATTGGCTGTTAAAAAGATCGCGAGCGGATTTTACCAAGTTACTTCTCAACGCAAAGCGGAAATGTTCCGCAAATTCCCTCTAAATCTGGAGAAAAAGATTAGATTTACAAACGAGCAAGTCCAAGAAGTGAAATTTTATATTTTATCTTAAACGCAGTTTTACTGCGAAGAGAAATTATATTACTTCGTATTCGCTTTTTATTTGCTAAATGTAGCTACAACTTTTCTTTGCCAGCGTGTGTTTTATTGTAAAAAGAAACAGGTGTTTCTGTTTAAACATTGCTATCCGTACTTTCAAAGCTTTAGGCAACAACTCAAATGCGATTTTCATTACATTGCGGGCCCGCGGGCTGCGCAAATACGACGAATACAATCAAGCCCTGCAATGTAGTAAAACTCGTAAGCGAGTTGTCGCACCATGCAAATATACTAAACTAAATAAATACTATACATATGCAATTGTGTACTGAATTGCGAGTCAATACGCCCACCGTGGAAAATAACACGTAGAACTGGACCCGGCGGGTTGAAACAAATTTTGTAACAGTCAACTTTTTCTCTCGATTGCTGTCCGTAATTATCTAATACATGCTGCCCGCGCGGCTTTGCCCACGTATTGCAAAGAACACAGGAAAAATCTGCGGGATAAAATATAGCCTACAAGCACACAGAAAGACCATTCTACACGCTGTGAAAGATTTTTTGAAATTAGTTCAGCTGGTCCGGAAATGACCTAAACTAATACATACAAAGGGCAAGTGTTGTAATTTAGGTGGAAATAGTGGAAGATTATGATCATCATCATATCAGCCGAAAGACGTCCACTGCTGGACATAGGGCTCCCCCAAAGGGTGCCACAATGACCGCTGATTATGATAGATCTTTATATTCAACTCAACTCAAAATAATCTTTATTCAAGTCAAGTAAACCTAGTAACAAGCCCTTTCAAATCGTCAGTTAGAAACATAATCTTAGCGATTTTTTTAGAGCAATTTATTAATTCAATTATTATACCTCAATATTTTGAATTGATTTATAGAGTAGGTGCCAATTTTTTTTTTTCACGGGTCTAACGCGATATTTATATGTAAAATATTAATATAAACATGTGTAAACCGCGAAAGTTAGTGTTATATGATAGATCAATTCAAAACAAACATATTTTTATATGATACTAGCTTCCGCCCGCGACTTCGTCTGCATGGACCCGGGATAAAAACTATCCTATATTTTAATCCAAGCTATAAACTATCTTCGTGCAAAATTTCATCCAAATCGGTGGAGCCGTTTAGGCGTGATTGATTAACAAACATCTAAACATTCAAACATACAAACTTTCGCATTTATAATATTAGTAGGAATACTCTAAAATGCTTTCGAGCCGAGATATTTGCAATATATATTTCCACAGGTCAAATTAAAAAGTTATAAAAAAATCCTTAAACTGATATATCTCGGGTCCGATATTATTAATCGCGTTTAATTTTATATATCTATGCGTATTAAGAGCTCCTCTAAAGCAGTGGTCGACATCCGGCGACTCGCCAGCCCCTTACTCGCGGCCCGTGAACCTCTCTTGCTGCTTTGTATGTAAAGGTCGTTATATTCAATATTTTTAAATAGCCTGTTATGGTCACAAAATATATGTAGAAGTGCGGGCGTCAATTTCGTTAGCGACTATATGGCCCTTGGTTGCTAAAAGGTTGCCGACCCCTGCTCTAAACCAGTATACAGGGTGGGGCAAAAGATATGCATCAGTTTTGAAAGACAACAATAAAAAAAATATTGAACTTACAGTAACACGGTTTATTTTACTTAATTCAGTATTCAATGCCATTTATTACATCAAGTTTTGAAAATTACATCAGCAAGAGTGTGGCCATCAGAACGCGATCAGCGATGCACTGATAATAATGGTTTCTCTTAGAGGTGATGTGTATGGTGGCCTCCACGCTCACCAGATTTGAGCATTCGTGACTTTTTCCTTTGGGGTTACCTGAAGGCAAAAGTTTTCAAACATCGTCCACACACCTTGGATGAACTAATGATGAGAATTAAGGAGGAAATAACCGCCATATCCTCAAATGTGCCGGAAAGTTGTTGAACATTTCAGAAATCGCCTTCATCAGTGCATCGCTGCTGATGGCCACCATCTTGCTGATGTAATTTTCAAAACTTGATGGAATAAATGGCATTGTATACTGAATTGAGTAAAATAAACCGCGTTACTGTAAGTTCAATATATATTTTTTTGTTGTCTTTCAAAACTGATGCATATCTTTTGCCCCAGCCTGTATAAAAAAAACATCCTTTGCCGCTGCAAATAAAACAACTTCCGTTTCCTAGAAGGTTAGGGCCCTCGTTTTCTCCCGTTTCTCAATAAATAATACGCGGGTTACGCCACGCGGCAGTTCCCGTTTAGCAGACTAACTTTTTATGATTAATATATTTTAGTTTCGGAGCATTCATTCAATTATTTTCTTATCATGATCACCATCATATCACCCGAAAGACGTCCACTGCTGGACATACGCTTCCCCCAAAGGGTGCCACAATGACCGGTTCTGCGCCCCATGCGAACTTTACCAGGTCATCAGTCCAACCACGCTACGTGAGGTCTACCCACGCTGCGCCTCGTGTGCGTGGTCGCCATTCGAGAACCTTTCCGCCCCAACGGTTAACGGGTCTACGTTCAATGTGCCCCGCATTGCCTCTTAAGTTTAGCGATCGGAGGGCTATTGGTTCTGCTGCGGATTGCCTCATTTTTAATGCGAGATTAAAAGCTGCTCGGCGTTATTGAAATAATTCAACCGTAGTTTGAAATCCGCTGCGATAGACAATGCATTGTATATGAAGTGCCTTTGTTGGAGTAACCTGTAATGGCTCTTAACCAGTTTTAATAAGGTTTATAAATGTTAGCCGTCTATTGTCTATTGTCGTGTGTTGTCTATTGTATAATACTAGCTCAAATGGTAACCAGACGTTTCCGAGTAAAGTTCCTCAAACAGAAACTGCGAGGCGACGCGGAGCGATGTTTCATTCTATCGACAAAAAAATCCTCATTGGATTCATCAGTTTCGGCCGCTATCGTAACTGTGTTTCAAACAAAACCAGTTGTCGTCGAGGATGGTTTAGTTTTCAGTATAACCAGAGGCTCTAGTATAAGTTTTACCGAAACAAAACTTTACGATCGCGTTTGCGTTTTACCCTCAATTTGTATGGGATTTGGCAGCTAAACGCGAACGCGATCGTAACGTTTTGTTTTGGTAAAACTTATACTAGAGCCTCAGTTCTGATGTAATTTACTTTAAAATAACATTTATGTATTCATTACAATACAACGACTGTGTCTGCAATCATAGAAAATTCACGTTGAAAACAGATTAAGTACAATTAAACGTCAAATATTATTACAATTCACAGAAAATAGTGTAAACACGGCATTGTATGTCATAACTATGGTTTAGGTAAATTAACAATAATATTAGCATAATTAACAATGTCGATCAATAATAAGTATGCAATATAATAAAATAATAATGTCATCTATTTTCTAAAGTATATACTAGATGATAACTAACGTTACCGCAACTACCGGAGTTCGGTACCGGCAGTCCGCTGGATGCGGGTGACGCAGGACCGGTGGCACTCTTTGGGGAAGGCCTAAGTCCAGCAGTGGACGTCTTTCGGCTGATATGATGATGATGAACTAACGTTAACTAAATTCAATTAAAAGTAAGTTCGGTACAATGCCTCGATCTCGAGGCATTGTACCGAGATTTTCTTAGATTTAACTTACTTTTAATTGAATTTAGTTAGATTCAATGCTGATGCGTTGCGCGAGAAAGCCGCCAGCTCTTCGGTCACCAGTTACGTCAATCACACGTTTCGCGATTTCCGGAAATAACTTTTGCGCACTGGGACCCCACGGACCGAGGGTCTCGACGCCGAAGGGTACAAAGTTGTACTCTCTGCCGAGGGCTCTATTCTATGGCTCTAATTCTGTACTTCGCCTTATTTGAAGAGTTCCCTCGATTTCGTCAGGATCCCATCACAGATCCTGACCAGAGGCTCTAGTATAAGTTTTACCGAAACAAAACTTTACGATCGCGTGTGCGTTTTACCCTCAATTTGTATGGGATTTGACAGCTAAACGCAAACGCGGTCGTAACGTTTTGTTTCGGTAAAACTTATACTAGAGCCTCTGATGACCATGGGACCTGGGAACGATACCAATACAAACAAAAAATAATTTTCATTTCTCATCCTCTAAAAGTTAGTCTTTATGCTGTGCGTAGGCGACATAAAGTCGCTTTTTAGGGTTCCGTACCCAAAGGGTAAAAACGGGGACCCTATTACAACAACTTCGCTGTCTGTCCGTCTGTAGACAGTTGAAATTTACACAGATTATGTATTTCTGTTGCCGATATAACAACAGATACTGAAAACAAAACAAAATAAATATTTAAGGGGGGCTCCCATATAACAAACGTTTTTTTTTTCAGGCTGTATCTTAAGAACCGCGATAGCTAGACAGTTAAAATTTTCACAAATTATGTATTTCTGTTGCCGCTATAACAACAAATACTAAAAACAATATAAAATAAATATTGAAGGGGTCCTCCCATACAACAAACTTTTTTTTTAACTGTTTTTATAGACAATGGTACGGAACCCTTCGTGCGCGAGTCCGACTCGCAGTTGGCTGGTTTTTATGCTCTAGTGCATAAAGTAAAATCTTCGTCGAAGACCCAGGCAATCGGTCCAATAGCCACACGAGCAACTTTAACGTCATATTATATTCTCTTTATTTTTATTTTATTATTTCATGAAGTTATATTGTGTACTTTGGCTGTTGGTATCCTTGCATTGGTCTTAGAATTCTAACGAAACGTAATCGTCTCGCGTAAAATGGGGCGTTTTATGCACTTGTTGTACAATCTACTATTTCCATATCGGGATTTCCACATCTTCGAGTAATCTCGACGATTTATGTATGTTCCCATAAAAAATATGATTCCGGCGAATTGAGCACCTCCTTTTTTGAAGACGGTATAAAAGAACATTGACAGCTAGTGCTTCTGTTTTATTAAAGACTGTGGCTCACTAGGCGCCGTCAGTGTGATGTGCATCAGCGCGTTCCGAATAACCGCCCTGACCTGTTATTTTTTGTCACCCGTCACGCTGTTATTCGGACGCGCTAATACGCCTTATCGTCCCCACCTCAGCTGTCACGCCTAACCAAACTATATAGACGTCCGATTACGCTTATTTACTACTACGAATTGCGGTCTCAAGTCAAGATATATTTGGGGGTGAACGGTGAAGGCAGGTTAAAACGAGTAACAAAATAGCGGGGTAGTTGCGGAATGTTTGTCCTGTAGATAATCGAGTAGTCACTTCCTATTTTCCAACAAACTTGCCACTATCAGCGTATTTGACGTTTCATAGAAAGTTTCTGATTTGACTAACAAAAACCCTATTCCAATTAAATCATCGCCTCGCCTCGTGCGCCGCCGCCGGTGGACTAGCGGCTTAACTGTGAGCACTTGCATTCAAATGAAATAATACTACAAACGAATTTATACTCGTACCTATGAGGACATTTGATTTTACATTCCGACTTTGATGCTTGATTGCGTTTCGGGATGCTCATTTGTTCTGTTCGCGTCACAGACAAAATGAGAAATGTTTTTCGCTGTAGTCTTTAACGGCATTGGCATACGGTAGAATTTCGCATGTCAGTTACAGGTGTTGGAGTGCAATTTGAAAGGGTGAGACACAAAGCGGATGTACCTTTTGTGTATCGTGTTCGTATGCAATCTATATAGTTTTAATGAGTTTCTGCCGAAAATTTCATTTTTGGTACAAGCTTTTATTACCGACTGCATTTTTCTGTATACCATCATTAGTATCATTGCCATCAACAACTACTCATTGAGACTATTCTAACGAGCCCAAACTCAACGGGGTTACGCTGGTTCCCATGGCCACCTTCATTCCCCATCATCAGATCAGCTCGATAGTACCATAATATTGAAATGTCATCCAAACTATACTATACAGAGCTCCCGAGGATGCGTTGAATTAGTTTGGGGCGTGACAATGAAAGATATTTACATAAGTCTCTTAAAATATCACGCCGTTATCTTGCGAATGTCAAATAACGTTTCGTATGGAAAGCGAACCACCTTAATTTACTATAGGGACGATTAAACTAGGAACATATTTTACCGAAACATCAGAGCCTCGTATCTTTGTGTGATGTTGATTATGTAGTTCTTTTCCACTAGCCGGATGTAATTCAATCCTGCCCGTCATAAAATTTAAAGTGCAAAATGTTATGACAGGGCAGGGAGTTCATATACTTATCTATAAACTCAATTGTCGAAGCTTTTTCGATAAACTAAGTGATCGTACCCAGCATTCTTTGATAGCGTATATGGGAAAAGCATCATACATAACACTGTTAGGTTACAACTTTAAAAGTCTTTTGAAGTCAGGGGTATTAATTGAAAAGGGGTAAAAATATAAAGGACGTAATAAAAAATAAATAAAAAAGATTTATTGTCGCAAAAAAGCAACACAATCTCAACACAAAAAAAGAAGTTGTTAATTATTAAGCTAGGTGCGACAATAGGGTCGGGGCTCAGCGTTTGCAGCTAGCCTGTCGGCTGTACAGCGCTGTTTTTCAGCCCGCACCTACCTCACGGGATACAAAAATAATAGCTCGTTGCAAGGGGAAAATTCGCATTACTCTTAATGAACTTAAATGACTAAAGAAACTAAACTAAATTTATAATAAAATAAAGATGGTTACATGTAACATATTTTAGGCCCTTGTTTATTAATTAGGTACACACAAATACGTTTTACCAATAAGTTGCGTATTTAGGTATTTAAGTAAGTACATTTCGGGTTTCATCGTTTCACAAATTACATCACAGTTACATAATCATTTATGTACAAGTATAAAATGCAGTAATTTAGTATTCCGTCCAGCAATGAAGTAGCAAGCTGTTAAGTACTATTATGGGTATTTAAAAGTGGTAGAATTCTTTGTAGTTTCGTTTTAAGGGCAGGTAGGGACATACTGGTACGTAGGGGGGGGCGGCAGACCGTTCCATATTTTCGAAGCACGATATCTAAAACTTCCCCGGAATCCCATCGATCTATGCTCGGGCATAATCTCTTTGTTTGCATGCATACTGCTTACACCTCGATTTTTATTCCCGGGCCATATGAACTTTTCGAACAAGTATTCTGGTCTTTGTGTTTGAATTATTTTGTACAGTTGTGTTGTTAGATGGAGTTAAGAATAGAAGATCTGTACAGGACTCTATTAACAAAGGCATAATTTATTTATGTACGTATATATACCTCTGTATAGATTACAATAATTACACATGCAAGTTCAACCGATGGTTCGATAATGTAGTGAATTAAAAAAGGTAGGTATAATATATACAGAATGTTAACTATTTTCATGTGCCATTTTTGAGTTGACGATTTAATAGGTTATTGCATTATGCATTTATGCATCACTATTGCAACGCGAATTGTGCTATTATAATAAATACATATGCGACGCATTTTGGTGCGACTGGCCGGGCGCTTGTATTTTAAGGATTCACACTTATGGTCGAGATTATTTAGTGTGGTCGACTTTTTATAAAGGTCATTGGAATTGGAATCTTCCTCCTCGGATGGTAGACTTGCCCCGGGAATGTACTAGTTTGATGCATTTCGGCCAACTCAAATAATGTCAAGTACATGTGCATACGTGGCATCAGCAAAACATGGCTAATTGATAGTTACCACTTACCTACCTACAAAATACCATTAGCACAGATATAGATATACACAGATATAGATATAACTTAAACACCTCAATCTGTATGAAAACCGACCGTGTCACTTTTTTCTATCTCTACTTAGACGTCACACGGGCGAATTAGTGATCTGAATTCCCCGTTGTCCGCGGAAAATCGATTCTGCAATAAGGTATTTTCTTAATATTCACGGACCGGCTGCCACAACAGACGCGCGCGGAATGTAAGTCGGTGTGCCAACTCGGAGTGCGAATTCTGACACGCGAAGTACATGCATTTGCGTGATCTATGTATATCTATATCTGTGACCATTAGCATGCATGTACATCAGGAAGGCTTGTCTGTTTGTCAAGGCTCGTGGGCACAGATTATATAATAGTTCGTAGGCCGGATTACAGTTTTCTAGCAGTAATGGTTACTGACCTAAGACGAAGACGGACAGACAGACAGACAGACGCACGGACATGGCGAAACTATAAGGGTTCCTTGTTGACTGCGGAACCCTAAAAAGTAGGTATCCTATATGCTAACACATTCGTAAAACTAGTGCCTTTGCCTAATCTTGGGATTAGGTGTCAAAGCGGACCCGGGCTCGTTCGGGGCACAACCGGGAATAACGCAAGGATAATGATCCTAACACATTGACAGCCAAGAGACACTACACGCTACGCTCGTAACCGATCCCTTCACTCGCAAACTTTACATCTTCACAATATTAGTATAGACTGCTCTTTGCCAAAACACGATTTGGATGCAGCGTTTTGCGACTGAACAATGCTGTATCTCGTTGCCTAGCGAATTTATTTTAATGCGATTTACATGCGGGACATACTGTATACATATATGCATAGAGATACTTTTATTGAATCCCGATATCATTGAAGGTGAGCTTTTATTTGGCATGCACTGTTATTATATAACTTGTCCTTCAAAATATGCTGATAACTTTTCAGCGATTTGCCGGTATCCGATTGAGCTGAAAGGCATACCTACTTATGTAGGTTCGGTGACAATGCTTTGCTCAATCTGATGATCGATACAGTGGCAACTCCCCAAGTAAAATCCGTCATGTTCGGGCTTACGACCACTCAACGATTGATGGAGAACTGTGTCAAAAAAGTACAGTGTTCAGTAAAACAATTAAGGCAGCAGCTATGCAGACTGCGTTTATTAACGCGCCGTTGACGCGCCTTTGTGTCAATTTACTTGTGATTTGACTCGAACGCGCGTCGATGGAGCGCTTTGAAACGAAGTCTGCATAGGCTCTTTCAAGGGCACAGCCGACTATCCCTTTATCGAAGCATTTCGGGCCATTTTCAACCCCCCTTTAACTCCGTTTGTGGATAAAACTAGAAGCCTACATTTACAGTAACCAAGCAGGCATTGTATAAACACGGTATATTTGAAATTTCATCGTTTCTTACTTTTGTCACTCACTCACTCACTGACTGACTGACTGATCATCAAAACTCTAAGGCACTTCTAGCAGACATAGAAGCTTCAAATTTAGAATACAATTAGTGTGTAAGTGTCAATTAATAGCATAAGAAAATTAATAAAATCAGGGGGCAAAACTGCACGCGGTTCCCTATGACATTTGGTCGAGCACCCTTGACCTAGGTCTGACCGTTTAGCCAGGCTGTACTCCAACTTTTTACCCCGAGGCAAATCTTGAAATATCAGATTTTTCTGGGGGTCACACGGAGAGACCCTGCACTTGTTCAATACATCACCAGTTCGTAATTGCACTATTTCCCGGAGAACAACTATGTCAGTGAGAAATCAGTGGTTTTGCAGCTTTATTTATTTGTTTGTTTTGTTTAGAAATTCTCAATGGAGCAGGTGACTAAGCTTGCTTATCCTTAAAAAAATGAATTATGATGATTGCCCATATTCGGCTTAATTTTCTTACATTATAAGGGAAAACAAAAATAGGTACTTTGCAATTTCATGGAAAGCAGCGGAGCAGAATTAGTGTAGGGATTGATTTAATTATTATAATTATTGTATCTGATACGCTTTTCGGATTACATTTGATCACGATCCATTGTGAAATTGGGTTTGTTGATGCATTTGTTAAATTTATATGAGTCTGTCTGCCGGCGCTGCTTCGCCCGCGTGCACAGAACGCAGGGAAACATTCGGAATAAAATATAGCCTTTAACCTTCCAAAGTCCATTTTGAAATCGGTTAAGGGGAAACACTATGGGCGAGATTATTGAGAAATAGGTATTTGTAAAATGTATAGCTGTCGCGCCAACCTGCAGCTTGGACCGAAAATACCTATTAAAAGTACATAATTTCAACGTTTCGTAGTCCCCTGATTTCTTCTCCAAAACTTGACCTATTTAACTATATTTTTATTAAAAATCAAAGAAAAGCTTTGGCCGTGTTCCTATGTTTTCCTTTTTTTTAATAATCTAGTCAAATTTGTTTTCTGGATGTTTGAACACAGAGGAAAATCTGTCATTTTTCTTAGGTTTTTGAAGGTAATATCTCTTTTAAGAATAAATTTATGAAAAAAGGAAATCATAGAAACATAATACTAACAATTACACGGTTCAACTCACGTATTTAATGTCACTACGTAATACGTGAGTTGAACCGTGTAATAGGGATGCAGACTAAGATTTTTTTACGATGCCATTCGAACCAGTTTTTGGAGAGGAAGAAATGTTTGTATGGGAGCAACTACAATTAAAGAACATAAATACCCAAAAAATTTAGTCAAAGATTGACGTCGCTGGCGGCAGTGGAAAACGCTTTATACTGATGACCCACGCATGACGTCACTTGTACAAAGTAGTTGTATCGTTGTATGGAAAATCCGGTAAATTCTTGTTTCGGTCGTGAAATACTGCGTTTAAGTACATAGTTGTCATACAATTTTGTTTCTATAAAAGCGTAAGGATTCTATTGGTAGCTTTAAATTTACTCTTGGACAATTAAAAAAAATGCATCATTTTTCTAAACTTTCAAGGTTCATATCTTTTTATGATTTACTATCCATTTAGCATCACTACGTTATCAATTTGAACATGAGGCCGCATGCCTATTGTTAGTATTATTTCAACATGTCTCACGAAAGTTTAAATTCGATCATAGGAACATGTCAAAAAAAATATTGCTCTACTGCCATTATCCAGGGAGATAACGGGGGACTACGTTTCTATGGAAAAACGGCCCTTGTGTTTCCTCTTAATTGGTTCCGGTATAAAGCTAGACACTCACAGACTTTTCCTCTTCATTATATTCATCATCCTCCAAGCGTTATTCCCGGTAATGCCCAAAGGAGCCCGGGGTCCGCTTTGCCACCTTATCCCAAGATTTGGCACAAGACTGCCATCTCTTCCCGCCCAGACGGAAAACTAGACCTTATTCTGATTAGCCTGGTTTCCTCACGATGTTTTCCTTCCAGAGGCACTAGTATATTCCGTATGTAGCTTCGAAGCATTAGCGAATTTAAAATTGGAAAACACTCTTTTAAAGTGTATACAACTCCGCCTTCCTATAAGTACAGTCAGCAACGAATAGACTATATGATGCTGACTGGTACATCGTCGTACACTGAATCTCAAGTGCTGCCAATTTTAATTTAACGTGATTTTCTTTGAACGGGTTCTATTAGATATATTTTACTTACCGAGGTTTGCACTTACCGAAGTGCGAGTGTGGCATGTCATGGTCCTATCAAATTAAGTTCAGCTCAGTACGTCTGGCAACTTGCTGCCTAGTCTCGTCGCGCGCGACTCAGCTACTTCTGTCTCACTCGCATTGTGCAAATAGGTGTGTCAGACTCAAAATGTATTATGGATTCAAAAAAATATATGCCAAAATTACGTAAATCACGTTCAAATATCTAAAAATAATGCCATACTAATACCATGTTAGAAACAGAGAACGCTTGGGTTCGTGACGTCACGATCCTCGAGCTTCATAGTAAATGACAATTGTTTCATAAGACGGTGCGTTTTGCGGAACATACCCCTCTTAAAACTTTGGACACTTGTAATGTGTTTTAACGAAAACGCAAGAGGCGTTGCTGTTTTCTCTATTTGACTACATTTTTAATCCTTTTCGAGAGAATACAATACAATACAATACAATACAATACAATATTTACGTTTGTGTGTTTTAGACCTATCTTCGTGATTTTTTTCTATCGAGCGAAATTTGCTTAATCATGTTTCGAAGCACTGATTTCCCTGCAGAAAAGCCTCAAGATTACTATTCGTATTTTTTTGAAACCATATTATTATAAACAGACGCATTATATTGTTTCAAAAACTCTGTTCGCTTAACTTCGCTGAACCTACGGCGCCTTAAATGTGGTGTATGCTTAAGCCGAACAAAACGCATTCATAGGTCTAATCTGCAGAAAAATCGTTTAAAGCTCAAATTAACCTCAATTCAAAACAATTGTCAGTTCTTTAATGCCATCAATCTCGGATAGAGAAAGTTTTCCAGATTTAAATATGACTCCCGAACAGTTTCAAGAAGTAGAAATTATTGAAAGAAGCCATAAGCGTAACATAACCGGTGTCCTGGCACACCCAGACTTATCGGAGTCGCCGAGGCCTACCGCCACGCCGCCGTCGCATCCCGCCGAGCCCGCTGGAACTGGCATGCCTGGTTTGCATTCGCGGTCAGTCAAGTGCAAAAATATGTATCGATTTAATCCTATCATAAATAAGTACCAAAACCTTAATCCGCTGACATAAGAGTTATGGGACATATTTACGAGTAAGTTGTATGCACCCATATTTTTACACTTGACTGTACGTATGTAACTTATAAAATAAAGTTTGCCTACAATAAAATATAAAATATTCAGTTTAAGTTATTTGCATCTCCTTCGGTGCTAATTCCATCGCGTAAATGAATAATATTAAACGATATGTGTAATAATTAATAGAACTTACCTTCTTGTTAGTTTCCTGACCTGAAATAAATTCAGTTAAATTAGTATTTTTGAAGTAAAACTCACGTTCATATTGCTTAAAGGGGTAGACAGAATTTGACCACTAAATCATCTAAATACCCGATGTCACTTTTAGCATTCTATGGTATTGCTACTCACCATTTAATGTATTAGTAATCTTGATATTGAAGTGATTCCATCGTCTCCTTGCCACAACATCAGCGGGTATTGCATGGCAACGTGTCATATGAATGGTGTTTTTTGTTTTTTTTAGTTGCCCAGTATTGCGACGTGGAAGCACAATATCGCGTGTTTCCAAGTTTTCACCAACAATCATGATTGACATGAACTTCATCTATTGTTAGAGCGTTAAATGTGCGTTCATGTGTTCCAGCTGGTCGTTCATCCGCTCTGATCACAACTCTTGGCATGCCCTACAATGCAGTCTTGAACGGACTGACCAATGCAGTATGTTCATGTAGCTGTTGTTGTTGATCTTGAAGAATTGTTCTTTTCATTGCTGTGATGATCTCTTGACGCCGATCATGTTGCTCCTCCATATTGCCCATGAAGCATATTCGTAAGAATTTATCTTGTGCATCTTCAAGCGGTTGGTATGATCCAATTCGATTGTGAATCTGGCCTTAAATCTGTAAGTCGAGATCAAAGTCAGTATTGCTGATTTAAAATCTCTTGTTTTTAATGATACTGTTCCCTTTTTTCGAGACAAATACACATTCTTAACAAACTACTTTTAACATTTTTTTTTCATAGTAGCAAATGTACAATCAAGTGTAAAAATATGGGTGCATACAGCTTACTCATAAATATGTCCCATAGCTCTTAAGTATGTCAGTGGATTAAGGTTTTGGTATATGTTGCCTAGGCACATATATGCATTTGTTGTTTTTTTTCACGTTACGGATTATACAATCATTGTATAACAGGCATTATATCAACAAATACTTATACGTACCTACATTTTCTTCGGTTAGTATCAATCACTATTATATGAATTGTACGAAACAGGCAACATTTACCAGCAAGGCAGGCAGCAGTGTTTACCTGTCTTTCTGATGGTTGCAGTTGCTGCCAAATGTATGCCGTTGTCCTAGGCGTTATTGCAATATTAATCTATTTGACGACCTGTTAGCCTAGTGGGACGCTGCCTACGAAGCTGAAGATCCTGGGTTCGAATCCCGGTAAGGGCAAATATTTGTGTGATGAGCATGAATATTTGTTTCTGAGTCATGGAAGTTTTCTATGTATTTATGTATTTATATCTCTTATATATATCGTCGTCTAGTACCCATAACACAAGCCTTAATGAGCTTACTCCAGGGACTAGGTCGATTTGTGTAAGATTGTCCCCTAATATTTATTAATTTATTTATTTAATCAAGCTGCGGTCCCTTGGTTCCTTCTGTCGCTCCAGTTTGTCAAACATCAATCTTTCCTGATCTTAATATTACGCCTGAAGAATTTGAAGAATGGGTGAGTATTGAGGGGACAGAAGGGCACCAGGACTCGTCTCACTCTCAGTCACCGGGGCCTCCCGCCGCGCTATCGCCGCCGCGTCCCGCCCAACTGAGTCGTGAAAGCGCGCCGGAATCGTCCGGGCTCTCGTCGTCGCGTCCTGGGGCCGTAGACAAGGTTACAATCGACAAGCGCTAACGCCAATAGAAAATAATAAATTGTAGGGGAATGACAGATGCCGACGAAACACTTTTCGTTAACATCTGTCATTCCCATACATTTTACTAGTTTTCTCTTGGCGTTAGCGCTTGTCGATTGTAACCTTGTCTAGGCCCCCTGGGCTGTTATTCGCTACGTGTTAATGCGGCTCACCCCGCCGGTCACCCGTCACGAAACTAGACCTCTACTGCCTCTGCCTACGCTTAGTTACTACGCATTGCGGGGTCAAGATATATTTGTGGGTGAGCGTTGAGGTGAGCTTAAAAAAAGTTACAGAATAGGGGGGCTGCTGAACCGCTTCGCGACAGGGATCGCCTTCATTTCACCAGATCGATAGGTCATACAATTCTAATGTGGAAATACGACCATATATTGAAATAAAATTACAATTACAAATATACCACCATTTGAATTGACTTGCGTGACGTGTACGTCGACCTATATTTTGCCGTCTCACTGGTGGCATTTGCTTATCCATAACATTAAATTACACGATGATTTAACACACATCTAAATAAATTTAATTCTGTTGCGACAGAAGCGGTTATTGTCAAAGAGTATAATAAGTATATTTATGTAGTTATTGTTTGAATAAATGTCATATTATGACGTATGTGCCGTGTTCCGAATCACGCTCACAGCACTCAGAGCTGCTACCGCGAAATCGAACTAATTTTATATAGCTTGATAACTCTTTTTTAAGTTATGATTTCTGAACGCATCCACAAATATGTCTTCTTTTGGCATTATTTAGCATTGTTAAGATTGAAAATATGTGTTGATCATAACGTTATGGATATATGTTGTCGATTCAAACCCCTTATTGTAATACGTTCTTCAATTCGAGGGGATACGGCTCTACTGTACCGCGTTCATCTAATTTTTGACAGTTAGGAACATTTTGTATGGGAAAAGAGAATTGTTGATTTTTACCATTTTCTTCGCATAATTTCCATAATTTTTCATCTCTTAAACCTTCAACAATTATTTATAAAATTAGCAAATTTTGTCCAGCGGTTCTCGAGTTTATGCGCGACTAACAAACGCATTTCATTTTTATTTATATAGAAGATAGAAGATAGATGTAGCTCTTCTAACAAAACAGCTACACTCTCAATTAGAGACTAATTGCTCCTTGATTTATACTTAGTGAATTTTCTGCAGCGCTGCACGATTGCTTTGTTTACTAGGTATTTAAAACACTTCAAGCTCTCACAACTGATTCAGCTTCTTCAGATCCTTACAATGTAATTAACTAATTAGTTAGATCTAATTCAAAATGGCTGCATTTATATTGACTGTGGAAACAACACAGAGGTACTGGAAACAATTGGACAGGTTCATTTTGTTTCGTTTGAAGCGTATTGTTAAATGGAGTTGGAAAATTGGACACGCGAAGTTTATGTAAGAGATTCCGCTCCCGTATCGGCTTACACGGTCGAGAAAGACATTGTCTCCCTGCTTGACTCTGCTTTACAGTCTGTAATAGACGCTATTCCTTCATTTGCCCGAATTCCATTTGCCCGAAATTCATTTTCCATCCTATTCACAGGCCATAATTTAGTTTACCATATATTCATGTGCTGTTATTTACCATAATATTCATAAGACAGAATTGTTATTTTCCATAATATCATATGCCATAATATCATTTGCCAGAAACTTTATAATCCATAAAATTCTATGCAATAAAATCATTTGCCATACCTTTCAAAAGCCATACTATACGTAAAACAACAAATTACTGTGTGAAATGGGTGATATTATGAAAAATATAATATTCGGGCAAATAAAATTCGGGGAAACGATAGATAACCGTAATAGACAAAGGTCGATAATGATGACGATTGCTAGCACATTCACTTCCAAGAATCGTTACGCGCTACGCTCGTAGCCGATCCCGTGGTGTGTCCCGTGTGTAGCGGAAAGCGACTACGGCGTAGGCGCCCGCTAGGGTGCCTGGCAGCGAAAGTGTGAACTACTATTTTCCTTGGTTTAGACAAAAAAAAATCTAATCGTGTATTAATGTTAAATGATTATGATGAGTTCGCTCGATAGACGGATGCGGATGATACCGATGATGTATTTCTGCTACCCCTCATTAGTGCAAGGCCTGAGTGGACGCCCCGCGAGCGGGGCGTGCAGCGTTCATATAAAACAAATGCCATTTATATGGACGCTCGACGCCCCGCTCAGAGCGGGGCGTCCACTCAGGCCTTGCACTTAGGGACATAGGGCTCGCAAAAGAGTTCTCTATTTTATACAATCTAGCGCGTTTTTCTAGCTCTTACCAGCCGAGTGCAGAGCCATCATCTTTCGCAATAGGAGTGTAGACAGTAAATGAAATAATCAATAATGTTGTATTTTCTCGAAAAAGGATTAAACATGTACTCAAATGGAGAAAATAACAACGCAGGAGGTTAAATAATTACTTACAAAGTTATAAGTGTCCAAAGTTTTAAGAGGGGTATTTTGTCCCTTCTCCGCAAAACGCACCTTCATATGATGCGATTGTCATTTACTATATGTCTATATGACGCTCGCAGATCAGCGGCGCTACCACGAACTTCGAAAGTCGAAGTTCGTAGTACATGCATCCCTGTCACTCGATTACGGGAGTGCGATGGAGATGGAAATACCCGAACTTCGACTTTCGAAGTTCGTGGTAGCGCCGCAGGTTTTCTCTTTCTAACAAGCAATATTAAAACGGTTGTAGCTTCATAATTATTTGAGATTTCTGAATGGGATTTTCGTCATTAGACAAATTATTTTACCTTCTTTCTTTTGAGGTACCTAATAATTAATTTTGAGTCTTCAACCCTTTTTGCGCGCCGGCAGCTGTCATCCCACAGAAACTTGTGAAACTTTCTATACATTCAGATTTTGACGAACACCGCTTACGATTAGTGATTATAGACGGTTTGGTGCAACCCGCCCTCAAAGCAGTGGAACAAATCCGTACAAACGTCAGACCCCGTATCATGGTCGGCCTTATCACGCGTTAAGTGACAAGATAGAGCGTCCGTCACTGGCTGACACCGTTCGGTAGACCGAGACGGACGCTCTATCTTGTCACTTATCGCGTGATAAGTGACAAGATAGAGCTACGGGGGCAAGTCCAAGTGACAAGATAGAGCGTCCGTCACTGGCTGACACCGTTCGGTAGACCGAGACGGACGCTCTATCTTGTCACTTATCGCGTGATAAGTGACAAGATAGAGCTACGGGGGCAAGTCCATGCTACGGGGTCGGCACATAGACACGCGTCGCTGCAGTAAACAAGGCGCTGTCAACACCAAATGGCCTTGAGGATTTGGGATAGCGCGCACACTGTCTATTTGTATTGGAGGAAACGAGAGCGAGTGTCACTAGGTGGCCCGGTTATTGAAGGTGCATAATTATTGAAATAAAAAAAAGTGTGGATTATTTGAGAAATGTGACTCGTTAGCGGTTTAGGTATGAATATGTTGACTTCATATTTTTAATTGCAGACCCATACGTCAAAAAAATAAAGACATAGAACCGTTTAAGATGATTTTAAGACCAATCTTTGCAATTGTTTTCTATCGAGCCGATTTCGTCCAATTATGTATCGAGCCCGTCCACGCTCTTTGAAATATGCGGAATATTAACATATATTTTTTTGATGTGCTAGAACAAGTAGTTTTTCTTAAAAAACTGCTTAAAAACATCAATTTCAACAAAATTAGGTCTTGTCAGCCCCTTAAGTGGAATTCGGCGGACTCAACGGTGCATAAAATCGTGTGTGCCGCTCACAATTGGTTTTTCAACGGAACGCCGGTCTAAAAAGGTCTTTTACACAAGCATAAAAAGTTCATAAAACTGTATCTCGACTGCGGACGTTTAACTGAAAATAAGTTTCTGCCAAAAATGACATTTGTGGTACAGTGGTAGGAATTCCGCACGGCTATTTGGTTGCAGATTTCGTTGTGTGACATACGTCAAAAAAATAAAGACATAGAACCGTTTAAGATGATTTTAAGACCAATCTTTGCAATTGTTTTCTATCGAGCCGATTTCGTCCAATTATGTATCGAGCCCGTCCACGCTCTTTGAAATATGCGGAATATTAACATATATTTTTTTGATGTGCTAGAACAAGTAGTTTTTCTTAAAAAACTGCTTAAAAACATCAATTTCAACAAAATTAGGTCTTGTCAGCCCCTTAAGTGGAATTCGGCGGACTCAACGGTGCATAAAATCGTGTGTGCCGCTCACAATTGGTTTTTCAACGGAACGCCGGTCTAAAAAGGTCTTTTACACAAGCATAAAAAGTTCATAAAACTGTATCTCGACTGCGGACGTTTAACTGAAAATAAGTTTCTGCCAAAAATGACATTTGTGGTACAGTGGTAGGAATTCCGCACGGCTATTTGGTTGCAGATTTCGTTGTGTGACTGTGCACTCAAAACGACGTAGACTCTCCTTTCTTCCACTTTTCCTTCTTAACACCGGTCGGTATACATTTTTTATTTTATTTTCTTCTTTTTTATCGTACTACTTTTTGTTGTCTTTGAGTTATATAAGTAAAATTACTATTTGTTTATGTATGTTTGTCCTTCCATATATATTTTCTACTCATTTATTTTTCTGGGTTCCAACAGAATACCAGTGTTTTTGTTCAATTGCGAGCAAAGCTACGCACTGAGTTGGAGCCTTTTTGTCTTGCTGCAATGCACACAGTTTATTTCTGTGCATATAAACTGATTGTTTTATGTTATTTCAATGTTCTTTTAAGTTTTGTGTTTTCTGTATTTGTTTTCTCTTATTGTAATGTGTGTGTATTTTAGCAAAACAAATAAATGATTTATCTATCTATCTATCTAAGCTTTTATTGCCGACTGCACTTTTCTGTATACCATCATCAACTACTTACTCATTGAGACGATTCAAACGAGCCCAAACTCAACGGGGTTACGTCGGTTAAGTACTCGTACTGAATTCCCATGGCCACTTTCTGTCTCCATCACCAGATCAGCTCGATGGTACCATAATATTGAACTGTCATCCAAACTATAGTAATACCCAAAATTTCAGCTCAATCGGTTAACGGCAAGCGGCTGAAATATGGATTGCAGATTTTGACGGACAACTTGCATACTTATATTACTTATATACTTACATACAGAACAGACCCTTTTTTTTGTCCCTGTTTGGCCAGCAATGCGGCCATTAACAGATTTGGTTTTGGGTGGTCCTCCCCGGGGACCTTAAGGGCCTCCCGGAGGGAAAGAATACATAATAAACACAGCACAAAAGAATATAGAATAAAACTAAACAAATGTGTAAAATTTCCTCGTTATAGGTGAAGAATGTAAACAGTTTTTATCCATTTATTTTACTTAATGAATAAAATCGGCCAAGTGCGTGTCGGCCCACGCACAGTGTAGGGTTCTCTAGTTGTCTGTCTGTCTGAGTTAATCCACACGCGCGCGCCAACTAAATGGTGCGGTTGCGTCGCCGGAATTTGTACGAAAGTTTGCCTTTCTAAAGTACATTTTGAGTTAGTCGACTATTAATGGTAACTAGTTATGCCTACTTAGCCGTGATAGTTTTCCTTTTAAGTTTATTATTCGTACTGCTGCCATGATTTTGGACTTTAAAGTCCAATATCTCGCAAACGAATCACTGAGTTAAAAAATGGTTGTAAGAAACCCTTAATATTTTTAAACAATACCTCACAATATTGGTTAACCGAGAATAAATAAAAAAACCGGCCAAGTGCGTGTCGGGCCACACGCAGTGTAGGGTTCCGTAGTTGTCTGTCTTTCTTAGTTACATCGACGTGCGGTGCGGTTGCGTCGGCCGAATTTGTACGAAAATTGGTCTTTCCAAGTACACATTAAGTTGGTCGACTATTACTCGGTAACTACTTATGCCTACTTGTCCGTGATAGTTTTCCTTTGAAATTAATTATATGTACTACTACCACATTTTTTTTCATATCCCCAGTAGTAGCCATTTAGCCGGCAGGGGGGGGGGACACATGACTCGAACAAAAATTATGGCTTTGAAGCTCAATATCTCGCAAACGAATCACTGATTTGAAAAATGGATTTAGAAGATCCATAATAGTTTTTAGCTTTTTAGCTATCCAACGATACCCCAAACTATGGGTTTAACGAGAAAAAAAACTGCATCCCTGCTTTAGGTGTAGGAGTGGTACCCTTAAAATTTTTTTTTTTGCAAGATTTTATGGTACTGTTAGGTCGGCGTGATTGATTTATATACCCATGCCGAATTACAGTTTTCTAGTAGTAATGGTTACTGAGCTAAGCCGAAAACGGACAGACAGACGGACGGACATGGCGAAACTATAAGGGTTCCTTGTTGACTACGGAACCCTAAAAAAAGACCGGGTTGCACTCCGGGAGGGGAGTGCCGGCAGAAGTGAAAACTCAGTAACATTGTAACAGTTTTTCGATCAGGTCACGTGACATCTTACGGTGTCACCCTAAAAATGAATTTGACGCAAATTTATAAACAATTATCAATTATTTAGGCGGACGGGCCCGTCGGCGCGCCGACGGGCGGCGGCAAACACAATACCAATTTGTTTTTGCCATTGCCGAATATTTTTCAAAGCTTTATCTCTTTAGGAATAACATCTAAATTCGAACTATTCGAATTTGCAAGAACAGCAGACGGCGGTGGCGACCAAAATATCAATTTGTTTTTGCCGTTGGTAAATATTTTTCTAAGCTTTATCTCTTTAGGAATAACGCCCAAATTCGAACTATTCGAATTTTCTCAATAGGAAAACGGTGAAGGACGGGTTGGTTAAAATTACAAATTTCTTTGCAGAATATGCTATTGCAAAAAGTGTTTAACGGCTTTATACTCTTACGAATAGCGTTCAGTTTTGAATGAAGTCGAATCGGCTAGCAGCAAAAAGTGACCTCCTTGAAATCTGACGTCACAAAACTCTGTCGCGTATTTAACAATTTTTACCCATCCCAAAAAGTGCTCAGCGCCGCTAAAGAAGTTTTCACTTCAAAAACTATCCCCTCTTTAGGAGTAGGGGAGGTTAGTGTGCCACTTTTGGTCCGCTCATAACTTATATACTTACCTCTTTTTTATATTACATCATCGGGTGTGGGTATAACTAATACCTACTTACCTTCATATTGGTTGCACGTTTTGACACGTTCATCCATCCCTCATATCTTGACAAATCGTTCTCGAACATGAATATAACATTTTCACGCCACTGCTCGGAAATGTGGCAAAAAATGGTCAGAAAACATGCTTCAAAGCTAGTTAGCTAGCGGTTAGTTGGACATCGCACGAACAGGCCAACTATGAGTTCAAACTGTCTAACAATGTTATTGTTGGACAGTTTGAATAGCGATTCGCTCAATCACAGCATATGTAATGTCTCGGCCAAAAGTGCAATAGATGGACTCGTCTCCTTCGAGGTCCTCACCTAGCGGCTCTGACCTCGAATCGAACCCATTCGTCCTTCTATTGCCTATTTTCTAGCCTTTACAACAATGTACTATTCCCGCTACATGCAAGCTTCCTGCATTATTATGCAGCGCAAATGCATTGATCCGTTTAAAGACGTCAACATTTTTAAATAGCACATTGTATAGAAATGAATAGGTTTTAAATAAGCATATGGATTTTCTATACCAGAATAGTGTGTACCGGATGTATCGGCGTCGGCAAGCCTCCCCGCAAGGTGGACTCATGACCTGGTAAAGGTCTAGGGTGTCCGCTGGATGCGGGTGGCGCAGGACCGGTCACTTTGGCACTCTGGGGAGGCCTATGTCTTTCGGCTGATATGATCATGATGATGATAATGAATAGTGTGTAGTTTGACGCCCACTCTGTTATCTAAGCCGTTCGGTATAGAGATAAACGCCATGTGTATGATAGATAAAGAGGCGCTCGGAGTGACGGAAATAATTCGAATGTTTTTAATATTTTTTTATAGACAACTTCCGCGAGTCTCAGACATTAAAATATAACGGAACTAGCTTCTGCCCGCGATTCCGTCCGCGTGGAACTCGTTTATATCGTAGCTCCATGCAAACTTTCAACCGCCATGTCACCCCCTCGGGGGATTATTTCCGGGATAAAAACTATCCTACGTCCTTCCCCAGGACTTAAATTATCTCTATACCAAATATGAATTAAATTTGATTCACCGGTTTAAGCGTGAAGAAGTAACAGGCAGACACACACTATCGCATTTATAATATTAGTATGGTACATGCGCGCCGAGACAGCGCGCCGCCGCCGCCGCCGCTAGTTTGAATTTCGCGCCGAAGTTTTTCACAGTGTTTTAGATTAGAAATGCTCGAAAGTATTTGTGCTCGTCTGTCATCCATGGCTCGGGCGTTATTATGCATTCCAGCAACTATTACACCCAGTGAAAGGGTGTTTTCGGTTGCTGGATTGCTTTTAACGGCCAAAAGATGTAGACTTAGCCCGTTGAGGGTCAGCAAAATACAATATTTTGTGTAAAAAAGAGTCCTAAGAGAGTTTCATTAAATGTTTCATTAAGTACTGTTATTTTATTAAAGAGCAGGTTTTCATTATTATTTAACCCCATGAACGCGATATTTAAAAATTTGAAAAATCTCACGCCGCCGCCGAGGATTTTTTCGTAGCGCGCTCCGCCTGGTTTTTTCCGACCGGCGCGCATCTCTATTCGTGAGCACTGGCGATTCCGGCGCTTAGTTAATACTAAGGATCTGTTTTAGTACTATTATTGACAAACAGACTTGGAAAAAATGTTTTTTATCAGCGAATGAAAAATCCATAGAAGTCTTAAGTAGCGCCCCAAAGAATGGTCGCCATTGCCTTTATGCAGGGATGAGGGCGGGGTGTCACGATGCCAACAGGCAGCCGTTTAGTTCGAACATGCTCAATATCGGGTTTTAGGCACGGCACGGCTTTGGGTAGAAATTTGTAAGGAGCTGGCATTCTATGGTTTTTTCGTTCGCTTTTTTATCGACTATAATAGCCAGCCAATTAGTGATATCTGCCTCCTTCTCATGTCATGATATGTGGAAGCTACTTTTGTTCGCCTGCATTTTGTGCCTTTCCCACAAATACAAATGTCAAAGTGACAGGCAAAGACAAAATAATTTTGGCGGCATTTTATCTAACATTGTTTAGTATCCTAAACAATGTTAGATACTAAAAAAAGCGGCCAAGTGCGAGTCGGACCACGCACAACGAAGGGTTCCGTGCCTATTAAAAAGGTCGTATTGTTGCTGAAATCTTATGGCACTTACGTCCTTTTCTTTAAGGAAGGCAGTTTTTTAGAAATATCTCAAAAACCTTTGAACCGATCTTGTTCAAAACAATTTTCCCTGAAAGACTTTAATAAGCCCATAATACATTTTCGTTCACGATTTCGAGTGGTGGCCAAATCTGCAGCAGTGCACTGCACAATTACTGTAGTCGGTCGTCCATCGGTCCGCGTGCCGCTCATGTGCCGCGTAGAACTGATTTTAAATGGAGCGCATGTCTAAAAGAGGTCTCAAGAGTAACGAGTTAACTACTTGAGATACGGCTTTAGCTAATCGAACTATCGAGCGAAGCGAACGAAGTTCTATGGTTCCGCTTGGGCCAAAAACCGTTTGTACCCATGTCCGGATCACCCGCTATCCCGCTGTTCTCTGTTCTCTTTCTCGTGTTTCTGTTTGAATGTGTTCGAATTACATTTTCGAAATACATGTTTTTATTTTATCTTTTAAACATCTGGTTCTCACGTTTTACAGCTCCAGCCAGAGCCACTAGTTATATTGATATCCATTGTATAATAGGGAGCTTGCATTATTTCATTAAATTAGTCTATGTGAAAGATTGACGACCGGTTAGTCTAGTGGGTAGTGACGCTGCCTACGAAGCTGAAGGTCCTGGGTTCGAATCCCGGTAAGGGCAAATATTTGTGTGATGAGCATGAATATTTGTTTCTGAGTCATGGAAGTTTTCTATGTATTTAAGTATTTATCGTCGTCTAGTACCCATAACACAAGCCTTAATGAGCTTACTATGGGACTAGGTCGATTTGTGTAAGATTGTCCCCTAATATTTATTATTATTATTATAGAGGATTAGATAAAGATATCACAGAAGAGAAAGTTGAAATATGCGCAAATAATTTATTGAAATTTACATTTCAATGTTCGCGCGTAAACGCTCACTGGCTTGACATGACATCACTCCATAAGACGTCTAACTTTTCATGGCGTGAGAATATTATTTGTATGACACAGAAATAAAATAACTTCAGTTTCATGTAATATCATAAATCAGTAAATGATACTTTAGTAACTATAATGGATAACTCTCCAACAAGGATCTCTACTTGGTAGCCTTTTTCACGAACTTTATGTTCAGCAATAACGCGACCTTTGACGATAGGTACACAGTTGATTTTCCCTTTTTATTTAATCAAAACCAACTGCTTTATCTCGAGCTGAAAATATAACAAAAGAGGTAAATTAAAATGGATAAATGCACTCTAAAAAACTAACACTTCACTTCAACTCCAGGTACCGGATAAGCTTTTGTCCTTTTATCTCTACACTTGAAAAAATAGAATTTTTCATTAAATAATCAGAGCACCATATACATATCATCCTTTGGCAGGTTTCTCGAGTCGGCTTTAATTATAGCCTTTTTCCATTATACTGATTTTATTTCGTTGAATTCAGCTTAAGACGCTGTCAACACCAAAATGCCCTTGAGGATTTAGGATAGCGCGCACAGTGTCTATTTGTATCGGAAAAAACGAGAGCGAGTGTTACTGGGCGGCCCGGTTTTTGAAGATAATAGTAAATAAGTATTGAAATAAAAAAAAGTGTTGCTTATTTGTGAAATATGACTCGTTAGCGGTTTAGGTATGAATATGATGACTTCATGTTTTTAATTACAGACCCATCAAAAAAATAAGACATAGAACAGTTTAATGATGATTTTAAGACCAATCTTTGCAATTATTTTCTATCGAGCCGATTTCGTCCAATTATGTATCGAGCCCGTCCACGGTCTTTGAAATATGGTGAATATAAAAAAAAAAATGATGTTGTAGAACAAATAGTTTTTCTTAAAAAACTGCTTAAAGTTATCAATCATCAATTTCAACATAGTTAGGTCTTGTCAGCCTCTTAAGTGTCTTTATAGTGACTTATAGTTAAAATATATTGCAAAAAATATATAATTTTAGAATATATCATCCAGTAAAGCACTTTTAACGGCTATCTATCAGTATTGGATTACTAAGATAATTTCTCAATATAATCTTAATTCAAGTTCCCTATTATCAACTTATTATCCTCAGTTTTATAAAAGCAATATCACTCGATTAAGGGGATGCCTTGATTCGCTCCCTAGACAGAGACACGCTTATGCCTCCGCGCACGAGAAAAAGAGATGCAACACTCTTCGGGAATGGCTTTTTTGGACAAATTTCGATAAATACCAAACTTAGTGTAGTTTTATTTATATTTAATTAAGTGAGATTTTAGATAAGATAAAATGCTATAGTATTAACTTGATAGCGTCGTAAAAAAATGTATTGTTTGAGTAGGCTGAGTAAAAAAAGGAAAATAAAGATCCAACTTTGGTTTTTTTTTCTATCGATCAAATTTTAGGCAATCATGTATCGATTAAATCAGAAAAACAATCATATAGTCAAGAAGCATATATCTGAAAATCAGACCTTATTGTTCCTTAATCTAGTCAGAACGACGTTTCAAAGCAAGTGATAATTTCCAATGCACCGCCTTAAGACATAGTACAACGAGAGATGCCTTGGTATTGTTGTTTAGACCTAATTACTTTTAATCTTTTATTCCTCTCAGGTCTTAAATATGTTGTCTATACTAATATTATGAAGAGGAAAAGTCTACGAGACTTTTTCTTACTAAAAAGTAAGTTTATTTTTAAAGCGTTATTTTGAACGTTGATCCGATTTATAGAAAATCTTTTTCTCAAACATGCAATGAAATACTGGCGTTGTTTTCTGTATGGCTTCAGAGTAGTAGGGTCAGTTCGGGTATGTGCGCCACCGGGGAAAGTGCGCCACATTCACCATTCAGTCAATTAAATCAATATAAATTCGCTGAAATCCATGCAATAAACTTGTTTTAGTTTGTTGCATGAATGTAAAATGTTGTTATTTGTGAAATATCTGTAGATCTCAATATGTTTGGTGAAAGGCGCACTTACCCCGGGGGCGCACTTACCCCGGGGGCGCACTTGCCCCCTCTGACATTATCACGTTTTTTTAAATATAAAAACGACAGTTTAGGGTTAATATTGATAATACCAAAAAAAAGGCTAAAATGTCGTAGTTTTTTGAGTGCTGCAAAGTTAGCTCTGGTGTTTCGAAGCTGCAAACTTGGATATACGGTACTGGTAGTGGTCCTAACAAGGTATTAAAAAAGCGGCCAAGTGCGTGTCGGACCACGCACAACGAGGGTTCCGTGCCTATTAAAAAGGTCGTATCGTTACTGAAATCTTATGGCACTTACGTCCTTTTCTTTAAGGAAGGCAGTTTTTTAGAAATATCTCAAAAACCTTTGAACCGATCTTGTTCAAAACAATTTTCGCTGAGAGGATTTAATAAGCCCTATGAGCATGATTTTTTTCATATTTTTAAAATACACGGTTAAATTAGAGGGGAGGGGACACAATTTTAGTGACTTTCGAGGAGATTATCTCCGACTCTATTCACTTAATCAAAAAATTGCTGAGAAACCTTATATTTATTTTGAATGGCCTATCGATTGATGTGCCACACGTGGGCTTGCAATGAAAAAAAAAATTTGACTTTCAGTTTTATGTATGGAGTGCACACCTAAAAAATTTTTTTTTTGTAATTTTGTTACAAAACTATGTAGCGGTTAACAAAATACATCTATCCTGAAAATTTTATTCAAATACACCTTATAGTTTTCGAGTAAAATGCCTGTGACATACGGACGGACAGACAGACAGACATGACGAATCTATAAGGGTTCCGTTTTTTGCCATTTGGCTACGGAACCCTAAAAATCCGAGAATACGATAAAACACAATAATAAACTATCGATCAAGATCTGCCAAGTAGCCTAAGGGTGAAATCACGCATCATCAAACAAAATTACGTTTACTGTATTACAAAATGCGATTCGATGCTGATAGATGTGATTTCACCCTAAGCGGCCTAGTCACAAATATCATAATTCTGAATAGCATTTTTTTAACAAGATATCAGGATTTTGGTCATGTCCATAGTAATATGTCAACTGGATATCCTGTCGTGTTGCACCGTAAAATCCAATCACTGACATGACTCAAAAAAAAATAGAAAAGGATTGAAGCCATCGAGATGTCATTCTGGCCTTTGGATCTATTTGCTTGCTGATTGAAAAACTTCCTCGTCCACCAGCAGTAACGTTTAGCTTTGTAGCTTTTTACATTTAAAGCTTTGCTTGTTGAATTTAAAACTTTGCTCCCATCGCAAATACTGGACATTGGTTTAAAAATGTTGCCGTGCAAAGTTAGTTGGGCAAATATGCAACAATCAAGTTAATTAACTGCGCATTGTAAGTTAAATACAGTCCCTTTTATCGTCTGAACGCCTTATCCCAAGATTTGGCATAGGCACTCGTTTTACGAAAGTGACTGACATCTGACCTTCCAACCCAAAGGGAAAACTAGACCTTATTGGGATGTTCCTCACGATGTTAAATACAGTTCCTTTTAAGTATACACAAGTGCATTTTAATGTTTAAAATGCCAGGTTAAATTTAACAACAGGTTAGGTGCGATATAAAAGTAGCGAAGCGTTCGAGATGTGATAAGATGGACAGGCAGAAAGACAAATTAAGTGTTACAAATTGTGGGAGAGAAATGAAACTTTGCTGAAGAATTGGAAATAGACGAGGCAAAATAATAGGACCCTTGATAAGACACGACATTTTCTTTAGAAATATTCTAGAAGGTAAGATCGAAGGACCAAGGGGTATAGGTTGACCCAGGATACGCTTTGCACAGGAACTAAAAGTAAAATAAATGTTGTGTCTTACCGGGACCTGAAGGCATTAGCCGAGGACAGAGAGAACAGGGCCTAATCCACGGACAAGAGCCAAGCTCTTAACGCCACGCGCTTTTTGGCTAGTTTTGACGAGTATATATTTATGACACAAACACCTATAGGTTCTTCAATCCTTTATATACATTTGCACAACACTCATGCACAAAAGAAGTATCTACCTAGGGCGGCACATCGTGCACCCAGAAGAGGTACAACAATACAACATATCACCGCCCAAAGAATCTGGAATTTCCTAGAGGCAACGGGCCTTAACGGTGAAATCTAAAACAAAGGGCTGCCACAATAGATCACTTGCTGGTCGAAGCGGCATATAAAGGCCCACAATACAACAACAATAATAAATAAATACATTTTTATACTCGTCGACCTTAATGTTTGAATTAAGACTTCGTACACCAAACTTAAATCACATACTTTTTACTACGGAGCTCCCAACTCAATATTTCATAACTGTTGAGACAACTCAAAAGAAATTGACTTTACTGAACTATAATGTATTTGACCAATAGGACGCCGTCATGAGAAAGTCAAAAGGTATTAGACATCAACGCACAAAAAAAAACCGTTGGTTGCACTTCGTTTCAGCAGGGCTTAGATTTTCAATAGATACCAAGTTTGTTTATTTAGTTCAGTTGACTCGTAGAAAAAGTATTGTATACAATAGTTATATAATTAGCTTTTTAAGTCTCGTACCTTAATTATAGGCCGCTCAATATATAACGATTGCATAAAATACTAGTGCAAGTTATATAAAAAAAAGATTTTTTTTATTATTATTATTTATATTAGGGTTCCGTACCCAAAGGGTAAAAACGGGACCCTATTACTAAGACTCTGTCTGTCTGTCACCAGAAACACGTTTGTTTTTTCAGGCTGCACCTCAAGAACCGCGATAGCTAGACCGTTGAAATTTTCACAAGTTATATATTTCTGTTGCCGCTATAACAGCAAATACTAAAAACAAAATAAAATAAATATTTAAGGGGGCCTCCCATACAACAAACTTTTTTTTTTACTATTATTTAAATGATGGTACGGAATCCTTCGTGCGCGAGTCCGACTCGCACTTGGCCGGTTTTTGTCCTGAAATATCCAGTTTGGTACCATATATCCCGAAAGCTGTGAGTATTGAAGTAAATATTGGATATTATTTCGGTAAACCTCGTTGTTGTTAATACGATAAGACATAAAAAAACACGAAAAAACGGACAGTTACAGATCGAAGGTCACTGGGAGCTAGGAGCCCCTTCAATGTTGATGATGACTATGCATATGCCAACACCATATTGTACATTTCGACACAAAGAAACTACCCAGTTCTGGCTAAGCAGCACGGTTAGCACAAGAAGGATAAAAATCAGCTCACCCGTCTCTTACCAGAACAATACGGGTGTAGACTCGAAAATTATTATTACTCCAAAAGAAAGGAGGCAAAAAAATATGCCTTGTGACGAAAATCCCATTCAGATATCTCAAAGAATTACGAAGCTACAACCGTTTTAATATTGCTTGTTAGAGAGAGAAAACGCAAACGGTGTGTGACGTCACATTACAGGATGCTGCCGGCAGGCCGCGTCGACGGCGGCTCCGCACGATAGGCGCGGCACGTCGCCGTCTTCTGTGACGTCACAATCTTCCAGCGGCATCGTTTCATATGAAGTTGCGTTTTGCGAAAAAGGGACAAGGGGAAAAGGGACTTCGTGATTATTTTTACCCTTTTATTATTTAACCTTTTGCGTTGATTTTTTCTCCATTTGACTACATTTTTTATCTTTTTTCGAGAAAATATGACATTATTGATTATTTTATGTAGTGTCTACGCCCCTATTTAAAAGAGACGAGTTTATCTCGCGCGCTGTTTTGTTCTAGTTGTGAAGGGCTGTTATTCGGAACGCACTCATGCGCGTCACCTCACCCGTCGCGTCTATCGAAACTAGACCTCTACCTACGCTTAATAGTTACGTTTTACTGTCTAACGGCTATTCCCAATAATCAATCCAACAAAAGATTTCTCAATTTGCGCCGGAATGTTTCGTCATATGGTTCATTCCTTAGATTGGCCGGTAAGTGTTCATAATAAGTGGGTCCGATGACGCGGGGGTTTTTTGTTGAAAGCGCCATGCGACGAGGAACCGTTCTCAAGCGCCCTGTAGAACGGAGTTGTTTCCCCGGCAAATCAACACGTACAAACTGGGAAATATTGTTTCTTACAACAAACAGTCAAATAAGTATTGTGAGTAGTGCGTCATAATGCGTTGAGATTTGAAGAGTTCTCTACAAGGGTGCCTATGCTTTACTCCAACAAGTGTACGTATTGCTCGTTTTTGCACGATTAACACCCTGTTAGCATCTGTAGAGCTCCCCCAGACGAGTGTGCCGTAAGCAAGAAGAGAGTGAAAATAAACAAAGTACACCTGTTTCAATGCCTCCCCTGAGATCAATGGTTTCAGTTTTCTCAACGCAAATACTGCACTACCCAATTCAAATTAGCGTCAACTATGAACCCAAGGAACTTACTCCCTTCACATATCGGCATCGGACAACTGGCCATGCACGGCGGAAGCGGAATCTTTCGGCCTGAGAAAAGGATTATGTTCGATTTCGCGCAGTTTAATAATAGTCCATTTGCCGAGAACCAGATCCCTAATTGACCACAAGCCTGATCAATCTTATGGCTGAGCTGATCGTAAGAACTTGCACTAACCAGTACTGTTGTGTCGTCCGCAAACAATACAGACAAACCAGCCACAATGTTCAACGGAAGTTCATTTATAAATATTAGAAATAGGATATTTCCCAACGCAGAACCCTGAGGATTGGAATACCTATATTTAAGTCCCCTGCATGGGATTGCAGTGATTTGCCGTCAGTGAGTAATTTCACGACTTGTTTGCCGCCTGACAAAAACGAGGTGAATAGATCGAGGGAACTGTTCTGAATGCCATATAGATTTAACTTATTTAGTAGCAATTTGTGACTAATAAGTCTAATAACGTCAAAGGCCTTTGACAAATCACATAATATTCCTGCCATCTTACTCCTATCGTCCAACCCAGTCATGATACAATCGAATATCCTGTACGCCGCGGTGGTAGTCGACATTTTTTGTCGGTACGCAAATTGATTTTCCGTAAACAGGTTATTCGACTGTAGGTGACACATTAGGTGAGACGATAAGATAGATTCCACGAGTTTGGAGACAGTGGGTACTATTGTAATTGGCCTATAGTTGTTAACATCGCACCTGTCGCCCTTCCCTTTAAAAACTGGACACACCCGTTTTTCTTGTTCAAAATGAATCTAGCCCAAATGGAATTTTGACCAGTATGAAATAGGTTTATATTTAAATACGTGTAAAGTGAATGCAGTCTAATTTAAATTAATGTTAAAATTTAATATGAAAATCGACTATTTTGTACTAAATTCATATATGACGGTTATCCGATTGGTCATCATTCTGGAGTGCACGTAATAGGCATGCGCACCATGTTCAAATTGATAACGTAGTGATGCTAAATGGATAGTAAACCATCAAATTATCGTAATAAAGTATAAATTATAAAATGTAATTTAAATTCATAAAAAGATATGAACCTTGAAAGTTTAGTTCAATGATGCATTTTTTTTTATTGTCCAAGAGTAAATTTAAAGCTGCAAATAGAATCCTTACGCTTTTATAGAAACAAAATTGTATGACAACTATGTACTTAAACGCAGTATTTCACGACCGAAACAATAATTTACCGGGTTTTCCATACAACTATACAACTACTTTGTACAAGTGACGTCATACGTGGGTACGTCATCAGTATGAAGCGTTTTCCGCCGCCGCCAGCGACGTCAATCTTTGTCTCAAATTTTTGGGTATTTATGTTCTTTAATTGTAGTTGCTCCCATACAAACATTTGTTCCTCTCCAAAAACTGGTTCGAATGGCATCGTAAAAAAATCTTTGTCCGCATCCCTATTCCATATGGACGTATTTCTTTCGACCTATATCCAATATGTAAATTTTCCTTCAAGGGCGTTATTAAATTTTAGCATTGTTCAGACTGAACAAATTTCCATGTCGAGGATTTTAATATTGACATTATCCAGATTCGACTAACAATTCCGAGTTGTAAATTTTCAATTTGTGCTGAATGACAGTAAATCTCAGTTACTACGAATCGCGGCGTCAGTATATTTGTAGGTGAACGTTGAGGTTAGCTTAACTCATTCGCCACAGAAAAAAAAGCGATGTGGTATACGCCCGCACGAAAATCTTAAGAGCTCGGACGAATTAACCTTCCCATACAAACGGAGTTTCGTTCTCATTTTAAAACTACGTGTTGGATTGTGGCGAAATTTTGCATATACAATGACATGAGGTATATCTATGTCTGTAATTAGTTTATATGGTTCCAGTTTATAAAACAAACCTTTATAAAACAAAACTTGTTTTTCCTGTATTCCAGCAAAAACAAGTTTTGTATGAAAAACTTAAATTCGCTGTATTTTTTTTACTAAGGTATCTGAAGCTACATGAACTAATAATTACAGACCTGGATATACCTCATGTCATTGTACATGCAAATACGTTTGTATGGACAATCGAGCTTACTGCGGACTCTTAAGTCTATGGTTTTTGGGCTTCGTATGACGTCGCTGGCGGCGATGGGGTTTAAACAAGTTACAGTACAGCGGGACAGACGGCATGACGTCAATACTGTATTCTGACGCGATTCCCCGCCTACAAAACATTAAAATCCCATTGGCTACATAAATAAGGAATAACTGCAAACCAGTGCGCTATACGTTTTACCTCATACTTAATTCATTGTTGTCTCTGAGGCATACATACATTAACATTGGTGATGATTTTGGCTCTCCTATAAAACGGTTGCAGAGCTCGTAATAGCCAGTTGTGCCGCGATCACGGCTCGTCTGTTTGTACCTATGGAGGCTGAGGAAACTGAGGCAGCGACCATTCGGGTAATTTTTACTATACAGAGTGTTTTTTTTAAATGGGACAGTATGGGGAAATCCGAATCTAAAGGAGATAGAGGAAAAGTGTCCAAGGAGACGTTAGGTGTTTTTTTATGTAAACAAATTTGGCTCATTAAAATTTTTGGTCAAGCGTGAGTTGTTCTTAAAAAATTATAAAGTTAGTCAATTTTTTTTTTGACGCGGAGCGGCTCTGTTTCATGTAAGGATTATTTCATTGTATGGAAAGAAAAAAATCTGAACAGCAGAAGTTGGTCAAATTTAATGAAAACTAATCTTCATACAATTGCAGTATTCACCTTTTAATATTGTTACAAGTGCCTAGGCGTGTAAAAAAATATTTAAAATTATTCCATTTATAAATTTTGATAATCGATAAGAGCTCCAAATGATTCAAGAGAAGAACATTTTTTTAAGGAACTTTGGTAAGATAATCTACCAACAAGATGGTGCACCAGCCCACAACAGTAGGGCAAGTAAACTGTGTTTGGACGAGCAGTTTCCAAACCGTTGGATGGGTACGAGTACATATGGGCCGATAAAGTGGCCCCCACGATCGCCCGACTTAACGCCATTAGATTTTTTCTTATGGGGTTACCTTAAGGGTCGAATTTATGAATCCCGATACAACTCCGTACAAGAATTAAAAGATGCTGTTTACAACACTTTAAACACAATTCACCATAAGTCTCTGTTAAATGCAACTAGAAGTGTCTTGAAGCGTGCTCGTACCTGCATAAGACAAGACGGCGGCCACATCGAACATTTACTCAAGTAATAAACCAACTGTATGAAGATTAGTTTTCATTAAATTTGACCAACTTCTGCTGTTCAGATTTTTTTCTTTCCATACAATGAAATAATCCTTACATGAAACAGAGCCGACCTGCGTCAAAAAAAAAATTGACCTACTTTATAATTTTTTAAGAACAACTCACGCTTGACCAAAAATTTTAACGAGCCAAATTTGTTTACATCAAAAAACACCTAATGTCTCCTTGGACACTTTTCCTCTATCTCCTTTAGATTCGGATTTCCCCATACTGTCCCATTTAAAAAAAACACTCTGTAGATAACTTTCCAGAACATATGTGTATGTTCTGGAAAGTTACCAAAAATCAAATTTCAGCGGGCGTAGCAATGGTTGATGTTTTATCACTTATCGCTGTCGATAAGACATCTGTCACGTTCTACAGTATGCGAGTGCGAGAGTGACGGAGTGATTCATAACGATAACCGATAAAGTGGCCGCCGCCAGTCCCGCAGGGAACTTTCACAAAAAGGATCAGATTACTTTTTAGAGAAATTCCCTATAATAAATCCTATCGCTATTTTGAAAACTTTCCGTCGGCACATCTTTTATACTTTTGATACAGTCAGACAGGTTTTCAACTTCGGTGTCTTGATTATAATTTCATTTCGTTTATTTACATCTCATCTTATGAGATGAACGAACTGTCGTTCGTCTAAGGTTCAGCGGCAGTGCCTGAATAAAATTTGGAATAGGCACGGAAAAAGGAATCGTGAATAGCGGTAGATATGTTTTTATGAATACCGAGAACAGAATGAACTTTAATGACACCTAAAAATTGTCGGTTTAAAGCCCTTTGTCGTTTCAAACGGGGTGTACTGGGAAGCAGACTTGGGGCGAGTTGCAGCAATTTACGATTAGGGACCGATCAACGTTAAATATGGCGCCGGCAGCCGTCATGTCATTCCATAGAAACTTGCCAAACTTTCCATACTTACATTCAGATTATAACGAACACCGCTTACGATTAGATACTGTTTGGTGCAACCCACCCTTATAATACTTTTCATCACACTTGCTCGAAAAGGGCTTCATAATGCGCAGACATACAGAGCTGTAATAGCCTGTGTTACGCCCACAGGCGTAATGGTTTTTTTCTTAAATTGTATCTGTCACTCATGCGGCAGTTACAGAGCAAAGAGGTTTTATATCAAATACGATGTCTGAAAACGTATTTTTAAATAAATTTAAACTTAAAAAACTACTTAAACATGTTTAACTGAATTATTTACAGATTTAATATGTAGTTATTTAGTGTCTATGTAAAATGTTGTTAAGTGTTTTCAAATCGTGGCTGTATACCGAAGGGTCTTTGCCATACGCGCCTCACGTCAAATTCAACAAAATGGACGACTGACATGTTGAAGTTTTTATTACGATTTGTATTAATTTCATCTAAAATGTATTTGTTTCCTCGCAAATGTGATGAAAAACATTGTGTATAAGTGTATATAACACGGGCGTAAAAATATTGCAAACTCGGGTCATCAAAAGCCCTCCGCCTTCGGCGTCGGGCTTCTGACAGACTCTTGTTCGCAATATTCCACTTACGCCCCTCGTTAAACATTGTAATACATATTACTAGCTGGTAGCCTAAGGCTTATAAAGTTACGAGTATATCGCTTATACCATCCATTATACCGTATTTTCGTTTGTTTGGGTAAGGGTGAATATCCACCAGCCAGGTGTAAAGCTATATTTTCCAATTAAACACTTTCGAGCATTCGAAACACATCTTTACACGTCTCATCCTAAGACTGAAATTCGATTATCATTTTAACTGACTGCCCGGTGAAGGGTATTTTGTGTATTAACAAATATAACCATATTTCATTTCACATAGAAACTAAGCCCGCTTGCAACTGGCACGAATGTTTTTCATATGTATCGGTCAAACGAATTAAAAAAAAAACGTAACCGCACCCCGCATGTGGTCTTCCGTTCCTAGCGCGACCGCACCTAGGAGGTGCGCGAAAGCCGGGTTTAGCCGTCGCGCCCATAGAAACAGCTAGGGCTGTACTTACTACCTTACTTATCTCGCTTCTTTCACCCCCCATTGGGGGACGATTTCCGGGATAAAAAACTATCCTATGTCCTTCCCCGGGATTCAAACTATCTCTATATCCTTCACAATCGTTTCAGCGATTTAAGCGTGAAGAGATAACAGACAGATACACTTTCGACGGGACGTAAATGCTATACAATTAATTATCTACCCTGTCATCTAGACCAACTCTTTTACTTCTTTAAAATGTCTATTTGTAAAGCGCAATGGAGAGTATTTTACAAAGCCATCTTCACTTTGTCAAAAGCTGCGGTCTCAGTATAAATATAACTACTGTATTCCTAGAGTTCACGATAAAATCATGCAATAAAGTGCCTTCATTGCCGCTGCGCTTTGAGAGTCTTTACTAACTTATCTGTTCATTTAAAATCACTCGAAGGTAAAGAATTTAAAAGTGCTTTGAAGCGTTGGCTTATTAGGAAGGCCTTTTATAACATGAATGGGTTTTTCATAGACATACCGTAATTTATTATAAGTCTTAATATTAGCAATACTCTCTACTTTGTTTTTTATATTGTATGTCCGTGACGGATAGGTAAACTGTTGTGTTTAAATATATATTATGTCAATTAACATCCTTGTACACAGAGTTCAACAATAAATAATATTCTGTGCAATTGCGATGATGTAAAAAATAAGCCTCATTTCGTCAATCAAAAGTTTTTTTACGAAGCAAAAGAAAAATATTCGAACACGTAAAACATGAAAGATTGTATTTAATAGTTAATTAAAAATGATGCAATAGGAATAACTTCCGTTTTTAAAGCCGATACTGAGAACTTATTAAAAGCCTCTCGTGTGTATTACAATTCTAATGCAAAATGTTCGAAAAATTAAATTCGAAGAAACGAAGCGTTGCTCATTGAAAAACGGTCGTTTGCAAATCATACTTGGAACAGCAATTTTATTTGGATGATATCGGAAATATAGTTTAACCAACTATATTTTCAATATCACCTAAGTTTGTTTAGATTTTTTGTGGCAACAGAACCGTCTTTGCGAAGGGAACTGACATTACATGTTTCTCTGCAGCTGACTGTAGTAGTACTTAAACGCAGTATTTCGCGACCGAAACAACAATTTACCTGATTTTCCATACAACGATATACATGTACTTTGTACTAACAAACGTTGGTTCTGACGTCATACCTGTCTATCAGTATGAAGCGTTTTGCGCTGCCGCCAGCGAGGTCAATCTTTGGCTCAGATTTTTGGGTATTTATGTTCTTTAATTGTAGTTGCTCCCATACATACATTTGATCCTGTCCAAAAACTGGTTCGAATGACATCATAAAAAATGTTTTAGTCATCATCCCTATTGTTCCCCAGGTTGTTTCTCGAAGGCGTTCGAGCGCACGATGTCCCGCTCAATGGCTTCGTCCATAGGCGGCGAGCTGAGCGCCGCGCCGTCCATGACCGGCTCGCTCACGGAAAGCCAGGTGCCGCAGCCGATGCAGCTCATGCACGTGCTCGAGGTCACCGTCGAGATCAAGGAGACCGACGCCAAGGTAGACTGTCACGCCGTTAGTAAGCGACTCCGCCGAGTGTTTCGTAATAAGGGTGTAGACTCGAAAATTATTATTACTCCAAAAGAAAGAAGGCAAAAAAATATGCCTAGTGACGAAAATCCCATTCAGATATCTCAAAGAATTACGAAGCTACAACCGTTTTAATATTGCTTGTTAGAGAGAGAAAACGCAAACGGTGTGTGACGTCACATTACAGGATGCTGCCGGGGAGCCGCGTCGACGGCGGCGCCGACCACGATGCGGCGCGGCACGTTGTTGCCGTCTTCTGTGACGTCACATTCTTCCAGCGTCATCGTTTCATATGAAGTTGCGTTTTGCGAAAAAGGGATAGATCATACCCCTTCTTAAAACTTTGGACACTTATAACTTCGTGATTATTTAACATTTTGCGTTGATTTTTTCTCCATTTGACTACATTTTTTATCCTTTTTCGAGAAAATATGACATTATTGATTATTTTATTTAGTGTCTACGCCCCTATTTACGCCGGCCTAGCTCAAGCCAGTCAAATCCAAACTTATTTTGAACTGTAGAGCTACGCGGAACGACGACCGAATAGACGAGATCAACATACGAGCGGGCTCCTCTTCCAACAACTCAATTTTTGTTGGCATCATTTATAGGGTATTTTATTAAAAGCGCTGTAAATGTAATTAAATAAAGAATAAATAGTTAATAAATAAATAAATATTAGGGGACAATCTTACACAAATCGACCTAGTCCCATAGTAAGCTCAGTAAGGCTTGTGTTATGGGTACTAGACGACGATATATATATAATAGATATGAATACTTAAATACATAGAAAAACTTCCATGACTCAGAAACAAATATTCATGCTCATCACACAAATATTTGCCCTTACCTTAATTAAATAACCTGCGTAGCTGATTTTTGCAACAAATTTTATATTATTTTAGGGAGCGACCACACCGGTGCGTAACGCTGCGTGTACGCGTTGACGCGTCGAATGCGTCACGTATTCTTCATACAATTTGCTGCGTTTACGGTGCGTTAGCGTATTTTGAGCTGCGGTGTGGTTCCTTTAAAGTACATTTGATGCAGCTATTGCTTTTCCAACATACCCGCTATACGCTGGCAAAGTTCGAGTGTGCCTATTGAAAACCCATTACACATAAGCATGTACATAACATTGAGCTTAATAATTATGGGGCTAGTTCGATTTGGGGAATATTACCCCCTAATAATTATTTATTAGATTTTAACGTCTACTATGTTTCTTCAAGATTATAGTGTTGCATAGCGTTATCCTTGTTAGAACACTATGTTATACAAATTTTATTACCTTTGTGTGGGCCCACCATTGCGTTAATATTCTAGAGTCAGCAACAGCGGATTACTCCTAAGAATTATGGAAATATCTGGCTACAGTAGATCCCAAGAAGTTGCAGCCCTAAAACGGGTACTACTGGAATATCGGCGAGAGAAAAAAGAAATCCTGGACTTACTGCGCTTGCCAAATGTGTCCTATCTGTTCCCGCTACAAGCCGATACAGTGTGCGGGTCTTTTCCTTCGCTGATTTAGTGTTAAATGCGTAAAGATTGTTCTCGAGCCGAATTGGAGTAAATTACATAATTTTGTGCATGTTTACCTTATGTGTACTAAAAAATTGAAAACTGCCGCGTCAGTACGCCGCTTCGATTAAGGGCGGGTTACACCATCTTAAGATTACAGACCGATTAACGTTAGAATGGCGCCATCAGTAGAAACCTGACAAACTTTCCAAACATTCACATTTTAACACCCGAACCCCAACCCCGCGCGCCGCCGCCGCCAATTTTATATTCGGCGCCCACTTCTTGATACGAGGGCTGCCTTTTAAGTTGTGTCGTTTGGAAAAACTAAAGACAATTTAAGTGTTAAATGGTATTTATTGTTTTTCAAAGTAATCACCGTGATATGTAATACACTTTTTCATTCGATCGAACCAGTTTTCGAAACACTTATTCCAGTCCGAAGTCGGGGTCTCCAAAATGGCCGTTTTGTATGCCTCAACCGCTTCTTCAGGCGTCTGGTACCGTTGACCACGAAGTCGTTGCTTGATTTTTGGAAAAGTAAAAAAATCGTTAGGGCTTAAGTCTGGACTGTACGGCGGGTGTTCCAGAATTTCGACGTTTTGCTCTTTTAAAAACGCAATAGTTTGCCGGGCGGTGTGCGAGCTCGCATTATCGTGGTGCAGTCTTATACGACGTCTTGGGTTATTTTTTCGAAACTCGCCGATGACTTCTGGTAAACAGACAGTGGTATACCAGTCAGCATTAACCGTTTTACGATCCTCGAGCACGATGGTGGCAATGTGGCCACTTTTCGCCACAAACGTGGCGACCATTTTTTTCGAAGTGCTCCGTGAGCGTATTACTTTGGTCGGTTTTGGCTCATCTCGGAACACCCAAACAGTCGACTGTTGTTTAGAATCGGGATCGTAGGCATATATCCAAGATTCGTCACCACTGATAATGTCGTAAACATGTTTCGAGTTTCCTCGGTTGAATTGCCGCAGAGTTTTGCGACACCATCGAACGCGAGCCGTTTATTGGTCTTCACTGAGTAAATGTGGTATCCAGCGTGAGATCAACTTTTTTACGCCTAAGTGATCATGCAAAATACTGTGAACACTGGTCCCTGAAATACTTAAGGAAGCTTCTATCTCACGGTATGTCGCATGGCGATCTTCGATGATCAGTTGCCGTACAGCATCAATGTTCTCCTGGGTTACGGCTGTTTTTGGAGGACCTTCACGATGTCTATCACCAAGACTAGAGCAACCACGTTGAAATTCTAAATACCAGCGTTCCACAGTCCGAAGGCATGGTGCTTTATCATTGAAAACCGTAGTCAACTCTTCGAAGCACTGAAGTCGCGTTAAGCCCCTTTTGAAGTTGTAAAAAATTATCGCACGTAAATTTTCCTTCGAAATTTCCATTTTCACAACTGACTTGTCAACTTTGAACGAACGCTGTACTAAAACGGTTGGGCCGATTTCGAGTCATTCTTTTGTTTTCGAATTCTAAATTCAAATATTTTAACGTGACACTAATTCTTTTTTATGCAATCACGGGAGGTTTGCAAACGACAGAACTTAAAAGGCAGCCCTCGTAGCGGAACATACCTAGTCTGATTGCAGCATAAACAATTGATTTTGTTTCTTCCACAGGGCACGTACAGTCACGTGCCTAAAGAGCGGCTCGGCTTCAAGCTGCGCGGGGGCATCGACAAGCAAGTCACGATCAACGTGCAACAGGTCACCAGCAGCCCGCAGCCCGCCGTCGGCGACGGAGACGACACACAGGTACGATGGGCTCCTGAGTCAGTCTAGCCACTCAGCGCCTCCGAGGTGTAGTCACGTGCCTGAGCGAGGCTTCAAGTTGCGCGGGGGCATCGACAAGCTAGTCACGATCAACGTGCAACAGGTCACTAGCAGCCCGCAGTCCGCCGTCGGCGACGGAGACGACACACAGGTACGATGGGCTCCTGAGTCAGTCTAGCCACTCAGCGCCTCCGAGGTGTAGTCACGTGCCTGAGCGAGGCTTCAAGCTGCGCAGCGGCATCGACCTGCAAGTCACGATCAACGTGCAACGGGTCACTAGCAGCCCGCAGCCCGCCGTTGGCGACGGAGACGACACACAGGTACGATGGGCTCCTGAGTCAGTCTAGCCACTCAGCGCCTCCGAGGTGTAGTCACGTGCCTGAGCGAGGCTTCAAGCTGCGCAGCGGCATCGACCTGCAAGTCACGATCAACGTGCAACGGGTCACTAGCAGCCCGCAGCCCGCCATCGGCGACGGAGACGACAAACAGGTACGATGGGCTCCTGAGTCAGTCTAGCCACTCAGCGCCTCCGAGGTGTAGTCACGTGCCTGAGCGAGGCTTCAAGCTGCGCAGCGGCATCGACCTGCAAGTCACGATCAACGTGCAACGGGTCACTAGCAGCCCGCAGCCCGCCGTCGGCGACGGAGACGACAAACAGGTACGATGGGCTCCTGAGTCAGTCTAGCCACTCAGCGCCTCCGAGGTGTAGTCACGTGCCTGAGCGAGGCTTCAAGCTGCGCAGCGGCATCGACCTGCAAGTCACGATCAACGTGCAACGGGTCACTAGCAGCCCGCAGCCCGCCGTCGGCGACGGAGACGACAAACAGGTACCTACGATGGGCTCCTGAGTCAGTCTAGCCACTCAGCGCCTCCGAGGTGTAGTCACGTGCCTGAGCGAGGCTTCAAGCTGCGCAGCGGCATCGACCTGCAAGTCACGATCAACGTGCAACGGGTCACTAGCAGCCCGCAGCCCGCCGTCGGCGACGGAGACGGCAAACAGGTACGATGGGCTCCTGAGTCAGTCTAGCCACTCAGCGCCTCCGAGGTGTAGTCACGTGCCTGAGCGAGGCTTCAAGCTGCGCAGCGGCATCGACCTGCAAGTCACGATCAACGTGCAACGGGTCACTAGCAGCCCGCAGCCCGCCGTCGGCGACGGAGACGACAAACAGGTACGATGGGCTCCTGAGTCAGTCTAGCCACTCAGCGCCTCCGAGGTGTAGTCACGTGCCTGAGCGAGGCTTCAAGCTGCGCAGCGGCATCGACCTGCAAGTCACGATCAACGTGCAACGGATCACTAGCAGCCCGCAGCCCGCCGTCGGCGACGGAGACGACAAACAGGTACGATGGGCTCCTGAGTCAGTCTAGCCACTCAGCGCCTCCGAGGTGTAGTCACGTGCCTGAGCGAGGCTTCAAGCTGCGCGGAGGCATCGACAAGCAAGTCACGATCAACGTGCAACGGGTCACTAGCAGCCCGCAGTAGGCTATATATATAGCATGTATCAAAATTAAATTATCAAAGTATTTTTTTTTAAATAGTTTTAACCATAAGAAATACGAATACAACACTATTTTGTTATAAAATCATAAGATTGTTTTTTTATTTGAAAATGAGTATCCTAGTTTTATTATCTGTATACGTGACCGAAAACGCCGACCGCAATTTTGTCTTCTGTGAGTGACGTAAGAATGAAAATGACTCGGAACAAAAATTAGGGCTTTAAAGCCCAATATCTCGCAAACAAATCACTGAGTTAAAAAATAATTATAAATATTTTTAAACAAGCTATCCAATGATACCCCACACTATGAGCTTAGCGAGAGAAAAAACAATAGTAGGTAGAGGTAACCTAAAAAAAACAAGATTGTATGCTACCGTTTTGCCGGCGTGATTGATTTATATACCCATCCTGTATTAAGTCGTAACTAAGCCGCAGACGGACAGACGGACATGGCGAAACGATAAGGGTTCCTTGTTAAGGGGCTACCCGAGGTTTTCATCGATTTTTGACAAGTTTTGAATCGTATCTCCTACTTTCGCACTACAGATAGAATTATAAATCAAACGGCTATCTCCGTTTTGGTCCACCGGATTTTGAAACAAATGAATAGGTACTTAATTTTGTATGATTTTTTTAAACATTGTCTAAAAAAACACTTATTTCGTATCTCTGTTGACGTGAAAGATCTAACATATACGAAATCTACATATTTGGGTTCGTCTGTGACGTCTCTAAAAACTGGTCCAGGGTTTTCATTTTAAACCAATTAACACAAAAGTTATGGCCAGAAAACCAGTTTTTTGGCCTAAAATTTTTCAAATTTGATGCCAAATATCTCGAAAACAATGAACTTTGAAGTAAATATGGGATACTATATTGCTTAAAGCCGTTGTTATTAATATAATAAGCTACAAAAAACATTAGGAAACTAAGGAATTCGGATCGAAGGTCATTGGCGTACGGGAGCCCCTTAACCACGGAACCCTAAAAATATATGTGTTACAATAAATTCATATGTACTCTATACTATTCTATAGAAACGAGTTGAATGCCGGTGTTGTTCCATGTTGCAGGCTCCGTACGGAGGGCTGTACATCGAACGCTGCTTCGGCATTTTACTGGCCCCCGCCCGGGGCGTCAAACATCCCGATATGCGCCTACTCGAAATGGTAAGTGACGCCTGTTGCAATTAAATTATCTATATAATCCTACTAATATTATAAATGCGAAAGTTTAGATGTTTGGATGTTTGTTACTCAATCACGCTTAAACGGCTTAACTGATTTGGATGAAATTTTGCACGAAGATAGTTTATAGCCTGGATTAAAATATAGGATAGTTTTTATCCCGGGTCCACGCAGACGAAGTCGCGGGCGGAAGCTAGTATATATATATATATATATATATATATTCGGGATATAACCTCCTATTGTGAAAAAATCAGCTTTCTAGGTTCAACGGTTTGGGCTAGGCGTTGATTTAAGTGAGTGAGTCAGTCAGTCAGGACTTTTACATTACTATATCTCGGAGAGGAAAAGTTTCATTCAGCGCCCTCTATTACATTCATCGTGACTTCGGTCGTAGTGTGTAAATACATGCGAACGAGGACATATTAGTCACGTATTATTTGAAATAAATAAATAATTTTCTTTCTTTCTTTACATATATAAATGTAAAAGTCCTGTCTGACTGACTCACTCACTTAAATCAACGCCCAGCCCAAACTGTTGAACCTAGGAAGCTGTTTTTCTCACAATAGGTAGTTTATATCACGTAAGAACTCAACTAAGAAGGGATTTTTGAAAATTCCACCCTCAAGGGGGTAAAAAGGGGGTCGTACATAATTAAATGAGTAAATACTTATAATAGTTATAAATTTTATCCCTAGTGCCATTCTTTGCCAAATGAATCTTTAGGTAGTTCAGTGTAATTAAAGGTGTAGTACCTTAGTAACTAACTCATGGAAGAGACTCCAGTCTTTAGGACCTGGTTGTAACACGACCCAGCTCTATCCCGTGCAATTGCAATTGGTCAGTAGTTCTTAATTCTTATTATATTGTGCGGTTGACTGGTCTCGCCCATGATATAAATCTAAGTTCATACATGCAGTTTCTGAGACTACATACTTACGTTAAATTCGGATGAATAAACAGTTTAATCTTAATTGGCGATTTGTTTCTTTAATATCCAAAGCTTTCCCAGGGTTTTAGCTACATAACTGACCTACATCGTTGTTCTTAGGAAGAAAAGTGTCTTCTTCGTAGAAAACCAAATAAAATAACAGTTTTCTACGAGGAAAAAAATAATCCCGTTTGATAACCGAGTTAGCTAGGAGGAATTATTTTTCCTAGTAGAATGCCAGTTATCAAACTTGGTTATCTACGAGGAACAAGGGTTATTTTCTTTACAAATTTCTGTGACTGGTGCTTTGAAGGGGCACGTTGCCGGGTGAAAGCACTTTCAAAAGTTTATACGGGGATGGAGTAAAATTTTAAGTTAGAGATTTGAAACTTTGTGTATGGATGATTCTTATTAATACGAGAAAAGTAGTTTTAGGGTTTTGGAAAAACCCACCCCTAAGCGGGTTAAATAGGGGTGCAAAGTTTGTACGGGTGTGGTATAGAGATAGTTGTAGTCCCGGGAAGGGCCATAGAATAGTTTTTATCCCGGAAATCAGGAAATTGGGGGTGAAAGTTTGTATGGAGCATAACAGTCTTTATAATGTGTATCTCGTTTTATGAATAAGGGGCATCTTTCCTTTTACCAGGTGAGTGGCTCCTCCGGGGTCTCCGGGTGCTCGGGCTGCGCCCTCTGGAACGCCGGCGACTCCGCCCTGGCCGCTTTCAACGTGGCCAGCGGCGACGGTGCGCCGGCCTACATGTCCATAGCCCTCGACCTGGTCATCAGGGGCATACCCGACCCGTTGCGGTGAGACATCCATACTTCCATACTCATCATCATCATATCAGCCGAAAGACGTCCACTGCTGGACTTAGGCCTCCCCCAAAGAGCGCCAAAGCGACCGGTCCTGCGCAAACCGCATCCAGCGGACTCCCGCAACCTTTACCAGGTCACTAATCTGTACTAATGTTCATCATCATCAGAGCCCGTAATTTTCATGCCGATGACATCAATTTGACGTCACGCTGCATATACGAGTAGGATGATCCCAAATATATTTATTGTAATTATTAATCATTAGTCGTCAATCATTTTAATCATGTACAAATTACTTCAAAAGTAATCTATTCACACGTGGAATAATTATGTTGTCTTTTCTTTTGTATATTGATTTATGTGCATGTATGTCTTGTTGACATGAATAAATGTTATTATATTCTATAATTACAATGAATTTATTCTGTGCAGCCTGGTGATCGAGACCCCTGTGAAGATATTCCCGCCGACCGAGCGTTTCTGGTACTACTCGAAGAGGCCGCTCGTGCAGCAGTTCTTAATTACTTTGAGAGAGGTCAGTATTCGTTCTTTCTATTAAACTGCCAGTTTACTGTGAATTGAAAAAAAAATTGTTAAGAGCCTTAAGGTCACAGCTCATTAGATTATTATTTTTATTTACGGCAACGCGTTGCCGTAAGTTTATATTTTTTTATAATCAGAAATGTTTATTTAAGAAATGATTAGAGTTTAAAATATGATTATTTTAGTACGTTATCAGTTTTTGAATAATAACTAATAGTTACGTCGTAATCTTTGACGAAAAGGGAAGCATATTGCAAAATACGCAGGAATATGGACTCTTAAAGTTGACTATACTATACTTTTTATTTGCTTCCGTAGACTGTGGACGCCCATTGCTTGCTCCAATACGAGGTAGCGAACGTGGAGACATCGGGCGAGCTGGATCGCTCGCGTCTCAACCTGCCCCTGTCTCTCTCGAGCCTGCTTCCCTCGCCGCTCTCTAACGCCCCCGCGCCACCCTCGCCCCTCGACGACTCAGGTATGGAGTCGAATTTTACGAGAATGAGTTGTCAAAATGCAATTAAAGCGCAAAGGCCGATTTACTGACTTACGGTAGTGAACAACGCCTTTGATGGTATATTAATGTCAACCCCTGACGCAAAAAGAGGAGTGTTATAAGTTTGACGTGTCTGTGTGTCTGTGGCATTGTAGCTCCTAAACGAATAGACCGATTATAATGCCGTTTTGTTGTCCGAAAGCTGACATGATCGAGATGATTCTTAGCTAGTTTCAACAAAATTAATTCAGTAGTTTTTGACATATTGAACTTTGAAATGGAATTGGTTAGCTATGTATGTCTGCTCTGGGGAGGGTATAATGTTCATCATATAATACAGTAGGCCAAGATACAGGCTCAGCCTAGTTTGGTCACTGATGGACAGCCTCGATATAATGTAATATTTTGTTTTTGTGAAATAAACTATTTTGTATTCTTTGTATTTGTTTATAAATTAACACGGTTTCTTGTCCAAGATGGCGACGAGCCGCTTCTCAGCGGAACCGGCGACGTGTCCAAAGACTGCGGCGAAGATGTGCTCGAGAACTGGGCACAGGTGCTCAGGAGGTATGTACATAATCGACAATATCACTGAAATAAGTTTCTGTCAAAAATTTCATTTTTGATACAAGCTTTTATTGCCGTTTTTACTTTGCAGTATACCATCGTCAACTACTCATTGTGACGATACTAACGAGCCCAAACTTAACGGGGTTACGTCGGTTAAGTACTGAATTCCCATGGCCACCTTCTGTCTCCATCATCAGATCAGCTCGATGGTACATACCATAATATAGAATTGTCATCCAAACTATACAAATACCCAAAATTTCAGCTCAATCGGATAACGGCAAGTGACTGAAGAATCCATTGCAAATTTTGACGGCTAACCTAACCTAACAAAATAGTTTATTTCACAAAAAATGAATGGTTGAGAAAAGAGATTCTTGCCCCCAAACGAGGTTTCTAAGTAGTATTTACTTTAGAATACCCTGTTCAATTTAAAATTTCTCAATACAAGGTGTGAAAACCAATATGTGCCATTCGGTAACACTTGAATCCCTCGTTACACTTATAATTCAACACGCCGCCCTCGTCATACATAGATCATTTCGCTCCCTTGTGACACAATCTATCATTAACAGCTGGACCGGCCCTCGCCCTCGCGCCCTCAACCACCTGGTCCGCGTGGGAGTGCCCGAAGCGCTCCGAGGCGAGGTCTGGCTGCGTCTCGCCGGCGTCGACCAGAACGAGCCGCTCATGGAGACCTACAGGACGCTCATCAGTCAGGTGAGCACACAGACAGATAGATTATATCGTCAGGTGACAACCAAAAGTCACTAAGTAACAAATACCTACTTAAATAAAAGGTCGTACTACGTACTACGTACCGAGATACGAGGTTTTGAAGAGCAGTGACAGTTTTGGTAGTGACTTGGTTGTCAACAGACGATATATTGTATAGTCGCGCTACAGAATGGCGCCCGAATCGGCGCCACTGACATCTACAGTCAAATCACAAGCTTAAAACGGCGGCCATTTTGATTGACCTCTCCACAAAATGGCGCCCGGCCCATCCCTACAGTATAATTATCAACCAGGTGACACACAGACAGACACTGATCTACACACCCACAGATGACATTTTAAATTGTGACGCTACAAAATTCAGTACCAGTGACAAATTCAGTCAAATCACATGTTTACAACGGCGGCCATTTTGAATAACCCCTTCACAAAATGGCGCCCGGCCAATGCTTACAGTACAGTCATCAGCCAAGTGACAACATATAGATCAACGAACCGACATTTTAAATAAAACGACTTTGGCATCGTAGGTCCAACAGATGAACCCATGGGCCATATGAGTCCTATTTTTTAAATCGATAGTCTTGTTTGTCGTGTTGGTTCCTTAGCTATGTTTGTTCAGTCGTTAAATAATATGTTCATCTATCAGGAATGCGACGATGAAGCCGTGATCCAACGCGACATAGCTCGCACGTTCCCGGCTCACGACTTCTTCCGCGAGGCCGGCGGCCTCGGACAGGACTCGCTGCTTCGCATGGGGCGGGCCTACGCCGTGTACGACACCGAAGTGAAGTACTGCCAGGGGCTCAGCTTCTTAGCCGCCACGCTGTTGTTGCACGTAAGTGTATGAGGCTACAGTTCATTTTACAAGGCACCACTGCCATTGATTCTATGGTCTCGGGCTGGCCTGGTACGAAATATTATAATTTTATATTTAAAAGTGGGTTGGGTAAAAGAAAACAGTTGACGTAACCACTTTGCTTACCTATTCCTTTTTACTGATCTTTTTCCTAATTATACATTAAGGTCGATTCACGAAAGCTGGCGCGGAAAATATATCAAACTGTCATTAATTTCATAGAGATTACGCGCCAGCTCTTGTGAATCGACCTGTACGTTCCTAAAAAGGTCTAGTTTTCCCTCTAGCTTGGAAAGTCAAATGGCAGTCGCCTAAAACTAGCTTATCAATCTTGGGATTATTTGCGGACCCGGCGCGCTCACTTATGTTACAACTAATCACGCTAGGACGATCAAGAATTCTGACAAGCTAGGTTCCGCAAAGGGTTACGATGGACTGTCATTGCGCGGGAGTTGAGGGCTGTTCTCACTGACATTGTGCTCGTTGTAGATGCCCGAGGAGCAGGCCTTCTGTCTGCTGGTGCGTCTGATGTACGGCTACGGACTCAGAGAGCTGTACAAGGATGGCTTTGAAGAGCTGTACATGAGGCTTCACCAACTGGACAGGCTAATGGAGGTAACGTAACACGGTATTTTACTTAAGTCAATCAGTAAAATAGGTGAGCCGTCCGTGCTCTAATTCGTACGCACCTTTAGAGTGCTTAGGTCGCTGCAAGGCTCGGAAGTAACTTAATCCAGTCTTCCGTCGCTGATGTACTCTGAGCGATATGACCGCCGGTTGTTTACCCCTGTTAAGCTTTATGTTCTGCCCCGTATCATGGTCGGCCTTATGCCGATTTCACACGGGGGCAGAACAGTGGAACAGTACCTACTGTCTTCTATCTACTGTCTACTGTTCTGTGCATTCAAACAATAGCAGTACTGTGCTGCCCACTGTTCTGCCTCACTGTTCTGCCCCCGTGTGAAATCGGCATTTTATCACGCCATAAGTGACAAGACGGAGTGTCCGTCTCGTTCCATCGAACGGTGTCAGCCAGTGACGGACGCTCTATGATACAGGGTCTGTACTGTGTCATTGACTTCTCCACAGTTCCAACTGCCTGACCTGCGCGCCCACTTCCAAGAGCTCGGCGTGGAGCCGCACATGTTCGCGTCCCAGTGGTTCCTCACCGTGTTCACGGCGAGGTTCCCGCTGCCGCTGGTGAGTACCAGGGATGTTGCAGGTGTTCCGCTTCATTTTCAACATCTGCATCCGCATCCGCGTCCGCAAAAATCGATGCTGAGTTTTTGCGGAAGCGGATGTAATAGGTACAGTTGGCGATAGAAATGGGGCCAACGCGGCGCGTACCGAGCAAGTGATCGGTTTTTCGTCATTTGACTAGCTTCATTTCGTTTCTGTAAAATGATGATTCGCCGTATTCCTTCAGGTGATGAGTTAGTATTGCAACGATTGTAAATCAGTCGCATCTGCATCCGCATCCGTGGATGTGAGTCTCGAAATATCCGCATACGTGGATGTCAAAAAACTCGCTTCCGCGACTTCCCTGGTGAGTCCTGTAACACAATGTTTCACCAGCAACCTATAATTTGAATAACACATTATTGTCGAGCCATGGAAGTTGGTATTTACGGGCTAATTATTTTTAAACGGACGGCTTTGCGAGTACGTTTAATTAATACGAAGCCAGCAATTAGCATTCCAGTCGAGGCTTAAAAAGGCGAGAAAAAAAAGAGATTTAGTTGCTGCTTAAACCAAAACGCAAATGTATTTTTCCACTGAAAATTGCAAGATGTAGCTGCAACATTTTTGTTAGTGTCTGAAAACACTAACAAAAATGTTGCAGCTCCAACTGAATACTATTTCGTTCGAATATTCGTATAAGGCTTACTCCAGTTTGATTTGGGTACGATTGTTGATACGTATTGATTGCGTTATTGTCACACAGGTGTACCATATACTGGACGTGTTCCTCCTGCAAGGAATAGACACGCTGTTCCAAGTGGCCCTCGCCCTCCTCACTCGCTACCGTAAGGACCTACTCCAGCACGATTTCGAGGGCGTACTTAAGTACTTCAGGTGAGTGCGTACACAAGTACTTTAGGTGAGTGGTCCGATAAAGTCCAACCCGAACTGAGTGAATGCTACAATTACTGCTGTGGTTATTTTGTCATGGCGATGGTTGCCTGATGATAAGCGGACATCGTAACCTATGGACCTAGAGAGTGAAATAAAAAACGCTATTATTTTTACAAAGTGGTTTTTAATTATAAATATCAATGTCACGCGATATAGTCTCGCGTTAATCTGTTCATCACCGCAGTGCATAGCTTTCATCTCATAAGGGGCATAACAAGGTTAAAGATCACAACGCAGTGTCATGCTAGAAAAATTATGCAACTTATAAATGTTTTATTATGTATTCAGTATGCACACTTTCATACTGCATAATGCAAGACAGCTGTGCCATACATATAAACTTTGATCCCTGATACCTATTTTATTAGACCTTATAAACATGAACTTTCACAGAGTAACATTGCCAAAGAAATGCCGGCCCGAAGAGTCGACGAGGCAGATTATAAAGCTGGCTTGCAGCATCAAGATAGCCTCAAAGCGTCTCAACAAGTACCAGCAGGAGTACGAGAAGTTTGTCAAAGGTATGATTAATATATCCTTTAGCCTCCCTAAACTGGTTTCACACGAGTTTTTAGAGCGATATAAACGTGCTATTGTATCGCGGCAATAGTCATAGATCACCTGTCATGGTCACCTGCGTCGATACTGTATCACAGTATTTAAATGGAATTTATGTAGTAGTAGTATGTAGTTAAAATGATATAAGCTGTCCGTTTAGCACTTGAAAGCTTATCTTGTGAACAATGGGCTGTTTCCTATTTTATAAGTCCACCGCAAATCCTCCGACCAGATAAAATTAAGCAAGTATCAATAAAACTCATACAAATAGCTACCATGTCCTCTAAGTCACAAGGTTGAAATTGCTATAGCTTGGCTTAGCAAAAAAATTGGCGCTTTTGTTCAGCGTGTCCACATTTCTGCCCCACTAAAATATTTGTCCAAAAATCAATGCGTCTCACAGTTTTTTTTGGGATTAAAAAACTGTGAGACGCATTGATTTTTGGACAAATATTTTAGTGGGGCAGAAATGTGGACACGCTGAACAAAAGCGCCATTTTTTTTTCTAAATAACGTAGTATCACAAACTTAGTGTGTTAATATTTCCTATCAAAAACAAGTACCTGAAAAAAGTTTGGTGCTTTTGTCCAGCGTGTCCACATTATCACCTGAAAACTGTCCTACTATATTGCATAAAGTATGATTTGTATAACAGAAACTGCGGAAAACGAGAAGTTCAACTATGAACTGGAGCGGCTGAAGGTGGCAAATGCGCAGCTGCAGAAGGAGAAAGAGGCGCTGGATACACAGCTGGCCGAGGTAAGGTCGTTGTTACGTCTGACTGTTTGTACGCCTCATGGCCAGAACATAGTGATCCTAAGCTAATTTCGTAACACCAATGTACTTGTACCTATGTTTTACAAACAATAAATGAATGAACTTATAACGAGTTGCTAGAGGGTGCTTCGGGGGTAGAGTTAGCTTGTCTTAAGGCCGCAGTTGAGCCCGAATCAGGAGCTTGGTTGCATGCATTGCCTTCATCGCACTTGGGAACCTTATTAGATGATGATTCTCTGCGGATTGGCGCTGCTTTGAGGCTTGGGTGCAAAGTTTGTGAGCCACACCTTTGCGTCTGTGGGGTGATGGTGGAGTCTAATGGGCATCATGGGCTAAGTTGTGTACGAAGCGCTGGTAGGTTCTCTCGGCACCATACCATCAATGATATTGTTCGTCGGGCTATGGTGTCGGCAAGTGTACCCTGCGTTTTGGAGCCCCAGGGTTTGAGTCGGACGGATGGGAAGAGGCCAGACGGTCTTACACTGGTTCCTTGGGAGAAAGGGCGTAGTTTGCTGTGGGATGCGACCTGTGTTAGCACCTTCGCGGTGTCGCATCTTGCCCAAACAACGCGGGTGGCGGGCGGTGCTGCAGAAAATGCAGCAAGGCACAAGCACACCAAATATTCAAACTTGGAACCGGTCTATGACTTCGTCCCTCTTGCTGTCGAAACGGCGGGTCCTTGGTGTGTGGAAGCGAAACGTTTTATACAGGCCTTGGGGAAACGTTTGCGAGATAGGGGTTGTGACCCAAGATCTGGTGCGTACCTGGTGCAACGTATTTCTTTGGCTGTCCAACGCGGCAATGCGGCGAGTATTTTTGGTACGTTTGCGCCAGGAACGTATCTCGCAGGACGATAGGGTTGGATCTAGGTGGTCTGTATGTATATGTATTATAGTTTTAGTTGACGATGCGTGTTGCGGATTGTGTGTTGTATTTATATTTTACTGACGAAACCTGTGGTGTGGTGTGCATCCAGCATTATCTGTGGAATAACGAAACCTGCGCTGTGGATCTTGATGGTATGTAGTGGTTAAGTTTTATTCTTTTATGTGTTTTTTTTTCCTGAATAAATCTTTTTTATAAATGAATTGACTTGAACTGTTATACTGGCTCACATACAGAATAATAGTAGCTACGTATTATCGCGCAGAAGTTGCTGAATGGCCCCCATGGACAAATTTGGCATAATTTGGACTAGGTTTTTACTGCAGAATGTGGCTTCTACACCTAACAAATAAAATAAAAACATGTAATTTAAGAAACATACTATCTACCAAATGTATGGTCACCCATACTGACTATAGTACCCAAAATAAACTCATTATAAGAGAGTAACAAAGCTTATTATTATTATTATCTGTACTTGATCGACTTTCACCGTAGGTCTCCGAATACTAGAGCGGTACAACCGAACGGCTGATTGGCTTCACGACGACATTGACAGAAGATTTACGACCGTATTCATCCTACAAGCCTGTTTTAACTAAAATGGCGTTAAAATTCGTTTGTCCTTATCTGTCACTTTGAGATTTGTGTTCGTAAGAAAGGGACAAAGCACTTTTTATTAAGCAGAGGCATTTTAAGTTTTATGAATAAGGGGTCTAGTGTTTCCATACAAAATTATTGCGAAATTTCGTTCAGTAATTTAGGAGGATTGCGTTTAAGTAGACGTCGAGATACAAGTTTGTTTCGGCGTTTCCAGGGGTCCACCATTACTTTAAAAGACTGTTAGCCATCGTAAGATGACGTCTGCTCTCCAGAGAAGTTGTGGTGGGTGCTTGAGCGCTATGGGAGGACATCGAATGGCAGGGGAGGAAAGTTTCACCCAGCGAACGAACCAACCGTAGAAGTCTAAGTAGCGCCGCAAAATTACCCCACAGAATGAGTGCCATTGCCATTATGCGGGATTGGGGGCGGGGTGTCAAAACGATGCCAGTTAGCCGTTTAGTCCGAACATGCACATAGCGGGTTTTAGGCACGTGTTTGGGTAGAAATTTGTAAGGATCACGCATTCTACGGATTTTTGTTCGCTAGTTTTACCACATATTCATTAATTATGTACTAACTTCCGCCCGCGCCTTCATCTGCGTGGGATAAATGGTATCCTATATTTGAATCCAGGCTTTAAACTATCTTCGTGCAAAATTTGATCCAAATCGGTTGAGCCGTTTTAGCATGATTGAGTTACAAACATTCAAACAACTAAACATGCAAACTTTCGCATATATAATATTATAGTAGGATTTATTATAATACGAATTTCTTGTTATTTCAGTCCCGCGAACAATGCTGCAACGCGAAAAGGGAGACGCTACACCAGGCGGAAGTCGCGCGCGACTACCGCGAGATATGCGCGCGACTCGACAGCCAGGTGCATCAGTTGCAGGTACCTACTGAACTGCCTTGTCTTTTCTATTAATATTGGACTTTTAGACCAAGGTCTTTTAGACCAAGGTCTTGTAGATCAAAGTCTTATAGATTAAAGCCTTTTAGATCAAGGCCTTTTAGGTCAAGGTATTTTAGATCAGTCTTTTAGATCAAGGTCTTTTAGATCAAGGTCTTTTAGATCAAGGTCTTTTAGATCAAGGTCTTTTAGATCAAGGTCTTTTAGATCATTCTTTTAGATCAAGGTCTTTTAGATCAAGGTCTTTTAGATCAAGGTCTTTTAGATCAAGGTCTTTTAGATCAAGGTATTTTAGATCAAGGTCTTTTAGATCAAGGTCTTTTAGATCAAGGTTTATAGATCAAGGTCTTTTAGATCAAGGTCATTTAGATCAAGGTCTTTTAGATCAAGGTCTTTTAGATCAAGGTCTTTTAGATCAAGGTCTTTTAGATTAAGGTCTTTTAGATCAAGGTCTTTTAGATCAAGGTCTTTTAGATCAAGGTCTTTTAGATCAAGGTCTTTTAGATCAAGGTCTTTTAGATCAAGGTCTTTTAGATCAAGGTCTTTTAAATCAAGGTCTTTTAGATCAAGGCCTTTAAGATCAAGGTCTTTTAGATCAAGGTCTTTTAGATCAAGGCCTTTTAGATCAAGGTCTTTTAGATCAAGGCCTTTTAGATCAAGGTCTTTTAGATCAAGGTCTTTTAGATCAAGGCCTTTTAGATCAAGGTCTTTTAGATCAAGGTCTTTTAGATCAAGGCCTTTTAGATCAAGGTCTTTTAGATCAAGGCCTTTTAGATCAAGGTCTTTTAGATCAAGGTATTTTAAACCTTGGTCATTTAGAAGCTTTCATTAGACCTGCACTGTTCTTGTGTAATATTCGGAGCAAATACGCGTAGCTGCAGTGTCCCAAGAGGCAACCGGATGGCTCGCGCTATTCAAGCTCCCGAAGTGTTGTGGAAACTCCCCGTGCAACCCGAACTGAGGCAACTTGGACTGCGGCCATCCGGTTACCTCTCGGGACACTGAAACTACCCGGCATTGCTTTAACTATAAGTAAGTTGTCATAATAAAAACATTTGCCATTTGTTGTTTCAGGATTGTGCCAAGAGCTGCGTCAGCTGCACTGTTAAAATAGCACAGAAAGACAACAAACATGGTATGTTGTTGTCTCCTTTGCACATACTTATATATGTCGTGTTCGACATTTGGGTTGGGCTGGTTTTTTCACTATGATAGTGACATAGTGAAAAAAACAAACGCGTCTTTCCCGTGTCCACTAGTTTACATCTATTACATTATCAGCATCACACATGTTTATATAAGAGAAGATGTTAATGCGGATCATGAGACTAGACAAAAATTAGGCGTTATTGTCCATAGCTTTGGCAATGTTCACATGAAAGACGTGAACTTAATTCTACGCCTAGCGTTATTCCCGAGGTCCGCTTTGACATCCAATCCCAAGGTTTGTCATAGGCCCTAGTTTTACGAAAGCGACTGCCATCTGACCTTCCAACCCAGACGGAAAACTAGACCTTACTGGGATGAGACCGGTTTCCTCGCGTTGTTTTCCTTCACCGAAAAGCTAACGATCAATACTCCGAACCTACGTTCCGAAAAACTCATTGGTACGAGCCGGGATTCGAACCCACGACCGCCGCTTGACAGCCGCATGCCTGAACCACTGCCGTAGATTAACTTAATTCTATGTATGGTCTTTAACCCTTAAATGGGTAACGGCAACATGTTTGCCGTCATAGATGAAATAAAAACGATTGTATTCTGACTGATTTACGCAAATTTAAATTTGTCAAATGGTCAAATGGTTAAATACGTCACGTACACGAGACCATTTGTGACACGGGTGTCACTACGGAGTGTCGGAGACTCGACGCTTACTGGATCGATTATTCGACTCTAAATTCGTAGCTTCGAATTGTAAAAAAACGTTTGTCGGCATATCTGTGAGATTGTTGCTTCTATTACTTAGAAAGTAGGGGGTAATTTATAAAACTCCCCTTCTTCTGCTTATTTAAGAGCTAAGCTCTTGTCGGTGTAGCTCAAAGTAGGCCCTCCATCTACTCCGATCCTAGGCAACCTCTTTGACGTCTCGATACGACCTAACATCAACTCTTTTTAGGGTTCCGTAGTCGACTAGGAACCCTTATAGTTTCGCTTTGTCTGTCCGTCCGTCCGCGGATAATCTCAGTAACCGTTAGCACTAGAAAGCTGAAATTTGGTACTAATATGTATATCAATCACGCCTTGTCGGCGTGATTGATAAAAAGTGTTTTTTATTTGGTAAAATAAAAAGTGTTTTTTATTTATTTATTAGGGTACCTCCCCTATACGTAACGTGGGGAGTGTTTTTTTTTCATTTCAACGCTAACGTGTGATATATTGTTGGATAGGTATTTAAAAATGTATAGGGGTTTGCTAAAATAATTTTTTGATAATGTTAATATTTTCAGAGATAATCGCTCCAGAAGTAAAAAAAAAATGTGTCCCCCCCCTCTAACTTTTGAACCATAAGTTTTAAAAATATGAAAAAAATCTCAAAAGTAGAATATTATTTAAACTTCCTAGGAAAATTATTTTGAACTTGATAGGTTGAATAGTTATTGAAAATAAATACAAAAACTATGGAACCCTACACTGAGCGTGGCCCGACACGCTCTTGGCCGGTTTTTTTTGAGCTGCTCTATGTAGTAGTTTATTCTAGGTCTTCCTCCTCACTTCCCCTCTATCTTTCCTTCAATTATATTGAGTATGAACTATGAACTTGTCTTGTCGTGTCCCCTTCTATTGTCTAAGTTTCTCATTAGCTGCCTGGTTTGCTCAATTCAGCACTTCTTCATTGGTTACCCTCTCTCTCCAGCTAATTTTCACCATTCGCCTCCAACACCACATCTCGAACGCGTAATTAAGATAAGATAAGAAAAGATTCATTTATTGTCCAGAGAATTATGTAACTACATACTCGTCCTATTTCAAAAAACGAAAACTTACGGATCTACATAAGTTATATTTACCCTTCGACGATGCCTGGTTATACTGCATTACGCGGATGGGGCCGCGCGGGTACGAGGGTTGCCTTTTATATTTCGGGATTTGAATAAGCTAGGGTTGCCATCGGTCAAATGAGGTGTAGTTCAAACATTTTTAGTGGCAACGTTTCATATGAAGGTGCGTTTTTCTGTATCTGGTATGTTGTGTGGCAATAAACTAATATTCTATTCTATTCTAAAGACGACGGCATGTGTACAGTCAGCAGCAGAAGTAGCTACAAAAAATGACACGCTCAAAATTATCTAGACAGTTATAGTCCTCTTGACATTAGTCATTTTGATCACTTGACTGTACGTAGTGCGGGGCGGGCAGACTAATGACAAAACTACAGTCATAGCTGAAGAGTTTAAAACAAGTTCGGCGACTGTATTAGAGATATGGATTTTCGTTGGTTATAAATTAATGATATCATTCATTCATTAGGCGACCGAATCAGTGTAATCGCTGCTTAACACTTATTTGTTTTTTTTTTCATAGAAGCTGAGCAGAAAGAGGAATACAGGGAGAGCAGCAGTGTCAAAGAGATCGAGCTGAAAGAGCGCATCCGAGAGCTGGAACTAGACCTGGCCCAGGTGAAGCTGGCGCTGGTCCAGGCTCAGTGCAGCAACCAGGTTAGTCCACAAAGAGATCGAGCTTAAACAGCGCGTGCGAGAGCTGGAACTAGACCTGGCCCAGGTGAAGCTATCGCTGGTCGAGGCTCAGTGCAGCAACCAGGTTAGTCCACTAAGAGATCGAGCTTAAACAGCGCGTGCGAGAGCTGGAACTAGACCTGGCCCAGGTGAAGCTATCGCTGGTCGAGGCTCAGTGCAGCAACCAGGTTAGTCCACCAAGAGATCGAGCTTAAACAGCGCGTGCGAGAGCTGGAACTAGACCTGGCCCAGGTGAAGCTGGCGCTGGTCCAGGCTCAGTGCAGCAACCAGGTTAGTCCACAAAGAGATCGAGCTTAAACAGCGCGTGCGAGAGCTGGAACTAGACCTGGCCCAGGTGAAGCTATCGCTGGTCGAGGCTCAGTGCAGCAACCAGGTTAGTCCACAAAGAGATCGAGCTTAAACAGCGCGTGCGAGAGCTGGAACTAGACCTGGCCCAGGTGAAGCTATCGCTGGTCGAGGCTCAGTGCAGCAACCAGGTTAGTCCACAAAGAGATCGAGCTTAAACAGCGCGTGCGAGAGCTGGAACTAGACCTGGCCCAGGTGAAGCTATCGCTGGTCAAGGCTCAGTGCAGCAACCAGGTTAGTCCACAAAGAGATCGAGCTTAAACAGCGCGTGCGAGAGCTGGAACTAGACCTGGCCCAGGTGAAGCTATCGCTGGTCGAGGCTCAGTGCAGCAACCAGGTTAGTCCACAAAGAGATCGAGCTTAAACAGCGCGTGCGAGAGCTGGAACTAGACCTGGCCCAGGTGAAGCTGGCGCTGGTCGAGGCTCAGTGCAGCAACCAGGTTAGTCCTTTTTTTTCAACTGTTTTTATAGATAATGGTACGGAACCCTTCGTGCGCGAGTCCGACTCGCACTTGGCCTTTGGCTTCTTTTTACAACTCCTAACTCTCTTCGACGATTACAGGAGCTGAGCCACCAACTCAACACGGCCCTCAACGAGGTCCAACCGGTCATGAGCCAGAAGCAGCCAGTGGTCGCTCCATGGCTCGTCCGCACACTCGGTAAGAACAACTCTATATTCCGCCACAAGAAAAAATGCGAGACCAAGTATAATTACCTAGAGTGGGCGCTGATTGCCGTGGCCCTGTTCGCGTGGGACACCATAGCTGTTCTCGCGTATGTGGTGTTTATTGTGTACGAGTTGTGCTTTTAGAACAATAGGGGTGTAGACTCGAAAAATAGTATTACTCCAAAAGAAAGAAGGCAAAAAATATGCCTAGTGACGAAAATCCCATTTAGATATCTCAAAGAATTACGAAGCTACAACCGTTTGAATATTGCTTGTTAGAGAGGAAACGGTGTGTGACGTCACATTACAGGATGCTGCCGGGGGGCAGCGTCGACGGCGGCCCCGACCACGATGCGGCGCGGCACGTTGCCGTCTTCTGTGACGTCACATTCTTCCAGCGTCATCGTTTCATATGAAGTTGCGTTTTGCGAAAAAGGGACAGAACATACCCCTGCTTAAAACTTTGGACACTTATAACTTCGTGATTATTTAATCTTTTGCGTTGATTTTTTCTCCATTTGGCTACATTTTTTATCCTTTTTCGAGAAAATATGACTTTATTGATTATATTATTTAGTGTCTACGCCCCTATTACGAGAAAACCATACTGCCTTATTTAGTTATAGACAGATAAGGTATAGTGCTTGTGCATTACATGATAGCCGTAGTTAATTGTGTATTGGTTGTGCTTTTAGAACAATTACGAGAAATAGTAGCCCTATACAGGGTGTTTTTCTGAATTTCCTTGAACTTCGGCATATTGCAGAGTCCATTCACCGAAACAAAGTAGCATAATTAGTTTTTCAAAAAAAAACAAAAGTTTTTTTTTCGATTTTCATACAAAATAATTAAATTTAGCATTAACGGTTATTGTACAAGGGTCTTAAGAGTTAATGAAAAGTTAGTGTCAAATGTGATAATGTTCAAATGACATCACATGACATGCACGTCAAAAAACCGTTTACACTGGTTAAAGTTGCATAACTGATTAAATTAAAATGTTGAATATCTTGCTAACAGTAAGAGTTAAGATACTGGTGTCTTGGAGAAATTACCTTTATTTGACCTAAGCTATGCCCCCTTTTAATTAACGGAAATTGGCGGGAACACGTTGTATAGAGTCCATCCTTATGTAGACTAGTGCAGTTTTTGGAGAACTTCAGTAAGAACAACATTGTGTATAGCAACAAGAACAAATGCGAGAAAAAGTATAATTACCTAGAGTGCGCGCTGATTGCCGTGCCGCTGTTCGGGTGGGTCACTATAGCTGCTGCCGCGTGTGCTGTTAGAACAATATTGATAAAAATACTCTTTATTTAGATGTAGGCAGTGAACGACAAAAACAGAGAGCGAGCTCCTTACACATGTCTACTAGAATTCGTGGCTAAAACCCGGTACGCGCATTGTCAACTGCACATGCAATCACAGCTGCCCAAAATATCAGCCTATTTCCAATTACCCAACACAAAAGGATGCGATTGGTCAATCTGCGAATGCATTGCTGTGATTAGCCGTCGTGCATCACGTCGGGCGAAAGCCATATGACAGTGACAACGAAAACAGATTTGTTATGACGGTAGAGTATTTTTTTTTAAGAAATATATTGTTTTAGGTACCTACCAAAACTACAGAAATTTACTGCCTTGATTAAAATCTTCTCTGCGATAGTCACAATTATGGAGTCAACTATACAGGTTTTATGCTACGAGTATAACTACTATTAAATGATAAATGTTGGGAGAACAAGCGAGCGAAGTTCTTCGTTTCAGCTTGGGCAAATATGATTTCTAATGTTTTTTTTTTATACCTCGTCGGTGGCAAACAAGCTGACGGCCCACCTGATGGTAAGTGGTTACCTTATGTCCGGCTGTTCGCCTCTACAGGTCGCTTTTCTAAACCGATTATTGTGAAATGTTGTGAGTGAGCAGGCACCTACTATAAACATATGGATTCTTAGCCCATTCAGACTTTGGAAATAAAAAATTGGAATGAAAAGGAAACTGACTCGCGAGTTTAATACAATAGTTTTATATATGTCTGAGAAGAGAAGTTTCACTCAGCACCCTCTATTAAATGCATAGTGACTTGTGCTCCACTGTCAATCTACAAATGTCATCATTGAAATACTTGCGAACGAGGACATATTTGTCTGGGCAAACTCGGGAGCTCATTAGTTCCGCCGTGCGCCAACAGAGGGCTATAACGAGTATTGTTTGAAAATTAGAAACAGAACAACGGACTGTTTTGTTCGCTGTCATTGAGGGTTAAGCCTGACAGTGGTCGCTCTCCTTGGTGGAGAATTAATCGTGTAGAGAGAATGGTGTGACGGAATACGGGAACCGAAATTGCCAGTTCAATTGGTATCACATGAATTTGTAACTATGCTGTAGAGAAGTCCTTAGTAAAGTTTGTAAACGTAGTACCACTGTTTTCTGTCAATTCCCGAGAGCCCATGATACGCATTAATGGGGCAAAAAGCGATCTAGCTAGGCCCCGATAATTCGTTTTCGTTATTTTCACCCGAGCAGCGCTCGGTCGCCCAGGTCATCAATAAATACAATATCATAAATCCCTTGCTTAACTTATAAAGAAAGTAATGATGTCTGTTGGCATGATAAATCCCTTTACAAAATGTGATCCTAACCACAAAATCAAAATAATATGTTTATGTGACCTTTACTGTGCTAGTCCAAACCGCTCCCACGACATTTCACTGCATAGGCATATTATTCTGATTTTTGCGCAACCTTTCGCCAACGCTGCAATGTCCGAACTAAACGCCTTCCTGGTTTTGACACCCCACCTACAAGTGCACCTTTTCTGTGTGGCCATTTCGCGGCGCTAGTTAGGCTTCTATGCTTTTGTCGCTTGCTGATATAGGTATAGTGCAGGATAACTGGAGTTCATTGTTAATGAGTTGTGCTTTTAGAACATTGTCGAGAAATAATAGGTATATGTAGATTACACCCTTATTTACTAGTACACTAAGCTAGCCGGATAAAGTTATCTGCCAGTTAAAATTATTGCTATGTTTTTCTCCCGTCATATAAAAGAAAAGTGACAGCCAACATTTATCTGACGGATATGTATTAACTGGAGATTGTGAAACAGGCCCTAAATTTAGTGAGCGCTTCGGTTAGAACAACTCAGTATAACGAAGTAAGAACAATATTATGAGCTGTGCTTTTAGACCAATTACCAGATAACCTTTCGAACGAGTTATAATACTTATAAGTAAATATAGTGATTGGGCAGTAGGGTACATGACAGCTGTAGTTCATTGTATATTATTTGTGTTTTTAGAATAATTCCAAGAAAAAGTACGAATATTTATGACAATAGGTTAAATCCCTAGATGTAGCAGCTATAATCGGAGTCGCGTATGCGTCAGTTTATTGTTTATACTTTTGGCTTTTAGAATAATTCAGAGAAAAGGGAAGGCAACTTAAGCGCACCCTTAGGAATAGTGTGGTGTTCGGACTGGATATGGAAGCATATCAAAATCAAAATCAATTATTTATTCTGCAAATAGGCCACAAGGGCACTTTTACATGTCAAACGGTAATTTACAATAAAGTAATATAATCTTACACAATAATAATTTAAAATTATATATATAATGTTAACAAATTAAATGTCACAAGTTAATGTAAACAAAACAAAATTGCAAAATATGACCTTAACATTCGATATAAGATCTGTATCAGCATTAACAGAGGTTAATATTAATTCAGTATTCCAGACTCGCGCATGTTCAGTTTTTATTTCTGACCCCGGATTTATCGGTTAGACTTTATGTCGGCAAGTATTATCAAGAAATGTACTGAATTAGTTGCATTTGATCTGACATTTGGTCTAACGCATCTTGAAACCAGGCCTATGTGTAGTTTTAGAACAAACTCGAGAAAATTTATCTAATGTTCTTCAGATACAATATGAGCTGCCGTCGTTTGTCACGTTTGATATCTCTGCTTTTGTATTATAAGTGTTAATATACCTAATTATATATACCTATAGGCTCATATGCATGAGACGGGTTAAGGCGTGAGACTTTATAAAAAAAAAAGTAATTAGGCAGGGTGTGGCAAGGTATACAAATACTTCAGCTCACCCTCGTGCGCGGCTGTGTGTGTGTGCGTTCGTAACTGCCGCTGTGTGTGTGCACCTGTAACGACTATTACCGCCGTGTCACTGACACACAAATCGAACCTGCGCACTTACAATAGCAGAAATTAATTTATCTATTTATAAATAAATAAATAAAAATATTAGGGGACAATCTTACACAAATCGACCTAGTCCCATAGTAAGCTCAATAAGGCTTGTTTTATGGGTACTCGACGATATAAATACTTAAATACCTACATAGAAAACATCCATGACTCAGAAACAAATATTCATGCTCATCACACAATCATTACCGGGATTCGAACCCAGGACGTTCAGCTTTGTAGGCAGCGTCACTACCCACTAGGCTAACCGGTCGTCAAAATTTATACTAACATAAACTTAATATCAAAAAAAAAGTGGTCTAGCCACTGTAGCCGAGCGGTAAGGCACGCGACTTGCAATCTGCAGGTCGCGGGTTCGAAACCAGGCTCGTACCACTGAGATTTTTTCAAAAAAATTAAGTACCTACAAAATATCATCTTTTCGGTGAAGGCAATTGGTCTATTTCCAATAAGGGCTAGTTTTAGTCGGTTTCTTTTAACTAGTGCCTACGCCAAACCTGGGATAAGGTGCCAATGCGGACGACCTTGGATGTTTGCTACTCAATCACGCTTAAACGGCTCAACTGATTTGGATGAAATTTTACACAAAGTTAGTTTATAGCCTGGTTTAAAATAAAGATCCTAGAGTTTTTATCCCGCGTCGACGCAGACGTAGTCGCGGGCGGAAGCTAGTGATGATATAATTAATAAAATGTGAGGTTAAAACAGGGTATCGTAACATTTCTACTAGTTTAGAGTAGAAAACAATTAGAGATAGAGAGAGGAGAGAGAGGAAGACTGAATGAGAGGTATGAATATAAGTCTGACGTACATCTGTACATATGCCGTCAATATTTCCTACACACGAAACACAGTGCTCACAATAATGTGAACAAAAGCCTTGCGTAGAATTAAAGAAGTAGATAATCGATCTAATACCTTGAGGTATTAGATCGTTAATTCACATATTTTGTGTCATGAAAGCCCTATTTACACGTTGCAAGAACTCGTACGCTTATATTTTTAAAATCAATGGCTGATAGACGGGCGCCTGTGAGGTGCTAGCCTAGGGCGCTGTCGACTTTTAATCTATGGCCGATAGAGGGGCACCTATGAGGTGCTAGCCTAGGGCGCTGTCGACTTTTAATCTATGGCCGATAGAGGGGCGCATATGAGGTGCTAGCCTAGGGCGCTGTCGACTTTTAATCTAAACCGATAGAGGGGCGCATATGAGGTGCTAGCCTAGGGCGCTGTCGACTTTTAATCTATGGCCGATAGAGGGGCACCTATGAGGTGCTAGCCTAGGGCGCTGTCGACTTTTAATCTATGGCCGATAGAGGGGCGCATATGAGGTGCTAGCCTAGGGCGCTGTCGACTTTTAATCTATGGCCGATAGAGGGGCGCATATGAGGTGCTAGCCTAGGGCGCTGTCGACTTTTAATCTAAACCGATAGAGGGGCGCATATGAGGTGCTAGCCTAGGGCGCTGTCGACTTTTAATCTAAACCGATAGAGGGGCGCATATGAGGTGCTAGCCTAGGGCGCTGTCGACTTTTAATCTATGGCCGATAGAGGGGCGCCTATGACGGGCTAGCTTAAGGCGCTCTCGATATTTAATCCGTCTCTGAGTTCTATGTTTTATAAACTCCAAACTTGACTTCGAAATCATGTCCATGTGTTTTAGTGTTTTCTAGATTTCATTGATGTGTTTAGTCTCAATTGTTAGTATTTTCTTTAGCGCCAAAGAGATGTGTTGTTGAGTTTGTGTTGTTTTATATTTTTTATAATAATTGTGCCGTAATTTGCAGTTTTGTGTCGATTTTGTACTTAGAAAGGGTTTTTGTATGTTGATGAGTTCCTATTTTAAATAAATGCGTTTCGTGTGCTTTTTACTATTTTATTGCACCTTAATAAATATTGTGTTTTATTGTTATGTTGTTTTAATTGAAGATTTAATTTCGTAGTCTAAAGCGATATAAATAGCTCCTACAAGTAAACATTGGAGATTGTTGCTTTATTAGTTATTACATACTATAGCTAGACCGCTTAAATCAGCCCTCGCCTGCGCGGCCCAAGTAGCCAAATATATCGAAATATAATCCTTACTTCCACAGTAATAAATAAAGGAGTGTTGCTATATATTTGGCTCCTTTGGCTTGTAACTAAATGATGCGGACTGCACCAAAAATGTCATTATGTCAAAATCTTGAATGCTGCATTGTTCCCGAAATTACATAAGTAGGTATAGGTACCTACGTCAAAGTTTAGTTAAGTCAGACAGCGGCAAATGGCTAAAAAGAATTGAACAACAACCTACATACAGACAGTGTTCTAGACATATATAAACAGTTCCAAAAAAAAAATATAGAACTTGACATCTGTTAGATAAGTGATAAGATAATTCCAATCTCATATCACAACATAGTATAAAACAAAGTCGTCCCGATGTCTGTCCTATGTACGAGGGACGGCTGAAAAGAAATCTACCTAAGTATGAAACAAAAGACTGTCATGTATGTATTTTTTTTATTTTTCAATATAGTCCCCTGCTAGTGAAATACACTTATTACATTTGTCAAATATTGACATTAACCCATGAAAAAAAAAATCTTTCGGTTTCTCGTCAAAAAAGTCACTAACTGCAGCCTTCATTTCGTCATCGGTCAGAAATCGTCTTCCTCGGAGATCTTTTTTGAGGTGTCTAAATAAAAAATAGTCGCATGGGGCTAGGTCTGGACTGTAAGGTGGATGGTTAACGGCATCGAACCCTAATTCCTTCATGGTAAGCATTGTTGTGCGGGCGGTATGCACAGGTGCATTATCGTGTAAAATCAGGATCCCTTTGCTAAGTTTACCCCTCCTCTTTTCTTTTATCTCGTCTCGTAACTGATGCAGTAAGCTGGAATAATATTCAGCATTCATTGTCCTTTTTTTTGGTAAATAATCTATTAGTAAAATTCCTTCTGTATCCCAAAATACGGTAGCCATAAGTTTGCCTGCCGACGGCCTGACCTTTAACTTCCGAGGAGGCTTCTCATCCTTGAATTTCCACTGCAAAGACTCTTGTTTGCTTTCGGGGTCCCACTGTCGAATCCAGGTCTCATCACACGTCACCATTTTAGAAACAATTTCTTCCTGATTACCTCGACTCATTTCCAAAAACTCCTCACAACATTTGACACGTCGGTCCTTGTCAAACGCCGTTAACATTCTGGGGACCCAACGTGCACTCACCTTGGACATATTCAGATGCACATGAATTATCTCATTGACTCTTTCTTTACTGATGCCCACATCTCTAGCAATCTCCCACTGCTTCACTCGTCGGTCTTCTAAAATTATTTTTTTAACTTTGGCTACATTTTCGTTTGTAACGGCAGAAACCGGCCTTCCACTACGAGCGTCATCTTCCAAGCTCTCACGACCGAGTTTAAATTGTTTAGACCAAAACTTTATAGTAAATTCGGAAGGGCACGAACTACCGAACACACACATCATACGTTCTCGGATCTGTGAGGGAGTATTTCCTTCTTTTGTTAGAAATTTAATTACTGCACGATGTTCAATTTTAGCGATATTCATTTTTTCAACCGATATGTCGCAAACATTAGAGAATTGTAGAAAAATGGAACGGAAAAAACAAATGAACGTCAAATAATTCAAAAAAAGAATAACCAAAGAACAAGAATGCATTTCAGCCAGTATCATTTTCGCATATTTTTTTAACCAAGGAGATTACTTTTCAGCCGCCCCTCGTATGCTAAGATATTTAAAACTACGCAACGGATTTTGATGCGGTTTTTTTTAATAGATAGAGTGATTTAAGAGGAAGGTTTGTATATGTATAATATATGTTTGTATATGTATAATATAGTACCCGTGCGAGGCCGGGGCGGGTCGCTAGTTAGTTATAACCCGGCACTTAGTAGAACGAATATGGCGTCATTCGCGCAGGGCCAGTATTGCACATGCTCAGATGGCATGCGTGGAGTTCCGCGGCGCCCCGTTGCTATGGTTACGCGTGGACCTCGCATTTTTACCTGCCTGGCAGGTTCTGCTCATGTGCCGGGGATGATTATAGCAATAGCTGAAGGGCTCACGAAACTCATTAACAAACATATACTTATTGTAAAATGTATACGTTTCTAATAAGAAGCTAAATAACAGTTCGATACTAACGAGAAACAAATCTAAAAAAAATAGGTAGGTAACAAAGAAAATGAATGATCAATGTATATAAAAGTTCATTTTACTAATGTCGCTATAGGGGTAAGTATGCACCATGGAAGTGCGAAGATGAAACACTGCTGTACATCTCTGTTGAAAATTCACCCTAAAGGTTAACGCACACTTCACGAAACTAGACCTCTACCTACGCTTGGTTACTACGCATCGCGGTGTCAAGATATATTTGTGGGTGAGCGTTGAGATGAGCTTAAAACAAGTTACAGAATAGGGGGGAAGCTCGCGGTGGGCAGCTCGCCGTCGCTGGGTGAACGCCGTGTGTGCAGCTAAATAGCGCCTAGCTGCCGGTGAAATGACTGCGCGTCGACGCTGCGCTCGCGAGTACATGAAACTTGTGAATAAATAAAAATAAGTGAATAATAAACATTAGGGGACAACTTTACATAAATCGGACTAGCCCTACTAGACGAAGATAAGATATATATTTAATTACGTGACTACTTATTCATGCTCACACAAATATGGCAAATACTTACCGGGATTCGAACCCAGGGGCCGTAGACAAGGTTACAATCGACAAGCGCTAACGCCAATAGAAAACGAATAAAATGTATGGGAATGACAGATGTTAAGGGGATGCCCTGATTTGAGTCGTACCCCTAGTAGCATTTTCGTTGGCATTTGGTTGGGCCAACTCGGTGATCAATGGCCCAACGTGGGGCCAACTTAAAATGCTACTAGGGACACGCCCCCTAGACAGAGACACGCTGATGCCTTCCGCCCACGAGAAAAAGAGATGTAACACTCTTCGGGAATCGCTGTTTTGGACAAATTTCGATAAATACCTAACTTAGTGAAGGTTTATTAAAATTTCATAAAGTGAGATTTTAGATGAGATAAAATTAGTATTTACTTGATTGTGTCGTAAAATAATGTATCGTTTGAGTAGACTGAGTAAAAAAAGGAAAATAAGTTGGTTTTTTTTTCTATCGAGGAAATTGTAACCATAAAATCAGATGAACAATCATATAGTCAAGAATCATATATCTGAAAATCAGACCTTATTGTTTCTTAATCAAGTCAGAACGGCGTTTCAAAGCACGCGATAATTTCCAATGCACCGCCTTAACGAAAAGTGTTTCGTCGGCATCTGTCATTCCCATACATTTTATTCGTTTTCTATTGGCGTTAGCGCTTGTCGATTGTAACCTTGTCTACGGCCCCAGGACCTTCGTAGGCAGAGCCACTAGGCTAAACCGGTCGTCAAAAATTCAAAATGTATAGTAAAATGACAAATATATATAATATATTATTGATCTTGAGCCATTTGTCAGTTCAGGCCAGCGAACGAAAAAACCATAGAAGCCTAACAAAACCTAGTAGCGTGGCAAAATGGCCCCACAGAATGGGCTTTGGGCTTATAACAACTAAATTGCGTGATACCTCTTTATCAATATTCCCAGATCTCAAAACTTCTTGATCTCAAAACACCTAAATTGCAGAATGCCTATTTTTTTTACTTAAAACACCGGAACCTTAATATGGCCGCTTTTCAAAATAGCTTAGTCTCATAATCACTAAACTCAAAACACTTTCATGGCAAAACAACATATGCTTAAAACAACCAAAGCTCAAAATACCTACATTTCGGGAAAGTGTGTTTTACGAGCCTAACCCACCCTTTTTCTGCCGCGACGGTAATCTTTTGGCACAAACTCTATAGTTGACACGTTGAACAGGAACTATACTACGTAAAGTCATAATATCAATATCAAATCATTCTCTCAAATAACCACTCGTGAAAAAAAATTAGGCATTTTGCCATTTAGGTGTTTTCAGTTTGAGTTATTTTAATATTTTGTCATTTCTATCATTCGGTATTTGCAGGAATTGTGCATTTCATTTTTTTGGTATTTAGTGAATATGACGTTTTAGGTCAAAGTCGTAATGAATTTCGTCCATTTTAAGAATGAGACAATTTGAAATTTTAGGTATTATGAGCCCATGTTAATTTGAAAATTAGGGGTATTAGTGAATAAGGTATTATGAAGTTTAGTGGTTTTAAGCCCAAAGCGAATGGGTGCCATTCCCATTATGCGGGGTTTGGGGCGGGGGTCAAAACGACGTCAGGCAGCCGTTTAGTCCGAACACGCGCATACCGGGTTTTAGACACGTGTTTGGGTAGAATGTAAGGAGCTCGCATTCGATGGATTTTTCTTTCGCTGGTTCAGGCACCATATTGTCTTAATAAAATTCTAATTATCATTCAAAGCGTCCTTCTAGTTAATGATGACTATGCCCTTGTCCACAGGGTCCATAATGGAGGCGGCGCAGAACCGGCCTTCGTTCACGACTTACTTGCCCGCGGAGGCGGCAACGCAGCCCCTGCGGCGCCAGGGCTCCTTCACGGGATCGCAGAACCAAGCACAAGGTACATAGACAATAGACCCCGTATCATGGTCGGCCTTATCACGCGATAAGTGACAAGATAGGAGCGTCGTCTCGTTCTATCGAACGGTGTCAGCCAGTGACGGACGCTCTATCCTGTCACTTATCGTGTGATAAGGCCGACTATGATACGGGGTCAGGGTTCGCTCTTTTCGTGCCGATGTCGTCAAATGTCAAACCACACATAGGATGATTTCTAATAGTCTTTTCGTAAACAGTTACCACTTATCAACGTCTTTAATGAAACGACATTGCATTGGTCGTTGACTGACATTGTCATTCAGATGAACAATAAGTTGACGTTGTAATTGTTTGGTTATTGTATTTTCACAATTATAATGTAGTATTCATTTTTAATACTGTATAAAGAGTTGCTATACAATGCCATGTTTACCAGAATATTGTTGCGATTTTCCGTTTTCGAGGTTCGGTAACAGGCTTCACTCAATTTATTTATTTATGGCAACATCCTGTGTGCAAAATGACGTAATTTTTACGTCATCGACACGAAAAGTACGAGCCTACACACACAAATTAAGTTGGTTCGCTTTCCATAGAAAACGTTATTTGGCATTTGCAGGCTAACGGCGTGATATTTTAAGAAACTTATGTTACAAACTTTCATAAATTCGTTTGGGACTTGATATTTTGGGAAAACAAATTTCTCAAATTATTCTAATTTATACAAGTTTATTCTAGGAAATGGGGAATATCGAGCAGCTAGCCAGTTTATTTGTGTCTACTATGGGTATAGTACAAGCTTTGCTTAGTTTGGGACTAGGTCGATTTGCGTAAGATTGCCCCTAAATATTTATTTTTCATGTATAAAGTTACACCCTTGAACTTAGGCCATTGTCTACCATCAGCAGGCCAAGGCCACGCGGGCCTCGACCGCCGCGTGTCCGACCCAAGCGGGGACACCCCGACCCGGCGGCGCGACGACCCCAAACGGCACTCCATGGTCGACGGCCCCAAGGAGGCCAGGGATGACGGCGGCCGCCGCAGTCTGGACGGGAAGGACCTGCCCCTGGGTTGAGGATGAGAGGCGACTACCCGCTTTTGGCCTTCGAGGTGACTGGAACCCGATCGTATACCGATTGACGGATTACGGTTTCTCGATTGTCGTTTATTATTTTTCTAATCTGATTACCGAAAAAATGTTGCGAATTGATGATATTTTACCGGAAGCCCTTCGAATAGTAGGAACTGCTGTAGCGAAATTCAAAATTGTGTTCGACTAAAACTTTGTGACTTTGTGAGATTAACTAGATATTTTTTAACCGGCCGCGGAAGGAGAGTGTTGTTTCACGATTGCTGTATGTGTGTATGTCGTTATGTCTGTATCTTTTAACAGTTGAAGGCATGACGGCAGTTAAAGGCACAGAAACAAGTACAGGAAAACTCGCTTGAAAGAGGCTAACAAATTAAATTTTTGGTAGTGATGTCGTATACTTATACAAAAATGGAAGTAAAATTTGTTAACATCTCCTTTATCGAAATTGGCGAAAATATTGTCAGTTACTTGCATTCCATTAAGGCGAAGTAGCTCCAGATAGAGTGGTTGAATATTATGTAGTCCTGTAACCTTTATGTAGTTTCATTTGAAAAATCTTGCGTTAATAGTGATGTGATTTTAACCCTTTCCCAGTTGGAAAATGACAGTCTATTGTCAGAACTTATTTATTAACATAAAGATACATGTTTTACAGGCACTTTGTGGTCGATATAACGCCTCTGCATGGAAAAGGGTTAAATAAAACCGTTTTGTAACGCAAATTTTGTTTGGAAAGCACTCAATGTTTGAAATAAGTAAAAATAGTACAATATTTCCTTTTGATATCTTATAATGTCCTAGATAAACGAAGAAACTTCTAGGAATATGTCCGTTAGAAATCCAATGTTATGGAATGAGTTATATACAGTTCGGAACTACCTATTGATCAAATAGTACCTTTGACATACTGACAGATCGTACTAGTTTTCCGTTGTACCAATTTAGGTACGGTACACTAAAAATGGAACCGAAATTCACAAATCTGTCATGGATTAGTTCGCCTTGAGGGTTCAAAATTGCGTTTGAAACAATGATTAATTGTAATTTATTATTTACAAGCGACCCGCCCCGGCCGCTTCGCACGGGGACTATATTATACATATAAATCTTCCTCTTGAATCAATCTATCTATAAAAAAAACCGCATCAAAATCCGTTGCGTAGTTTTAAAGATCTAAGCATACATAGGGACAGACAGCGGGAATCGACTTTGTTTTATACTATGTAGTGATTTCTAACCTCAGATTTTCATTAAAATTCGGATTTTAAAACATAATAATATATTTTCAGTTTCAAAATGGCATCTTGAAGGACAAAAGTGGGTGTGGTTTAAATTTCGATTAGTGTGTTAGTGAGGTAGCCGGTGTCACTGTAATAATATTAAAAGCAAAGATACCCAACATTATTATTTATTATTGACCGTTTTCGCGAGTCTCAAGTGGTTCACGGGTCAAAATTTGCAACTAAAGTTTACTTTAAAACCAAAGTTTCAATTCAATACTTCGCCTTAAAAGATTTTTTGAATTCGGTTATATAGTTCCAAGTTGTAACCCACAGTTGACACCGACATAAATTATATAACCACAATGATACAAAGCGGGTTGTTATTTAAAATACAATTCATTGTAATACTACACTAATTCCTATGGTCTTTAGATACGTTTTGCATTGAGATTCTTACTATAGAATCATATACTACGTAATAATTAGTACTCGTTTCGCGGTTAAGCATTTTAGTAACAACCCGCTACACATTAGGTCAGTCGGTAACCCATAATTCTATTCGACTAACATATTCAATGGGAATCCTATTACGTTACGAAATTTTACTTTATTTGAGTACTTACCACGTTTTTCATGTTTTAAAGTGGAATAGCTACTTGGCTATCCACATATAACATAACAGCAACAGGGGAAGGGGTCTTGCTGAACGTGACAGTATGTGTTAAAGAGATCAGAAAAATTGACATCGTGGCGTCCAAAAAGTCGGAATTTCTGCATGACGTAATATGTGAACGCTTCCGTCGTATTTGGTCCCGGGTTCTTTGTGCCCTTCTGAAGCGAGCCAGGAATAAATATAAAGCTGATGCTTAATTAAAAAGGTTAGTCAAATAAAGTTTGCAACTAATTGTGACATCTTTGTGTCAATCTTGGCGTTTTCAAGCAAAAATTTACCTTGTACTTTTTTTACCAGAATCCCAAAAAAAAATTAATGAAGCAAGCACTCTTGATATGACGACTTACATATTTCTTGTTTCCATTATGTGATGGTCCATATAATATGTATGATAAAAGCCTTACATAATGGAATAAAAATATTTAGTCATTTTGTTCCTTTATAAGAATCGAGAGTGCTCATGATTTAGTCTGAGAAAAAAATCTTTCTAAGTTGTAAGAATAAAAGGTACGCTTTTTTTGAAAACGTCTTCAACCTGTATTAACTGAAAAACTCAAGTAATGCCTCTCTGGCGTGTAGTGGTGAACTCGAATAGCCATTGGTTTTTGTTTTACAAACTTTGAATATGTGGTGCGTATTTAAACTGGTCAAAACGGCGGTATACTTGAGATTAGAGTTGGGCGAATCGCTTCAAACGAGTGCATTCAAAAAGCAACCGTGTCGCTTTAACGTCATGTTTAAACTGCCATACAAAGTTGTCAGACTTGTCAGGCCCCTATTTCACCATCTTGACAATTGTCACCTGACAATGTCAATTCCACGTACATTGCTGGGTCAACAGGCTGTCCACCTTCACCTGTCGACGCAGCCATGTAAGTCAAATTGTCATTGTCAGGCGAAAATTTTCGCTTTGGTGAAATAGGGTCCTGGTGGTTCAAGGACCTAGGACACAAAAGTGGATACACGTTTATGATGCTGACTGTACAAAGGTGTTCAGCTACTCATGAGTTCGACTGTACATACAAGAGAGGTCATACCTAAGTTTTTTACATATAATTATATTCATTATGTAAGTGTGTAGATGTATCCGGACATATTATGTGCACATAACCCCTAGTCTTTGTATTACAATAATACGTTGTTAATATATACTAATCGATATTATTAGTTAATTAATAATACACTTATTCTTGTATTGTAGCGTAGGCTAAGGCTGTGAGACGAATTAGTTTACATAGTAAAGAGAAACACACAACATATCACCGCCCAAAGAATCTGGAACTTCCTAGAGGCAACGGGCCTTAACGGTGAAATCTAAAACAGGGCTGCCACAATAGATCACTTGCTGGTCGAAGCGGCGCATAAAGGCCCACAATAAAACAATAATAATAATAATAAAGTGAAATAACTTTCGTCACGCGAAAGTGACGACGGAAAATAACATCGTGCCACTCCGCTCAACGTTTGTGTGGAGAGTCGACATGAGTCGACCGTGATGGGGACTGTGGCGTCTCTTGTTAAGTATATCTCTGTGATTAAAACATCACTTAAATGTACAAATGCAGCTAACGAAAAAACCATGGAATGCGAGCTCCTTACATATTTCTACCCAAACACGTGCCTAAATCCCGGTATGCGCGTGTTCGAACTAAATGGCATGGCATAGTTTTGACACCCCGCCCCCCCGCATAATGGCATGGCACCCATTCTGTTGGGCCATTTTGCGGCGCTACTAAGACTTCTATCGACCACAGGAGAGGCAACTTCTGTTCACGTGCCCTGGCGAGAGAAACGGTGTTAAAAGTAATCGATGCATACACACATTATTTACATGTGGCGTTCCCTTACTATGTAAACTGCCATCTCGAATCAAACTATAACTTTGTTTACCTAATATGCCAGTTTTATTACCATTATTTAAAACCGCAAACGCTTTTATGCGTTTTTTTTTTCATTACGGACACTTCTGGTGATGTTGACAGGACGTAAATCCCTTTGAATATAATGGTAGACTCCACCAGGTGGACTGATGACCTGGTAAAGGTCGCAGGACTGGTCATCGTGGCACTGTGAGGGAGGTGCGTCCATCAGTGACGCCTTTCGGCTGATTTGATGTTGGCCCTAGTTCGCTTGCCTTAACCTTCTGGATCCCCCGGTCCTCACTTGAGGACATAACATTTTAAAAAATCCGCAGTCGTCAGAACGTTTCCAAACGAAACTGTCAACCTGAAAAATAAACAACGAGTCACAAATCGCCGATCAGCAATCAGTTTTGCGAGGGGAAAACTCCATGATTTTATTTTCTAATTTTCCGACATCAAGAGATGTACTTCCAATCCCAACAGGGTAGTTTCTCCCGTGGGTTGGAGGGTCAAAAGGGCGTCAGAAATAAGCGCGTACGCCAATGGTTGGGATCAGGTAGCGGATTAGATTAGGATGCAATTGGGTCGCGAAGATGAAAATCGTCCATGTCAACTGCTGTCTTTGAAAGGGTCTTATTATACTTGGGATTATTTGAGTTGGCCGAATTACATCAAAATAGTCCATTCAAAAAGCCACTCTACCGTCCAATGTAGAAGATTCCTATTCCAATGTCAGTATTATGAACAGTCGGCTCATTTAATAATCTCATACAGTCCTGTTTAACACCACCAAAAGAGCCAAACAATAGGTTGGAATCGGTAAAATGGAAGGATTACCCCAAGGAGGTTTTCTTAGAAGGAAACTGAGAATAGATTGGAACATTTTGACTTGTGAATACATAATAATATCTATGAATATCACTTTTGTCGTCGGGACTTCAGATGTCTAAAAACACTCATTAACGAACATTTCTAGGAAAGTTTGTACCAATTAAAGATCTTTATTAAAGCATACTCTTACCAGTACACATTTGCTGCCATTTGTTTTACTAATTTTTACTACAATGCATTGAAATTATTAGAATTAAGAAAGTATAAGTATAACAGAACCTTTATTATCGAAAATAGTAGTCCAGTCAATATAAAATTACAAAAAAATGGTGGCGAATTAAATGTGTGTTTTATATGAAGTTCTTTTTTGGTACAAACTATCCTTATTCTAGAAATGTTCTAGTACCTGTGGCCATTCTAGGTTGCCATAGCAGTGCCTTTGGGGTCGGTAAGGGTTAAGATTTGCGCTGGAGCAAACGCCATTCGAAATGGGACCTTACGCAAGTCGCTATAACTGTGAAATTTGTATGCCAAGGAATGGCTTTGCTTCTCCGCAATGTGTGTGACGTGTTGTATTTAAGGCGCCGTAGGTTCATGGTCTTCTCCCCCCTTTCACTGAGCATAAGCGTGAGCGAGATGGAAGCGCGGATCTCATGTTTTTTAATTTTTATTTTTTGGCCGTTTAAATAAATAAAAATGTCAACACTGATTTCCCTCAAACATGATATTGCCGATTTATAGAAGCAATTTTAATATTTATAGCTTTTGTGCATAATTTGTTACGAATATTTTAAGTGTATCTTTGTGTGTTTTAGACCTATGTTCGTGATTTTTTTCGATCGAGCGAAATTTGCTTAATCATGTTTCGAAGCATTGATTTCCCTGCAGAAAAGCCTCAAGATTACTAGGTATTCGTATTTTTTTGAAACCATATTATTATAAACAGACGCATTATATTGTTTCAAAAACTCTGTTCGCTTAACTTCGCTGAACCTACGGCGCCATAACTTTGATTTGACCGAGCTCTTAGTTTTAAATTGTTAAAATAATTTTGTTCGTACACTTTAGCATTTGAGAATCCTGCGCGATTCTGTAGTACCGTCTCTTAATCGTTTTAAAACATACTGTATGTTCTACGTATTAAGATTCATAATTGTATTACACTAGCGTTTTATAGAAATGGCAATAGTGTAACTAAAATATAGGGACCTAAATTACCTATTATTTATCTAATACTAATACTTGTATTGAATTAATCATTATTAATAATCGCTAATTTATGCGTAGATTTCAATTGATGATTTGCTGAAATTTTAATTCGCAGAGTTATAATTATAATATTAATCATATTATCAGGCAGATACCCTTTAAAGAGGGTGTGTTGTTGTATCGACTTACAAGTAATAAATAATCATTTCGCACACGATCCAGTGTTGCTACGATATATATCGGCTAACTTAAGAATTTGTGGTAGGAGTAGATATAATGTTAGGGTTATATGTTGTTATACGCAAGCTTCATCGGAAAATAATGCAGTCAACAGTTGAAGTAGTTCTGCTGTATAATCCTATTTTAACTGAGCTCTTGAATTGTTCGTAGGCAGCGCGTGCAAAATTTTGCTAAAAAATCTTACCGCTGCGTGAAATGTTCTTAATAATATACTCTATCATCTTATTCAATAGATTAAAGAACTACGAGATAAAATACCACAGGATGCCGGGTATAAACAGAGAAATGTTTACTTCATTCTTTAAATATAATTGTAAATCTTTGGTTAGTGCGCTAGAGTTCATTATGCAATGAACATTGTATGTGGCGGCAACCTTTTTTTGCAAAATATGGCACGCGCTGACTTCGAACAACGGCCATTCGGGAGACCAGAAAAAAAATTGACTATAATGTTGTGTTGATGGTGAGTAAGGATGCCAGAGCCCTTGAAGGCACTGTGTTAACCAGGGACCGTACTATTTTCATACAAATCATTTATAATACTTCTAGTTTAAACTTTTACTGTTGACTGCACAAGTTATGTATTTTTCTTAACCTCTGCCTTAATTTTTAATTTCACTAAATTTAAATAGTAGTTGAAGAGTACATGAAAAATTCCATCCAAATTTCCTAATTTTTATTAAAGTTGCATTTCTAGAGTTGCAATAGAGTACATAAGTACAGTACAAATAGTACGGCGGTGCGCACACGAAGTTGCCTAAAGCGTTGGTAATTTAGTAATACAGGTAAATGTTAGCACCTGTGCACGCGGCGCGTCGCAGCCGCGCAGAGCGTTTTTGTACATCGTGTGTTACCTAATACAAATACATATGAGCTTAATACTTTAGTGACGCATAGCCGATTAGCGATATACTAAGGTGAATACAAGCTTTGTACAACGTAAACAACAGTAGGTAGCTAAGGCTTTCATCACACTGCCGCCGTGCCGCCGCATCGGAGCCGCGTACATAGATTAGATTAGATTTATTTATTACACGATAAAAATCACAATATTATTTTGCATAAATGTCAAGAGTACAAGAATTTATATCATGTTCGTCAATTTGAATAAAAAAAAACTTAATGAGGCCACTGTAAATACAAAATATTACGAGTATACTCGTATTATTCTATCTCCCGAAATTGGATGTCACAAACACATATTTCAAGAAGAATTGTCAAGTTTAAAAACTAATAATAATAAATATAATAATACTTCATGACATTGATAAATACAAAGTTAACAAAAATCAATGTCAATCATAAGAAAACAAAATACACATTTAAAAAGTCATTTCCATGTACAGAAGGTTTTCCAACAAAAGATTTCTCCGTTTGCGCCGAAATGTTTCGTCAGATGGTTCATTCCTTACGGCCCGGCCACGTCATTGCGCGAATTGCGGCGCGGCAAGCGTTTTATCTGTTCATTGCGCGGTCGTGATGTGCAACGCACTGTGGTTGGTTGGGATTACACGCAATGGATTAGAAAAACCGCTGCCGCTGTCGCCGCTGCGCGTATTCGTGGCCAGGCCGTTAGATTGGCCGGTAAGCGTTCATACTAAGTGCATATTTCGCCGGACGGAGGTGCGGTTTGAGGTACCGTGCGGAATTTATATGCAAACTGACGTACTGGCATACAACGTTGCGAAGCGTCGCTCCGCACGCCGCAACGGGATGCCGCGCCAGTGTGATGACTGCCTCACTAAGTGGTATAGAATCCTGAGTACGGCGTGATATAGACAGTTACATATTGGGATAATGAGTGGTAAACAACATTTTATGTAACGTAATGTTTGATACAAATTAATCTTTTAATATAGTATACTTAATTTGTTTTCAAGTTGAATATTTTACATTAACATAATTAAATTAAATCTAAAAAGTCTCGAGGCATTGTACCGAAGATGCTGGTGGCATTTCCTCGCTTAATTGCAATGCTGATGCGTTGCGCGAGAAATCCGCCAGCTCTTCGGTCACCAGCTACGTCAATCAGACGATTCGCGATTTCTGCAAATAACTTATGCGCACTTAAGATTACAGAAGAAGAAACTACTGATTTACGATTACTATAAAAGTCTTTATTAACCGAATGTCATCATTAGCATGATTCATTTAAGATCTTTGCCGGTTCGAGGCTAGCTTCTGTCACCTTTAACTAAAATTGTTACCGTTACTTAATTAATTATATCATATCAAACGTTACGTTATATTAAATGTTATTATACGTTATTTTATGAGACTCACTCCTAATATTACAACTTTCTTATTTTCAGACAAAATAAATATGACTTAAAAACGACGCCGTGCCTCCAGGTTATAGTCAGTTATACATATGTCACGCGATATATTCATATAACAGTAACATATAAGCACTTTATAAATGCAGTACACATTCCATTTAAAATGCGTTCAATACACATATACCTACCCTTATTCATGAACACCCTTTATACCTGTATTAGTTAAAATTTCGTTATGGTGGTGATACATCTGAGCATTCACTGGCAAGGGGAATTCTAGTGAATGTTAGATTACAGGAGCGTTTTGCAGGAGTGAGCATTGTAGTGAGACTTTGCCATTACAGAGAGTTTATGCCGAGCCGAGCAATTTTCTTATTGAACGTCCTTCTCCGCACACCTCCACAGAATTTACCAGAGCGGTGGCTTGAATCATCGATGAAATGTTCGCAGCCATGTTTGGCTCGATTGATCGTTGTTCAGTTCGACAAATTTAAAATGGGCGAATGGTCGATTTTCTGTGTGCGCTCAATGCTATCAGCACCTTTATAATTTGTTTGTCCTTACTGCCACTATGACATTTATATTTCAAAAACACACAATAGAGGTATGCGAAGTTTATGAATAAGGGAAATAATTATATTATTAAATTATTTTGAACACTCATAATGTTATGTAGCGTAACTACTTATGATTAAGAAAAATTATGTCTTATGAAAATTGTATTATTTATTTCAAGTTTCGGAATTTGGCTTTCATTAGAAAGCCTAAATTACACTTGGAGACTAGATGATCTCTGTTTGATATTACGATATATTTATTGCACAGGAAAATCGTAATGATTTGTAAATAGTTATTTTTATTTTGCATTAACCTTGTGTTTATTTAAGTGTTGTAAACTTGCCTTGACTCGGTGACAGATTTCAGAATTCACTTTTGTGTAACACCTTAAAATGTGCTGACTCATAAAGCCTCTCACAGACTGGTGCATCCTGCGGTGGCGGTCAATAGTAAATATGACATTGGACGCACCAGTATGATTCGATCTTCAAGCGTCGCATCAGTAATGGTACTAGGTCGACCGTTTCACTCAGTTCTCGCCTGCGCGGCGTATGGGTGCAGGGGTAGGACGATAACGGGGTGAGGGTTAAGCAGTCGACCTATACAATAATTAAGTTTATTGACTCAATAATTCAATCTCTAATTAAGTACTTTTCTAAAGTTGTAACCTCCGTTTCGGCAATGTTTGAACGAATACTTATAGTATAATTTGCGTGTTGATTTAATGGCATTCTCTATATTCTTACCTCACTTAAGGACTCTAGTGACATAAAAAATCATGCCAGTAGTAACACAACTGACGCCGCGACGCGACGCTAGAATATCTGCCCTTCTTATTCTACTTTGCAAAGTGAGAGTAAGGCCGGGGCTGCACTGCTTAAGGGGATTGGCGACGCGACGGCGATTTCAGTACAACTTGGGCGACTTGAGGCGACTTGATGTATGAAGATCGCCGTCGCGTCGCTAATCGCTCTACCAGTGAGGCCCCGGCCTAAAGACAGGTGACGCTTAACCGCGTGCGTTGCGTCTATTACTAACCGACAAATCAGTCTATCCACCTGGTTGGACGGTTAGTATTTTTTTTTCGTAACTAACAATCTGCCTAGTTGGTTGGTTAGTCATATGAACTTTTATTACGAACCGACCACCTTCTTATAAACTAATTATTGGTTTGTCGGTTGGTAATTAAAATATACCAACCGAAAAACCGCCTGACATGGTATGGTATGGTATAGAAGACGCTAAAATAAGCATGTTTTGTATGAAGAAACTTTAAGGCAGGTCGGTGTAGGTACGACGACGAGCGAAGCGAGGAGGAGTGTTAGGAAGAACTGTGACCCTACAGCGCGCGAGCCGAGCGAGCGAAGCGAGCGTGCCGCGGTAGCGGCCGGCGAAGCGCCAGAACCGGACATTTTATTACTACCTAATAGTAACATATTAAATAAGTCTGAAAATCATTTTTTACCCATTGAAATTTTTACAAGTCCTAGAATTTTCCCAACTTTCAAGTAAAATATCTCGGCCATTTTTGATTTTAGACAAAAGTTTTTTCTACAAAACATGCTTATTTTAGCGTTTTGCACGAAATTTTTCTAACCGACAACCAACTAGGTGGTCAGTTAAGAAAAAAAATTAACAGCCAACCAACTAGGTAGTCAGTTAAGAAAAAAAATTAACCGCCAACCAACTAGGTGGTCAGTTAAGAAAAAAAAATAACAGCCAACCAACTAGGTTGTTGGTTACGAAAAAAAAATACTAACCGTCCAACCAGGTGGATAGACTGGTTTGTCGGTTAGTAATAGACGGTGCGTTGCGACTTGGCAGCAAGTTGTGACAGCCAGGCTATCACAGCACGTCTAGCACAGGACGGCCGCGACATACTCTCGATTTTTCTCGCACTATACCTCTTGTTCTAAGTGTTTTAATAAGAGAGAGACGAATAGTGCGAGAAAAATCGAGAGAGCTCGCGCGCCGTCGCGTGCTAGCCGTGCTGGACGGCCCGCGAGATGTGTCGCGGCGAGACAGAGTATCCGTCGCTTTCTAAGTAGACGCTCAGAAAGGGACGAATACACAGCTCGCGCGCCCGCTTGTGTACAATAAAGTGAGGTTATATACATAATATACCTGTGATTGGTTATGGATCCCTAGAGCGAATCTGAATGGTAGTTCGAACTAAAAGACAATTTTGATTGACTTTTTGGAAATTGATTCGTTAATTGTGTCCGGTGAGTTTTAATCTAGAGACTGTCAACTCTCAAAATATGTATTTTGTATGCACTTTGAGATCTAAAAATATTTTATTTTCAGACTAGACTCACTGCTTTTATATTTTGGTAGTATTAAGGCGTATAATTTTAGGTATAGCATTAATGCAAGAGCATCATTAGGCTACGACGGTAGAGTGAGCCGTATTCACTGACAAGTGTTGTTTTAGTGTCTTTAATGGAAATAAAAATTTACAAATATCTGTGGTTTTTTTTCATTATTTCTTGTTGTGTTCCTGTTGGTGAGGATCGTCGTCAGAGCTACTGGTAGCGAAGGGCGAATCCAGTTGTCTGATTCGAATAACTCAAATCAGAGTAATTGATTGAATCAGGAATTACTTTGCGGAAGTCCATGATTATTCGCGAGAGCAATATTCCTTTGTTAATCCGCTATAAAACGTGCAGGCCCCTATTTCACCAACTCGACAATTATCACCTGACAAAGACAATTCTCCGTACATTGCTGGATCCACAAGTAACCTAGCAACCACCTTAACTTCTAGAACAAGCAATGTATGGCAAATTGTCAGTGTCAGGTCACAATTGTCAAGTTGGTGAAATAGGGGCCTGGTCTATTAGCGATGTTGAGATGCTACTATTTGCGTATTTTTGCACGCCATTAATGCGCCCACCCTACCGCCGCACGTGCAAACATGCAAATAATAGGGTACATATTTGACAACAGTGAAAATAAATTATTTTTTCATTAGCAACAGGTAAACATAACGAAAATACTCCGATGGTGTCAATCTTTTATTTATGTTTGCTATTTTAAGATTTTTAAACTCATATAAACTAACAATAAGGACGTTGTTTGATTGTGACGTAACAAGCAAGTAATCCCTACAAATACCATACTAACGGAGCGTTATTGACTTTTCAAAAAAAGAAGCTGATTTGACTTTTGTCAAATACCGTATTGCAGCAAACCCATAATGACAAAACCTCGGCACGTGTTTCGCCTCTACGAGCCATCACCAGACCCCGTATCATGGTCGGCCTCTCGCGATAAGTGACAAGATAGAGCGTCCGTCTCGTTCTATTGAACGGTGTCAGCCAGTGAAGGACGTTATCTTGTCACTTATCGTGTGATAAGGCCGTCCATGCTACGGGGTCGGAGATGTGGCTTTGCGCCACGTCCACTGAGCATCTCCTGAACAGCAAAGCAATATTATTCTCGTAACTTATCGAATCAGTCTAAACAAGTTGATTCGAATCAAGTTCCTTCGCAATTCGAATCAATAAGAAGACAAAGGATTGCAATACCCTTACAGGGTGACATGTTGTACACATAAACTGTGATAATTAATTGGGTCGTGATTTGTCATCGCCAATTTATCAGAAGCTGACTAATTGCTATTGTCTGGAGGCATGTTGCGCTGCAGACCCCCTAGCACACTAAGTTTTATGTCGGACATAAAGCATTCGTCTCTTTCTGGATAATATGCGAGTGCGAGAGGGACGAATGCTTTATGTCCGACATAAAACTTAGTGTGCTAGGGGGTCTGATCCATCTGTCAAACGAGTTGTACTGAGAAATTGCCTGTACATGTGGACGGATTGTTTCATCTGTACGCCACACCCAATTATGACTTCGACATTTTGTACTGACAAATTGGGGTAAAATCACATAATCTATATCCCCACGCACGCCTTCCAAATGACCGGGGTTCGCCCCGTGAATTTCAATCGGAGATAATAATAATACTTTATTGCTCTCATGTTGACATATGTACATCTGGCCCCTATTTCACCAACTTGACAATTGTCACTTGACAATGACAATTCGCCATACATTGCTTGCTCTAGAAGTTAGTGTGGTCACTAGGTTACTATTAGATCCAGCAATGTACGGAGAATTGTCATTGTCAGGTGACAATTGTCAAGTTGGTGAAATAGGGGCCAGATGTACATATGTCAACATTTGAGCAATAAAGTATTATTATTATCTCCGATTGAAATTCACGGGGCGAACCCCGTTCATTTGGAAGGCGTGCGTGGGGATATAGATCCAACACGTAGAGGCCGTTTGGAGAAGAAGTTTAATGTGATGTAATCCTGCTTATTACGAGGGCTGCCTTTTAAGTTCTGTCGTTTGCAAACCTCCCGTGATTGCATAAAAAAGAACTAGTGTCACGTTAAAATATTTGAATTTAGAATTCGAAAACAAAAGAATGACTCGAAATCGGCCCAACCGTTTTAGTACAGCGTTCGTTCAAAGTTGACAAGTCAGTTGTGAAAATGGAAATTTCGAAGGAAAATTTACGTGCGATATTTTTTTACAACTTCAAAAGGGGCTTAACGCGACTTCAGTGCTTCGAAGAGTTGACTACGGTTTTCAATGATAAAGCACCATGCCTTCGGACTGTGGAACGTTGGTATTTAGAATTTCAACGTGGTTGCTCTAGTCTTGGTGATAGACATCGTGAAGGTCGACCAAAAACAGCCGTAACCCAGGAGAACATTGATGCTGTACGGCAACTGATCATCGAAGATCGCCATGCGACATACCGTGAGATAGAAGCTTCCTTAAGTATTTCAAGGACCAGTGTTCACAGTATTTTGCATGATCACTTAGGCGTAAAAAAGTTGATCTCACGCTGGATACCACATTTACTCAGTGAAGACCAAAAAACGGCTCGCGTTCGATGGTGTCGCAAAACTCTGCGGCAATTCAACCGAGGAAACTCGAAACATGTTTACGACATTATCAGTGGTGACGAATCTTGGATATATGCCTACGATCCCGATTCTAAACAGCAGTCGACTGTTTGGGTGTTCCAAGATGAGCCAAAACCGACCAAAGTAATACGCTCACGGAGCACTTCGAAAAAAATGGTCGCCACGTTTGTGGCGAAAAGTGGCCACGTTGCCACCATCGTGCTCGAGGATCGTAAAACGGTTAATGCTGACTGGTATACCACTGTCTGTTTACCAGAAGTCATCGGCGAGTTTCGAAAAAATAACCCAAGACGTCGTATAAGACTGCACCACGATAATGCGAGCTCGCACACCGCCCGGCAAACTATTGCGTTTTTAAAAGAGCAAAACGTCGAAATTCTGGAACACCCGCCGTACAGTCCAGACTTAAGCCCTAACGATTTTTTTACTTTTCCAAAAATCAAGCAACGACTTCGTGGTCAACGGTACCAGACGCCTGAAGAAGCGGTTGAGGCATACAAAACGGCCATTTTGGAGACCCCGACTTCGGACTGGAATAAGTGTTTCGAAAACTGGTTCGATCGAATGAAAAAGTGTATTACATATCACAGTGATTACTTTGAAAAACAATAAATACCATTTAACACTTAAATTGTCTTTAGTTTTTCCAAACGACACAACTTAAAAGGCAACCCTCGTATTATTATATATATTTAGGGTAGGTTTTTCAATAATTATATAAAAAAGTTAAATATTAACATACAAAACGTACCTACAATCATTATAAAAACCTAACCTAGGGTGCCGCCGGCAGCGACGTTATTATTATTGTTGTTAAGGTAATGGCATCTATTTGTGTGATGAGCACGAATATTTGTTTCAGTCACGGATGTTTTCTATGTATTTAAGTATTTATTTATCTTATAAGTAGGTATGTTTATCGTCGTCTAGTACCCATAGTACACGCTTTGCTTGGTTTGGGACTAGGTCGATTTGTGTAAGATTGCCCCCTAATATTTATTTAGATATTATTTATTTACTTAGTGCACGCTAGTCGCCAACTCTCCGAATCACGAATACCAAATTACCAATACGCTGAACTGGATTCGACATGCAGATTAGCGGATCTGCGGAGCGGATCCCGTCCTTGACTTAGGTAGGTAACTTCACGACAGGAGGCGCTGTGCTGGGAAGGAATTGCTGTCTTTAGCTGTTGACACAACTAATCCTGGAATCAATACCTGCATAAGACAAGACGGCGGCCACATCGAACATTTACTCAAGTAATAAACCAACTGTATGAAGATTAGTTTTCATTAAATTTGACCAACTTCTGCTGTTCAGATTTTTTTCTTTCCATACAATGAAATAATCCTTACATGAAACAGAGCCGCTCCGCGTCAAAAAAAAAATTGACCAACTTTATAATTTTTTAAGAACAACTCACGCTTGACCAAAAATTTCAATGAGCCGGTTGTTTACATACAAAAAACACCTAATGTCTCCTTGGACACTTTTCCTCTATCTCCTTTAGATTCGGATTTCCCCATACTGTCCCATTTAAAAAAAACACTCTGTAGGCTACTGAGTCTGCCTGTTTACATGCATCGCTTGCATTAGGCAACTGTATCCTTATTTGCCAGCGTCGTGATACAAAAAGGCCAGCTTATAAATACTTTTTATATTCATCATCGTATCAGCTAATAGACGTCCTGCCTCCCCCAAAGAGTGCCAGTGATCGGTCCTGCGCCACCCGCATCAAGCGGACTCCCGTGACCTTTACCGGGTCTACCACGATGCGTCTTCCGGTGGTCGCCACTCAAGCACTTTTCCGTCCCGAGGGCCGTCGGTTCCGCGTGCAATGGCGCCCATAGAACTTAAATTTAGCGTTTCTGAGGAATAATTCCGCAACCTTAGTTCTGTTGTTTACTAGCTGCGCAATGCCTGTCATACAGAATGCAAGCGAAGACGTAGGATTAAATACAGTCCATGTTCAACGCGAAGGTCCATCGTATATACCTACTGGTGAAAGTTTTTTTTTACTCGGTTAAGTAGTTCTGAAATCCATCTTTCGCCTCGTACCTAACAAACTTACAAAATTACACTCACAAACTCTGCCACTTTTTTTACCCTACTGCGGAAGGAGAGGAGGGATATGATTTTTATGTAATATCTTATTCTTTGGCACGCCCTGCAGCCTAAGCCGTTTGACGGATTTCGACATTATGAGGTGTCGTTTGATTCCTCTTTATCGTGGGAGTCGAGTAGCAGGCTATTATATTTGCAAAAAAGGAGTTGGGTTTTTCGAAAAAAAAAATCGTTATCACTTATTAGGGTTCCGTTGTCAACAAGGAACCCTTATAGTTTCGCCATGTCCGTCTGTCTGTCTGTCTGTCTGTCTGTCCGTCCTTGGCTTAGCTCAGTAACTATTACTACTAGAAAACTGTAATTCGGCATGGGTATATATATATACATCAATCACGCCGACAAAACAGTACAATAAAATCTTGAAAAAAAAAAATTTTTGGGGTACCTCCCCTACACCTAAAGCGGGGATGTAATTTTTGTACTCGTTAAACCCATGGTGTGCCGTTCAAAAATATTCGTTTGCGAGATATTGCCGGTTTTTATAATATTAGTTCGTGTATAGGACAGATCCTTCAACACAGCGAACGAATAAACCATAGCATGCGAGGTCGTTACAAACTACCCAAACACAGGCCTAAAACTCGGTTTGCGCGTGTTCGAACTAAACGGCTGCCTGGCATCGTTTTGACACCCCGCCCCCAACCCCGCATAATGGCAATGGCACCCATTCTATTGGGCCACTTAGACTTCTATGGTTTTTTCGTTTGCTGCTTAAACACATGTAAATAAATATTTTATTTGTTAACGTTTATTTTTGGTCACAAAAACCTCTTTGAAAACAAACTCTTCAACGTAATTGTCAAAATGTATGCCGTGTAGGTACTCTGAGGTTCGTCTAACATTTGGCAATGTCAAAAGGGTCAAAATATCAAAACAATCTGATAAGTAATAGTTCTGAATTAAAACAACAAAGAGATAATAAACTATGGTTTCTTCAGATCGGTTGTTTCATCAGTGTATAGAATTTACCTCCGCAATAGACATAGGCTAGGTAGGTATAGGTATTTATCCCGCGTGTACTTGCATTATTTGCAATACGCGGGCAAAGCCGCACGGACAGTTAATGTACAATAAAGTGTTTACATACAAGTGAATTACTGCTTGATTAAAATATATTGTCGTCATCTAACTTTTAAAACTACGATTTGCTCCAATGCGTTCCAAAGTACGTGCAAGAAGGACGTCGGAGGACATCTAGCGGTGAGTAGTCAAATATGGGATGTTTCAGCGCCCTCTGCTGCACAGAAGTAGAACATAAAGTCCCGTAGTGGAAACTAGATGTCGTTAGTGGTCGTATAGAGGGTATAATTTTACAATAATACTGGGGATATGTTATTGATAAATATTTTATGACAGTGTACTGTTTTCTAGATTTGTCATCAGCTGGTTTAAGATAAGAATTCAAAATAAATTCGGTGATATCTCGACATCAAAGATACTCAGCGTGAAATGACCTCGTTTTTCATATCTAAAAGTTTTAACAGTCAGCTTGTTCTTTATAACTATCTCGAACAGAATCTCGTCTACTAATTTTATAAAGAAAAAGTTTGTTAGTTTGTCTAGCTTTGTGATCCGGTTTCAAAAAATAGAATGGACATTCGGGATGGACATAAGTAGGCTTTTGTATCCAGCGGCGCGACCTGAGTACTTTGTAATAGCTAGTTTAACATACTGTAGTAATATCCGGAGCATGAAGCATTATTATTATTATGATATAGCGGCCAGTTACAGATATGGTTCTGGATAACATCTCGGGGGCCTTATGGCCACCCAGAGGGAAGCACTAAGCCAAGCATATGTGGTCTCAGGGGCGGCTTTATAGTGCAGGGCGTGCGTTGCACACGGGCGCACGGTCCTACGGGGCGCCGAGCGCCTTACACGCGCTAACACTGCGCTAGGGTAATGATTGCGCCCGGGCGCTACACTACACATGGGCTAGAGACGGTTTCTGTGCGGTCTAGAGAAATAATCCGCACCATAACTACAAAAGGTTTTGTTCCGACACCAAGAAGTGGTATATCTCAGAAGCGTTACGAGCTTAATTTCCACATTGTGGCCAATGTTGGCGTAATACTGAAAACTCCATGGGTTACAAGATACAGGCTCAGCCGAATATTTAGTACACCGGATATCGTTATTCAATTTTGTAAAAGCAACGTTTGCATAGTAAAGTTAATCTTTTTTGTATTCTCTTCTTTAAAAAATATAATATTGAGCATTAGGCAGAATATTGAATTAGTAAAACAGAGAAATCCACGTGCGGTGAAAATACATACTTCAACATGATTCTAAACAAAAACAAATCGCAAACATTTTAATACCGACTTAAATTATTATACTTAATTTTCACTCAATCTTATTGTTACAAAGTTCCAAATTGTATGCCAATTGCAGCACAACAGAACCTTGTTGCATTCAATGTTTCATAGGACCCGTGGGAATGTACCCACAATTATCATCAAATATAGCGTTTTAGACTATAAGACTTAAGTTCTTAAGAAGAATAATGCACTTAAGCTGTTTTTTGTCGTGTTGTACATAAATAACAACAGTTTTCACTTGTCGTGTGAAGTGAAAACGGGCATAAGTATGTGTTTATATGAAGTGTTATAAATGCTGATACAAACAGCGTACCTATGTCAGATTACCTACTCGGAATTTTCTAGCCCGAAGCGTTATCAAATAAGGTACTGATCAGATCAAAACTTTGGTCTCGCATGCCTCGCCGCTCACCTACGGGACTTTGGTCTCAGGTTTCGCTTACAAGACACCTGGAGATAGTATGGTGTTCGTGAGCGCTCTCTGAAGGATTGCTATGCTGCCGTCCTAAGCAAAAAGGTCGCATCTGACTATGAGACTCGTAGTCAGATGCGTCCTTTAGGCTTAGGACGGCAGTATGGGCCTCTCATTCTAAAGAAAATATGTCTTCGGCCTCGCTTGCCTCGCCGCTCCTTCGGGACTTTGGTTTCGCTTGCAAGAGACCTTGGGATAGTAAGTGTCCGTGAGAGCTTGCCTTTTATTGACCGAGCGAGCGAAGCGAACGAAGTTCTCCATTTCGGCTTGGGCCGAATTTTTTTCGTATATCCGGCTGTCCGGCTGTTATCCTTTACAGGTCGCATTTCACAACCGATTCTCGTGAAACTTTGTGAGCACGTTTAATAAATTAAATACTTAGATTTTTTGTCACTTAATGAAAATTAAAAATATATAATACATCAAGCATAGGTGTTCTACAGCTCATAGAGCAACTAGTATCTTGGAGGTTCACTTTCTCATTACCGACAAAGCAAGCTATTTTCTTATATAATACACTTAATTTGAGCGTCTAAATAAAAGAGCATAGCTACTCCATTCTCTATTGGGTAATGTAATGATGTTATTGTTGGGTTACTACTGGAAGTCGATAGCATTCGAGTTGTGGCTCGTCGCATTGGTGAGAAAGTTTTTGAAAATCATTGCCTGTGAAATTCTTCCGTTGGATCTTACTACAATACGTACCCTGTTCCATTAGACAAATCCTCAGTTAATCGTAATGCGGTCTCAAGGAAAAACCATTTTGAGAAGCAAAAACATTTACATCGTTATGTTTGAAAAGGATATAATAATCGAAATGAGTAAAACTAGTACAATATTTGCCCGTGCCCGTGTGGTGCCGGGTTAGAATTTCACCACCCCCTTTCTTCCCGCGGGTGTCGTGAATGTCGACTAAGGGACCAGGTTGAACTGTGTTGTGGGCGATGGGGTAGCAACCTATTACTGCGATATCACATTTTGTCGATCCTTTATACCCACATTTATACTAAAAATGGCATTGGAACATAAGTGTCATGTGCTCTGCCTACCCCTTTTGGGAATATAGACGTGAATGAAAATGTAGTAAGTACAATATTTTTTGATATAGCAAAACGAAGAATTATCCGTGAAACATCTAATGTATTATGGAATGAGGTGCCTGCAAGTTTAATTAGTTAAGTGTTCCTTTTTAGGGTTCCGGAGCCAGAATGGCAAAAACGGAACCCTTATAGTTTCGCTATGTCCGTCCGTCCGTCCGTCTGTCCGCAGCTTAGCTCAGAGGCTCTTGGTACTAGAAAGCTGTAACTTGGCATGAATATACATATTAGTCATGCCGACAAAGTGGTAAAATAAAATCTTGAAAAACATTTTTTTTTAGGGTACCTCCCCTACATGTAAAGTGGGGATGATTTTTTTTATTGTCGTCTACCCCATAGTGTGGGGTGTCGTTGGATAGGTCTTTTGAAAATATTGGGGGTTTGTGAAAACAATTTTTCGATTAAACGATCCGTTTGTGAAATATTAAGCCTTAAAGTGCTAATTTTTGTTAGACTCCAGTGTCCCCACCCCCTGCTAGCTAAATGGTTGTTTTGGGATATGTGAAAAAATTCATGGTAGTAGTACATATAACGAAGTTAAAAGGAAAACTATCACAGCTAAGTAGGCTTTACACGTTTACGAGTAATAGTCGACCAACTTATAAAATGTACTTCAAGAAGTAATAGTTTCGTACAAATTCTATTGTAACTTATTATTATATATAATGGTACGGAACCCTTCGTGCGCGAGTCCGACTCGCACTTGGCCGGTTTTTTAGAACATAGGTAACCTTCTAACAAAGATAGATTGTCAATTGCATTCCGAGTTGCGCTCCTCTTAAATAGGAGTTTTACAAATTAATCAGATGGAGCCATGCATAAAATATGCCCTCATAATGATATTGAAAAAAGCCATTTGTTATATCTTTACTAACTTTTATTTAATTTGCAGTTCGTATTTAAGTACACATTATCAGCGACATTCCGGTATCCGATTGAGCTGAAATGGCTTAACTATGGTCGGTGACAACGATAATATAATAATAGTTACAGTCTGCAATAAAAGTTTGTAGTTTTTGAAGTGAAAACATCTTTAGCGGCGCTGTGCACTTTTTGTAATGGGGAAAAGTTGTTAAACTCGCCACAGGTCACGTGACCGTAGGATGTCACGTGACCGTAAGATGTCACGTGACCGTAAGATTCGACAGATTGAGAATTCGTAAGACGGACTCGTGACCTGATCGAAAAACTGTTACAATGTCATTGAGTTTTCACTTCTGCCGGCACTCCCGGAGTGCAACCTGGTCTTTTTTTTGTATCATAATTGTATTTCTCATTGGCATTATGAATTTCGAGTTGGCTTGTAGACACATATCTTAAACCGGTGGTAACGCCTCAAATCTGTTATGATTAACATTAATATTGAAAGTTCACTCAACGCGGCTTTCGTTCCGCAGTCGTGAGATATGGCCGGAACCATTACAGTGGTCGTACTTGAGGCCTCATAAAAACGGGGATATAACACTTAGTTTAATTCTCCTGACGTGAAACGTATTCCGCATACTTTCTTTTGACATTTACAGAGACCTTTTGCATACCCGTAATTGTTACGTTTTTAACAGACTTCAAAAAAATGAGGAGGTTTAGTCGGCTTTTTTAAATGTATTATTTTTGTTTGGTCTAACTAAGTAACTATTTTTGCTGAATAAATGTCTTATGTCTTATGTTTGAAAGGGTGTTCTTCCCATGGTGGTCACGTTGAAATCGAGAGAACTCTTCAAATAAGGCGAAGTATTGCATTGAAGTCGGTTAAAACTTCGTTTTTAAAGTAAGTTATATACCAGTAAAGTCGTGGCGGAGACCATCAGTTCTATTATCTTGATTTTTTGACCATAGCAACTATTTACAACTCCATAATCCTATTATCTTCTTATTTTCTAGTAACGCTAGATCATCAACATCATCAACCGCCTATAGCGTTATGCCCGGTTGCGCCCTTAACGAGCCCGGGGCCCGCTTTGACACCTAATCCCAAGATTTTGGTACAGGCACTAGTTTTACGAAATCGACTGCCATCTGACTTTACAACGCAGAGGTAGAAGTAGGCCTTATTGGAATTAGACCGGTTTCCTCACGATGTACTCCTTTAGTCCAGGCAATGAACTGACAACTTGTATGGAAAAAATGACAATTTTGGAAATAATTTATAATAGCTTATTTTTTATGTATAACGGATATATTATCAATTAAATAGTTATCCAGCGACAAAATCCGACAAAATTTCAGACATCGAAAAAATGATAAGTTAACTGGCTTCTAAAAAGTCAGTAAAAATATTAATAAATGTTTTTGTCTTTATTTCGGTTCATTTACATTTGCTCTATAATATTCAAGATAAATCGTACAAAAAAAGATAATGCATGCTTCATTTAAATCTACATAATTACTTCCGGGTGGAAAGTTTGTCGGATTCTTGACTAAAACATCTTAGAATAACATTTTCAAATGAAATCAACAAAAAAAATGCTATTATAAATTAATGTTTATCAAAACCGTATTTTGCCTGGAGTACTTCACCGAAAGCTAACGGTAAATATTCCATACATAAGTTCCGAAAAACTCATTAGTACGAGCCGGGATTCGAACCCACGACCGCCGCTTGACAGCCGCATGCCTGAACCACTAGGCTACCGTAGCTTAACGCTAGATGTCAGAACATAAAATAATGATTCGATCCACCACATGCACATTTAACATGTCTGAAGTAATGAATGTATAGGTATTACTCTACTATTAGGGTAGTAAAAAAAAATGTCTGAGAACGCGCTTAATTGACGTGCGAGCCCAAGGCAAGGGCGGTAAATATACGCGCAGCTTTCTTTATTACCTCCGCGGTTAGTACTCTTTTCGTCTGCTCCTGGACAGAGAATGGGATTTTCCGTACGCGTTACGTCATACCGTACGCTACGCGGTGTTTCTGGATCCCTATGACACCTCAGTACAATTTTACGGTTTAGGGTTATAATGGCATCAAGAAAGACCCTATGCCAGCGAACGAAAAAACCATAGAGTGCGAGCTCCTTACAAATGTCTACCCAAACGCGTGCCTCAAACCCGGTATGCGCGTGTTCGTAACGGCCGCCTGGCATCGTTTTGACACCCCGCCCCCATCTCCGCATAAGCAATGGCACCCTATCTGTGGGGCCACTGCGGCGCTACTTAGACTTCTATGGTTTTTCCGTTCACTGCCCTATGGGGTCAAGAATCGCTGCGAAACGTAAAGTTACTACGAATGGCGGCGTCCAGGTATATTTGCGGGTGAGCGTTGAGGTGAACTTAAAACGAGATATGTGGTGAATAGCGCGGCAGGGTCTAGTTCCGTTAGTCGTGACGGGTGTGGTGAGCCGCATGAGCCAGTCCGAATAACAGCCCTGGTATAAATAATTTTACGTCTCTCCGGGCGGTAAGAGTGAGATTTACCGCCCACGGGCGCAGCGGCAAATTTCCCTCCACACCCAGGAGAAGACGTAAAATGGTGTACCTACGCACCACGGGCGGTAATTCGTAAAGCCCCAGATCGCATATTTATATACAAACACCTGCAATCTGGGGCATTCACGAATTCACCGCCCTAGGTACGTAATGTACTATATATGGCTCCAGTTTATAAAACAAACGAAACACAGCAAAAACAAGTTTGGTATGAAAAACTTAAATTCGCTGTATTTTTTTTACTATGCTATCTGAAGCTAGATAAACTAATTACAGACCTGGGCCCTATTTCACCACCTTGACAATTGTCACCTGACAATGACAATTCCACGTACAATGCTGGGTCAATAAGCTGTCCAGCAACCAACTTCACCTGTCGACGCAGCCATGTAAAGCGAATTGTCATTGTCAGGCGACAATTGTCTATTTGGTGAAATAGGGGCCTGGATATACCTCATGTCATTGTACATGCAAAGTGTCGTTACAATCCAACACGTAGTTTTAAAATGAGAGCGTAACTACCTACGTTAGTTTGTATCGAGAATCGAGCTTACTGCGGTCTTAACTAGCTTCGGCCCGCGACTCCGTCCGCGTAGAACTCGTTTATATCGTAGCTTCATAGATAATAACAGTCATATGTCGTTCCTCGGGACTCAAACTATCTCTATACCAAATTGCATCACAGTCGCTCCAGCGGTTTAAGCGTGAAGAGGCAACAGGCAGACAAACATACAGACACACTTTCGCATTTATAATATTAGTATGGATACAGTAAGTACATAGTCAAATAGCGTGTTGACCTAGACGGCTCGCGCGCACGGATAGATGCGTCGACGGCATTGAACCGGACGGATATATACGTCACGCGTCTAGCAGGTTAAAGTTCGCTCGAAGTCACCGTTTTTGCTAAACTTCCGTTCACACGGTTACATCTGTGCTTGCACCTGCCGTTGCGACTTGCGCATACGCTTGTTATTCAGGCAAACTCGTATATCATCATTTACTTCGTGCCAATCTCAACCTTACCTTACCAGCTCAAGAAGAAGGTTCAACTTAGAATGGTACTGGATGACATACGTAACAGTAACTTAAAGAAGCTCGTATCAGTTACGACGTTGAAATTTGATGCGTAGGGCATGCAAGATAAGGTTTAAATACCAACCGCGCTGATCAACACAATCGATAGCAACTTCGACGCTCGCGTTTGATTTCAGACGTACAAATTTGACTTCTAAAGCGTGCGTGTGAGGTTTAAATTCCCTTGGCAATTTGTGTGAGGTAGTGATACGGATCAGCTGTTCGGCTTATTTCCTTGAGGTATTGTGAGTATTCGTATTTTGAAATCCTACCACGGCCACGGGTGGCAAATAAGCATACGGCCTGTTGGGCAGCAGACATCCTAGCGTATGAACGCTTGCGAATAGTTAGTTGGTTATCGGTGCAGGTACAGTCGAACTCATAAGAAACTCAACAAATATCTTGTCGCTTTTACCTGCACGTGTAGCATGGGACGGCCGCGACATACTCTCGATTTTTATCGCACTATACCTCTTGTTCTAAGTGTTCTAATAAGAGAGAGACCGATAGTGCGAGATTTGATTTTCAAATCGATTTTTTTTAATGTTTAGGTTTAAATATTCTCATTAAGGAAACTGTAAGTCCTAAATTTACTACTTTTTATTGTGTCAAATGTAACTATATGTGACTGTTTGTTTCTTAATAAATAAATAAATAAAAATCGCGAGAGCTCGCGGTCCGTGGCGTGCTAGCCGTGCTGTTTGAAAACTTCGTAGAAAGCGACACGGTAAAGTCAGGGGTATTAAATATTAATATACGTACATAAGTATCAGTACACGCCTTTATAACACTGACATTACGGGGGTAGATACAAAATTTAGTAATACTCAAAAAGAAAGAAGGCATAAAACGAAATTCAGGTATCTCAAAGAATTACGAAGCTACAACCGTTTTAATATTGCTTGTTAGAGAGAAAACTCGCAGATCGTGACGTCACGCGACATAGTAAATGACATTCAACTTTGTGATTATTTAATCCCCTGCTTTACTTTTTTTCTCCAATTGACAATATTTTTAATCCTTTTTTTGGGAAAATTCAACATTATTGGGTTATTTTATTTGGTATCTAAGTACCTACCTACACCTCTTATTTCTAGCGGAGCGTTTTTGACATTTCTAAAAAAAAAGCTGATTTGACTATGAGTCAAATACCGTATTAAATTAGACACTTTAAAACCAGTCGATGAATAGTCAACGTGTTTTATTCGAAGCCTATATATTGTCCCAATGCTGGGCAAAGACCCTCCCCTCCCGACTTCCACTCGTCCCGGATTTGAGCAATCTCTGGCCAGTCGTTACAAAATGTGTCCAGTGCAGAGGAATCACAACAACTGCGCTGCAGACATGTACCTATAAAACTGGACAGGCTATGGTAATAATAATACCACGTGCGAGCGAGCTGGTAGCATACAAATCAACCATTACCCGTCCAAATGAAGTAGGTTGTTTATGGCAAGTCATCAGCCATTATAAGACTAGTTCTTAAGTTAGCTGCATAGGAGCCTTTCCATCCCTCACTGTGGCATCAGGGCATCACGTACAGCCTGTCCAGAGTATTCTAGGTTCATGGCTGCAACCATATTTTTTTTATTGGTTCGAGGAATCGTTGTGTTGCCTTACATACTCACGAAGCAGTGCTATTATTTGGCTGTCGGTTTCTGTACGACAGTAACTCCCCAGTTGGGTTGCTCCAAATATAAGTCTATGTTTCTAAAAATTATGCCAAGGTAGGTTTATCACTATTAAATCTCCCAAAGCTTTTCAAATTTGGGGGTCACGCGCGAGTTTATATAGTTTACGTATTACAATAGCCCGACCACATTCACGGTAAATTACCGTTTTAAAAGCAAGGCCTCAGCAATTCACTGCATTCCAAGATATCAAATAAGTATGCACGCAATACGCCCCGGAATGTCACGAAAAGGCACTCGATTTACATATCCGCCGTCCTGCTTGCGCTAGCACCGGTGGGTGCTGGAGTGAAAGGGACGCTAAGTTGGTCAGAGCTTACGGTTAGGTTTGAGACTAATTTCGCTGGTATTGCGGTATACATTTTGATTCGATACGGTCGTACGGTGCTACGGTAGTGGGTACCAGTTCAGTGGGTTCAATTCTGTAAATTGTTTTAAGCTCACCTCAACGCTCACCCACAAATATATCCTTTAGACGCTTTGTGCCAGATTCGCATAATGCCAGATTCGCACAATGCCAGATTCTCATAATGCCAGATTCGCATAATGCCAGATTCGCATAATGCCAGAATCGCGTAATGCCAGATTCGCATAATGCCAGATTCGCATAATGCCAGATTAATTAAATTTTTTCATATCCCATTCGCCACCCAAAATAGCACCCTGATTAAATTATGTATCTCGGTGCAAAATATTAAACTGGTCATTCTGGCACTCTTTGGGGGAGGCCTATGTCCAGCATTGGACGTCTTTCGGCTGATATGATGATGATGACTAAATTATGTATCTCGGTGCAAAATATCAGACTGGTCATTTTGGCACTCTTTGGGGGAGGCCTATGTCCAGCAGTGGACGTCTTTCGGCTGATATGATGATATGATGATGATGACTAAATTATGTATCTCAGTGCAAAATATTAGACTCTTAACTTTAAAAACGTCGGAGCCAGGATGCTTTAAAATTTTGGTGTTTCATTGATGGAAAATTTACCCTACTTGTATTTACTACTTTACTTTAACGGTCGGATACCTTTAAAAGACCCGGTGAAACCGTTTTTAATGGTACTTTTATTTAACGCTACTGTTTGTACGGAAGCTTGTTTGGAAGTATTGATAGCGGTACCGGAATGCAACTTTAACGGTCGGGTACCTTTAAAAGACCCGGTGTACACTGTTTTGAAAGGTACTTTTATTTAACGGTACCGTTTGGACGGAAGCTTGTTTTACCTCAATACCAAATTTCATCTAAATCGGTTCCGCGGTTTAAGCGTAAAGAGGTAACAGACAACAGACAGACATAGACACTTTCGCATCTGTAATATTAGTAAGGATAGATATTAGATATTGTGATGTAATATGTGTAATTGTGTGTCAGGCTAATTACCTACTCATGACCTGTATTTTATCTTCTTTTCAGATCTTTTAGCGAAGAAAGAAAAGAAAATTACAATCGATGGTACTCAAAACATCACACAATGTAAAAGAATCGAATTACATAAATACATGAATAAGTTACTGTTTCATTTGAATTGATTGATTCTCTGATGATTGAAAGGCCGGTTGATAGCTGACAGACAATATTTATTCATTTGTTAATGTGCCAGTCTCAATTGCCCGCCAACACATAAAACCTACATGCACAATCCCCACATCTCTCCCTCATAAGCTTACCTTACCATTAACAACAAACTCAACTTCTGGTATAGGTAAAACATCAATGGCTTACACGATTGCTCTACGAGCCCGATTCCAAGCGCGCAACGCACGGGCAGACGCGTTGGCCGGAGGCGCCGCCGGAGCATCTATCGGCGGCTCTGCGACTGCCGCGCCCGCCGGCGAGTGCTCGAGCGGAGGTCGCTCCTCTGGCGACGTTTTTATCTCACCGTCCAACGCGTTCTCAAACACCTCGTCAGCACCACACTCGGCTGACCTAGATCGAGCGCTGACCCGTTTATCCAGCAGCCGTATACTTGCCCGCGACAGTGAAAATCTATTACTTTTGACCGGTATGATTTGGTCTAGGTGTCTACGCCATTCGTTCCCTTGACCTATATCCACTTTAAAGGAAACCGGACCGGTCTGAGACGTGACCTTCCCTTCCGACCATTTCTCCCCCCTTAAGCTATAATCGCGCGCGAGAACGACATCTCCTACGTTTACGAAGCGCGGGGTACCCCCGGCGGCCGCTACCTGACGCTCCTGGCTGGCCCGCACGCCGGCTGCGCGGTCTGGCCGCAGCGCGTCCAGCCGCCCGCGCAGCCGCCGTATCATCAGCGCCATGGCCGGGGACACGCCAGTCGTCGAGCGCAATAGGGAATATGCATGTGATTTAGAAATGGACAAAAAAAATCACGTGTAATCTATACCGTAAAATGCTGCAACTTTGCCATTTAAACTCAATTTTGCCTATTTCGTTTCAATTATGACCTCTCGAATTTGCTTAGTTTTTTCTTGTTTTTTACCATTTGGTAGGAATTTTCATTATTCTGGCAACACATATTTAATTTTTTACAATGGTAACTCCATTGTTGCTCCGCCAGTTACGCATCATAAGTCGGAGTGAGTGGCAGCATTTTTTTAGTGTCTCGCAACTTTTGAACTTTTATCTACAAAAAAGGTGTTTTTTGAGAAGTGGTAACGTCCCAGGGTAAGTAAAGACTGTCTATTTTCCGTAAGTTTAATATTTTCAAGAAAAGGACATGATTTCAGCATAATAACGTACTAGGCAATATTGGGCAGTGTTTTGGAAACTTGAATGACACAATTTTGCCTGGGTCTAGGGCTGTCACTAGCTGGGTTTTATAAATGTACAGAAAATAGTAAAAATAAGCCTGCTTAAATGAGTTTATTTATTACAAGCTTTTTATTAACTTGCAATGATTGTTGGTTTAAGTCAAATCTTGCAAGTCGATTTTCACCAACTTTCAGTGTGGGTAGATCTGCTGACAATGCAGTAATAAACTAACATTAACAAAAAAAACTTAAAGGTACCTACTTAAGTTATTTTTATTGTAATTACTTGCAAATTGTATATCTATTGTATTATAATTATGTTGTATGTTTGTCTTTTAGTTCAAGATTCGCAATAAATTTTTCAACCACTTACTTATTAGCGACCAATTGAGGTGTTTAACGTACTTATGTAACTTGGGTGACAGTGCAATGTTTATGGTACCATCGAGATGGTCTGATAATGGAGACCGAAGATAGAAACTTCTAAACAACACATAATAAACCCACTGTGTTTAGGCTCGTTTGATTTGTCTTGCAGTTATCAAATGGGTTGTCAGGTCGATTACCTACAGTTGGAGTTTAAAGGTGATGGGTGATTAGAACTTTACAATGAAATAGAACTTTACACTATAATAATCCATTGTGAATTAGCAAAAAAGTGTACTTGCAATGTACTTATAATAAATAAATAAAAGACCGGGTTGCACTCCGGGAGTGCCGGCAGAAGTGAAAACTCAATAACATTGTAACAGTTTTTCGATCAGGTCACGTGACATCTTACGGTGTCATCCTAAAAATGAATTTGGCGCAAATTTATGAACGATTATCAATTATTTAGGCGTTATTCCGTTTAAAAAAAATAAGGAAAAAATGGGTATTATTGTTTGTTGATTATTTTGTAACTAAAAATAAAAATATTTTATTTAAATAATGATCTTTTTTTTGGCACAACCCTACAGTTAACAATATTTTTGTATAGAAAGTTTGTGGAACCTGCTACAACTTTACCTATTGCCTGTGAAAAAAAAAGTATTAAGCTTATGGCAATAATTTGACTGCCAGGGACAAGCCCAATGTCTCATGCACACGAGTAAATATTATTACAAATAGCAACACATTATTTATTGAGATATCCGCCTAGGCAAAGTTACGTCTTAGGTCTACAACTTTGCCTGCCACTTTGATTGCTTGTAAATCGGAAATACAGTATGATTAGGTAATGAGATTTGAGTCTTATCTGGCAAGACATAGGGTATGTTTTCCGACTAATACTCATTAAACTCATAATGAAAAATAGGTTCACAGATATAAGAAAAAAACGTCAAAATCCAGGCAAAATTGCAGCATTTTACGGTATTGCTTAATAAATGTACACACATGATTATTTTTGCAAATTATCAATATTATCATGTTTCTATTGATAAATTTAATTGTTTAAAAGTACCATTTTTCAAATTCCCTCGCAAATTTCCAAAACGCAACGCTATTGGCGGAGCGAAACGTGACGTCACAGTGCACCGTGCGTCGTTAGTGTGATTATTGAAAGTTATTCGCATTGTTTTGCCGCTGTTTATGATAAATAATCAGTGTTTTTTTGTAATTATTAACTGAAAGCTGTGACTCCTTGTGAAAAAAGACTCGCCACAATGACTGAAGGCGGTTTTGTCAAGGCACAGTCGGATAATCTGCCTAAAATTGATGTGTTCATGATGACTAAATTTAATACGTACTTACTTCGCATATATTTGTGACTTTACGTCCGCTGAAGAGGGGGCGCTCCGCGAAATCGGGGTTCTTAGATTGAATATTTACCTATGACAAACTAAAGCGAATGCCAGGAAAAAGAACATACCAAAACTACATCATATTTGCAATTGAATCGTCTGAACAAAACCATACAAAACCAAAATTGCCTCGATAGAAAAGAACCACCAAAACATGTCTTATTTTTACTCAATTTCAATAGTGTGAGGTTCCCGTGAATATAAATTAAGTAAAAGTTGAGTGTATAATAGCTTTTCACATTACCTAATGAAAGTACTAGCGGGGTATTTTTATGTAGTCCCTTTTCAGACTTATTGAGGTGAAACGTATTTGGCGTATAGGCCTTTTTTATTTAGCGCGATACCCTTTCTCCCGTCGCGTGTTTCGTGCGGTTCTGTATATCTTTTGTTGCCGTTCGCGGGCGGAGTCAGTTTTGCTGTTTTGACCCTCTGGTCATTTCACGCTCAGTCCAAGCCGAGCTAAAGGGTCCTGCGTAGGCCCGGCTCGAAGCAATCCACCAAAAAAAAAAAAAAAAAAAAAGGGCGGAGTCAGTCGTAATCGCTCCGCTGAGACGAGAGGACTACGAGTACGTTCTGTGCTCTCACGACAGCACGATGAACATAATTATTTCAATAATATTGTGACCCAGTATATTCGTCCAGTGAATGAACGTATCATTACATTCCAGTAGATATTTTGCTACATTTTGAAATAATATATTTAAAAGTCGACCTTAACATAGAGATCTTAAAGTTCAAAATACAACTATAAGATTACGCAGCGATCGGCGGGTGACCGGCTTCTTAGAATAATTTGTGCAGTACATGCAAAACTAGACGAACATTTTTCTGTCGATCGTGTATTTACTTTATGAAAGATTATCACTATCACTATCACTACATAGTATAAAACAAAGTCGCTTCCCGCTGTCTGTCCCTATGTATGCTTAGATCTTTAAAACTACGCAACGGATTTTGATGCGGTTTTTTTGAATAGATAGAGTGATTCAAGAAGAAGGTTTATATGTATAATATAGTATCCGTGCGAAGCCGGAGCGGATCGCTAGTTGAGAATAAATCCGGTTATGTTAAAAATCGATGTCTGAGAGGTCTAAATACGAATTCATAGTCAGAAATATTTCAAAAAGTGGTCGCATTATTTAAAATTTTTGAAACATTCGTTGTAAATTAATATGCGCGTTTTTTTAAAGAACAACATACATTGGCAGGCTTCTCGAGGGTGAAGATTCTAGAAATGATGTCCATTTTGAATTCCAAGATGGCGGACATTGCTTTTCGAATTTAAACTTTCGTGAGACGTGTTGAAACAGTACTAATAATTACACGGTTCAACTCACGTATTAAATGTCACTACGGGCGACATGTTTCGAACTCTTCGGGAATTCTTCTTCAGGATGAGTGTTTTCGATGTTTGTTTTGAAGAAGAACTCCCGAAAAGTTCGAAACATGTCGCCTGTTGTGACATTTAATGCGTGAATTTAACCGTGGATTTATTAGTAGTATTTTAGACATGTCTCACAAAAGTTTAAATTCGATTATAGCTTTTTTTTGGTTTAGGCTTTTACTAGCCATTATTATGCTAGCTCACAACCCTTACGTGATTTAGTAAAAAAACGGAAGGCCATATTTCAGTTATAGCTCCGGTGGTTTTTTAAGCAACAAAATGTAGGTAGTGGTATTCCTTGGATAATTAAAGTAATTTGTACTCTATGAAGTGAGTGTTTTCGCGGCGGGGTCGCTTGAATCCTCTCGTGATTCAAGCGACACCGCCGCGAAAACACTCAATCCTGAATAAGAACTCCCGAAGAGTTCGAAACATGTCACCCGTAGTGACGTTGAATACCTGGGTTAACTTTGAGTATTATCCCACGCGTTGAAAATATTTGCTACGGCTTTGAAATTAATGTTTCAGTGCGGTACATGAGGTACATCTATAAGCAGTACCTACTCCTGACTGCAAACGTCTCGTTCTTGTTACCTAATTTGTTATTTGTTAAGTTGAATAAATACTTTTATGAATGTTGCATGTTTCACTTTTCAGATCCATTTCATAGCTGTGTGATTATTTTGAAACCTACAATGTGACTGGCAAAGTATGAAGGGAAGCGTGGGTGAACCGTGTAATTATTGACATTTTTTTTCTTTAAAGTCATCACGGGTGACGCTTTTAGATTCCAACAATAGGGGCGTAGACACTAAATAAAATAATGTGATATTTTCTCGAAGAAGGATAAAAAAATTAGTCAAATGGAGGAAAAATCAACGCAAAACGTTAAATAATGACGAAGTTATAAGTGTCCAAAGTTTTAAGAAGGGATGTGTTCTGTCCCTTTTTCGCAAAACGCAACTTCATATGAAACGGTGACGCTGGAAGAATGTGACGTCACAGAAGACGGCAACGTGCCGCGCGCATCGTGGTCGGCGACGCCGTCGACGCGGCCTGCCGGCAGCATCCTGTAATGTGACGTCACACACCGTTTGCGTTTTCTCTCTCTAACAAGCAATATTAAAACGGTTGTAGCTTCGTAATTCTTTGAGATATCTGAATGGGATTTTCATCACTATGCATATTTTTTTGCCTTCTTTCTTTTGGAGTAATAATAATTTTCGAGTCTGCACCCGAATTATTGCCTGCGAAGTTGGACATTTTTATATTAAAAAAAGTGAACACAATTTTGCAGTTTTTCTTTAATACGAGTATGTTCAAAATTGATAACTAAAGGGCCAAAGCGTCTCCATTGTCTCCAAGTACGAATCCGAGATCAGACCCCGTATCATGGTCGGCCTTATCACTCGATAAGTGACAAGATAGGGGCATCGTCTCGTTCTATCAAACGGTGTCAGCCAGTGACAGACGCTCTATCCTGTCACTTATCGCGTGATAAGGCCGGCCATGACACGGGGTCAGAATTGAAAAATTTGGCCGCCACACAGTGGCCTGAAAATCTGGCTTTCATAAACATGATCGAAGTTTTCATAATAAATCACAGTTTTTTTTTAATGCTACTAATAAATTCACGTATTAAATGACGCGACAGGCGACATGTTTCGAACTCTTCGGAAGTTCTTCTTCAGGATTAGTGTTTTCGATGTTTGTTTTGAAGAAGAACTCCCGAAGAGTTCGAAACATGTCGCCTGCCGTGACATTTACGTTAATTTTTTAACCGTGGATTTATTAGTAGTATTTTAGATATGTCTCACAAAAGTTTAAATTCGATTATAGCTGTTTTTTTGCTTTAGCCTTTTACGAGACATTATTATGCTAAATTACAACCCTTACGTGATTTAGTAAAAAAACGGAAGGTCATATTTCAGTTATAGCTCTCGAAACTGACTTACCTACTAGCGAAAATTATATCTTCAAATATAGGTACTTACAGATTTTGTCTTTCTTTCCACTTATTATAATTATCTATAGGTATTCATCATGCTTCATCTGACTGTCGGGGCATATACTATGCGAGAAGGAGCGGGGCAGCAATAGACGCATCAGCGCGGCAGGTACGGGGCGCGCGGGTGATTTCTGATTTTTCCCTGGCGATACGCCCCCTCTGAACTAAGAGGAGTAAAAGCTGCTAGGTAAATAAGTTACAGATATTCAATAAATTTTCATATTCCTTGTTTTTATACTCGTGAGATTGGTCAATTAAGTAATTATAACCTATTTTGGCGATTCAAATAGCTAGACTTTTAAACTACTTCAAATAGGTGTCTTTGTTAAATAAGTGGAATAAAAAACTAGTAGATATTTATCCATACTATATATATATACTATTTTACTATACTATAACTTTATATATTATATATACTAGTTTCTGCCCGCGACTCCGTCCGCGTGGAACTCATTTATATCGTAGCTCCATACAAACTTTCACGCCGACTTCATCCCTTTGGGGGATGATTTCCGGGATAAAAACTATCCTATGTCCTTCCCCAGGACTCAAACTATCTCTATACCAAATTTCATCTAAATCGGTTCAGCGGTTTAAGCGTGAAGAGGTAACAGACAGACAGACAGACACACTTTCGCATTTATAATATTAGTATGGATATCCATAATGAAACGCAAACGATGTTTGGTACTTATCTATTTTTTTAATCAACAAAAAAAAAGCTAGCTTGCTAGCAAATTCTACGAATTCTTCCATCTCGAGGTGTTTACCATTACCGCACAAACTCTGTAATAAATAAAATTAGAATTTCAGTTCCAGTACTTCGATTGTAAGTACTTAGTTGCTTTATAATTATTAATTACGTTTAGTAAAGGTAAACTTAGATGTAAAATAACAACTTAAGGGGCTCCACGCGCTTTTTGGTTAGTTTTGACGAGTTTTGAGTTGATATTCCTCCGTAAAAACAATAGATTTATTTATGGCACAAACACTCATAAGTTCTTCAACTCTTTATCTACGTTTGCACGAGAGTTTTTTTTTTAATAATTATTATACATTTTTTTATGATTTATTCAACCATTGTCCAAAAACTCTCTTTTCGATATTAATATGTCGTTTATGCAGTTTTACATATGAAATCTACATATAACTGTTCTTTATTAACGTCTCTATCGACCCACGAGAGATTTTTATTTTTAACTCATTTTCACAAAAGTAACGTCCATAGAACAGGTTTATTAGCCTGAAATTGCCGAAATATGAACTATATCCTGAAAACTGTGAGTTTTGAAGTAAATATGAAATACTATTTCGGTAAACCTCGTTGTTGTTAATACGATAAGCCATAAAAAACTCGTTAAACCCGACATTTACAGATTGAAGGTCATTGGGAGCTTATTTTTCTTAAAGATATACTTAAGTTTCGATACTGTGTAAATTTCGTAGATGTGAACAAAAATTAAATTACCACGATGCTTACTTACTTATGCATGATAATCTTGATAAAGGATAGAAAGTAATAGACTACGGACGAGAAAGAGATGGGCGATGTTTATCTCCAAAGAAGGAAAATATGTGTCGTGATATATTAGCTATAATACCACAGACGCAAAAAAGTAATAATTTGCATTTATTATTTTCGTGTTGCTGCCGAGCCGAGTTCCGAGGTCCGAGGAAACTCTCGGACCTCGGAACTCGGCTCGGCAGTTTCGGTAGTCGTAACTTTGGTTCTAAGTACCTATAGTTAGTACCTAAGTTACTTAATTTATAATGATGTTTGGTTTCGGTAAACTACGAAAAATATGAAAATGTAATGATATAAAACAAATATTAAATAACCGATTATTACCGATTATGAAATAAAAATAACCGATTATTGATACGACTGAAATAACCGATTATAACCGATTTTTTCGGTTTCGGTTATAACCGATTTGCATTCCCTAATTAAAACCCTCAACACACTGTTCTACGCTTAGCATATTTACAAAGTGTAACAAAAATCGGGTATGAACCGATCAAGGGCTCAACAGGTATCGTGTTCTGATAAGAAAAAACAAAAAAAAAATTTTTGACGCGATTTTTTTTTTTACACTTCTATGGAGTTTGTCGCCCCAGTCGGCCAATGCTCCATACAAAGGTAAAAAAAAATCGCGTCAATTTTTTTTTTAATTTTTTTTTTTTTATCAGAACACGATACCTGTTGAGCCCTTGATCGGTTCACACCCCATTTTTGGTAAACCCTGTATATAGTTTGAGATTTTATCCATGCATTTACAGGAATTGCTGGCTTAACAAAAGGGAAGAAAATGATCAAAAACCAAACCGACAAAATCGAGCCATCTCAGGCATCAACTTATTTATTTATTATTTATTTATTTATTTCAAAAAAACATCTTAGCGGTAAGTATACATTTCAAGATCGCCAAACTGAGGGCAGTTTGTCGGCGAATGTGCGCTTTTTTCTTAACTTTAAACAGAGTTGTGTTATACCTACCCACCTGTTTACTACTAAATGATCTATTTTAATGGCAATGAACTTAGTGTACCATCGACAGCACACTCAACCGTTCAGTGTGTTGCCGCTAGTAATTGTCGTACGTGCAAGTACAAAATATTAATATTAATATTTTTATATACTACTAATTTTATAAATCTATTTTTATATACTACTATCTAAATTGATCTTATCTAAAAGTATTGTTTTCAGCCTTTGTTTAAATACCTTCAAAAGGTATGTCAAATTTTGTTCAAATTAGTTATGATTATTTTTTCAATATTTGTCAGATCTTCATTTCTAGTTATTTATATGCATCGAATTTATGTTCAAACTTGTGATGTTAACATATTTGCATACCTACATACAATAACAAAATGTATGCCACTGTTTGTAAAACAAATTCTTAAGTGTATGCTATGTAATGAAATATCATATCGTTTATTACAGGGAAAATCAAACAATTCAAGGCACATACCCGACGACTCATAAAGGAGACAGCTAAAATTGCTGTCGGTACTCTGGGTCAAGCGAGTACAGAAAGATTGCAAAATGCGCAAAGCTATGCTAACAAGGAATTGATGCAAAACTTTGAAAATCTAAACAAAAAGGCCAAAGCCTTTTTAATAATGCAACTGAGACTCGCAAGAAAAAATAAGATGGCGAGAAGATTTAGTCTACAAGACAAATTGTTTGCGCTTGGTCTGATGAAACAAAGCCCAAAGGGGTATAAATTTTTGCAAATCATTTTTGCTTTACCTACGAAAAGGACATTGTCTCGTCTTTCGTCGAAGGTCATTTTTGAGACGGGGATGAATAAGAGTACCCTCGACTATATCAAAAATAATGTGAAGAACTGGGACGAAAATAAAAAACTGTGTTCATTGGTGTTTGATGAAGTGGCTTTGACACCGCATATAACTTTTAACGAAAGCAAAGGTGTAATAAACGGGTTTGTGGAAATAGCTGAAGAGCGCTAACAAAGATTCGCTGACCGTGCTCTGGTTTTTATGATACGAGGTATTTGCTCCTCATGGAGGCAAAGCATTGCCTACTACTTTTGCACCGGTACCGTTTCTGCACCAGAGCTGGAGAAGATTCTGAAAGAAATGATACCGCAGCTTTCGGCTGCCGGCCTGAAGCCACTTGCTCTCCTCGTCTGTGATCAGGGATCAACATTCCGGTCGTGCTTTAAACATTTAAAAGCCACGACTTCCCGACTTCGAGCCGATCATGAAAATAGATACGGTAGGTTTTATCTTTACAGACATTTATTGTATACAGCTAAGGCGATTATGACACTGGCAACAAGTCCCGTTGCGATGTAATTTTATATATAAATCTCCCGCGCGTAAGGTTGTACCAATATAACACAAGTTTCCCAGAAACTACTTATGTTAATGTGTATTTCCAAATTTAATTATATTTTACTGTATACACATATCTTATACTTTTTTTTTCCAGATACAGTTCACGTAGCCGACCATGAATTATTCATATTTCATGATCCGCCACATTTATTAAAGGGGATTAGAAATAACTTCTTGGATAAAGATATTATGTTTGAGGGCAAAAGAGCTTCGTGGAAAGACATTTTATATGTATATGATTTGGACATGAAAAATATCCACACAAGAGCGCTACCGAAGCTAACGGCAGATCACGTGGACCCGAAAACAATTAAGAAAATGAAAGTGAAAGTAGCTGCTCAAGTGTTAAGTGCCCGTACTGCAGCACAACTGAATTTTGCACATACAGTTCGTAAGTAAATCTCGTATCCGTACCGCTCGTATTAAGCGGAGTAGCTACTCCAAAATATTGCCTCGTTCGCTCGCCACTGTTATATATGCTGTGATTTTTGCCCGCACATTTGCGAAAATAAAAAATATGAGATTTTAGATGTGGGAATTGCCTATTTTGCGAAAGAACCGTGAAAACACCTCGTGGTTTAGAAAAAAAATAGTGACATTTAGGTTGAAAGCGGTCTTTTTACGGTTCCGTAGTCAACAAGGAACCCTTATAGTTTCGCCATGTCCGTCTGTCTGTCCGTCCGTCTTCGGCTTAGCTCAGTAACCCTTACTACTAGAAAACTGTAATTCAGAATGGGTATATAAATCAATCACGCCGACAAAACAGTAGAATTAAATTATGAAAAATCTTTTTTTTTAGGGTACCTAATCTAACCTGAACCTTGCCTCCCCTACACCCAAAGTGGGGATGTAATTTTTTTTTCTCGTTAAACCCATATCGGGTATAATTGGATAGCTCACCAATATTACGGGTTTCTTAAAACCATTTTTCAATTCGGTGATTCGTTTGCGAGATATTGGGCTTAAAACCCTAATTTTTGTTCTCATCATGTGTCTCCCCCCCCCCCCCCCCCCTGCCGGCTACTAAATGGCTACTACTGGAGATGTGAAAAAATTCATATCCTAATGGGAAATGACTACGATAGTGCCCACATTATCCACAACTATTTAAATGCTGAATGCCATAAAAAAATATAGATTTAACCCTTTATAAGGCACAATCAAAGGCAAAAATTACTACTGTATTTTGACTGTATTTTTTTCATGGTGCAGATTTTTTACGTATATGCAATAGCAACAGTTTTGAATAATTTAAAGGGTTAAATTTGAGTAACTAAATTGTAACTTATATTTCAGATGCTCATCTCAACGTACCAATGGAGACCATGGAAACAACAGCCAAATTGGTGTTGTTTTTTGATGAGTTGTTCGACAGCGTCAACGGATCCCCAGGCCAGAGCAAGGGAAAGTTGAGATGCGCCGTCAAACAAAAATCACCTCACAGGGAGTTTTGGCAGGACGCCATCAAAAATTGAAAAATATAAAATATATCGACACACAAAGCAAACTCGCCATGCGTGCTGGCAAACCAAGATATGTCCGCGTGCCTTCTTGAGAAGGGTGGCTTACAACGTTAAATAGTTTTCTGGGTTTATCAAAATTATTATTTTCTAAGTATGCAGTTGAATACTTTTATCCCAGATTTATAAATCAAGATCCCCTGGAAAACTTCTTTGGTCGAGTAAGAGCAATGAATTACAGAATGTAAATCCAGACGCCAATCAATTCATGTATAGTTTCAAGTCACTCGTGATTGCAAATATATTAAGCCCGCAGTCGAAGTTTGCAAATTGTGAAGACGATGACGGCGAGACTTTAATTGATTTAAGGTAAAAGGTTTAAGATCATTTAATCTCATAAAGAATTTTACAATTCACTTACATGAGATAAACACATAATTAAAAACAAAAAATTGTTCTGAGTGCACAAAGACACTAAAACTATTAAGTAAAAAAGGGTACTTGCACATAACATAATGATCGAGTGCCGCTCGCACTGCACGCAGCGAGCGACAACAACAGCTAAAACAAGTAGTGCACGGAATCGTTACAACTAGATGCGGCATGCGCACGCTGAGCGTAGTTCGGATTGACTTAATATAATATAATATAATTTGTTTAAGTATTATATTTGTTTAATGTATATTTTTATACTGTATAAATATTTTACACTGTGATATTGCTCTTTAATGATTATAGGACAAAATCTACATACTTATTAAGTTTAATTTAAAAGTTTGTTATTTATTTAATTTTATACGTGTATATATATGTTATTTTTAAAATGTTTTATACTGTGATGTTTGTAGTTTTAGGTAAAAAGTTTTATGCTGTTTTTATAAATAATAAATATTATTATTTTATTTTATTTTAGTAATATATTATGTATATTTAATATTTATTTGTAACATGTTTTTTAAGTAAAGATTTAAAGTGGGATATCGATTTTGTTTCTTTAATAATTTTGGGAAGTTTATTGAATAATTGAGCACCTTCGTAGAGTAGGTATACTTCTTTTACCATAATTTGTTCGCGACGATCTTAAGATTAGGTCATTGGCATTTCGTAGTTTAATTTTTTGCACGTGATGTTTTTTGATAAATTTTAGCTGTGATGAGATGTCTTTTTTAATTATTTTTCGTATCAAAACACAATTGTGATAAACGTAGGTTTGAGTAATGTTTAAGAGTTTAGTTTCGTGGTAGAGTGATTTGGTTGGAGTTAAAAAGTCATATTGGAATAGTACCTTGATTAATTTGTTCTGTGCTATTTGAAGAACTTCTAGATTGGTTTTAGCAGCAGAACCCCATACTTCAATTAGATAATCTATGTGCGGTTTTATGAGTGAATTATATATGGTGTGGCGCACTTGCGGCGGAAGAGTATTGGCATAGTTGCGCAAAGCTCCGGTTAAAGATGTTAATTTAGCTTTTACCTTGTCAATGTATATTGTCAATGTATATAGGTATATGTTCAGTTCAGGTGAGGATAACAAAGAAAATGAGGAAAACAAAAACACGAATGCATCGCCGTCATCGTCCTCAATCACCCAAAATCGAACAAATTTTGAAAGAGAATCTGTTATAACAGAAAAAAATAAAGTGCAAACTTCGGCATACACTGCGGGCTATATGTGTCGAAAAATGACGAAAAAATTTGAATGTCCAGCATGTAAAAATACTTATACGGCCAAAGACGAAGAGGGGATCCACGAGTTGATTCGTCTACGAGAATACAAAAGATTAAAACATAAAAATCTATCATATCCTAATGGGAAATTACTAAGATTGTATACAGATAGTGCCCACATTATCCACAACTATTTAAATGCTGAATGCCATAAAAAAAATATAAAAAATAATTTGAAAAATATTATCGGCAAACGCTGCGACATGTCTTGGTTAGGGTGTAAAGTACAGTCAGCGTCAGAGAAAAGTAACCCCCCAAAGACTTAAAGATTATCGCCCGACGGCGAGCGCGTCACGTGACGTAAACGCTCGCCGCGCACGCAAGTAGCTTCCCTTCCCCGCTCCCCCGCCCCGCACCCATCTCGGTTTTAGCATCCACCGATCTCCGTCAAATATACTCGTATATTTGCTCGATTTTAATTTTATGGTATTTTTGTTGACTTAGAAATAACTTACAAAAAGACATCACGCAAGTATGCAGTTGATGAGGTTCGAACCCGGGTCATCAATTCATCATCATGCGCCGACCGATCAACTGACTGTGCCTTATTTACCCCTAGGCTATGGGCTTAGTTGACAAACTCGTCGAAAATTGGAATAGCATTATTCCTTTTATGGAACAAGGTTGATATCGGTCTTATCCTCTAAACATTAAGGCTTAAATTTCACCATGTGTGATAATAGTTTTGTTTTAAACTAGCACCATACCATACCGTCTTGTCTTACAAAATGCAATACGTAACTTCAATTAACTGCAAGATAAGGTTGAAATTAGTATAGGTTTTTCGTTTAGTTGAATAGAATGTTCTTGTGGCCGATTGTTGGACTACCTACCATCATTTTATTTTACTTCAGAAAAGTAACTCCTGTATGAACTGCAGGTTAAGGTTGAATTCAAAATACGTTTACTTCTTCGCCTTATATTTACTAAACGGTGATTGAGGGTCATTTTAAAATTACTTTTCAACTCATTACGTTTCGTGCCGATTCGCTAATAACATCGTCGTAATATCATCCGATTCATTAAGTTTTCATCCAGTTGTTTCGATTTTTAAACCGAAAATATGGTTCGATTGACAGCTTTTTTAAAGGCTAAAATTGTTGTTCTTTGGGAACAGGAACAAAGCATTAAAAAATTGCACGGGATATGAACATAACGGTAAGATTTTCGTTATACACATATTATCAAATATATTTATTGTTGCAAGTTTTTTTTATTTGTTTCTAATATTATAATTGTAATTACAGATAAAAACAGTTCGTAGATGGATACGAAGGTATCAAGCGAAGGGTGATGTGAAATGCGATCGCCAAGGCCCTCGACCAATTGCTTACACTGATGAGCTGATGACTCGGAGCGACACCGTAATATTGTGGAGGCTCACTCAGTGGCACCCTTCAAAACTACGCGTTCAAGTGCTGAATCTTTTGGAGTGTCGCTTAGCACTGTTCGAAGGCATTTACACGCAGCTGACATCCATAATTATAAACCAGCCAGAAAAATTAAGCTTACTGGCGATCACCGCACCAATAGAGTAAACTTTGCCACTCGTTATTTAAATTTCGACTGGGAAAACGAAATTGTTATATTTACCGACGAAAAGTGCTTTAAGTCAGATAAGGATGGTCGAAAAGTTTTATGGAGAAGAGCTGGTCAGAGGTTTAACCCTAAAAACGTATTAGACTTAAGAACAAGCGGGCGGTTAACACTAGGTAGGTCAATAATATTGTTATCGAAATGATGTTATCTATTGTTGACATTTACTTGGATTACATATTGCAACCGATTTAAAATATTCACTTTTTTTAGGTTACTGGGGCTGGATGTCTTCGATGGGCCCAGGTGAGCTAGTGGAAATAGGCGGCCGCATGAACGGTGAGCGATACCTTGAGGTGTTGAAGGACGTAATGCTGCCGTCAGTGCGTGTTGCATATCCTGAAGGCGAGATTTATCTAGTTCAGGATAATTCTGCAGTGCATCGGTCCCGAATCGTTCAAGACTGGCTGAAGACCCAAGAAGACATAACGGTGTTTAAGTGGCCGGCTAAAAGTCCGGACCTAAACCCAATCGAAAACTTGTGGGGTCAGATGGTTTTGAACTGGGACTCTAGTGAAATAAAGTCAAAAAAAAATTTGGATGAAGAGGTAAACAAAAGTTGGGAACTAATGCGAAATAGTGATGCATGTTTCAGGATGGTTTCGGGCATGAAAAGTCGACTTCAAGAAGTCATAGATAGTGACGGCCACCCTCTCCGTTATTAATAGATAAAACTCGGCAGATTAATTGTGCAAGATAAAATGTCATTATCACGTATTATTAGCTTGTGTTAATAATTTCTAATATTTGTGAGATCATTATCTTGTAATTAATCGAAGATAAACAAACTTTATTGTTATCAATCCAGTTACTCTTATTTACAAGGCTCAAATAGTCGCGTACTGTGTTAACGATGCACCATCTTACCTCACATGTTTTACTAGTGTTGTGTTAAAAGGGTTATCAGAAAATGTGATAAAAGAGAAAGATATATATTGCTATACTAAGTATAATGGTTTAGCATGTTGGTTCTTTCTCTGTGATTCACAGGGACAAATGACAACATTTAATTTTTTAACCAGGCTTTTTTTAGTTAAAATCATACAGTGTATAAAAAAATATAATCACTGCTCTAAATAAATAAATATTGTATTTGTTTCTAGAAATATCTGTAAGCGAACCGTTATAGATTAACATAAAAATGTTAAAAGTTATAAACCTCAGCCAGTGTATCTATCTGTTTTTTTGTTAATATATTTAGTTATCCTAAGTTAGTATCCTAAAAGTTATTTAAACCCCAATTTAACACAAATAGAAAACTGTATACCTACTCAACCAGGAAATGGATTCCATGAAGTGTTAGTAATTAAATTCAAGAAATATATTAATATTGTTTATCCTACATGTTTATTTTTTCCTTCATACCTTATATACCTACTTTAACATTTGATTTCTTAAGTAATAATTATAAAAAGAAAAAAAGAAAAAACAATTACAACGCGGGGAATCGAACTCGTGACCTTCACATTGATACGCCTCTGTCTTTACCACTAGACCAAGTCGTCCTTTGCGATTCATTGCTAAAACTTAAACAGTTTGATGTCAATACCAAGGGGGGGTCCTTTTCTCTGACGCTCATGATATAAAAACATTTTTTGTAAACTTAATCATCCGCCTGCATGTGCACAATTGGTGTAACATAATAAATAAAATATTAAATGGGAAAGTGGAGGAAAAATATATTTTAAAAATGCACAGCGTACATTTAGCCGCCTACAATAAATATAAAGTACATAGGTTAAGGCAAAAAGCAACAAAAAATATACAATAAAGAGTTTAAGTAAATTTCGTAGTTTTCTTTTTGTTTAACTAATTTATAAGTATCAATACCCCCCTACTATTTCATCGTACAGATTTTATCGTTTTCCACCACTAGTGAATATCGATATCGATACATGGTGCAATTGCAAGCCCTAACAATGTCAAGTGAAATGCCACAGATTGTAAAAGTATACAGCGCCAAAACTGCAAAAATAGGAACTAACGCCAACCTCTTTTCCGTCACTGTCCCATCTGTGGCTAGCTACATATTAGTAATCTGTGGCAGAGGCATTTTAAGAATTATGAATAAGGGGGTATAACAACAACAATTAGATACTTAACTCATATAAGATTGTATTGCGTCCGCTGTGTTGCGTTAAAGTGTAGCGTGTGACAGTTTTTTCTTCCGTTAAATTGTTTTCATGGCGGATCAGGAAGATGAAATTAAAAGTCTTAAACAGAAAAACAATGAGTTGGTGCAGAAATTACAATATTGGAAGGTGATGGCTGCTCATAGGAAGAATGCGAAGTTGGAGCTAATGAAAGAGGTTAACGAGCTGCGTTTCAAAGTGATTGTAAGTGGTTTACGAATTCTCAATGTCGTCATAGCGCGAATGGCAGACTTATTGCCTTAAGGCATGCTCTATCAACCAACCATTGGTCTAAACTTTTTTATAAACATAATATTCACTGCCATGTGAATTTATAAGAGTTGTTGTACTATATAGAAAACTCATTCATTCATTGTCCAGACACCCACAACTCATTTAGATATGTTTAATTTATGTCTTCCAAACTTTCTATTTCACCATCTCTAAAAGGAAGTCTCATATTTGCTAGTGGTGTGGAGTCGGGTTAGAATAGCACCACCCCCTTTCTTCCTGTGGGTGTTGGAAAAGTCTACTAAGGGAACAGGGTTGAAGTGTGTTGTGGGCGATGGGCTAGCAACCACTGGAATATCACATTTTGTCAATCTTTTATACCCACATTTATGCTAAAAGTGGTACTGGAACACAAGTTTCATGTGCTCTGCCTACCCCTTTTAGGGATAAAGGCGTGAATGTATGTATGTATATTTGCTAATTCTAACTTTGTTTGAATTTGTAGAGGCAACACTGACTGCTGATTACTGTTAGCCGTTTTCCTCAGAAATTGTGTGGTCGGCAGAGGTCTCCCCATCTAAATACAAATACAAAAGAAAATATTTCATAAAATACACATAAACTATGATCTAAGGCAGTGTATTTCAATCTTTTTCATGCCGCGACCCCCTTGGTACCTACAGAAATATATATTTCGCGACCACCCACCCTATGCTGTTAACAATAGTTACAGCACTTTAACTTTAAGCCTGCTGAACACACTGGGCCAACGTTGGCGCGTGCGCAGAAGGCAGCTATGCGTTAGAGGGAGAGGGCTATAACTCGATCTCTTTCGTTTACATAGCTGCATCCTGCTCACGCGCCAACGTTGGCCCAATGTGTACAGCAGGCATTAGATAGGCAGGGGGCCATTGATATCATTTATTGTTAAACATATGAGTAGCCATGACCCCCTTTAAACGGCAGGGTCCGCAATCACACAGTTTGAAAAACACTGATCTATGGGATGGTGCCGCCCTGTAAGCAAAGAAATACCTGTGTTGAGAGATCCTGCTCTTCCTAAGGTAACACGAGGACACCATTTATAGTTTAGATTTCTAGAGCTATTTTACATTTATATCAGGGATGTCACGAATGTCAGTTCTATTGAATTCGCGAATGCGAATGCGAATATTAACGAAGTACACTAAAAACCCAACGTACGTAATCACATTTTAACCATTTTTTTTTTTTTTTTTTTTTTTTCTTTTTTTATGATATAGGAGGCAAACGAGCAGACGGATCACCTGATGGTAAGCGATTACCGCCGCCCATGGACACTTGCAACACCAGAGGTGTTGTGAGTGCGTTGCCGGCCTTTAAGATTATTATTATTTTTATTTAATAACATTTAGATATGGGGGATAAATAACGTCACGGTGACAAAGTGATGACTTTTCACTGTGACATTTTTGGAACGGGATCGTCAGTAACTGATATCAAAATGTAACGCTTTTCCCCATCTCTATTAACAATCACAAGCATAAAAAGCAATAGCTAGTCACTACCCAAGTAAAGTGCTTTCTATTGGTCAAAATTAGTCACGTGATACGGGTTGGCGCGTATGCGCGCGTCGGCGGCAGGCGGCGGGCGCGGGCGAAACACGCCACGACTTGCACATATTCGCATTGGCAAAACATTCGCATCGTCTGATGCGAATGTTTTGCGAATATTTATAAAATGATGCGAATCATTCGCCTGATGCGAATGTTTTGCGAATATTTATAAAATGATGCGAATCATTCGCATATGCGAATGCGAATATTCGTAACATTCCTAATTTATATCTATCTACAAACTACAACTATTCAGCTAACTAATAAATGAACGGTATTATAGAGTATATCTGACTATCCAGAGCTTCTCTTGTCCGGCTATGTCTTCAGTTCATCTTCCTATCTCTTCTGTCTCCCTTCCCCGGAAACACTAGCTGGTACTATAATATTATTGCTCCAATTTTAAAATCAAACATAATATTCATTGCTCCTCATCATCTTCAGCCCATGTGCCCCATTAGGGCATTTCTCCGGAGTGGCATTTTTTAGTGTCCAGGGCCAAAAATTCTTCAAATAGGTGCGTGATATTTTTGAATAAAATCTCACATATACTTCAGGCTTTTTGATACCTGGACAGCTATTTAGATATTCTGTAGATATACATATGTTTGAAGAAAAAAAATAATAGCGCCCAAATTGACGTTCAGTGGGAGCGTCCACTACCCAAGTTGGTTTAAACAAAAAATCATAACCCAAGATTGGAATTATAGTACATGTTTTACATCGGTTCACGTAATCAACATTAGTTTCCCCCATATATAATCCATATTACGATATTTTATCTATTAAACTTACTCAATAAAAGCATTTTTTCGAAGCGTCCGGGGGTAACACGTAAACTCAGTGACATTTAGAAAACGCGTCGGCATCATAACAAAGAAATGGCGTAGGAATCTCGCGATGCACACGCCGGTAGCTTTAGTCGCACCACGTTTGCCGACGAGAGCGGACGCCGGCTGATGTCATAGAGGCAGCTACTACAAAGGTTTGTTCGTCGTTCGGTGAGTTTGGTTACGTGTTTTTTTGAATTCGGTGAAGCTATTAAATTGTGTAGTGTTTGTGTTTTAATTATTATAAAAGTGAATAAGCAATCCTCAGAGGTATGTGATTTCGTATTGAATAACTCTTTCCCTGTACTATCTATACTTTTTGTGTAATTTGCAAATATCGATCAATATTGAATTCGGTGACATTGATTTCCGCGGATTCGGTGTACTTTTTGGTCACCGAATTCAATAAAATGAGGACCGAAATCAATCTTTATGTATAAATGATTGCTTTTTAGGGTTCCGTAGTCAACACCCTTATATTTTCAGCATGTCCGTATGTCTATCCGCCCGAGGCTTAGCTCAGTGACCATTACTACTGGAAAAGTGTAAATTGGTTTGGGTATGTAAATCAATCACGCCATTAAAACGGTTAAAATAAAATAATTAACAAAAACTGGGTACTTGTCTTACACGTAAGGTGGGAATGTAATTTTTTTTGTTAAAAAGTAGTGTAGGATATTGGTAAATATGTAGTTCTAAAAAAAATTGTTTAGTAAAACCATTTGTCAATTCAGGGATCTGTTAACTATGTGGTTTTAAAACTCTAATTCTCAATAAAGTTTAGTGCTGGCTAAATGATTACTTCAGTCAAGGGTACAGTAACATACGTACATAAATAAGGACATAAATCTGTACACGCTTTTATGACATTGACAATAGAGTCCTGTACAGATATTTATGTCCTTATTAATGTACGTATGTTAGTAACCTTGACTGTACCAGGCTATAAACTATCTTGAGCCGTTTAAGCGTGATCGAGTAACAAACATCCAAACTTTCGCATATATAATATAACTAGGATATGTCCCACGGCTTACTATGTATGTAGGTTTGATTATGATCCTGGTGCTGATTGTAAGGTCACTTGAACTTCCTATGGTAAGCTGTTTTGAGAATAAGGGTATTTAATTTGTTTGTAGGTGTCGACACAACGAATCCTCCTATTACTAAAGGGTCGGCAATGCGCTCTTGGTTATTCTGGAGTCGTTAGGCTAACACCATAATATACTCCTCACGTCGGCATAAACCGACCTGTCTTCTTTATTCTCGCCTAATCCCATTGCAGTTGGGGTCGGCTCTCCTAATCATTCTTCGCCGGGACAGTCTAAGTTTTAATTTATTAATAATTAATTTATAAGTAATAAAGCGTGCAGTATTTAAGTTAAACATATTTACTTTTTAGGATGCTTACTTATTATAAGAGCTATACAAAAAAAGGTAAATATAATATAAATAATTAGGGTTTAGTTACTATGCTTATTGTACTTATTAGCCGGCCGGCCGTACTGCCGCTCTAAGCCAAAATGGGCACAAGTCTATATGTGGCTCAGCGTTACCTTATTCTCAATACAGCTCATCTTCGGGAGCTTTGGCGACCTTACTCACCACCAAGAACACAACACACTACATGCATACAGAGCAATTAGTGATCTTACATAAATCCACAGTTGAGCTGTTCAAAAAATGAGCGAAATGACATACCACTGTGCTTTATTTTACTTGACCAATAAAATGAAATTCTGTAACTTTCCAACTTATCATTTTGGAATAATAACTGAGCTTGAAGGTTCTTAATTAATAATTAAATACCTAATGCAGACAGTTTTGCAAAAAATTACGTACTAAGCAAGGTTTGCTACTGTTCAAATATTGTCATGAACGGAGGTGGCAATATAGCTCTGTATTTTGATGATCAAAAAGATAATGCTACATTTTGTCCTTTTATTTATTAAAAAATAGCCAGTTGAATGGCGATGGCGGTAGTCAGAGAATTTTCACAAAACTGCTTATACACTACATAATTTTATTGATATCCGATTTGAAAAGGGTCTACGGGGAAAAAACATCATTATTGCATGTCATTTAAAATCTCTATTTAACACACTGATGTCGATCATATGTTTTAGATAAAATGGCAAAAGAGACGAAGGAACAAAAAAAAAGAAAAAAGGAAGCTCATTGAACGAGCTCTACGAACGACTGTATATATATATATTTTGTAAGTGTACCAATTGGAAATAAAGGTTATTTTGTAGCAAAAAACATTGTTTAATTTCAAATTTGATTTCGGTGTAAGCATTTTTTGAATTCGGTGATACTATTTTATGAATATTGATTTGGGTGTGTGTGTTTGATTTCGGTGTACGCAAAAACCCGAATATCCCATGAACTACAAGGTTCCTATGAAGGCCTTTACCACCAATATTTTTTAAATTTAGGCCTTTTCTTGAATACCGAGGTCACCAATCGAAAAAGTGAAATAAAAATACGTTCACCGAAGTCAAGCAAATCGAGCCGGCTCGGAGAATCGCCCTTTACTGGATACTATACAGGTTGAAATTAAGGCGCCTTAGGTTCATGGTCTTCTCTCCCTCTCACTGAGCATAAGCGTGAGTGAGATGGAAGTGCGCGCTCGAAAGCGCAGATATCATGTTTTTTTATTTTAATTTTTTGGCCGTTTAATTAAATAAAAAAGTAATCACTGAGTTCTCTTAAACATGATATTGCCGATTTTTAGGAGCAATTTTAATATTTTTAGCTTTTGTGCATAATTTGTTACGAATATTTTAAGTGTAGTAGTCGTGATTTTTTTCCATCGAGCGAAAATTGCTTAATAATGTTTTGAATCACTTATCTCGCTGCAGAAAAGCTCAACTATTCGTATTTTTTTGAAACCTTATTACTATAAACAGACGCATTATATTGTTTCAAAAACTCTGTTCGCTTAACTTCACTGAACCTACGGCGCCTTAAATTCGTGATACAAAATAGCAAAGTTGGTCCCATAGCAGACAGACAGAGAAACTATTATTAGTATGGATGTCTTTATTCTCACTTGTGTTGTGACATTGCAGAATAAATACTAACACATTCACATTCACGCTTTTATTCCAAAAAGGGGTAGGCGCCGTGAAACGTACGTTCCAGCGCCACATTAAGCATAAACATCGACAAAATGTGATATAAATAAATAAATATTAGGGGACAATCTTACACAAAGTCCTAGTTTCATAGTAAGCTCAATAAGGCTTGTGTTATGGGTACTAGACAACGATCGCAGCGATAGGTTGCCAGCCCATCGCCCACGACACACTTTAACCCTGCTTATTTAAAGTATGTATATCAAATTGTAGCGTCTCAAAAGAGGCGGCGCTGCGGACGCCCGTAAGCTCGACGCAGAGCTCCAATCGGTCAGCGAGCAGGCGCTCTCCCACCTGGTGCAGGCCTCCAGCGCGGTCGCGCGAACCATGGAGCTCGCCAAGACCTACATGAGGGACACCGTCTCACCGAGATGGAGCAGTATTAGTAACTCTACGGAGGAGGTGCATAGAGTACCTCCTATGATGATCGGTGGCCAGTCCATACAGCCTGTGGTGTTGTTGAGCACGGGTACGTTCAATATCAATAGTAAGTGTTTTTGTTTCATAATAGTTAAATCAATTAAGAGTCCGCAGTAAGCTCGACGTAGTTACGCTCTCATTTTAAAACTACATGTTGGATTGTAATGAAACTTTGCATGTACAATGACATGAGATATATCCAGGTCTGTAATTAGTTTATGTAGCTTCAGATACCGTAGTAAAAAAATACAGCGAATTTAAGTTTTTCATACAAAACTTGTTTTTGCTGTATTTTGTTTGTTTTATAAACTGGAACGATATAAACTAATTACAGACATAGATATGTCGCAGGGAAATGGCCAAAACAGAGATTTGAACAAATCTCTAAGGGATATGATCAAATCACGCAGGATGTTAAAATGGCGAATCCATTTTATCATTTGCCTAGAAAAAATCAGTCATTTGATCAAATCTCTGAGTCTGTTTAGTGATATGACGAAATCGGCCAAAAAAGGCAACTCGTTTTTTCATTTCACTAGATTTGTTTAGTGACTTGATAAAATCCCTGAACCGCGTCAGTGAGTTGACGAAACTAACTCGCAAAGCCAACTCGTTTTACCATTTCACTAGACAAGTTTAGTGAAATGATAAAAATCTCAACTCTAGTACGGATTAAGTCGCTAGTGCGGTCGTGTTACCCCCCTCCTGCACCTTACCGCTACCTGCTCTCGCCCTTGAGTGTCAGGGAAATGGCCAAAACAGAGATTTGAACAAATCTCTAAGGGATATGATCAAATCACGCAGGATGTTAAAATGGCGAATCCATTTTATCATTTGCCTAGAAAGAATCAGTCATTTGATCAAATCCCTGAATTTGTTTAGTAAAATGACGAAATCGGCCAAAAAAGGCAACTTGTTTTTTCATTTCACCAGATTTGATTAGTGATTTGATAAAATCCCTGAAACGCGTCAGTGAGTTGACGAAACTAACTGCTCGCAAAGCCAACTCGTTTTACCATTTCACTAGACACGTTTAGTGAAATGGTAAAGTCTCTACTGTAACATGGTATAGGTGATGTGATCAAATCTCCGAATTGGTTCAGTGTTACTCTACAATTAAGTTTGATCAAATCTCTCACACGATGTTTCAGGGATTTTATCAAATCACTGAACAATTCTGGTGAAATGAAAAAAAAACGAGTTGCCTTTTTTGGCTGATTTCGTCATTTCACTAAATAGATTCAGGGATTTGATCTAATGACTGTTTTTTCTAGGCAAATGATAAAATGGAATAGCCATTTTCACATCCTACGTGATTTGGTCATATCTCTTAGAGATTTGTTGAAATCTCTGACATGATTTAGTGAAATGGTAAAATAAAATGTCGAAATTAGGTAATAAAATAGTTTGTCAAATCAGATTTTTTTATCGTATACAAGAATTTTGTTAACCAGAATATAATCATTTTAAGGTGGTTCGCTTTCCATAAAAAAAATGACATTCGCAGGGTAACAGCGTGATATTTTAAGAAACTTATGTAAGAAACTTTTATAAATTGGCTTTCCATTTGCGCGAAATTCCCCCTTTACTAGAATAAACTTGTATGAACTAAAATCATTTGAGAAATTCGATTGGGACGTGATACTCTGGGCAAACAATTTTTCTCTAATTATTCTTTCTACAAGTCTCTACTTTTTACAAGTTAATTCTATGAAAGGGGGAATTTCGCGCAAATGGAAAGCTAATTTATAAAAGTTTGTAATAACATAAGTTTCTTAAAATATCACTCCGTTAACCTGCGAATGTTAAATAACGTTTTGTATGGAAAGCGAACCATTAAACATACCATATAACGGATTAACATACCTCAAACATACCTCCAGTTAAAAACTTAAGCATACAAATGTAAAATTCGTTACGTAATGTTTGTTTACTTGTATACGCAAGGGCGAGAGCGGGTAGCGGTAAGGTGCAGGAGGGGGGTAAGACGACCGCACTTGAGCGACTTAATCCGTACTAGAGTTGAGATTTTTATCATTTCACTAAACTTGTCTAGTGAAATGGTAAAACGAGTTGGCTTTGCGAGTTAGTTTCGTCAACTCACTGACGCGGTTCAGGGATTTTGTCAAATCACTAAACAAATCTAGTGAAATGAAAAAACGAGTTGCCTTTTTTGGCCGATTTCGTCATTTCACTAAACAGACTCAGGGATTTGATCAAATGACTGATTTTTTCTAGGCAAATGATAAAATGGATTTGCCATTTTAACATCCTGCGTGATTTGATCATATCCCTTAGAGATTTGTTCAAATCTCTGTTTTAGCCATTTCCCTGCGACAGATATACCTCATGTCATTGTATATGCAAAGTTTCGTCACAATCCAACACGTAGGTAGTTTTAAAATGAGAACGAAACTCCGTTTGTATGGGAAGGTGAAATTCGGCCGAGCTTACTGCGGACTCAAGCTACGGTAGCCTAGCGGGTCAGGCATGCGGCTGTGAAGCGGCGGATTCGGATCCCGGCTCGTACCAATGAGTTTTTTGGAACATGCACTGAATATTTACCGTTAGCTTTTCGGTGAAGGGTCGTGTGGAAACCGGTCTAATCCGAATAAGATCTAGTTTACCCTCTGCGTTGGATGGTCAGATGGCAGTCGCTTTGGTAAAAACTAGCGCCTATGCCAAATCCTGGGATTTGGTGTCAAAGCGGACCCCGGGCTCCTTCAAGGCACATCTGGGAATAACGCTAGGAGTTTTTCACCTCCATTTCACATATTCGTGACGCGAATACATATAGAAAAGTTACAGGGAATTATTTATAAAAAACGTATAAAGGAATATTTTAATAACTAGCTGATGCCCGCGGCTTCGGCCGCGTGGTTATAGGAAAAAGTAACATATTGAATTTTCCCGTGGGAATTAGATGTTTTCGCGCTGGAAAAGTAGCCTATGTCACTCTCCAGCCTCTAAACTATCTCCATACAAAAAAACACATTAATACGACGCTCCGTTGCGACGTGAAAGAAGGACAAACAAACACACACACACACACACACACACACACACACACTATCGCATTTATAATATTCAGAAATCAGAAGTTTTTATTTGTCAGAATACAGTTTATAAACGGTTTTACAGTATAAAATGTCCTTGTATTCAACATGCAAGCATGTGTACAAATACTTAATAAATTACGCTAGAATACAATATTGATAGATGTCACTGAATTAAAAATAATGATAATAATAAGATACAATCAGTCAGTAAGATGTTAGTAGATTTTTAGAATTGGATATTCCCTTACACTGTAAAAACATTTATCCATCAGCCATTTCGTCAATTTATGTCTAAATATATTCCCCGATAATGTTTTTAAATCATTTGGTAAATTATTAAAAATAGTTATAGTTGTATTAAATACATTTCATTTCATTTCATTTCATTTATTTATTTGCAACCAAGTACACAAACACATGCAACTTAATGCTAGGTATACAGTACGAGGACCCGGATAGGGCGCAGCAAAACAGTAATTTTAATTAAAACATTATTGGTCATTACATTACTAATAAGAAAAAATAAGATACTAATATTTGGTGTATAAATAACAATATCGTAAAATAAAAGTAATTAACTAAAACAATTTCATGAAAAGACATCAATATTAATATTCAATAATTCATTAAAAAGAAATATAACTCATAATAATTGTATGTATATATATATATATATTGTTTTATTTAAAGCTCATTATTACATTTATTTTTACAATTTTACACCTGATGGAGGATATAAATTTCTTTCTTTTGCAGAAGGGACATAAGATGTGGTCTTGGTTGATGTTGGTCTTATTAGTAAGGATAATAGGATCTTGATCATGGAATTCATTGGAATGAAGTTTTATTTACAAATTAATATTCGTCCTTGTGTCCTCATGGCTGAGGGACGTGACGGCTGTGGGCGCTCTTCACCATCACTCTCCAAGCTGCCCGGTCCTGGCCGCGTATCATGGTCGCCTTATCACGCGATAAGTGACAAGGTAAGAGCGGCGTCTCGTTCTATCGAACGGTGTCGGCCAGTGACGGACACTCTCATCTTGTCACTTATCGTGTGATAAGGCCGACCATGATACGGGGTCTGGGCTTGATGCATGCTGGCCTGAAGTGTGGCTCTAGCCACAGATGTAACCGTGTCCTAACGCATAGGCATCCGTGATCAGCTTTTCCAGACTTTGCGCTCCAGACCTGACCAGATGCCCTAAGATGCTGAGGACACGTTGGGTACAGATGGTGGAGAGCCTTTAATATTGGATTACATTAAACATTGTATGCTGTAACGGATACATTGTACTAAATTTGTACTTTGTTCTCAATGTAACTTAACTTGAGACGTTAGTGCCGTTTCAGAAGTTGTATTAACTTCGCGGTAGAAGTCGCTACGAGCCTCCCTAAGGTGTAATTACAATAGTGTATTGAAAGGTTCGTCGCCATTAGCGTACCCACGGTAGCTCGATTGGCAAAAGCGATGGACGGATTCCAGAGGTTGTGGGTTCAAATCCCGCTCGTGGCGATTCATTTTTCAATTTTCCCCTTTGATCAAAATTTACTTTACAATGCATGTGTTCGAAAAGAGCGTTTTCCAAGCACTAAAATCGTGCGGAAAGTGCCACTTTTTCGCACTAGTGCTTTTTACTTTTCAATTTTTTTTTAATTTTCAAAGTCCGTCGTCAGCCCGACACAAAGAGTTTTTATTAATCGAGAAAAGTTTTGCAAATATTTCAATTACACGTTTTCTTTTATATAAAAGGTACATAAATACCAATAACGTATAAAATGACTTATTAATGTTTATGAGTTTTGAATTTGGTTAATAAATTAATTAATTTTAAATATTCACTTAATGTTCATCAGTTTGGCTGAACGCATATCTTTCTAATGCCTTTTACAATACGACAGTATGGCGGCTTGCACATGCGCAATGCGCATATGTTGACCGCGCATGTATCTAAAAGCCCGCCATTGTTGTTTATTGTGAGTTTTGTGTAGTTATTTTATGTAAATATGTTAAAAAGGTCGAGTGAAAGTGAGTAATCAATAATAATAATGATTTATTGCGTTTCAATAGTGTCAGTATGTTTCTTAGAACTACGACGGTACAGCGTCATTTTGTTGTTTAATATAATATTGAGTTACTCAAAATTAATTGTGCGCCAAAAGCACAATTCAATGGTATTAACTTTTAAGTGAATAAGCTTGACAGCAAAAGATGTGAAGAAGTTGTTAAATGCAATTCCAGATAATAAGTAGGTACCTGACAATCTACCTGGGTGAAAAAAATCAGGCTCATAGGGCTTATTAAATTCTTTCAGCGAAAATTGTTTTGAACAAGATCGGTTCAAACGTTTTAGAGATATTTCTAAAAAACTGCCTTCCTTAAAGAAAAGGACGTAAGTGCCCTAAGATTTCAGTAACGATACGACCTTTTTAATAGGGACGGAACCCTCGTTGTGCGTGGTCCGACACGCACTTGGCCGCTTTTTTGAAAATGTTTTCTGTTAGATTCTTTAAATTTTTTAAAATGTTTTCCGTAAAATATTCCTTTAATTTTTAGAAAATGTTTTCTGTTCTATTATATTCCTTTATTTTTTCAGCAAGCATGGAAGACGTGACACAGGAACCGCAGAACATGACAGACGACGATGATTACGAATCATCGTAAGTATTGTGCTAGAATAGAAACTAGATGTGTGTGACTGTACCTACACCAGTATTTACATTTATTATCTACTAGCTTCTGCCCGCGACTCCGTTCGCGTGGAAATCGTTTATATCGCAGCTCCATACAAACTTCAACCTCCCATTTCATCCCCTTAGGGGGTGATTTCCAGGATGAAAACTATCCTATGTCCTTCCCCGGGATTCAAACTATCTCCATACCAAATTTCATCGCAATCGGTTCAGCGGTTTAAGCGTGAAGAGGTAACAGACAGACAGACAGACAGACAGACAGACAGACAGACACACTTTCGCATTTATAATATTAGTATGGATTTTATTGTTATGCCAGATAACGTTGCGGGAAAAAATATCTTACACTTCGCAACCGCTCTAGACATAATATATATATTATATATATTGAGTCGTGTCAGATTTGTATGTGCGCTATGTGGTCGCAGATATTAATGATCACTGCACAGGTCGGTATTCGCTTTGCGAAAGTATGAATGTAGCTTGCACGCTTTAAGGTCTATTAAATACTTGAAAAGCGTGAAAATGATTTGAACGTTATGATGTTTTTGTTTGATTTTCTATGACACTGTTTGATTGCCAGACCCAGATTGAGCAGAGTCACGGAAGATGTGGAGCCAGAGATTGAAGAGCAGACTCCACCTAGGTAAACCAACAAACACACAAAGAACATATGTAAATTACTTTATAAAATTGAACACGAGGAAAGTACCCAATTAGTACTTTATTGTTGTAGGGTTAGGGTAGAGAATCCCTTGGAGGGCCCGAGCTGGTTGCTGGACGCGCCGCGCCGAGCCGCGCTCGAACCTGACTCCACCACGGAGGAGCAACCACCAACCGATACTGATAGTCCTGTGGTAAACTCAAAAGTCAACTCAAAAGTTGGTGAGGTAGGGCACAGCGTAATGTCATCCCGCTCGAATGTGTAGCAGCTCAACTGGGGAAGTACCTCCGCCTTGCAGAAGACCACAGCCATAATAACACTACTACTTGCTCTGTAGTAGTGTTGTGTTCCTGGAGGTGAGCAAGGTCGCCAGAGCTACCGAGGATGCGTTGTGTTGAGAGCGAGGGAATTTGTTCCTTCAGCTGGCAACACGGCGAATCCTCAAACATATCAAGGGTCGGCAACGCCCATGTTACTCCTCTGGAGTTGCATGCGACGATACAACGACGGTGGCAAACAAGCGTACGGCCCGCCTGCTGGTAAGCCATACCTAAAAACTAGCTACGTCCATTCATTTGGAAGAGTGTAAGTTTGTCAGTGTTGGTTTTTTTTTATTTTAATGGCAATTTTATGGTTATTTCTTTGGAATCTAATTATGGTTTCAAGTATAGGCTGCGGTATCCGCTTACCAACAGGCGGGCCGTACGCTTGTTTGCCACCGTTGTTGTATTAATAAATACATTTTACTAGCTGATGCCCGCGGCTTCGCCCGCGTGGTTATAGGAAAATTTAACATATTGAATTTTCCCGTGGGAATTAGATGTTTTCCCGCTGGAAAAAGTAACCTATGTCACTCTCCAGCTTCTAAACTATCTGCATACAAAAAACCAGATCAATACGACGCTCCGTTGCGACGTGAAAGAAGGACAAACATACAAACACACACACTTTCGCTGCTTCCTTATTAGTAAGGATTTTGTACTTTTTTTAAGGTTCCGTGGTCCCAAAGGTGGCGTGGTCCGTAAAAACGGGAGCCTATTACTAAGGTTCCGCTGTCCGTCCGTCCGTCTGTCACTAATGAACCGTGATAGTTAGACAGTTGAAATAAGATGATGTATTTCTGTTGTCGCTATAACGGTACGGAACCCGTCGTGCGCGAGTCCGAGTCGCACTTGGCCGGTCGGTTGATTGGTACACTCAAGAGTAATAATATACGTATATATAAGGATATTTCTGTACAGGACTCAATTGTCAATGTCATAAAGGCGTGTACAGATGTTTATCTACGCACATATCATTAGTGCTCTAAAATGCGTTCAGAAACCGTAGGAAATTAACAGCATTATTACAACCAATTTTACTATGAGAACTTTCTTGTCTGTGGTAGTAGGTAAAATCGATATAATCTGTACTGTAATAACATTACAGTACAGATTTTTGTAAGGTTATGTTATGAGTTTAAATTTCGAACAGCTGTCAAAACTCAAGTGGGTCTCTATTCTAGTATCCATAGATATTAAAACAGTCATCGATGCGAAACGTCAATTCAGTAAGTTGTTTAATATAAACCGCACGACATTTGATCAAGAGTGACATGAGAATAGGGACTTCATTCGTTTGTCTATGATTAAAAAAAACATTCGTCTTGACGTAGGATCGAATTGCCGCCATTACTGTTGTCATTTCCAGGGGCTGGAAACTTAGAAAAGAGGCGACACGCCGATTGATTGTATGGAAAGTAGTGACATCTCTGGCGAAGCGGATCGCTGTATTTAATGTTGTTGACAGAAAATGGAAATAGATGTCAGTACAATAGACCCACGACAATAGATTTTAAGATTTTGAAATGAAATAAAATATATTTTTATGTTTTGAGATATAATTTATTTAGTATCCATTTTATTTAACTGAACCAGAACAAATATCTCATTAATATGGAATTGTGTTTGTTGTTCGGCCTTTGTGGTTTTAGATGAAGTATACATACCTACGTGTCAGTCAGTAAATAAATGTCAATGTAATGTCTATAAAAATATTGAATGAAAACACATTTAAATCATATTTAAATAAAATCAAGATTAGTTGAAGCCACAGTATCTATTTATAAAAATAATATCTAGGTATTATGTGTGCAGTAAATAGTTTGAGGTTGAGTAATATGCAGTGTAGATCGGCTGTACGTGGATTTGTTAAATCTGGTCCAGGAGATTTAATCTAATTTTTTGAAGCTAAATCTCGTCCTTGTCTCGTGTTTTTTGTTAAAAAGGTTGTGCTTTGTTAAGTTCCTGTTACATAATTTGTTAAGTTGAATAAATACTTTTATGAATGTTGCATGTTTCACTTTTAAGATCCATTTCATAGTTGTGTGATTATTTTGAAACCTACAATGTGACTGGCAAAGTATGAAGGGAAGCGTACCTACTTAAGTAACTAAAATGTGATTTATATCATGTTTTAGAAACGTTTTCTTCCTAACTTTGATAGTCGCATTGTAGGCTTCGAAGTCAAAACAGAGAATACAACTTTTGTTTACGTGTGTGCGTGGTGCGTGAATATGTATGTGTGCGTTAGTGTGTATGTGAAGCGTGCACGCTGCACGCATGCGTGCGTCAGAGTAGTTCAATCCACTCGCTGCCAGGCGGCTGTGGGACCAGTAATTTCTTGGTGTTGCCACTCTTTACATAAATATACTTATTATACTCTTTGGTCATTTCATTGTTGGTTTTTGCTGTTACGAAAGTAGAATTGTGAAAAGTTGTTTATAATTCACATTTCAGTTGAAAATATGAGTAGTAGTGACTCCGAGAACGAATGAACACTCCGCCGGATATCGTAAATGTAGCCACGATTGCAACAAATATATTTTACAGGTAGCACTATAGTAGCAATGCAGGTCATTTTCCTACGGCTTCTGAACCCATCTTAGAGTACTTATGATATGTGTGTAGATAAAGTAGTGTATGCAACTGTACATAATTTAGCCTTAAAACACTCGTGTGATCCTATTATGAAACTCGCTGGCGCTCGTTTCATAAAACCACACTCCTGTTTTAAGGCCTCTGATTATGTATCAGTTGCATAATAGTACATTACTGCAGAGACCAGTAAGTAAGTAACTTATGGTCGAAGCGTGTATAGTGCTTTACTCAAAAATAAAACAATGTTTGAATAAAAGTTAGAATAAAAAATATATAGGTACAGTCACCAGCATTAGTATATGCCATAACAAAGGCAGCAGAAGTAAAAACTTGAATAGTTTTAGTTTTCAAAAAAAAAAAAAATCCAAAAAAAGAGAAAAAGGAAAAAAAAAAGTGTCTTACATCAAACTATCCCCCCCCCCCCCCCAAGCCTCGTCCCGAATCTCTCCCCATCCTACCTCCTACGCATCTGACGTCATAAACGTTCTATATTTAAATATTATGATATGTAATGGGATTTCATACTACTTACTGGACACTTCTAAAAATTGTCCAGGATGAATCACTTTCGGATACTATCTGCACAGATGTTATGGGAACATTTCGTACTATTTTTGAGAAAACTACTATTATGTACTTATTTTTGTACGAATTTTATTACCCCTGACTGTACTTGACTGTGATTTACTTGAAAAACTTGTTACGAAAATGTTTGATACTATATTAAGTAAGTATATCAAAATACACGGAAGATTTCAATTATGATCATCATCATCATCATATCAGCCGGAAGACGTCCACTGCTGGACTTAGGCCTCCCCCAAAGAGTGCCACAATGACCGGTCCTGCGCACCCGCGACCTTTACCAGGTCATCAGTCCACCTTGTCGGGGGCCTACCCACGCTGCTAAACTTAAGTGGCAGTGGGCGGGGCGCATTGCACGTAGAACCGATGCCCGTTGGGGCGGAAAGGTTCTGGAGTGGCGACCACGCACGGAAGGCGCAGCAATAGGGGCGTAGACACTAAATAAAATAGTCAATAATGTCATATTTTCTCGACAAAGGATAAAAAATGTAGTAAAATGGAGAAAAAACCCGTATTATAATATTATTTTATAATTGAATCTTAAAGTACACAGTATAATATATAGAGGGCAAATGGCCTCCATTACTTTTCTTGGTTGTACAGTCAAGCGCACCAATATGTATACACCACAAAGTCTCAAAAATATGTAGGCAGACCTTATTTCTGCAACAATAAGGTTGTACTTAGTATACATATTAATGAAACTTTGAGTGAATACATATTGGAGCCATTGACTGTACTTACTTTTCTTGTTGAAAATTTCCACGTTATCCACGTTAATCACCTGACCCCTATCACCCAGGGGAATTAGCGGCAATTATTTTGAATTCAACTAGGAAAAATGATAATGTTCGGTTAGGCGCTTCGCCGGACGCTGCCGCGTCACGCTCGCTTCGCTCGCTCGGATTGGAACTATGAATGCCGATAGACGAACATCGGTTCAGAAAGAAAACCTTTGCCTTGAGAGCCGGCGTAAAAATCTCGGCGAGGTTTCATTTTTAATCACCGACGCAAAAAGAGGGGTGTTATAGGCAGAGGCCGGAATTCTCGTGGCACTTTCGAGCTGTCATAGGGACTTCTCATTTATCGATTTCCGATATTCATATTATACCGATACATTTGACTGTAAAAAAAGTAATTTAAAACCAGATCATTTGGAAAAAAATATGACTATCTGTTTCACATACACACGCACGTACACACACAAACACATACACGCACACATACTTGCACGCGCTCACTCACTCACAAATATACACACGCTCAATAAAAATTCAGATAATAGTTCTAAGAAGTTCCTTTAGTAGTATTATACAACATAGTAAATTGTTAGTTATGGAAGAGCGGTGCCTCCTGACACAGGTTATTTTTGTAAATAACTTGCAAGGAGACGCCGACCACTGTTTGGTTATGATTATGACATTTATGACTAGTTGTTAAAGAAATAAAGAAAATTTTAATAAAAAAAAAAACACTTGTTAGCACTAAAACATACTTTGAACATGAAATTGATAAAACACTGAACTGAACTGATTCAATGTGACAATGTTAACTTTTCATTCTTTTCGTTTGGTTGCATATACAGGGTGGAAATAGATTTTGGGTCAGTGAGGGCAGCTACCCGATCCCGTGTTGCTACGTGAAAATGGTCTTTGGAGGCCTTCCTTCGATTTCAAATTAATGAAGATTGGCGTGTACAGATTTTGGAAAAAACATACAGAGTGCGAGAAAATGGTCATTTTTGACAATCTTTGTTTTTGATGCCAATCGATCCCATTCCTGTCCAGGATCAAAAGCTTGTATGGGACAAAAAATAATTTTCCGGCTAAAAAAGCCATAAATCGAGAAAAAAATTCCCCATACAATTTGTATGAAAATGAAAAGAGTTTTTTTTTAGATGTATTTTTTTTACATCAATCGATTCCATTTCTATCCAGTATCAATAGTTTCCTTGGGGCCAACTTTCGGTGATGTACAAAAAAGCCAGAAATTAAAGAAAACTGTTTTCATACATTTACTGTGGAGAAAAAGTGTTGCGCACAAAGTTATCGAGGCAGGCGGTGACTGGTGGTATTGTAAAGAGGTCCGGACACCTGTCATAACATTGTTGCGCACAAAGTTATCGAGGCAGGCGGTGACTGGTGGTATTGTAAAGAGGTCCGGACACCTGTCATAACATTGTTGCGCACAAAGTTATCGAGGCAGGCGGTGACTGGTGGTATTGTAAAGAGGTCCGGACACCTGTCATAACATTGTTGCGCACAAAGTTATCGAGGCAGGCGGTGACTGGTGGTATTGTAAAGAGGTCCGGACACCTGTCATAACATTGTTGCGCACAAAGTTATCGAGGCAGTGACTATACTTAACCGCTCATTAGATGGGCCCATGAAATTGCCGTCTTAAAGACGGCCAGGAGTAACACCGGGGTGAGTGGCTCAGGGGTGTTGAGTGGTGGTGCTGCGCTTTCTCCGAAGCAGGGACTGATTTCGGTTACGGTTTAACTGGTATAAAACCGGTATTCCATTAGAAAGAAAGAAAAGCATTTATTCGTGACACACACAAAACGACAAACATTTAGTAAAAATACAAAAATAACACGTCACGAAATGGTCCCAACTCAGCATGGGGCTGGCGGTTGCCAGCGCTGGTCTTCCGTTGGAACCATTGGTGAAGCCACGGAGGGCAGCGCACACATGGCAGTAAAATATAAATATAAAAACTTACAATAATTACAACAACAATAAGACAGGCAATCAATTGAAAAAATAAAACAGAAAAATAATTAATAAAAGAGATATATGGCAAGGCTTATAAGTAAGAATGCAGAAGTCAGTATACGGGGATATAAAAAAAGAAGCAGGCCAGTAACTATAATTATATGCAGCTAGTGTCCATATAATTTTCTTCACTGAGCTGGGTCCATTACGGTACCGTAATGGTGTAAAGGTTACGCGCGCGGCGCCAACATAACGGTACCGTAACCGTTTTGAAATATCGTTTACCGCTATCGATTTAAAGGTTACCGAAAAAATAAGCGAACTTACACTTACACAGACAACTTCTTCCAATAGGAATAACAAATATAACGAATCAGAAAAGTATCAGAACAGAACCGACAAAACTGAAAGACAAAACGGCAACGCCGGTGATTTGGCAACGACGCCAAAAACGAAGTATCGGTAACCCTTAAAAAGCGGTTACGGTACCAAAAAAAATAAAGGTTACCGTCATATTTCGATAGCGAAATATAAAGGTTCCGCTACCGAAACCGCTATTTGAAAACCAATACGACGTCATATCGGTTATAAAACATACCGGTATTTTTCGGTTATGCAGTCCCTGCTCCGAAGTTATTCGTGGCGTTATGCCCTTTAACACTTCCACACCAGGAGCATATAGCTCAGACGACTCCTCTCTGGACGGCCAATGAAGGCAAGCCAGAGCTGAGAGTCCTGCGGGCCCCCTTGAGGTTCCACTCCGACCGACGAAGACTCCCCTTGTTACTCCCCAACACCCGCTTAGACGATTTGTGTTAGTTCCAGCCGGCCCTGGCGCCGGAGCCCTCGCCAGCGCGCGCGTACACGCCGACCGTGCGGCGCCGCAAGCGCACGTGCACCGCCTCGCCGCCGCCGCCTGCCGAGCCCGAGAGAGAACACACGCCTAACGGGTATGTCTCTTACTCATCTATACTGAGCACGTTATCCACGTTAATCACCTGACCCCGATCACCCAGGGGAACCTAGCGGCAATTATTTTATGTTCAACTAGGAAAAAATTATATTGTTCGGTTATGGCGCTTCGCCGAACACTGCCGCGTCACGCTGGGCTCGCGCGCTGTAGGGTCGCAGTTCACCTAACAACCTAACCCTTTTTTCCTTGTGACCTGTCTCGTTAATACTGTAATACAAATAATGTTTTTTTTATTCTAGCAATCTCGCGCTATGCTCCCCCGTCCTGCAAGTGCTAGTACCGAAAATACTAGTGAGCTACTTCGACGCGCCCAGCCCTAACGGCGCCACGGACTCGCGCGTCAACGTGTCGTGAGTACATCCTACTAATATTATAAATGCGAAAGTTTGGATGTTTGAATGTTTAGATGTTTGGATGTTTCGATGTTTCGATTTGGATGTTTAAATGTTTCGATTTGGATATTTAGATGTTTGGATGTTTAGATGTTTAGATTTGGATGTTTAAATGGGTTCGGTACCAAAGGCCTAAGTTGCATTTAGTCTTGGCATTCAAAACATCTTAGTAGTACACTGACCAAGTGTACAAAATGACTTTTTTGTATAATACCACGGTTACAAAATTGTCTTCGTTTCAGAAAGACATACGTAGAAAAACGTCTAGGTCGTGAAAATAACCAATAAGCAGAATGACTCAATTGTGTAACGTCTTGATTGTATTAAGGACTATGTTATCAAATGATCTTGTTTGATTAACGTCTTAGCTAGAGGTGTGCGCCGATGGCAAAATCATCGGCGGCGGCGTCCGGTGGGATTTTGATCGGCGGCGGCGGCGTGATCGGCGTGAAATCGACGTGGAATTTTTTCCCGGAGTATCGAAAAATAACTATATATAGCGTAATATCTCATTTATGATACATTTTCTGAAATGTAATTGTACCAAAAATACTAAAAAGAAATATCAAGCAGGAATCTTGATAATTTTCTTTGTTTTCTTGAGCTCTGCCTCTATTTCTCTTTCCTTCGACGCAGCCAACCATTATCATCTTCTCCAAGCTGGACTGGTCTCGGCGAGCCACGTAGTCCATGAATGTCATCATTCTCTGGAAGCATGTATTTGAAAGCTGGGTGTTAATACGAAGGCTCCTTGAGTATCGGCGTTGTATACGACATTCTACGCCAGCATATGATAATGATGATGATCTGTCCGACCTTTTTCGGCCTTGGCGACCACTCCGACTCCTATCTAGCGTTAGTCCATTAACGGGAGCGGTCAGATGCGCAGGATATTTTAAGGCCAGCACATAGATGCATTTAAAATGTGACAAATGCATCTATTTTTGATTTCACGCGCGGCTTCCATGTCCATGTTTCAGAGGCATAGAGAAAAATAGAGAAGATAAGGGTGCACGAAGTCAGTCTTTGGTGTTGCGGTGGATATTGCTGTTCCTACATATCTTTTCCAAGCGCGATCTTCTGATGACCTTTTTCATACAGTTTCCGTCGTTGAAGATCTGTGAGCCCAAGTAACATAATGTCTTGTACCAAGTCCAGCTGGTTGATTACGTAAAGCACGCGCGTCAGGTAGATCTAAATGTCAACTTTTGTGTTGGAAAATTACAGTTGAATTGTCCTAAAGCTCGTTCAAAACGTTACGTATTTTCCCCTCAGGTCTCGCAGTTCCCATGCCCTCTGCATCAACCCATCTCTACCTATAAACATCAGCTTCGTTTTTTCCTGTTTATGTGGAGGGGCAATATTGTGCACTGATCAATTTGACTTTCTTTAGAAGTGTAGCTAGCTTAGCCTCATTGACTCCTTTTATGGTCGTGTGTGTCATTGAGCCATGTCTTCCAGCCGGACACGAGATTTGGGCGGTAGGGGTTTTGCACTTAAAAGGACAGATGTTCAGGTATACCCATTTCCCCAAGCACTTCAAACATTTTTCGCCAATTTATGTAGTCAAACGCTTTCGTGTAATCGATGAAGCATAAGGCCATGTGTATGTTAAATTCTCTGCTCTTCTGAATTAACTGCCTGATATTTTTAGGATCTGCTCTATTCTGCCACTACCCTTAACTGCATGCTTGCTCTATTGTGATTTTTTTGCTTATGTAGTACTCCAAATGTTTGTTCAGAATGTGCAATAGAACTTTACCAGCATGGGATATAAAAGAGATAGTTCGATAGTTGTCATATTTACGGGAAGAGTCTTTCTTATGTAGTGGGATAACAGTGGAATCTGCCCTTTGTTGTATACCCAGAGGAATTAGAAAACAGATTTCTTCATGGAATGAGTTAAAAATATTTTGTTACCGGAATTAGACCCAGTCGATTATAAAATTAGGTCACGTGCTCAAGGATGGACGTGCTAGAGAAAGGAATTCACATTTACTTATCGTCGGCTAAAGTCGCAAACCTTTTCACTCAATCGACGACCGGTTGTCTACGAGGGCTGCCTTTTAAGTTGTGTCGTTTGGAAAAACTAAAGACATTGTACATTCCGTTGTTGAAAATTACGCACTTAAAATGAATAAAAGTCATAGTATGGCAGGCGAGCTAAGTACAAGTTTTTTTAAATGTATGAATGCAGTTTTTCTTGTTACTAAAATCGATGACATGGTTCCTAAGAACAGATCTTCGTATATCTTATAGTTTCAGACTTTCCCATACTGACCGCTCTGAATGAGCCACCCTGTATATAGAAGTCAATATGGTCAAATGGTTAAAAACGTTATTTAAGTTACCTGTTAGTGGCTCTGTGAGCTGGAGACCTTTTTTTTGTAATTTCCACAAAGTGAGTTGTCAAAAAAAATCTATATAATTAACGCACCTGCTCACAAAATTTCACGAGAATCGGTTCAGAAATGCGGAGAACAGCCGGGCAGACATCGGACATATTATTATGAACGATTTTTGGCCCAAACCTGAAGCATAGAACTTCGTTCGTTTACCGGAGACGGTGCAGGAAAATAACAAAATCTTCATACAAAGATAGCATTTACTTGCAAGATATAATTACATTCTTGACTATTTTTACTCATCTTTCATACTGCATCGTCCGTCAACGCATTCCCATTCCAGAACAGCGAACGAAAAAAACCATAGAAGTCCATATAGCGCCGCAAAATGGCCCCACAGAATGCGTGCCATTGCCATTATGCGGGGTTGGGGGCGGGGTGTCAAAACCAGGGCCTGATTTCGGTTACGGATTACCGTTATTCCATTACGGTACCGTAACGGTGTAAAGGTTACGCGCGCTGCGCCAACATAACGGTACCGTAGCTGTTTTGTAACATCGGTTACCGTTATCGATTTAAAGGTAACCGAAACCTTTGTAATACCGGTTCGAAACCGTAGTACCGAAAAAAATTAAGGTTACCGTTATATTTCGATAGCGAAATATAAAGGTTCCGATACCGGAACCGCTATTTGAAAACCGATATGACGTCATATCGGTTATAAAACAGCGGTATTTTTCGGTTATGCAGTCCCTGGTCAAAACGATGCCAGGTAGCCGTTTAGTTCGAAGCGCATACCGGGTTTTAGTCGTAAGACCATAAGCGAATTTGTTGTGAGAAAAATGGCTTGTTCTGGTGGGGTGGCCAGCGCCACCTCTACAAATCATATAGGTGGTCCCTTTTAAGTCGCTTGACCACCGCTGACGGGTCCAACAAATCTGCTGCGAGTGGATTTTGGTGAAAGGATAGACGCTCTTTGTATGGTTTCTTATACCGCTCGATTTCAGATGTATAGGTGTACGCGGGCCGGGTTTCCGCAACTCGACGTCATAAAAGCGCCTATTTTGCGTATGGGTTATTGGCACTACTGCTATTCGTGCCAACCCAGTTCCACCAGGAAGCCTAGTAGACCCTTTACGTTGCCGATGGCCTCCGGTAGTGACCCCGGAGTTCCGAGGTGCTTTGCCCGGTATTCTGCCACCCCTGGGCACGTCAGAATGACGTGGGCGGCTGTCTCTTCCTCTTCCATGCAGGCTCTGCAGAGAGGACTGTCTGTGATACCTAGTGTGAAAAGGTGTTTGTTTAATAGTGCATGACCAGTTATGGCTCCTGTCAGGAGACGGAGTGCCGGCCTCTTTAGCTGTTTTTAGCTTCCTTGACAATCCGGGGTTGATTGTCGGGAGGGCCTCCCTGGTTTGCCTGCAGGTGCCTAGGGTATTCTAAATTTTTTGGTGTTCTACCTTGGTGTTTAGTCGTAGTGTGCGCCGCAGCCATGCAGGGGTAGAGGGATCGTAGGTTCCGGTCCTACGGCATTTGATTCTGAGCCTTCTCTAGCCAGTGCCACAGTGCGGCGCGCAGTATCTGCGTCGTTCCCGCGTGAATTACTGTGCCCTTTGATCCATTGTAGGGTTATGTCGCTGTTGGTACATACATACCTCTGATAGGATTTGGTGGCACTCGTGTATCAGCCCAGACGTTGTTGCGTGACCTTGTAGGGCTTGCAGTACAGATCGACTGTCGCAAAGTATGCGGATGGGATATCCCCTTACCTCCCTGGCGGCGATATCGATAGCATGAGCGGCCATTATTATGCCCGTATGGGACTCAGCCTTGAAGACTGTGTTTTGGGTCCCTAATGGTGTCGAGATGCGTATGTTTAGGTCCTCCGAGAATACTCCTGCTCCGGTGCCTGACCTTGTCTTGGACCCGTCCGTGAATATCCTTAACTCCCTGGGGTTAAGTCCTTCCTGGGGGGTTTCGTATAGCTCGATTTTGTACTTCTTGTCGAAGATGAACTGTTTTGGAATGATGTCGGTTGTTGCCTCTATGAGGGGTTCCCTACCTACAGCCTCGTGGAGTATCTCAGTGTGGAGAACCCTGGGCAGCCTCCAGAGATGCTGTTTTTTGAGCCGTATGGCTGACGCCAGTGCTTCTCACATTTCAGATGTTACTGTCGGCACGTTGAGATATTCATGAACTTCATCATTTCTTGTGAACCAAGGAGCGTGGACTATTGCCCTGAGAATGCAATTTTGTACTCATTGTAGACAGAGACTATTGCTTTTACTCGCAACACCCCATACCTGGATTCCATAGGTCCAAATTGGTTTTAATACCGAGTTGTAGATAAGAAGCGTATTATCTATGGACAGCACAGAGTTTCTTCCTATCTTCATTCTTCCCTCTGGTGCCCACACTATCTTGGCATTAGGTGCCAAAGCAGACCCCGGGCTCCTTTGGGATCATCATCAGCCAACTATCCACAGCTGAACGTCCATCATCCTTTAGGATACTGTTGGGGAAACGCTAGGACAATGATGGGTTTGGTGGAAGTTTGTGAATAAGCGCATTAATAGGCTTGCGTCCTAAGATTTTTTTACCATGCCATTCGAACCAGTTTTTGGAGAGTAACAAATGTTTGCATGGGAGCACCTAGAACAGAGGTGTACTCAAAATGTATTATTACTTCAAAAGAAAGAAGGCAAAACAATATGCCTGATGACGAAAATCCTATTCAAATATCTCTAAAAGATTACGAACCTACAACAGTTTTAATGTTGCTTGTTAGAGAGAGAAAACGCTAGAAGATTCTTACGTCACGTTCCTCGAGCGTCATAGTAAATGACAATCGTTTCATATGAGGGTGCGTGTTCGGGCCGACCGTCTGCCCGCCGGATGGACGGATGTCGCCGCCGCTTGTGGAGCGACCCCGCTGGGGGTCGGGACCTCCGGTGTACGGCCGGAGTAGGACATACCAGGGGCCGCAGGCGGCACGCATGGCGCGACGGCAGTACCAGCCGGAGTGGGACCCGCTCGAGCGGTACGAGCGGCCCGCCCATGCGGAACAGGATGCAACGCGTTATCCCTGCTAGGGATACGCCGCCCACGCACCAGCCACCGCCACGCCCTTGGAGACCGTGTTATTGCCCACGGCTTCGGTTTGTGTTTGGGGCCCTGGCGGAGGATCAGCCTGCGTGCGCTCTCTCCTTGACACGGGAGCGCAAGGCTGCATGGTATCCAGTAGGTTGGTGCGACAGTTGGGCTTGGTTGTGAAACCCCACCCGGAAAGTATACGTGGGGTAGGCAATGTGACAGTGTCAAACCTGGTAGGGCAGACCTTACTCACCTTTGGACCGGGTCCCACTTCACGCGCGAGGATTAATGCTCCCGCGTTAGTATTGGATGAAGTGGTGGGGAGACTCCCCCAGGTGAAGCTGCCTCCAGAGGTTCGGAGTTTGACAGCTGGATTAGTTCTGGCGGATGCTGGATTTGACAGACCTGGTCCGATTGACGTGTTGCTGGGTGCAGACGTTCTTGGGCGGGTGCTGTTGAGCGGCAACCGTACCTTACAGCCTGGCGGACTGGTTACACTGGAAACGGTGTTTGGCTATGCTGTAATGGGTTTGGTTTTAGCGGCTCCACCGCCTCCTACTGAGGAGGGCTGTCTGGTTGGAACTGCTCTTTCAGAAGCCGTGCAACGGTTCTGGGAGATTGAGGAACCACCTACCGCGTCGCGTATGAGCCCCGAGCAGGAAGAGTGCGAACGGTTTTACCAAAATAATACTGGGCGCCTCTGCTCTGGTCGGTTCATAACACGACTTCCTCTGCTCATCCACCGACCTCCTCTTGGAGCGTCACGTGAGATGGCTGAGAAGCGGCTGGTTTCGATGGAACGCCGAATGAGAAGAGATGCGCTCTTCCGGCAGAAGTATGTGGACTTCATGAGGGAGTACGAGGGTTTGGGACACATGTCGGTGGCTCGGACGGACTGGAGTACAGTGGAGCACTGCTTCCTGCCGCACCACGCGGTCCTAAAATCCCCGGAGTCCAAGATTCGTGTGGTCTTTGATGGGTCCGCGTCCTGGGGTGTCATTGAACCAGTGTTTGCATGCAGGTCCTAAGCTGCACAAGGATATCACGGATATCCTCACAAATTTTAGGAAACATCAGGTGGTGTTCGTCGCCGACATCCGGATGATGTTTCGGCAGACAGTGATCCATCCTGATGATCGTCGGTATCAGCTGATCTTGTGGCGTGAGAGCCCTGATGAACCGATGTTGGTGTACGAGCTGAATACGAATACATACGGCTTGAAGAGCAGTCCGTACATTTCAATTCGAACTCTGTTAGAATTGGCGTCTCGAGAGAGACTGAGGTTCCCTCGAGCGTCCGCCATTTTGGAACGGGACTTATTTGTCGATGACGTGTGCACCGGGGCAAACAGTGTCGAAGAGGCTTTGGTTTTGCGGGATGAGCTGGTGGAACTCTTGCGGACGGGTGGATATGAATTGCGCAAATGGATGTCCAACTCACCGGCCGTGGTGGCCGGCCTCCCCGAGGATCACCAGCAGGATCCGCACCTGTTCGAAAATGTTGAGAGCCCGCACATGTTATCAGTCCTAGGCGTGCAATATCGACCAGTCCAAGATGTGTTCACCTATCGGGTGGAACTGGATTCCCCGAGGGTCTGGACGAAGCGGCTTGTGCTGTCCACGGTGGCCAGGACGTACGATCCGAATGGATGGATCGCGCCGGTCATCTTCACGGCGAAGGCATTTATGCAGCGCCTGTGGATGGTCCAACTGGGTTGGGATGATCCACTATCCGGAAATTTGTTGAGCGATTGGGAGGTTTTCTTCTCCACGCTCCCGGAGATAAATCAGGTCGAACTGCCGCGTAAGCTGTTGCCGGCAGGGAAATGCCGAGTAACCCTACACGGGTTTTGCGACGCCTCCGAGCGAGGGTATGCAGCTGCCGTTTACTTGCGGACGGTCAGCTCCGCCGGATCGGTCGATTTGCACTTGGTAATGGCGAAGAGCAAGGTGGCTCCCCTTCGCACGCGTTTGACAATCCCAAAAATGGAATTATCTGGAGCGGCTCTTCTTGTACGCCTACTGAACCACGTGGCCTCTACCTTGAAGGACACCGTGAACCTTGAGGAGAGTGTCTACGCATGGACTGATAGCCAAATTGTATTGTGTTGGCTGCAGTCGTCATTCCATACTTTGGAGGTCTTTGTGGCCAACCGGGTCTCGCAAATCCAGAATTCGGAGACTGCCTTGGTTTGGAGACACGTGCCAGGTGAACTGAACCCAGCGGACGTGGCGTCCAGGGGTTGCACGGCACCTGAGCTTGTTGCCCACTCACTGTGGTGGAGACCAGATTGGTTGTTGGAACCGGAGACACTCTGGCCTGCCAGTTGTGTGATTGGGACCCCATCCTCTGGCTTGGGTGTCCACCTTGTCGAGACCGCTCCAGTGTCAGACACTGCTTGGTTGCTAGAACGGTATAGCTCTCTCGACAAGCTTGTTGGAGTGACCGCCTGGGTCAAGCGATTTATACACAATTGTCGCCACCCTGACAACCGGTCACGCGTTAGAGTTCTCGCCACAGAAGAGCGGAATGCCGCCCTACATCATTGGTGTGGCCGACAGCCCACCGCTCCGACAGAGTCGACGGGGGCGACGCGAGTCACGCTTCACAGTCACCTAAGACTATCGCGCCTCTAGACAGAACTAGAGGGGCCCACCAATAACGCCTACGGGTATGACTACTGAGTCTGAAACTCGTAGCCCTTACGTGCCCGTGAATACCTGGATGAACCTAGGTTACCTGTAATAATAAGACTGTTTACGAATGAATAAGAAATATTTATTAAATGACTTCACACTGATTAATACTATTATAATTTACAACTTTCCCTATCACTGCCCTAATTCCTATCACTGCCCTAACACTTTCCCTATCACTTTCCCTATGTATTTTCCTAAGACTTCTTCTAGTAGTTGCTTCCTCCTTGGGAGCTTGGATCAGACACAATTTGGAATGGGTATAAACCCTCTATTTATACTGAATCTAACATGAATAAACAATATATTTTCTCTCAAGCTAATTGGGTGCTTTTTACGCCCCTTTCCTTACGAATGAGTTTACTTTTACAATTCACCCCGAGTGGGTTACCTTTATCTAGATTTAAATACTGTTACTAGTTAGGCTAGTTTGAATGGAACGTCTTAAAACACTGTGCGTTCATTAGATATGATTTTACTTTTTACTATTAATTATTAATTATATATAATTTGGTAAATATGCTAATTATCCTGGACTTATTCTAAGTTTAAACAATAAGTACAAAGGGTAGGTGTATAGACATATTACTATAGGCAGGGGCTCGTTTAGCCCGTCATTTTGACATATGTAGCGTATCTGTACGGCTAAGGGTTGCTGAGATATAACAAGGAATGTCTCTAATTGATAAGCGATAATTACGTAACTGGATTAAATTCCTGCATTCCGGCAATCTATTTTTAGCCAATGACACAGTTACGTATATTACTGTCTCCCTCACTCGGCTGGTCGTCTCTTCGGTCCGCCTGGGCTGATACACACGTAGTGGGGCTGTGCTGCTCTCTTCATTAGGCTGTCTCGCTCTGGCGTGATGTGACGAGGGCTTCTTGGTATGACATCGAGATATAGTCGATTTGAAAGAAAGTGAAAACGTGATTATCGCTCATTTACATATACTAATATTAATCCCAAACACTTGGATTACAGCTTATGGCTGCTATGTATTAAATATGATTTTACTGACTACTTTAAGTTATGTGTTCACTTTACAAACATAATTTCCCTAATGGGGTTTTCCTATGAGGATTAGGGGTAAATGAGTGCCAGCGGCGAAGGGCATTTATTTATACATATTATAACACAAATGGTTCAATAATTAACTTAGTTTATTGAAGTGTAGTCTTCCGTCGCTCTGGATGGGCCGGTGGCTTCTTTGTAGTTGCGGGTCGCGGACCTCGCGATGTGCCGGCGTTAGGCTGCCTGGGTCGGGCTGCTCGCTCGCGGCTGGGCGGCAGTTATTTTGTAGTTGCGGGTCGCGGACCTCGCGATGTGCCGGCGTTCGGCTGCCTGGGTCGGGATGCGTTTGTGAGGTTCCATCGCTCACAATTGGATTAGGGTTTTGCAGGAAGAACACTTTGGGGACGTATTGAAGCCCCTGCGGCAGGGACGTCCTAAGCTACCGAAGGCGATAGCACGCCTCAACCCGTTCATTGACGAGTCGGGTACACTCCGGGTTGGAGGACGGCTCCGCAACGCTAGCTTGCCGTACTCGGTGCGCCACCCCATTTTGCTGCCTAAGAAGGGGCATCTGGTGGAATTGTTGGTGATTGACCGCCACATAAAGAACTCGCATGCCAGCTGCAATGCACTCTTGGGCATTTTGCAGCGAGACTTTTGGATATTGAACAGCCGACGGGTTATTCGGAGCATCGTGTTTCGGTGCTTGCCTTGCTTTCGGCTCAAGGCAGCCACGATGCAGCCCCAGATGGGGGACCTTCCTCCCGATCGGGTCAACGAGGCTAGGACCTTCTCTAGGGTTGGGACCGATTTTGCGGGACCTTTTTTAGTGAAAACGTCGCGACTTCGAAATGCGAAGGTTGTAAAAGCGTATTTGTGCGTTTTCGTATGCCTGTCGACCAAGGCTGCTCATCTTGAACTTGTTGGTGATCTTACGACGGAGGCTTTTATTGCGGCATTGGATAGATTTGTATCCCGTAGGGGACTCCCATCTCTGATCCGGTCAGATTGTGGAACCAATTACAAGGGTGCCGACCGTTATTTACAAGATGTTGTAAAATTTTTATTTGAAAATAAGATTGATATTGGAACAGACCTCTCCCGTCGGGGTATCACCTGGACGTTCGATCCGCCAGGCTGCCCCCACTGGGGTGGAATCTGGGAGGCTTGCGTGAAGCAAGCAAAAGCCCATATGTATCGGGTAGTCGGTCAAACTGTATTGACTTTTGAGGAACTCGCGACGTTGTTTTGTAGAATTGAGGCCGTCCTCAATTCCCGTCCGTTGTGTCCGCTCAGCTCCGACCCAAATGACCTGGAAGCGCTCTCTCCAGGCCATTTCTTGATTGGTCAGCCACTTGCAGCGTTGCCGGAGCACCCCCTCCGGGACGTACCCTCCAGTCGTTTGTCGCGCTACCAGATGCTGCAACAAATGGCTCAGAACTTTTGGACCAGATGGTCATTAGAGTATTTGCATGTTTTGCAGCAGCGCCTCAAGTGGACTGACAAAACCAGTCCCCCCAGAGTTGGAGACCTTGTGCTAGTTAAGGATGCTAACCTTCCGCCACTGCGATGGCGCCGGGGGCGCATCGTTAATTTGTTTCCCGGTAAGGACGGGACCCCTCGGTTTGCCGAGGTCATGGTTGGGGACTCGGTTCTGAAGCGAGCGGTAGCAACCCTATCGCGACTTCCCCTAGTATAGCGGACCGGCTTAGAGGCCGTTCCGAGGCGGGTGATTGTTCGGGCCGACCGTCTGCCCGCCCCCTTAAACTCCTCACGTGTGTACGCCTCTTTTGAGTCTGTGGTTTTGACAGTGACACTTTTGTCAAGGCGGAGAAAAAAGAGATAACCTCGTGGTTGCGGACCCGAAACGGAACGAGTTTTTTTGGATAATTTGGAAACGCATTTTCCTTGTTTTGTGTAATATCGCTCGCTTTGAAGACACACGGGTGTCCGAGTGTTTTGTGTGGATATTTCGGTGACATCGGAAGAGTTGGTGATTTGACGCCGCGGATTGTTGGCGATACTGCCCCGGAACATCACGGCTGCTTCTTCAGCCCGGAGACCTTCTTGATTGAACTTGACTTGACCTGACAGTTGACTGAACCTTGACAGATACTAACCGGAGTTGAAGCGAACATCGCGCCTCCCGGAATCAGGTGAGTTGAACAAGTTTTGTAGCCAATCCACTGGCTTATATGACCCGCGAAACGCGTGGCAGTTCACTCCACTCGCACTAGGCGAGGAGTTGAACAGTGCGTTTTGCGGAAAAGGGTTAGAAACCCCCTCTTTAAACTTTGGACACATAATTTTGTGATTATTTAACCTCTTGCATTGCTTTTTTCTCAATTTGATTACATTCCTAATTCTGTTCGAGAAATTACATCATTTTTGATTAATTTATTTAGTCTCTACACCCCTATTAAAGAATACATATAAATACCCAAACATTTGATACAGAGACGGACCTCGCTGGCGGCAGCCCAAACGCTTCATACTAATTGTCACAGAAGTATGACGTTACTGTTTGATATTTGTACTAATCGTTGTATGGAAAATCAAGTAAGTGCTTTCGGTCGCGAAATACTACGTTTGCGTCCATAGGTTGTCACACAATTTTGTTTCTATAAAAGAGCTTTCAATTTACTCTTGGACAATAAAGTAAAATGCATATTTTTTCTAATCTTGCAAGGTTCTTTTTATAATTTATACTGGATTACAATTTGATGGTTTAATATCCATTTAGCAATTCGTAGTATTAATTTGAACGTGAGGCTATCTGTACAGAGACCAAGGGAGCCAGGGACAGGAGAGTTACCGGCGGGACAGCGGGGACAGCGACAGCGACAGAACACTGGTCCCTGAAGTACTTAAGGAAGCTTCTATCTCACGGTATGTCGCATGGCGATCTTCGATGATCAGTTGCCGTACAGCATCAATGTTCTCCTGGGTAACGGCTGTTTTTGGTCGACCTTCACGATGTCTATCACCAAGACTAGAGCAACCACGTTGAAATTCTAAATACCAGCGTTCCACAGTCCGAATGCATGGTGCTTTATCATTGAAAACCGTAGTCAACTCTTCGAAGCACTGAAGTCGCGTTAAGCCCCTTTTGAAGTTGTATAAAATTATCGTACGTAAATTTTCCTTCGAAATTTCCATTTTCACAACTGACTTGTCAACTTTGAACGAACGCTGTACTAAAACGGTTGGGCCGATTTCGAGTCATTCTTTTGTTTTCGAATTCTAAATTGAAATATTTTAACGTGACACTAGTTCTTTTTTATGCAATCACGCGAGGTTTGCAAACGACAGAACTTAAAAGGCAGCCCTCGTAGTGGGTAGTGACCCTGCCTACGAAGCTGAAGGTCCTGGGTTCGGATCCCGGTAAGGGCAAATATTTGTGTGATGAGCATGTATATTTGTTTCTGAGTCATGGATGTTTTCTATGTATTTAAGTATTTCTATCTATTAAATATATCGTCGTCTAGTACCCATAACACAAGCCTTAATGAGCTTACTATGGGACTAGGTCGATTTGTGTAAGATTGTCCCCTAATATTTATTATTTATTATTATTATTCAATCTGAGCCAATTTTACAGGATGTCCAAAAACTAGTATTCACGGTTACATCACAACAAAAAATACGAAAAAAGTAAGATTTGCAGTAGTAGTACCTAAAAAAGTCATCATATCCGCTTAAAAAATACGCTTTGAATTTTTTAAATAAGTAGCATGTCTTGTTTTTTATTTTCAATTTTTTTGATGACATTGACTTTTGAGTTGTATAAAAGAGTCAAAGCATGATTTGAAAAATGGAATTAGGTTTGTGACTAGACTTTTAGAATGTTCGCACTAATATTATAATTATGCATGTATATAGCACGAATGTAAACCACGTGAGGGCATTCATTTCGTTTGAACGTGTCCCGCTGCAGAATTGCCGATTTTTATTTTATTGCGAAGCGAATTAAATCAAACTCTTCAATGTAGAACATTACAGAGTTGACATGTGCTGTAAAGAGTCCTTGTTCGGCGTTAGAATTAAAATGAGTTAAATAAATTGCATGTAATAATTAACACTGTTCCAACAAAAACGAAATTACGCCACGCCGATTTCACGCCGGTCAATTTGATCGGCGGCGGCGGCGTGGAAAAATCGTCGGCGGCGCACATGTCTAGTCTTAGCTATAAAATGAGCCAGTGGTAGAAACGTCATGATTTTCATTTTTCATTTCATCATTTATGTGTACATTCTATAATTTCGCAGTGCATTAGTATATGTATACTGTAATGCTGTGTAATTTCGTTTAAACCAATAGATAAATAAATTATTGCTAAACGACTTCATTGTATGAAAAATGAACTTACTGTCAGTGTCATGCGTCACTATCTACTTAAATATCAAGTGGCCTGTAATTGAATTTGAAGTACTAAGGAGGTGATAATAAAATAAAATATTGTCATTAGACAATCTGGACAAACTGCTACTAAGACATTTTTTATATTTTACGATATAACTACGTAGTCTTTATGCTATCAAGACATTCTATAATATTGGCCGCGAAGATTATCCAGACCAATTACCTATTGAGACATTACGACTTTAAGTCGTTTTACAGCCGAGTCATTCCGCTTACTAAGGCTTATAGCAATGAGGGCGTTTTACAGACCAAGACATTTTGCTACCCAGACAATTTACAACCTAAGATGTTTTGAATGCCAAGGCTAAATGGAACTTAGGCCTTTGGTACCGAACCCGTTTAAATGTGTAGATTTGGATGTTTAGATGTTTCGATGTTTGTATGTTTAGATGTTAAGATTTGGATGTTTAAATGTTTAGATGTTTAGATTTGGATGTTTAGATGTTTGGGTGTTTAAATCTTTGTTACTCAATCACGCTTAAACGGCTGAACCGATTTGGATGCAATTTTACACGAGGATAGTTTACAGCCTGGATTACAATATAGGATAGTTTTTATCCCGGGTCCACGCAGACGAAGTCGCGGGCGGAAGTTAATACCTTTATATGTTTACACTGACAGTGGCGAACAACAATACTATGCCGGTCCCAAACTGTTGCATATACAGGGTGGCTCATTCAGAGCGGTCAGTATGGGAAAGTCTGAAACTATAAGATATACGAAGATCTGTTCTTAGGAACCATGACATCGATTTTAGTAACAAGAAAAACTGCATTCATACATTAAAAAAAAACTTGTACTCGGCTCGGGAATCGAACGCGGTCGTTTTGAAAAAAAAAAAAACTAACACTATTTCTATTTAGATATCGATTGTGTAGGTCTTAAGCAGTAAATGTTTCTATGGAACATGATGTCTAAAATGAATAATTGTTTTCACATACTTTAATTTATTTTAGTAGGTGTTCGAAGTGACCACCGTTTTTTTCAATACAATATTCAACACGTTTAGGTAACGATCTTACTATTGCATTTTGTATCTTCATGTGGTGAATTTACGTTAAAATTGACCCTATGGCTGCTTTTAGGTCTTCAACGGTGTCATAGCTTGTTATGTACACTTCATCCTTAACATAACCCCACAAGAAATAGTCTTGAGGCGTTAAATCGGGTGACCTCGCGGGCCATTTGATAGGGCCGTTCGTACCAATCCATTTCTGGGAAAAGTGCTTAGTTAAAAAGTCTCTAGCTATGCGACTATTGTGAGCCGGTGCTCCATCCTGTTGAAAATAAAGTTGTTCTCTTACTTCTGCTGACATTTCTCCTAGGGCCTCTAAAAGATCTTTTAAGATTGCAAGGTACTTGAATCTATCAAAATGTCCATCATAAATTTTAAACATGAGTACCTTATTATAAAGTAGGCCGACCCAGCAGTTAAGGGGCTACCCGAGGTTTTCATCGATTTTTGACAAAAATTTGAATCGTATCTACTACTTTTGCACTACAGATAGAATCATAAATCAAACGGCTATCGGTTCTTCAATCTTTTATCTCCATTTTGACAGACCGGATTTTGAAACAAATTAATACTTAATTTTGTATGATTTTTTTAAACATTGTCTAAAAAAACACTTATTTCGCATCTCTATTGACGTGAAAGATCTAACATATACGAAATCTACAAATTTGGGTTCGTCTATGACGTCTCTAAAAACTGGCAGAGGGTTTTAATTTTAAACCAATTAACACAAAAGTTATGGCCAGAAAACCAGTTTTTTGGCCTAAAATTGTTCAACTTTGATGCCAAATATCTCGAAAACAATGAAGTTTGAAGTAAATATGGGATACTATATTGCTTAAAGCCGTTGTTGTTAATATAATAAGCTACAAAAAACATTAGAAAACTAAGGGATTCAGATCGAAGGTCATTGGTGTATGGGAGCCTCTTAAATGAGAATCTAACTTGACGGCGTCCTTCGTGCATTCTTAAGGGATTTTCTCGACTCCAATTGTGATGATTTTTACGATTGTACATTCCATTGTTGGAAAATTACGCACTTAAAATGAATAAAAGTCATAGCATGGCAGGCGAGCTAAGTACAAGTTTTTTTTTAAATGTATGAATGCAGTTTTTCTTGTTACTAAAATCGATGACATGGTTCCTAAGAACAGATCTTCGTATATCTTATAGTTTCAGACTTTCCCATACTGACCGCTCTGAATGAGCCACCCTGTATATAGAAGTCAATATGGTCAAATGGTTAAAAACGTTATTTAAGTTACCTGTTAGTGGCTCTGTGAGCTGGAGACCTTTTTTTTGTAATTTCCACAAAGTGAGTTGTCAAAAAAAATCTATATAATTAACGCACCTGCTCACAAAATTTCACGAGAATCGGTTCAGAAATGCGGAGAACAGCCGGGCAGACATCGGACATATTATTATGAACGATTTTTGGCCCAAACCTGAAGCATAGAACTTCGTTCGTTTACCGGAGACGGTGCAGGAAAATAACAAAATCTTCATACAAAGATAGCATTTACTTGCAAGATATAATTACATTCTTGACTATTTTTACTCATCTTTCATACTGCATCGTCCGTCAACGCATTCCCATTCCAGAACAGCGAACGAAAAAAACCATAGAAGTCCATGTAGCGCCGCAAAATGGCCCCACAGAATGCGTGCCATTGCCATTATGCGGGGTTGGGGGCGGGGTGTCAAAACCAGGGCCTGATTTCGGTTACGGATTACCGTTATTCCATTACGGTACCGTAACGGTGTAAAGGTTACGCGCGCTGCGCCAACATAACGGTACCGTAGCTGTTTTGTAACATCGGTTACCGTTATCGATTTAAAGGTAACCGAAACCTTTGTAATACCGGTTCGAAACCGTAGTACCGAAAAAAATTAAGGTTACCGTTATATTTCGATAGCGAAATATAAAGGTTCCGATACCGGAACCGCTATTTGAAAACCGATATGACGTCATATCGGTTATAAAACAGCGGTATTTTTCGGTTATGCAGTCCCTGGTCAAAACGATGCCAGGTAGCCGTTTAGTTCGAAGCGCATACCGGGTTTTAGTCGTAAGACCATAAGCGAATTTGTTGTGAGAAAAATGGCTTGTTCTGGTGGGGTGGCCAGCGCACAGCTAGCCTCTGATAGGATTTGGTGGCACTCGTGTATCAGCCCAGACGTTGTTGCGTGACCTTGTAGGGCTTGCAGTACAGATCGACTGTCGGAAAGTATGCGGATGGGATATCCCCTTACCTCCCTGGCGGCGATATCGATAGCATGAGCGGCCATTATTATGCCCGTATGGGACTCAGCCTTGAAGACTGTGTTTTGGGTCCCTAATGGTGTCGAGATGCGTATGTTTAGGTCCTCCGAGAATACTCCTGCTCCGGTGCCTGACCTTGTCGTGGACCCGTCCGTGAATATCCTTAACTCCCTGGGGTTAAGTCCTTCCTGGGGGGTTTCGTATAGCTCGATTTTGAACTTCTTGTCGAAGATGAACTGTTTTGGAATGATGTCGGTTGTTGCCTCTATGAGGGGTTCCCTACCTACAGCCTCGTGGAGTATCTCAGTGTGGGGAACCCTGGGCGGCCTCCAGAGATGCTGTTTTTTGAGCCGTATGGCTGACGCCAGTGCTTCTCACATTTCAGATGTTACTGTCGGCACGTTGAGATATTCATGAACTTCATCATTTCTTGTGAACCAAGGAGCGTGGACTATTGCCCTGAGAATGCAATTTTGTACTCATTGTAGACAGAGACTATTGCTTTTACTCGCAACACCCCATACCTGGATTCCATAGGTCCAAATTGGTTTTAATACCGAGTTGTAGATAAGAAGCGTATTATCTATGGACAGCACAGAGTTTCTTCCTATCTTCATTCTTCCCTCTGGTGCCCACACTATCTTGGCATTAGGTGCCAAAGCAGACCCCGGGCTCCTTTGGGATCATCATCAGCCAACTATCCACAGCTGAACGTCCATCATCCTTTAGGATACTGTTGGGGAAACGCTAGGACAATGATGGGTTTGGTGGAAGTTTGTGAATAAGCGCATTAATAGGCTTGCGTCCTAAGATTTTTTTACCATGCCATTCGAACCAGTTTTTGGAGAGTAACAAATGTTTGCATGGGAGCACCTAGAACAGAGGTGTACTCAAAATGTATTATTACTTCAAAAGAAAGAAGGCAAAACAATATGCCTGATGACGAAAATCCTATTCAAATATCTCTAAAAGATTACGAACCTACAACAGTTTTAATGTTGCTTGTTAGAGAGAGAAAACGCTAGAAGATTCTTACGTCACGTTCCTCGAGCGTCATAGTAAATGACAATCGTTTCATATGAGGGTGCGTTTTGCGGAAAAGGGTTAGAAACCCCCTCTTTAAACTTTGGACACATAATTTTGTGATTATTTAACCTCTTGCATTGCTTTTTTCTCAATTTGATTACATTCCTAATTCTGTTCGAGAAATTACATCATTTTTGATTAATTTATTTAGTCTCTACACCCCTATTAAAGAATACATATAAATACCCAAACATTTGATACAGAGACGGACCTCGCTGGCGGCAGCCCAAACGCTTCATACTAATTGTCACAGAAGTATCGTTATACTTCTGTGACAATTAGTATGAAGCGTTTGGGCTGCCGCCAGCGAGGTCCGTCTCTGTATCAACTGTTACTGTTTGATATTTGTACTAATCGTTGTATGGAAAATCAAGTAAGTGCTTTCGGTCGCGAAATACTACGTTTGCGTCCATAGGTTGTCACACAATTTTGTTTCTATAAAAGAGCTTTCAATTTACTCTTGGACAATAAAGTAAAATGCATATTTTTTCTAATCTTGCAAGGTTCTTTTTATAGTTTATACTGGATTACAATTTGATGGTTTAATATCCATTTAGCAATTCGTAGTATTAATTTGAACGTGAGGCTATCTGTACAGAGACCAAGGGAGCCAGGGACAGGAGAGTTACCGGCGGGACAGCGGGGACAGCGACAGCGACAGAACACTGGTCCCTGAAGTACTTAAGGAAGCTTCTATCTCACGGTATGTCGCATGGCGATCTTCGATGATCAGTTGCCGTACAGCATCAATGTTCTCCTGGGTAACGGCTGTTTTTGGTCGACCTTCACGATGTCTATCACCAAGACTAGAGCAACCACGTTGAAATTCTAAATACCAGCGTTCCACAGTCCGAATGCATGGTGCTTTATCATTGAAAACCGTAGTCAACTCTTCGAAGCACTGAAGTCGCGTTAAGCCCCTTTTGAAGTTGTATAAAATTATCGTACGTAAATTTTCCTTCGAAATTTCCATTTTCACAACTGACTTGTCAACTTTGAACGAACGCTGTACTAAAACGGTTGGGCCGATTTCGAGTCATTCTTTTGTTTTCGAATTCTAAATTGAAATATTTTAACGTGACACTAGTTCTTTTTTATGCAATCACGCGAGGTTTGCAAACGACAGAACTTAAAAGGCAGCCCTCGTAGTGGGTAGTGACCCTGCCTACGAAGCTGAAGGTCCTGGGTTCGGATCCCGGTAAGGGCAAATATTTGTGTGATGAGCATGTATATTTGTTTCTGAGTCATGGATGTTTTCTATGTATTTAAGTATTTCTATCTATTAAATATATCGTCGTCTAGTACCCATAACACAAGCCTTAATGAGCTTACTATGGGACTAGGTCGATTTGTGTAAGATTGTCCCCTAATATTTATTATTTATTATTATTATTCAATCTGAGCCAATTTTACAGGATGTCCAAAAACTAGTATTCACGGTTACATCACAACAAAAAATACGAAAAAAGTAAGATTTGCAGTAGTAGTACCTAAAAAAGTCATCATATCCGCTTAAAAAATACGCTTTGAATTTTTTAAATAAGTAGCATGTCTTGTTTTTTATTTTCAATTTTTTTGATGACATTGACTTTTGAGTTGTATAAAAGAGTCAAAGCATGATTTGAAAAATGGAATTAGGTTTGTGACTAGACTTTTAGAATGTTCGCACTAATATTATAATTATGCATGTATATAGCACGAATGTAAACCACGTGAGGGCATTCATTTCGTTTGAACGTGTCCCGCTGCAGAATTGCCGATTTTTATTTTATTGCGAAGCGAATTAAATCAAACTCTTCAATGTAGAACATTACAGAGTTGACATGTGCTGTAAAGAGTCCTTGTTCGGCGTTAGAATTAAAATGAGTTAAATAAATTGCATGTAATAATTAACACTGTTCCAACAAAAACGAAATTACGCCACGCCGATTTCACGCCGGTCAATTTGATCGGCGGCGGCGGCGTGGAAAAATCGTCGGCGGCGCACATGTCTAGTCTTAGCTATAAAATGAGCCAGTGGTAGAAACGTCATGATTTTCATTTTTCATTTCATCATTTATGTGTACATTCTATAATTTCGCAGTGCATTAGTATATGTATACTGTAATGCTGTGTAATTTCGTTTAAACCAATAGATAAATAAATTATTGCTAAACGACTTCATTGTATGAAAAATGAACTTACTGTCAGTGTCATGCGTCACTATCTACTTAAATATCAAGTGGCCTGTAATTGAATTTGAAGTACTAAGGAGGTGATAATAAAATAAAATATTGTCATTAGACAATCTGGACAAACTGCTACTAAGACATTTTTTATATTTTACGATATAACTACGTAGTCTTTATGCTATCAAGACATTCTATAATATTGGCCGCGAAGATTATCCAGACCAATTACCTATTAAGACATTACGACTTTAAGTCGTTTTACAGCCGAGTCATTCCGCTTACTAAGGCTTATAGCAATGAGGGCGTTTTACAGACCAAGACATTTTGCTACCCAGACAATTTACAACCTAAGATGTTTTGAATGCCAAGGCTAAATGGAACTTAGGCCTTTGGTACCGAACCCGTTTAAATGTGTAGATTTGGATGTTTAGATGTTTCGATGTTTGTATGTTTAGATGTTAAGATTTGGATGTTTAAATGTTTAGATGTTTAGATTTGGATGTTTAGATGTTTGGGTGTTTAAATCTTTGTTACTCAATCACGCTTAAACGGCTGAACCGATTTGGATGCAATTTTACACGAGGATAGTTTACAGCCTGGATTACAATATAGGATAGTTTTTATCCCGGGTCCACGCAGACGAAGTCGCGGGCGGAAGTTAATACCTTTATATGTTTACACTGACAGTGGCGAACAACAATACTATGCCGGTCCCAAACTGTTGCATATACAGGGTGGCTCATTCAGAGCGGTCAGTATGGGAAAGTCTGAAACTATAAGATATACGAAGATCTGTTCTTAGGAACCATGACATCGATTTTAGTAACAAGAAAAACTGCATTCATACATTAAAAAAAAACTTGTACTCGGCTCGGGAATCGAACGCGGTCGTTTTGAAAAAAAAAAAAACTAACACTATTTCTATTTAGATATCGATTGTGTAGGTCTTAAGCAGTAAATGTTTCTATGGAACATGATGTCTAAAATGAATAATTGTTTTCACATACTTTAATTTATTTTAGTAGGTGTTCGAAGTGACCACCGTTTTTTTCAATACAATATTCAACACGTTTAGGTAACGATCTTACTATTGCATTTTGTATCTTCATGTGGTGAATTTACGTTAAAATTGACCCTATGGCTGCTTTTAGGTCTTCAACGGTGTCATAGCTTGTTATGTACACTTCATCCTTAACATAACCCCACAAGAAATAGTCTTGAGGCGTTAAATCGGGTGACCTCGCGGGCCATTTGATAGGGCCGTTCGTACCAATCCATTTCTGGGAAAAGTGCTTAGTTAAAAAGTCTCTAGCTATGCGACTATTGTGAGCCGGTGCTCCATCCTGTTGAAAATAAAGTTGTTCTCTTACTTCTGCTGACATTTCTCCTAGGGCCTCTAAAAGATCTTTTAAGATTGCAAGGTACTTGAATCTATCAAAATGTCCATCATAAATTTTAAACATGAGTACCTTATTATAAAGTAGGCCGACCCAGCAGTTAAGGGGCTACCCGAGGTTTTCATCGATTTTTGACAAAAATTTGAATCGTATCTACTACTTTTGCACTACAGATAGAATCATAAATCAAACGGCTATCGGTTCTTCAATCTTTTATCTCCATTTTGACAGACCGGATTTTGAAACAAATTAATACTTAATTTTGTATGATTTTTTTAAACATTGTCTAAAAAAACACTTATTTCGCATCTCTATTGACGTGAAAGATCTAACATATACGAAATCTACAAATTTGGGTTCGTCTATGACGTCTCTAAAAACTGGCAGAGGGTTTTAATTTTAAACCAATTAACACAAAAGTTATGGCCAGAAAACCAGTTTTTTGGCCTAAAATTGTTCAACTTTGATGCCAAATATCTCGAAAACAATGAAGTTTGAAGTAAATATGGGATACTATATTGCTTAAAGCCGTTGTTGTTAATATAATAAGCTACAAAAAACATTAGAAAACTAAGGGATTCAGATCGAAGGTCATTGGTGTATGGGAGCCTCTTAAATGAGAATCTAACTTGACGGCGTCCTTCGTGCATTCTTAAGGGATTTTCTCGACTCCAATTGTGATGATTTTTACGATTGTACATTCCATTGTTGGAAAATTACGCACTTAAAATGAATAAAAGTCATAGCATGGCAGGCGAGCTAAGTACAAGTTTTTTTTTAAATGTATGAATGCAGTTTTTCTTGTTACTAAAATCGATGACATGGTTCCTAAGAACAGATCTTCGTATATCTTATAGTTTCAGACTTTCCCATACTGACCGCTCTGAATGAGCCACCCTGTATATAGAAGTCAATATGGTCAAATGGTTAAAAACGTTATTTAAGTTACCTGTTAGTGGCTCTGTGAGCTGGAGACCTTTTTTTTGTAATTTCCACAAAGTGAGTTGTCAAAAAAAATCTATATAATTAACGCACCTGCTCACAAAATTTCACGAGAATCGGTTCAGAAATGCGGAGAACAGCCGGGCAGACATCGGACATATTATTATGAACGATTTTTGGCCCAAACCTGAAGCATAGAACTTCGTTCGTTTACCGGAGACGGTGCAGGAAAATAACAAAATCTTCATACAAAGATAGCATTTACTTGCAAGATATAATTACATTCTTGACTATTTTTACTCATCTTTCATACTGCATCGTCCGTCAACGCATTCCCATTCCAGAACAGCGAACGAAAAAAACCATAGAAGTCCATGTAGCGCCGCAAAATGGCCCCACAGAATGCGTGCCATTGCCATTATGCGGGGTTGGGGGCGGGGTGTCAAAACCAGGGCCTGATTTCGGTTACGGATTACCGTTATTCCATTACGGTACCGTAACGGTGTAAAGGTTACGCGCGCTGCGCCAACATAACGGTACCGTAGCTGTTTTGTAACATCGGTTACCGTTATCGATTTAAAGGTAACCGAAACCTTTGTAATACCGGTTCGAAACCGTAGTACCGAAAAAAATTAAGGTTACCGTTATATTTCGATAGCGAAATATAAAGGTTCCGATACCGGAACCGCTATTTGAAAACCGATATGACGTCATATCGGTTATAAAACAGCGGTATTTTTCGGTTATGCAGTCCCTGGTCAAAACGATGCCAGGTAGCCGTTTAGTTCGAAGCGCATACCGGGTTTTAGTCGTAAGACCATAAGCGAATTTGTTGTGAGAAAAATGGCTTGTTCTGGTGGGGTGGCCAGCGCACAGCTAGCCTCTGATAGGATTTGGTGGCACTCGTGTATCAGCCCAGACGTTGTTGCGTGACCTTGTAGGGCTTGCAGTACAGATCGACTGTCGGAAAGTATGCGGATGGGATATCCCCTTACCTCCCTGGCGGCGATATCGATAGCATGAGCGGCCATTATTATGCCCGTATGGGACTCAGCCTTGAAGACTGTGTTTTGGGTCCCTAATGGTGTCGAGATGCGTATGTTTAGGTCCTCCGAGAATACTCCTGCTCCGGTGCCTGACCTTGTCTTGGACCCGTCCGTGAATATCCTTAACTCCCTGGGGTTAAGTCCTTCCTGGGGGGTTTCGTATAGCTCGATTTTGAACTTCTTGTCGAAGATGAACTGTTTTGGAATGATGTCGGTTGTTGCCTCTATGAGGGGTTCCCTACCTACAGCCTCGTGGAGTATCTCAGTGTGGGGAACCCTGGGCGGCCTCCAGAGATGCTGTTTTTTGAGCCGTATGGCTGACGCCAGTGCTTCTCACATTTCAGATGTTACTGTCGGCACGTTGAGATATTCATGAACTTCATCATTTCTTGTGAACCAAGGAGCGTGGACTATTGCCCTGAGAATGCAATTTTGTACTCATTGTAGACAGAGACTATTGCTTTTACTCGCAACACCCCATACCTGGATTCCATAGGTCCAAATTGGTTTTAATACCGAGTTGTAGATAAGAAGCGTATTATCTATGGACAGCACAGAGTTTCTTCCTATCTTCATTCTTCCCTCTGGTGCCCACACTATCTTGGCATTAGGTGCCAAAGCAGACCCCGGGCTCCTTTGGGATCATCATCAGCCAACTATCCACAGCTGAACGTCCATCATCCTTTAGGATACTGTTGGGAAACGCTAGGACAATGATGGGTTTGGTGGAAGTTTGTGAATAAGCGCATTAATAGGCTTGCGTCCTAAGATTTTTTTACCATGCCATTCGAACCAGTTTTTGGAGAGTAACAAATGTTTGCATGGGAGCACCTAGAACAGAGGTGTACTCAAAATGTATTATTACTTCAAAAGAAAGAAGGCAAAACAATATGCCTGATGACGAAAATCCTATTCAAATATCTCTAAAAGATTACGAACCTACAACAGTTTTAATGTTGCTTGTTAGAGAGAGAAAACGCTAGAAGATTCTTACGTCACGTTCCTCGAGCGTCATAGTAAATGACAATCGTTTCATATGAGGGTGCGTTTTGCGGAAAAGGGTTAGAAACCCCCTCTTTAAACTTTGGACACATAATTTTGTGATTATTTAACCTCTTGCATTGCTTTTTTCTCAATTTGATTACATTCCTAATTCTGTTCGAGAAATTACATCATTTTTGATTAATTTATTTAGTCTCTACACCCCTATTAAAGAATACATATAAATACCCAAACATTTGATACAGAGACGGACCTCGCTGGCGGCAGCCCAAACGCTTCATACTAATTGTCACAGAAGTATGACGTTACTGTTTGATATTTGTACTAATCGTTGTATGGAAAATCAAGTAAATGCTGTTTCGGTCGCGAAATACTACGTTTGCGTCCATAGGTTGTCACACAATTTTGTTTCTATAAAAGAGCTTTCAATTTACTCTTGGACAATAAAGTAAAATGCATGTTTTTTCTAATCTTGCAAGGTTCTTTTTATAATTTATACTGGATTACAATTTGATGGTTTACTATCCATTTAGCAATACGTAGTATTAATTTGAACGTGAGGCTATCTGTACAGAGACCAAGGGAGCCAGGGACAGGAGAGTTACCGGCGGGACAGCGGGGACAGCGACAGCGACAGCGACAGCGACAGCGACAGCGACAGCGACAGCGACAGCGACAGCGACAGCGACGACGCGGTCAACGAGGGACGCACGAGGTGGAACCGGAAGCCCGTCACTTATAAGGAGAAGCCTTTGAATAGGTAACTCACAATACACTGATGGCTCCCAGCGGGGCTAGCATCACTGGCGCCGGGCCGCGACGCGAGTCGAGAAAGATCTACCCTCCTCTATCTAACTTGCATGGTGCGAGTGAGACAGGAGACGCTCAGTCGCGCGCGAAGCGACTTGCCAGCAAGTTGTGCTAGACGTACAGATATGATAGTTTTTAGGGTTCCGTACCCAAAGGGTAAAAACGGGACCCTATTACTAAGATTTCGCTGTCTGCCCGTCCGTCTGTCTGTCACCAACACCGCGATAGCTAGGCAGTTGAAATTTTCATAGATGATGTATTTCTGTTGCCGCTATAACAACAAATACTAAAAACAAAATAAAATAAATATTTAAGGGGGGCTCCCATACAACAAACATGTTTTTTTTTGCCGTTTTTATAGATGGGTAAGGCCGTTGAGATTATCACTTATAACACAAAAATAACACAATCACTTTTGTGATACCGTAACACAAATATAACACAAAAGTAACACTATGTTTTGTAAAGGTTGTTTCATAATAGTATGTATTAAAATAAAGGGTAAGGAAAAAGTATCATTTTTTTTACGTATGTTAAATATATGTATAATGACAACATTTTAGAATACGTGATCGATCGGTATTTGACTAAATCAGTTTTTTTTATGATGATCTGTTTTTATAAAAAAAAGATAATTTCCTTTTCTGTATAAAAAACAGATCATCATAAAAAAATACGACAAATTGAGCATTATTCCTAGGAAACAAAAGTGTTATCAGAATTATTGCAAACATAAAAGAATTTAAAAATATATTTCAAGTAGAAACTAAACGATTCATAAGTTCACGTGGTTGTCTGAAATAATAATAGCCGCGATTCACGGAATTATATAATAGAAGACCTAATTCAAGTTTGATCGAATGCGGCATCACTGGTGTACACACAGCAACACACCTAACTAACCATACCGTGAAAACCTAGAACCTTATTACAATGCACTTAAGGTCAGATTAGATTTCCGATGGTCACTTAGCTGTGTTGTCGACTGTACATCGTCCGGTGAGAACCTAAACTGTCTAATTACACGTAATAGTAGGTACATGAAAACTCGACCTTATTTCTACGTCAACACAGTTGATATTTGTTTTTTTTTGCAAATGCACTAAATAGTGAGTTTTGGTTGTCACCCGACGACCATACTGTAAGAATAATACGTTTAGACTGTAAGTACTATTCAAAATAACAATTCGAATAAATCTCACGATAATATGAAAATGTTTTTCTTTACTATTACAGTATTCTCAATCTGCATGACTCTTTACACTTGTTTTGTGTTACTGAACACAAAAATTTGTGTTATGCATAACACAAAACTAACACAAAACGCCATAATATAACACAAAACCAGTTTTTTACAAGCGTTTTAGGTTATAAAACCAAATTAAGTCAAACAAGACGCAAATGTACATGTTTCATGTAAGCTTTAAACATAAACGAAAACAACCATAGTAAAGTGAACTTCTGAAACGCTTACTTACTTGAGATATTCATCAACACAAATTCTGACGAAAATATGCGACTCACTTTCAACTTTTCTCATAGACAAACTAAAAATGGCAGTTTATTTTTTTTACATTGATTGACAGCTTACGGTGTTGCTGTGCCAAAATACGTTTTTCCCCAGTTTTCTGTTAATATTTAGGGGTAATTATGCATAACACAAAAATTTGTGTTACGAAAGCCAAAACTCTGCCCACTAGTCTAAATACCTATAAAATACGCAAAACAAAGTATTTAAACACCGTTCTTGGTCTTACAGAAAGTAATGTGTCTCACCTTTCAAACGTATTTAAACGTTTTTTTCTAAATGTTTAAATATGAAAATAATTCGTAGTTGAAAAGTACTCGGAAAAAAGCGACACGTCATTTTCGACCAATATTAGGGGAGTTTGATGAACATAAATGCAAGTATTTTATAGAAACAACAACTTTTATTCAGTTTGCGAAATGGGGAAACAAGCTCAATAATTGCTTTATAGAATCAACTAACAACAACGGCACTAGTGCTTACATATTTGGAGAAATCGTGCTGGAAAGTTTTGTTCCGACCAAAACTGACAATGTCGGCGGCCTTACCCAGATAATGGTACGGAACCCTCCGTGCGCGAGTCCGACTCGCACTTGGCCAGGTTTTTTTTTGTCTTTCATCGATTTTATCGTCACTAAGTTGGGTCAAATTGTAAAACCTCTTGTAGTCTGGGTAGGGTTATTGTCAGTCAGTAAAAAAAAAATCATCTTTTCAGTGGGCAATAGTTAAGGGCTTATGTTTATATATAATATGTTTTTATCGCATAGAATTATAGAAGAGGCGATGCCGTTTATGCGGATTCAGAGTTCAACCAAAAATTAGGCTTTAAAGCAGGGATGTCACGGATGTTAGTTCTATTACATTCGCGAAAGCGAATATTTAAAATGCGAATGTGCGAATGCGAATATTAAGAGTCCGCAGTAAGCTCGGCCGAATTTTACCTTCCCATACAAACGGAGTTTCCTTCTCATTTTAAAACTGCGTGTTGGATTGTGAGGAAACTTTGCATATACAATGACATGAGGTATATCTATGTCTGTAATTAGTTTATATGGTTCCAGCGGCGCTTCCACGAACTTCGAAAGTCGAAGTTTGTAATACATGCATCCCCGTCACTCGAGTAACGGAGTGCGATAGAGATGGAAATACCCGAACTTCGACTTTTGAAGTGCGTGGTAGCGCCGCAGTTTATAAAACAAACAAAATACAGCAAAAAAAAGTTTTGTGTAAAAACGGACTCTTAAGGAAATAGGTACACTAAAAACTCAACGTACGTAATCAATTTTTTATAATTTTATTTAATAATCACAAGCATAAAAAGCAATCACAAGTCACTACCCAAGTAAAAGTGCATTCTATTGGTTAAATGAATCACGTGATACGGGTTGGCGCGCTTTGCGCACGCGCGAGTCGGCGGCCGGCGGTGTTCGCATCCTTCGATGCGAATGTTTAAAATTACATCCCTACTTTAAAGCCCTTAACTTTGGCAATGTCCACCGGAAAGACGCGCACCTAAATCTGACAATGACCCGGTACCGTCTAACTGAGATGGCGCCTGACGGGACAGAATTTCGAGAAGATGACATACCCTCCGTCCCAGTTAAATTATAATAAGTAAATATTATGGGGCAATCTTTCACAAACCGAACTAGCTCTATCGTAAGACCAATAAGTTTATATATTTACGTCACACCTGGCCATAAAGTGGCAATTACCGCTCGCTAATCCTACCTGACTGGGGTGAGACGTGAAGTTGTATTCGCCACAGGCGGTAATAAAGAAAGCCTTCGATCGCATATTTATCTCCCTCGCGTTCGGCTCGTTAACTACCCGCGATCTGAGGCGTTTTTTGATTTACCGCCCTAGGAGATTAATGTGATATAATGTAAAACTAAACTGTTCACATTTGTTTCAGGAAACTATGGTGATGATCACAGCCGACATTAGGAGCATTATTTATTGTTATTTACGTTTACAGTGGAACATTCCCTGTGCTAAATATAATTAGTTCCCACCTCAACTACTAACTAGGATAATTATCGGTCTGACTAAATAAAATGAGAACACAATTCAGACATAGTAAATATGTATTTAGACTAAAAACCTATATGACATATTAATATTAAACTTGTGGTTAAAGACATAAAACATCTTTTAACCACTGCTCAAACTTGAAATTAAAGTTTGACGAAATGCGTAAATGTGCATTTTAATTTGCTAGATTTGTTACGCGACAAAATTTTGTAAAATTGTGCATTTTGTCGGAAACAGTCACAAAAGCGTCTGGGCCGGTTCTAGCACGCTATATCTTTGGTACTTATTTAAATTCTAAAGATATCTAGTAATATGTATGGTTGCAATAGCATTTTATTTAGAGAATCCTGATATTGCCTGGTAATTTTTGCGAAAAGAGATTCACTTTCAGTGTCGGGCCAAAGTTAAAAATGTTCCACTTTATAACCTCTTTTTTAGTTTTCTATCTGTCCCGTATACCAAGAGACAACTTTGTTACAGTTTCAAGGATAAAATACTACCTACAATGCTTGTGAACTGATTCTTAGAAAGTCCATAAAAAGTTACAAAAACCTATGTTTTATTAGGTTTTTACGCTAAAAATCTATTTTATAATGTGACCCAGGAGACTACAAGAACAAATCCGAAATTTATATAAATTAACCGCTCTGTTAAATTGTATTGAAAAATTCACTTCATTTGACCATGAATTATAAACTAGGATCAATATGGGTATTAAGATATGGTTTACCATATTGCACTAGAATTTCATTAAATGAATGCCACCTTAAAACATTCAGAAAAAAAAAATTACAAACAAATGTTCAGTCAAGTGTAAAAATATGGGTGCATACAACTTACTCATAAATATGTCCCATCGCTCTTATGTCACCGGATTAATTCAATTCAATTCATTTTTATTCAGAGACCAACATGGAGCATTATTTGTTTGTAAGACTTTTAGCATAATATTAGTAATTACAAAGTTCATAGGTAGCATAAAGTTAATTTAAAGATATAATAGTAATTAATAATAATACGATTTAGGCCTGTTTGAAATTTACATTAGTCAACTAAAAATTAAAATGTATAAATATGTAATACCTAATCTAATTATAAATTCACAAGATGTCAAGTTAATTAATCATAATCATTCAAGGTTTCAGTATGTAAGAAACAAAGAGAATAAACGTTTATTTCATTTCATTTTCATTTCTCATTTTTACCCTCTCATTCAAAAAAATTATGAAACAGGCAAGTGCTAAAATATGTATCGATTCAATCCTCTCATAAATACCTACATATTTATGAGAGGATGACAGAACATTGTTGTTTCTCTTGGAACAACAATGTTCTGTGGTATCGTAGCTCCCAAACGGATGGACCGATTTGAATGCGGTTTTTTTTGTGTCATAGATAATTTTATCCCGCGTGTTCTTAGCTATGTTTTATGAAAATCTGTTCAGCCGTTTTTGAGATATTGGACTTTGAAATGAAAATGTCGGGGGTTTTTCAACTTTCTAAGTTGTAGTTATTTTATGTAATAAATAAATACTATTACCTATTATTATATAAAGTAAATTAATTCATTAGATTAGATTATCTAATCTAATTGTTATACACATTAAATATTACAAATGAATATTTGTAAATACCTTCATCCCATCAGGCCTATGTGGGTTCCGGCAGCCTTTACACTTGCACTCAGTACAGGGCTTGCTTTCCACATAACATGGACACCGCTGTCCACAGCAGGTTAGTTTGCCCGGAGTAGCAGTGGCATTACCACATCTGCAACCTTTCCGTTTGCTGCTTGCTGAGCTACGGGACCGGTTTGAAGGCTTCTTAAATCCCAATTGATTTGACTGCAATTAAAAAGATACTTAAGTCCCATTTACACATGTGTGCAAGTTTCATTACATTGCAGGTTACTGAGGTATAATAGGCTTAAACAATTTATCAAACACTCCAATGTATTGCAACTTGAATGCACTGGCGCATAGGTAGATGTCATCTTTTAGGAAACATATAGTTTTTTCGCATATGACGCTAGCTTCTGCCCGCGTGGAGCTCGTTTATATCGTAGCTCCGTACAAACTTTCACCCCCCATTTCACTCCCTTAGGGGGTGATTTCCAGCATAAAACTATCCTATGTCCTTTCCCGTTACTCAAACAATCCCTATACAACAGTTTATCTAAATCGGTTCAGCGGCTTAAGCTTGAAGAGGTGACAGACAGACAGACAGATGGACAGACTGATACACTTTCGCATTTATAATATTAGTATGGTTTAGTCCGAACCTCCTCCTCCTATCCTATAGAATCCTTAACCTTAACTCAAAATTGGACAATATAGACTTTGGCAAGTTACTCAATTGGAGGCATAAGAAGGGCTGTTATGACAGAAAAGGAGTCCTTAAGATAACGCTTATTTTCATGTCTCTGTCACTAATTTTGAAACAGTAAGACACAAAAGTTTTAATAGCCATATTATAATGTGGGAGTGAGTCACAATTTGAATCACGACTTGGGCCTGGAGTACTGAATAGAAAAACTATTTGTTCTAGCACATCAAATAAAATATATGTTAATATTCACCATATTTCAAAGACCGTGGACGAGCTCGATTCATAATTGGACGAAATCGGCTCGATAGATATTAATTGCAACGATTGGTCTTAAAATCACATTAAACGGTTAACGGTAACAATAAAGTCGTGTATACATATTTTTGTAAGTAGTCGACTGTACATAAATATCTGTACAGGACTCTATTGTCAATGTCATAAGGGCGAGTAGGTACAGATATTTATGTCCTTAATTATGTATATTAATACCCCTGACTGTACGTAATGCATTTATTTATGCCACGATCGATGAAACCACGCCCCGTTAGTCAAGTTTGTGTCTTCCGCGCATGAGTAAACGAAATCACAGATTAAAGAATACAAGACGAAATGTACAGTAGTACTTACCACAAATATAAGTTACAATGATGTACTTGCGCAGAAATTTTTTAAACATTTTAACCCAGCTGCCTTATATATGATTGGTTAAAATTTAACCAATCATAAGGCAGCGCGTTTGCGCGGGTAAAATCTTCAACGCCCATTGGCGACCACCTAATATAGTGTGCCGGTTTGCGTCCACTTAGATGGGTTGGTGAATTGAAAGGATATTTTCTCGTTTTTTAGTAGGATCGTGTTAAATAAATAAGTACCTACCTACTTGAACATTGCATACGGCTCACAGTTTCTTTACAGTCAAACATCTTTAATTGAAGAAACCCTGTGGCCACTGGCCGCTAACCGAAGGTGGTCGCGTAACCGGCGTTATGAGCCTTCGCTACCGGGGAACGAAAACTAGATAGTCTTGTACAAGACGGTACATCAATGTCATATATGCGACATGTCGTCAGTCATGTCGTGTGTCATGTATATAGCGATATGTCGAGTTGACACCTGTCAAGTTAGTATAGCATCATCGTTACACCTAAGCACAGCGTTGGAAGGGAGAACCTATATGTTCATTTACTTAATATTAAATACAGTGCATTATACAATTAATTTCATGGTTTTATTAGCGCCTAACATGAAAATGGTCCTTCGAGAGGCCTTTCAGCGCTAATTACAGGCTACAAACAGTGTGCGTGGACAGTTAGTGCAAACGTCGGCGACGGGCTCCATATTGTCGGCCTTGTGCAGTGCGCAAAACTTTCCGACCACGTGTGACATTTGATTAGTGTTATACTCAGACTTTTAATTTTTTACTTGCAAGTTGCAAGAGACTACAATATAACGCAGTGCGGGTGCGTAGTTACAAACACTGTGGCAAGTTGTCACAGATTCTTGTGGTGGTTCCGGGTGCAGTGCTCACCGGGCATTCATTATTTGCCGGTCTCGAAGTTCGGGGTTTCCGGCCGTCCAGTGGACAAATTTAAAACAATAGTAAAAGCGTAACACATGTTGTGTTAGTTTTTAATGTTTTTATCTGCGTGCAGTGCTCGCGAGTGATTGACTACATGTTCCGAAGTTCGGCCATGCATTAAAGGTCCAGTGGACCTACAGATTTCATGTTTATCTATACAACGTGTTAATAAAATAACGCAAAACCTGAAAACAGTTTGTTCAGAATCGAGCATAGAATGCAAAAAAAATAAAAATAATTTTTTTTGACAAGATTTATTTTTTACATTTGTATGGAGTGTTGGCCGACTGGGGCGACCTGCTCCATACAAATGTAAAAAATAAATCGCGTCAAAATTTTTTTTTTTTATTTTTTTTCGCATTCTACTCTCGATTCTGAACAAACTGTTTTCAGGTTTTGCGTTATTTTATTAACACGTTGTATAAGCACAAACGCAAGTTGCGTCAACCAATAAAAAAAAAAAACAAGCGTGCGAATTGCTTGCGAGAACATTTGTCTCGAAGTTCGAGGCTTCCGTAACCGTTCGGCCAACAGTGACTTTTTTAATTTTCCTTGACGGTAATACCTAACTACTACACACTTTGGTGCTCGGACAATGTAACAATCTTTAACTTAAAATTAATCAGTGAAGTGACCTTCTCGTGACCTCTACAGCTCAGTTCGAGTCGAGTGATACCCATAGTTTCATTCATTCGAAGATTAACTTCCTTTCATCGATTTCCGATATAGGAATCTCGAGAGTTTCGCATTTGCTGCGTTGAGGCGCTGAGGTGCAAGGTAGTAGATACAATAAGGTCAATAAGCCTTTGCGCCTAGGCCGCCGAGGAACGTTCTACGTGTGAAGAAACAAAACGCCAACAGCGCTCGGACCTCTTCGGATGTCGGCGCATCGCTTCGTTCCGCTCGCCACCAATAGCGGCACTGCGAGTGGTCCTCATTCATTCGACGTTCACGTTCGTTCATTACGTTCGCCAGCGGCGCTACCACGAACTTCGAAAGTCGAAGTTCGGGTATTTCCATCTCTATCGCACTCCCTTAATCGAGTGACAGGGATGCATGTATTACGAACTTCGACTTTCGTAGTTCGTGGTAGCGCCGCAGGACAAGGCAGCGCCTGCGCTGTACGCCATTTTGTACGCGTCGTTTTCTCTATCTCTACCCTGTGTGGTTGTTAAAAAGTTGAAAATTATCAATCTTATAATTTGTGTTGTATTATCAGTTGACAAAATTAAGGTTAGAAGTTGTACTGTGAAATTACACTGTTGAACCTACGTGTTGTAGTTGCAATTGCATTGTAGTTCTTATAAATCGTATACTGCGATTTGGTACAGTGTACCAAGAATATAATTTGCGGCGAATAATTATATTATACAATTGTTGTCAGGTACGGTTAAGTGTATTTACTTCTAATACGTTTCTGTATTCGTTGTGAATCTCGTCTGTTTTAATTAACTTAAGTGTATGAGTTTGTAATTCCAATTATTTTAAGGTGCCAAAATGGCGGATGATGATCTGAAAAGGCTGCGAGCGGCCAGGGGACAAATTAAAGTGCGATTACCAGGATGATGTCTTTCAAGGCTTCAACCGAAGCGGCATCCACCGGAGACGTGGATCCAATCTTGATACAACAAAAAAGGGAGCGCCTTGACAAGATTTTCCAAGAGTATAAGGAGCTCAATTTAGAAATTGCATTGTTGGAACCGTCTGACGCCGAGCGCGTGGAAGATGTTGAAGACAAATACGATGTCATCTCATCGTTCTATACTCGCATAATTAAGGAGGCATTGGGCGCGTCTGCGCCGGAATCGCCGCCGCGCTTAATGGGTTCGTCTGGGCCTGGAGCTTGTGTGTCTACGCCTTTCCGCTTGCCGCCTATTAACCTAAAGGTCTTCACGGGTGAGGTAGGAGACTATCAAAGCTTCATAGCATTGTTTAATAGTGTCATTCACTCAGATTCGAAATTGAGAGCCTGTGAAAAGTTTTACTATTTAAAAACTTATCTGGAGGGCGAGGCTTTAGCTCTCATTAATTACTTGCCTTTAACTGCGGAAAGTTACCCTGTAGCCCTAGATCTTTTGACACAAAGATATGACAATAAAAAACAATTGGTTAATCATCATATCATTTCTGTCTTGGACTTGCCTGCCATGCAGAGGGCATCAGCTGCATGCATTAGAAACTTGGTTTCAGTTACCAGGCAGCATCTTGGTGCATTGGGTAATTTAGGTGCCCCGGTCTCACATTGGGACTTGGTTATTATTGCAATTTTGCACCGAAAGCTTGACCAATATACATTAAGGGCTTAGCATTTAGAAAATCAAAGCAATTGTGACTTGCCTAAGCTTAATGATTTATTAACCTTTTTAGAGCAACGGGCTACTGCCTTGGAATCGCTGGGAGAGCGAGCGCCTACTGGACGTCGTTCTAGTTTAATTGTTACTAACAATAATAAATCGGCTAAGCCCACAAAATGTAAGTACTGCCAATCACATATACATAAGCTGCACCAGTGCTCTAGCTTTAAATTAGCCGAACCAAATAAAAGAAACCAGTTTGTCATCTTGAATAAGTTGTGCAATATTTGTTTAAATGAGCATGCCGGTCAAAAGTGCATATACTCTTTTAAGTGTACAATCTGCAAGGGTAAGCACAATACTTTGTTGCATGAGGAAGTTCCTCAACAGTGTGCAGTAGTGTTGCAGGGAGAGGCAAGCCAAGGGCAAATAAGTTTATTGACAAATAGTAAGGACAATGTCCTTCTGCCTACTATAAAGGCAACATTATATGATAGCAATGGGCAGGCAGTGTTTGTTCGTTGCATTCTTGACTCGGCTAGTCAAGTTTCATTTTTACACTCTGATGTAGCAGAGCGGTTAGGGTGTAAGTTACAGCCTTATAATGCGTTGATTACTGGTGTGTGTGATGGCGCTAGTGTAGCAACACAACAGACCACAATAAGAGTTCACGCTACTGCAACAAGCTATAGCGTTCCTGTGACATGTCACATTGTTAAAAATATTACTTGTAATATGCCACAATTTGCTGTCAGGCATGAAGTAATAAATATCCCCTCTTATGTGAAATTGGCAGATGATAGTTTTGATGTTTGTGACAGAATTAGTATGCTCCTAGGTGCTGACATCTTTTTTCAGGTCCTTTTGCGCGAGCAACTGCCGGCATTGCCCAGTCAGCTTGTCCTGCAAAACACGCGCTTCGGCTACATTGTGGCTGGCAAGGTCCGTCACTCTGGTGCAGTCACAACTTCATTAGCTTCAAACTTTTGCTGTCAGCAACAGCGGCATGACAATGACATAAGTACTCTGAATAGGGCGGTATCCCAATTTTGGTTAACTGAAAAGATCCCTGAGATCTATGCTGAGGCTGATTCAGAACAAGAGTTAGCTGAAACTATGTTTCAAAAAACTGTTGTTTTAAAAGATAACAAATTTGAGGTGGCCTTGCCTCTTAAGCAGGACATTGCCGAGTTGCATTTAGGTGATTCACTTTCTTGTGCATTGAAGAGATTCTCAAGTTTGGAGTTAAGATTTAGAAAAGATAATGATTTGTTTACGAAATATAAAGCTTTCATAGATGAGTATGTTCAGTTAGGCCATGCTAAGTATGTTAACATTTCAGACTATGATTTGGAAAGAGATGCAGTTTTTATCTTGCCGCATCACCCAATTTTCAAAAATGAATCTATTAGAATTGTATTTGATGGGTCTATGCCCTCTCTATCCAATATCTCGCTCAATGACGTTTTATTAAATGGTGCTGTTGTGCAAAACGATTTGTTCAGCATATTGATACTGTTGAGTGTAGGCACTGACGCGAGGAATTAAAGGCGGTGAAAACGGTATGAGGTTATTTAATTTCCAAAATTTACAGCAGAGCCGTGCGGGGTGGCTCGCGATTGGTAGCGGACTGCCCCGGCCGGCGATAACAAAAACAATGTAGGGTAAACTAACATATTTCGGTCTTAATTTCTAAGTACCTTATTTTCTAAATCTTAAAACTATGTAAACGCTCTTGTTGCCAACACAAACCAATATAATTATTATGAGAAATAGAACGCGTCGCTAGCATTCCCCACCCTAGTGCTGATTCAGCACTCATCTCCCAGAGAGATAGGTGCGACGCGTGCCGCAGACCGTCGCCACGTCCCGGTGGCGGTCCTCACCTCGACCAGCCGCGTGCGCCCGTCCTTGCCGGGAAACACCTGTGAGACCAAGCCTTTAGGCCACGAGTTGCGAGGGGAGTTTGGGTCTACCACAAGAACGAGGTCGCCCACTTGCAGCTGCTTCTGTTCCTCATGCCACTTTCTTCTTGGTAGAAGGTTGGGCAAAATTTCCTTCACCCACCTCTGCCAGAACATATCGGTCAGCCTCTGAGCCGTACGCCAATGTTTCCGCAGGTACAGGTCAGAACCGTCAAAACAACCAATGGTAGGCAGATTTGACGAGGTACCGAGAAGAAAGTGGTTTGGAGTAAGAGATTCTACACCTCCTGTCTCGACGGAGACGTGCATCAGGGGACGGCTGTTAAGGGGGTCCCTGTTCTGAATGGCCTTGAGCCTCCGGCTACCCTTCCCCCCGCACAGGCTATCATAATTACGATTTGATTACGATAACCAACGATAACAGCGCCACGGACGGTCTAACTTGCACATCACCGAGATACCACGTAATGTGATGTTTAGACTAGTTTCTCACTAGATGGCGCCTTTATTTATTTAATTTCACGTACACACAGCATAGACTTATAAAAATTTATGAACAAAAAATTGAAAACAATCGGATTTATAAATATATTTATTTGAAGACATAATTTAGATTGATTTTTGAGTTAGTCATGAAAAAAATACCCTCTTTATGGGAATCGAACACGGGCCTGTTGTTGCACGTAACGCGTGAAATGAAATAATATGGTCTACTAATAAAAGCAGCATAGTATAAATAAGGTCAGTCGGAGGAAATGTGACCCTCGTCTATACCGGGTTTCTTTTTCCATAAAGCGGAAACTATGTTCCCAATAGAATTTTGTAATTAATTTTAGTAGTTAAGTAACAGAATAAGTTAGTTGTAAATAAATCATTTCCCCCAACTGTATAATTATTTATGCATTGGCAATTAGAATTCTTCTTGTCCTAAACTTCAATGTACCCCTTTGCCATACAATGTTAGTACGGCAGGGGGTCACATTTCTCTGCAGCTGACTGTACTTGAAACACTTAGATATATCCTAAACTAGCTTCTGCCCGCGACTCCGTCCGCGTGGAATTCGTTTATATCGTAGGTCCATACAAACTTTCACTCCCCATTTTGGGGATGTGGGGGGTTAGAAAGAGACAAAAAGTAGCCTAGGTCACTCTCCATCCCTTCAACTATCTCCACTTACACTTTCCCATTTATAATATTAGTATTGATGGACCTAGATCGTGTACAATTATATAGTACAGTCAACTGCAGATAAATGTGACCCCCATACTGAACTTATATTTCTTGTAATCAGGAACTGATGAACGCCCTAACAGTACGTCGTACGGTATTTCTGGGATGTCATAAGGTTTAGCAAAAAAACAAGCTTGGATGCGTAATATACAACGTGTTAATAAAATAACGCAAAACCTGAAAACTGTTTGTTCAGAATCGAGAGTAGAATGCGAAAAAAATAAAAAATAATTTTTTTGACGCGATTTATTTTTTACATTTGTATGGAGCAGGTCGCCCCAGTCGGCCAACACTCCATACAAATGTAAAAAATAAATCTTGTCAAAAAATTTATTTTTTATTTTTTTCGCATTCTATGCTCGATTCTGAACAAACTGTTTTCAGGTTTTGCGTTATTTTATTAACACGTTGTATATACTAAACTTTAATTCACTGTATAAATAGAACTTGCCCCATGGGTATTCTACTTTAGTTTTATTTTCTGAAGTACTTACCTATGTGAACCGACCTAAACTATAGATGTGGGATTTCAAGGGTTTTCCTCTTTGTTACCACCAACCAAGTTGTAACTTCCTTCCATAATCCAACTGGGAAACTAGTCCCCAGGTGCTAACAAATGGGGAAAAAATTCCCTGCTGTGACTGTGACCAGTGGTAAGAACTCGGTGGTAACAAGTAGGAATAACCGAGATTTATTACAGTCCGATCCGATAAATCTTCTTTCTGTCTGTCTGAGCGATAAACTTAAGAACTACTATACCGATTTAGTTTTAGTGCAATGGTTGATGTATATGTGCCATATTAGGCGGGTCGCTAGTTAGCTAGACTCCGTTGATAATCGGTCAGGCTGCTTGTTGAGCTTTCTTTTTTCTTCCTTCCTTTTTATGGCTTCTTGGATCGGTGGCGGATCTCTAATAGGCATATCTCGAGGGTGCCGTGGGTCCACCAGCTCAGGCAATATGCAGGTCATGTAGAATGTGGTTAATTTTGCTTCCATTTTGTTCTGCCAAAAAACGTCATCTTTCAATATGAACTCTACCTTTAGAGGTTCGTGTTCATTGGACCACGCAGAAAATATACATTTTGTCCTCTGTGCAATGTGCAGTTGTCCTTGGACTTGATAAAACCAATCATGTGCTTTATTCATTTCTAGGACACCGCTTTTATTCGGTTTCCAAAACGTGACCTTTTTTTGTTTGATTGCTTCTTCTATACCTATATCGTGAGCCGTTAAGGACATTTAATTTCGACTACCGTGTCGTCACTGTACACACCATCTGGTGTGGCTCCAAGGTAGGGCAAATATTTATCAATAAAGAGGCCACATGACTCAATTTCAATGTCAAGCTGTTTAGCCAGTTGTTTAATTGCAGTCCTCTCATTTTCACGCCCATGTTTTATTGATAAGACCCGACTGATATCTGCTTTATACAACAATTGTTTGACCGTATTACTGCAGCTGGTGTCAGATCGCATTTTAATAATTTTCCCGAAATTGGAAGCAGTTAAAAGCGATCTCCTCAGTTCCATCCACTCACTAGATTTGCTTTGGAGGACGGTTTTTTCTTGTATTCTATTTCTTTGTTCATCCGTCTTTTTCAGGTTTTCTAAATGCTTTGTTTTTAGCTCCTCAAATTGTTCATCTGCCGTATCAGGTTTCTGGCAATTTTCTCCGTAGTCGCAGTCATTTTGTCCGTTTTTATTGTCTTTTGTAATTTTTTTTTTTTTGGCCTTGTATTATTTTTATTCAGTAAAGCTTTTCTGATTCTTGACCTTTCTAGTTTTTTTATTTTACCCTGAGGACTTTTACCACTGTTCAAAGACGTGTATAAAGATGAAACGGTTTTTCTCGTATTGAATCCAACAGCCGCACGCAGCAAAGCACCGTGTTATATACGACGCTTTTTTGGAAAAATTTACTCGTTTTCCTCCCACAAGTTTCGCAACAACACTGAAAGTTTTCAACAGCGTTGCTGTCAACGTCCTGGAACAAGCTCCGCGAGTGACCGGCGACGCTTTGAACCAGCGAGCAAATTCTCTGCCACAGTGAGCTTAAAAAAAAATCCCTCGGGATGCCCTCATCCACGCCATCTCTATTACAAAAGTAACTTTTACACTTTGAGTGATCGCCAAAAGCGTGCAAATGACTCCTTAAAATATCCTCAAATAGGCATTGAACGTCGGATCCAACCTTGTTTTTTTTAATACTTTTGACAATGACGCACCTCATTGTCAAAATAACCTTCTTGCTTATAAGTTTTCTGTATTTGATGGGATATTTTGTATCGGTTATTAATCCTTGCAATTTGTTACAAAAGTTACGCAAAACGTGGTTCCTACATTCTACTTTCTCAACAGTGACATCGGGGTATGGGCGGCATTCGAGAATTTTTGAATATGTACTGGAATCACCATCAGATATTAGCTTTCCATATATAAGCCCATGCTGTTTTATTGAAGATTTAAAACCCTCCACCAAAATTTGGCTCTCCATGCCCGTGGAACTTCCCGTATAATTTTTAAAACACACGTGTTCTTTACATTCCGTTTCTTTATTTTCAGCGGTAGCGCAAGTTGGTGTGGCTCCAAGGTAGGGCAAATATTTATCAATAAAGAGGCCACATGACTCAATTTCAATGTCAAGCTGTTTAGCCAGTTGTTTAATTGCAGTCCTCTCATTTTCACGCCCATGTTTTATTGATAAGACCTGACTGATATCTGCTTTATACAACATCTAGAGATCTACATGATTCAGCATACTAGGGATGTTGCACAAAATATATAATAAGCTTCCACAGCACATCCTTGCAAACAATGGAAATGAAGTAGATTTTAACAGGAGTTTGAAGTTATTTCTTACGGAAAAAGCATATTATACGGTAACAGAATTTTTGACTGATGTATTTGATAAAATTTGACATATCCTACACTCTTTCTTATTGTTATATCTCTTTTGACCTATTTAATTTAATTTAATTTAATGAATCAATTTATATTTCATGACATGTATTAAAATTACTATCTATTACTTTTACTTACTATGTCAACACAATACATGTTCTGACCAATATATTTGTACGCCGACAGGCATCACATAGTTTTTTTGACGAGAAACCGGAAGATTTTTTTTTTCATGGGTTAATGTCAATATTTGACAAATGTAATAAGTGTATTTCACTAGCAGGGGACTATATTGAAAAATAAAAAAAATACATACATGACAGTCTTTTGTTTCATACTTAGGTAGATTTCTTTTCAGCCGTCCCTCGTACGTCGATAATTGGAAGTCCGTCTTTATTTACCCTGCCCTCTTCTTTGGCTATTTCTTTTTCCTTTTCAGCGGCCAATTTCATATTTTCACCTGCAACTTTCTCCCAGTGCTTGCTCACTATTTCGTGGTTTTTATCGTATAGACGCTCTGATATAGTAGGTATGTTAAGACATGAAGAGAACTCCTCTAATTGCGCTTGACCCACGCTTGACCGCAACCAATTGCTACTGTGCCAGCTACAGCACAGCAATTAAGATTTACAAAATTTTCATCACAGCAATCAGTCAATCACTATTTACATAAAACTTGCAATTGCACATTTTGCACCGAAAGGTAAACGTTGACAGTAAGCCATTTTGCTTTTCACCATGTAGTTCAAGCTCTTTAGAAGTACAGCCCATAGGTCCATGGCTTGCGATTTCCAATAATTGCTTGACAAAGTAATTGATGTCCACGATCCTTCTTCCATTAATTGTTTTCTTCGGGGTAGTTATTTGGCTCGGCTGAAATTTCCAACTGAGAAACAAAAACAAAAAAATATTAACTAATGATCTTTTCTCGAACATATCAGTCGAATCAATGCCTATCTCGAGAAACAATAGCCAAAGTAGAGGGCAGGCTAAACACAGACGGAATCCCAAAGAATTGGAAAGCAAACAACACGAGTATTCAAAATGTATACGGAAAGTTCCACGGACATACAGAGCCTTTTGGAGGAGGGTTTTAAATCTTCAATAAAAGAGCATGGGCTTTAAATGTATATCGAAAGCTAATTATCTGATTGAGATTCCATCACATACTTAATCCAAAGCTCTCGAATGCCGCCCATAGCTTGATGACGCTGTTGAGAAAATTGAATGTAGGACTAGGAACCACATTTTGCGTAACTTTTGCAATGAATTACAATCATTAATAACATATAATTATAAAATTCAGAAAACTTATAAGTAAGTAGGTTATTTTAACAACGAGGTGCGTCATAGTCAAACGTATAAAAAGAAACAAGGTTGGTTCCGACGTCCTATACCAGTCATTGACACGCTTTTGGAGATCACATTAAAAAAGCGTCGTATAGAACACAGTGCTTATTGCTGCGGCTGTTGGAATGAATACGAGAAAAAACATTTCAGCTTTACTGAATAAAAGTAATAAAAGGCAAAAAAAAACCCTAATTGCGAAGGAAAACAAAAACGTACAATATGACTGCGACTATGAAGAAAATTGCCAGTAAAACGAACAAAGAAAGAAATATAATAAAATACACCATCCTATCTGGTAAGCGGGTGGAACTGAGAAGATCGCTTTAAACAGCTTCAAATTTCGGAAATAGTAGATTATACACTAAGGGGATAAAGCACTGTTTTATGTCACGGGAGCGAATTGAATCCCGAACGTAACGAAGGACTCATAATTTAACTAAGTAGCGTTAACGTAGCGAGGGAGTTATAAGTTAATTCCTGAGCGAAGCGAGGGAATTAAGACTGAGTCCTGAGTGCAGTGAGGGGTTCAACCGCCCAAGACTAAAACAGTCTTATCCCCGAGGTGTATACTCTACTTTTCACACCTTATGCGAGACAAAAAAACAGGCTCAGTAGATAAATATTCAAAATAGACCAGAAGCACTGATTCAGACACAGACTTTACGCCTTTTACAGCTTTCCATTTGTCAAAATCGTTGTAGGCTTTTAGGTATTTTTCCTTTGACTTCTCTGGCAGCAGATTGTTGACAATGCCTATGGCATCTAATTTGATAAACTCAGGAGTCAAAACACTTTCATCAATCATCATCACTCGACATTTTCAATATTATTTTTGATATTAAATCTTCTATAGGCACCTACAAGAACTCGATTTGTTCGTCACGCGTGAACAAATGAAGGCGCGCGACGTTCCAAATTCGAAAGCACAAGCCGTGGTCCTAGATTCGAAATTCGAATTTCGAACACCGCGCTCCTCCGGACCGGGGTTCACACGGAGGCAAACTTCATTTATTTTGTCAAATCAAGTAGGCCATGGCCTAGGACAAATTGTGTTTAGCAAAATTAAACTTTATGCATATAGTAATAAGAATTATGAAAAGTGAAATCATATTATTAACCAGCGAGTTATAATGAAATTCAGTACAACATTATAACCCGGCTAATACCAAGGGATTTAATGTCTTGCTTTCGGTAGGGTTTACATGACCTATAATTCGGCATTGTCGAGCATGTGGTTTGAAAAATTATTAAAAGCATACAATTTATTTCCACGGGTTCCCATCTTCAAAGTAAAGTAATAAATAAAGTTTCCTTTTATCTTAATTTACATTTATTTAGAGGCAATGCTTGGATGTCTATCGGAACCTTACTGTAATTGTACAGTTGTTAAACAAATAAGTTAAACGTGTCACTTTGGTGACGACAATCAAGCATACCAATTATGTGGAAATTAACTTGTTTCACATTTACTTTAACGTGTTTATGAATGTCGTTTAAGTGAGTATACGTATATCGAAGAGAAAAAGTTACATTTCATGGAAACTCTTGATACTTGAATTTATTTTGTTTGTGCCACACGTTTGTGCTTCAACTTACGCCAATTGAAAACACATTTTTTTGAAAATGTTTTTAGTTTAGAATGGATTTGTAGGTGACAGTTTCGCCATAGAAATACGTCAAAGTCGATTTGAGGCGACAGCTATTCCAATACCATTATAATGCCTTCAATGCTGCTGCTGGTTCAATCTCATCAACATCATAGCCGAGACCGTGCGAAGTGGAGAAAATGTAGAAACAGACCTCGGGCTCCGAAGCAATAAGCCAATTTATAACCTAAATGCGCGACGGAAAGGAGGGTAGGTAAGTTTACCAGTCTATGTATGTGTGTTTGTTTGTTCGTTTGTCGGGCTCTAGAAATCAAACGCGGGCGACGATTTTAAAAAATCATACGTGCGATTAAGTATTACTAAAGACAAGACAGCAGTAAAAATTCAAAATGGCGGCCACCAGCCGCCATCGTGAAAAAATGCGTATTGTATTGCAAAAAATATGCGTATTGTAAAAAATATAAAAAAGAAAGTCGACGAACATGAGAGATATCGTTGAGTAGGCATTTCAAAATAATTATTTGGTATCAGTATTCATGTTTAGGGTTCCGTAGTCAACAAAGAACCCTTATATAATCTTATAGTTTCGCTATGTCCGTCTGTCCGTCCTCGGCTTAGCTCAGTAACCATTACTACTAGAAAAATGTAATTCGGCATGGGTATATAAATCTATCACGCCGCGCCGACAATAAACAGTACAATAAAATCTTGATTTTTTTTAGGGTACCTCCTCTACACTTAAAGCGGGGATGTAATTTTTTTTTCTCGTTAAACCCATGGTGTGGGGTATCGTTAGATAGCTCGTTCAAAAATATTATGGGTTTATTAAAACCATTTTTCAAGCCCTAATAATCCCTAATGGATCAATGTATATATTATAAGTTATAACACCTTATGTACCATATATTCTGATGAATAAATTATGATTCATTGATTGATTAATTTTTGTTCGAGTCCCCCCCCCCCCCCGGCTAAATGGCTACTACTGGGGATGTGAAAAAAATCGTGGTAATTAATTTAAAAGAAAAACTATCACGGATAAGTAGGCATAAGTAATTACCGAGTAATAGTCGACCAACTTAATGTGTACTTGGAAAGGCCAATTTTCGTACAAATTCGGCCGACGCAACCGCACCGCACGTCGATGTAACTAAGACAGACAGGCAACTACGGAACCCTACACTGCGCTTGGCCCGACACGCACTTGGCCGATTTTTTAGTTAATTGTTTACAAACAAAATAAAATAAATTAAAATGACTCACCACACCACACCCCTCAAGCCTAATGTAAATACATTCCCTATTGCCTAATGTAATATAATCCCTCCTAAGCAACATCACATACAAATGTATGTGATGTTGCTTAGGAGGGATTAAGTATAGGTGTGAGCGTTTATATACTTGCCTGACAGCTCGGCGACGTCCAGTCCATCAACGTTGCGCTTCACACTTAATTTGGGATAGCAATATACTAGGAAAGCAGCATTAGAAACCTTAATTGCCGGTGAAATGGTAGCGGACTGCACAATGGGTATTGTTCGTAACACAGGAAGGCGACCGCTTCCATTGTATGCGCGCCTGGTACCTTGCGATCGCGCACTCTCAATAACAAACGTGTATTTGTGTCTGTATGGTTGTTGTTGGGATTATTTAACTGGAACTGGATCGTCCAAGGGTTTAGGCACTTTCGTTCGGTGTCAGGAATCCGTTAGACGCGCTTCTCGTAGCCGCTTTCTTTTACAAAGCGGAAAAACTGCGGTATGGGCGCTACGAAGTCTTCATCATCAATTGCTGGACATAGACCTCCCCCGAAGAGTAACAAAGGTCGCGAGAGTCCGCTAGATGCGGGTGGCGCAGGACCGATCACTTTGGAACTATGAATGTGTTAAAAAACTTAATCAAAAAACACCCTCGACACATGAAACATAGGTAAGAACAAGAACCATTTCAATAGACACATCCGCTTGGGAGCTTCGATGCCACAGATAGACACACGACAGACACAATGTTAAACTCATAATGACTTCATCAATCATCATCATATCAGCTGGACAAACCTTTTTGTTGCTTATCCACCACCGCTTCGGAAGATCAGCGCTGGCAGCTGGCGACATTTACCAGGTCGAAAATTACTTAAATGTGTTAAACATTCAAGTCGAGAGGCAAATCTCGAATGGCCCAGTTTTGCATATACCCGGCGACCCACTTCGCACCTGTATAAATGCAAAACGTAAGTGCCAGATTGACCCCGCGCCCTGCAACTGTCCATTACGTCAGTAGGAAGTGGCCTGCGCGTGCGCGGGTCAGTTGTTTCGCACAATGCTTTCGGGTCACGGAAAGTGTGCTGTATTGATGGGAAATAGCGCGATTACTTGCGGTAAAAGCAGTTAGGTATCTATTATGATATGATACTGACCGCGCGGTTCCCGCACATTAATAGGAATGGAAATAAAGCTGTGATGAACGTAGCTTATGTCCACTCTGAAGGGACAGTAAAAAAGTACATATATGATGACATGATGAGCATGATTATTTGTTTCTGAGTCTTGGATGTTATCGTATAAGTATTTATATCTATTAAATATATCGTCGCACACCCATAACAAGCCTTATTGAGCTTACTATGGGGGTAGTTCGATTTATGTAAGACTAGCTTCTGCCCACGACTCCGTCCGCGTGGAACTCGTTTATATCGCAGCTCCATACAAACTTTTACCCCCCCATTTCACCCCCTTAGGGGATGATTACGGGGATAAAAACTATCCTATGTTACTCTTCATCCCTTCAACTACCTATCTCCACTTAAAAAATCACGTCAATTCGACGCTCCGTTTTGCCGTGAAAGACGGACAAACAAACAAACTCACATACACTTCTGCATTTATAATATTAGTATGGATTGTACCCTAATATTTATAGTCATATACTTAAATGGCGACTTTCAGCGAGGAAATGCTGCCATCATCATGACGGCTGGCTGATTAGCAATGTAGTCAAAGTATACTCTACACTGAATGTATATATTTTTTTATATCTTACTTTAAAAACAAACTTATATTTCCACATTTCCTTTTCATTTTACCACATGAACTGCTTTACGAGAGCAAATGCGTTGATTATTATAGAATCAAAACAAATCGCTGTACGTGGGCCGATAATATTTGAATAGTTCCGTCGATTCCTCAAGGATCTCAGAACAACCTTGGCACTTTATTAGTTGCTATCTCAACTGAATTATTATCAGAATAAGAGAAGTACTTTTGTAGTTTTAAGTAGGTATATCATTGGGAAGTTAAATAAAGCATCTGTGGTCTTCATCATCAATGCCACTTCACGTTTGTGATTTCCGGATGTAAATACACCAGTTATAATTAGAAAATACCGAAATTACAATCTATCAAACATTTATTTATTTCCGTGAATGTGGTACATTTCAGGTTATTATATCTATATGTTACTACACGCGTGCCTTAAATATTTGAGGAGTTCCCTCAAGTTCTTATGGCTCCCATAATGCAATTTGAGTTTTAATAACAATAGGACTAATCTAGAAGCATAAACTGACAAATAAAAAAAAATTGTACGAATAGGTTCCAAATGACAGAGTTCTGAGGTAACACAAACATAATGAAAAGCAAGTTGCTTTTCATTATGTTTGTGTTTTGCACAGGCCCGGGAGCGATCCTAATGGTGTAGAAAAGCTATTTTATTGAAATGTATGACTACTGAGAAACTGACTATTGAGAAAACTACGGACATGACAGAGTTCTGAGGTAACACAAACATAATGAAAAGCAATTGCTTTTCATTATGTTTGTGATACCTCAGAACTCGTCATTTAAGGACCTATTCGTACAATTTTTTTTTATTTGTCAGCAACCGAATTGAGCACCTCCTCCTTTTTAGTGTTCCGTAGTCAACAAGGAACCCTTATAGTTTCGCCATGTCCGTCCGTCTGTCTGTCCGTCTTCGGCTTAGCTCAGTAACCATAACTCCTAGAAAACTGTAATTCGGCATGGATATATAAATCAATTACGCCCACAAAACGGTACAATAACAATTTGAAAAATATTTTTTTTAGGGTACCTCCCCTACACCTAAAGCGGGGATGTAATTTTTTTTTCTCGTTAAACCCATAATGTGAGGTAGGTATCGTTGGATAGCTCATTTATTTATGGGTTTTCTAGAACCGTTTAAATCAGTAATTTGTTTGCGAGATATTGGGCTTTAAAGCCCTAATTTTTGTTGGAGTCATGTGTCCCCCCCCCCTGCCGGCTAAATGGCTACTACTGGGGATGTGAAAAAATTCGTGATAGTAGTACATATAATGAATTTAAAAAGAAAACTATCACGGACAAGTAGGCAGAAGTAGTTACCGAGTAATAGTCGACCAACTTAATGCGTACTTGGAAAGGCCAATTTTCGTGCAAATTCGGGAGACGCAACCGCACCGCACGTCGATGTATAACGAAGATAGACAGGCAACTACGGAACCCTGCGCGTGGCCCGATACGCACTTGGCCGGTTTTATTTTGAAGTCAGTTAATAAGATCTCTTAATGTTTATATCTGCTAGAATGTCATCGCTGCTGTCCCTTAAGGAGTTCCACGCGCCTTTGATGAGTTTTGACATGTTTTGAGTGGATATTACTCCGTGAAAACTATAGATATACTAGCCTCTGCCCGCGACTCCGTCCGCGTGGAACTCGTTTATATCGCAGCTCCATACAAACTTGTACCCCCCCCCCCCCCCCCCATTTCACCCCCTTAGGGGATGATTACGGGGATAAAAACTATCCTATGTTACTCTCCATCCCTTCAACTATCTCCACTTAAAAAAGCGGCCAAGTGCGTGTCTGACTACGCACAACGAGGGTTCCGTGCCTATTAAAAAGGTCGTATCGTTACTGAAATCTTATGGCACTAACGTCCTTTTCTTTAAGGAAGGCAGTTTTTTAGAAATATCTCAAAAACCTTTGAACCGATCCTGTTCAAAACAATTTTCGCTAAAAGAATTTAATAAGCCCTATGAGCATGATTTTTTATATTTTTAAAATACACGGTTCAAAAATTAGAGGGTGGGGGGACACAATTATAGTGACTTTCGAGGCGATTATTTCCGACTCTATTCACTTAATCAAAAAAAATGCTGAGAAACCTTATATTTATTTTGAAAGGCCTAACGATTGGTGTGCCACACGTGGGCTTGCAATGAAAAAAAAAAATACTTTCAGTGTTATGTATGGAGTGCACCCCTAAAAAAATTTTTTTAGTAATTGAATTACAAAAGCATGTAGCGGTTAACAAAATACACCTATCCTCAAAATTTTATTCAAATACACCTTATAGTTTTCGAGTAAAATGCCTGTGACATACGGACAGACAGACAGACAGACACGACGAATCTATAAGGGTTCCGTTTTTTGCCATTTGGCTACGGAACCCTAAAAATCACATCAATTCGTCGCTCCGTTTTGCCGTGAAAGACGGACAAACAAACAAACAAACACACACATACACTTTCGCATGTATAATATTAGTATGGATTAATGGCACAAACTATTATCGATTCTTCAATCCTTTATCGATATCTGCATGAAGATTTTTTTGTTGACCTTGATTTTTTTTATGATTTGTACGAATACGGTCCAAAAAAGCTCGCTTCGATATCAGAATGTTGTTTATGCACTTTTATACAACGCGTTAATAAAATAACGCAAAACCTGAAAACAGTTTGTTCAGAATCGAGAGTAGAATGCGAAAAATAAAAAATAAAAAAATTTTGACGCGATTTATTTTTTACATTTGTATGGAGCAGGTCACCCCAGTCGGCTAACACTCCATACAATTGTAAAAAAAAAATCTTGTCAAAAATTTTTTTTATTATTTTTTTCGCATTCTATGCTCGATTCTGAACAAACTGTTTTCAGGTTTTGCGTTATTTTATTAACACGTTGTATATGAAATCTACATAAACCTGTTCCTTATTGACGTCTCTAACAACGCACGAGAGATTTTTAACTCAGTTTCACAAAAGTTACGTCCGAAAAACTGTTTTTTTGGCCTAAAATTGCCAAAGTTTATACATATATCTCGAAACTGTGAGTTTTAGAAGTAAATATGGGATACTATTCCGGTAAACCTGGCTCTGAAACACGACAAAACAGAAAGTTACCTACAGAGCGAAGGTCATTGGGAGCTAGGAGCCCCTTTAGTTACAGAGCGAAGGTCATTGGGAGCCCCTTTAGTTACAGAGCGAAGGTCATTGGGAGCCCCTTTAGTCCAGTCAATGAACTGACTGTACATGGAAAAAAATACAATTTTGGAAATAATTTATAATAGCTTATTTTTTATGTGTAACGGATATAATATCAATAAAACAAAACACAAAATCCGACAAATTTTCAGACATGAAAAAAATGATAAATTAACAACTTAGCTTCTGAAGTCAGAAAAATATTAATAAATATTTTTGTCTTTATTTTGGTTCATTTACATTTGCTCTATAATATTCAAGATAATTCGTACAAAAAAAGACAATGCATGCTTCATTTAAATCTATATAATTACTTCCGGGTGAAAAGTTTGTCGGATTCTTCAATTAATCATCTTAGAATAATATTTTAAAATGAAAACAACAAAAAAAACGCTATTATAAATTAATGTTTTTCAAAACCGTATTTTGCCTGGAGTACTTAATGTCATCACGTCGTCAATATATCTATGTGTGACACATCGTGAAATAGCATAAATCGCATAATGACATCCGTAATACCTTCCACGACTTGGATTGATGTCGATTTCGATTGGACACGGTTAGTACATACAGTCGACTTCAAAGATGTATACACAATTGCACCTTATTTCGTTGTAACAATTGTAACAAGGTGAAAACTGTCATAATCTTTGACATCACTGTACAGTCAGCACTCAGCATCATATAGTTAGTAGCAGTCAAACTAGTCAAATATTTCTATACACGTCTTAAAATCTTTATTTCTGTAATAATAACGGCCCGGCCACGACATTGCGTGAATTGCGGTGCTGCAAGCGTTTTATCTGTTCATTGCGCGGTCGAGACGCGCAACGCCCTGTGGTTAGTTGGGATCGCACGCAATGAATTAGAAAAACAGATGCCGCTGCCGCCGCCGCGCGTGTCCGTGGCCAGCGGCGCTACCACGAACTTCGAAAGTCGAAGTTCGGGTATTTCCATCTCTATCGCACTCCCTTACTCGAGTGACAGGGATGCATGTATTACGAACTTCGACTTTCGAAGTTCGTGGTAGCGCCGCATGCCGTTAGGGTGTAAAGTAGCGCCGCAAAGTGGCCCCACAGAATGGGTGCCATTGCCATTATGCGGGGTTGGGGCGGGGTGTCAAGACGATGCCAGGCAGCCTTTTATCGAACATTCGCTTACCGGGTTTTAGGCACGTGTTTGGGTAGAAATTTGTAACGAGCTCGCTTTCTCTGGTTTTTTCGTTCGCTGTGTGTTACGATACCTATATATTTTGGCGTGTTATTCCGTGTTTAAAAATAGCCACCAAAGACAGCATATAAATAAAATAAATAAATAAATATTAGGGGAAAATCTTACACAAATCGACCTAGTCCCATAGTAAGCTCAATAAGGCTTGTGTTATGGGTTCTAGATGACGATATATGTATTTAATAGATAGTAATACAAACATCCATGACTCAGAAACAAATATTCATGCTCATCACACAAATATTTGCCCTTACCGGGATTCGAACCCAGGACCTTCAGCTTCGTAGGCAGCGTCACTACCCACTAGACTAACCGGTCGTCAAATATATATGTTCCCATTGACGACGCGAAACTGAGGCAAGTTGGTGCGACCTAATTTTAGTGTGCCACCTTTGGAGCCCTTATAACCTACCTACCTTTTATATTACATCATTGTATTTGCCTACTTTGGCTGCTACTAAACTGACTGTACATGTGAAGGTGCGTTCACACTTGTTATGGTGTACCACACAGTAACAAAAAACGGTCGAACATTACGTTTTATACAGAATGTCGCAAGTTGTTCGTATTCAAACCGTGGCCCCCAACAATCTCCAGTACCTATAGTCATCCTACTAATTTTACTAATCCTACTAATCCTACTAATATGAGAATGTTTGGATGTGTGGATTGTATGTTTCGATGTTTGTTACTCAATCACGCCTTAACGGTTCAACCGATTTGGATGAAATTTTGAACTAAGATAGTTTATAGCCTGGATTAAAATATAGAATAGTTTTTATAGAATATTTATAAGAATCATTGTTATAATATGTGTATAGTCCTGTATAATAAGTTGCCGTTAGGTATTTAAATTGACTACTTGGCTTCAGGAAAAGTGCTTTTACAATATTAAAGAATATCTAACACGCTAAAGGCTTTTGTAATAATTTAAAATGAACATTATGACATTGTAATTACTTTTGACTTCCATTTAATCAGAAACCTTTAGACATTGCCAATAATTAGAGTTAAGAATGGATTTAATTTTTCCAAACCTGCATGCAGGTTGAACACGCATGAACTGTTTTAAATTTAAGATCCTTTGTAACAGAGTGTTTTAGCAAATTCACAATTTGTATTTGTGGGTCCACGCAGACTTAGGGTGCCTTTCCAACAGAGATGTGCTATGCCATGCTATGCTATGTACTCATACATTTGAAACGTAGCTCCAGCTACAGCTACTTTTTCAAAATGAAAAAAGCATAGCAAGCATAGTATACTCGTATCTCTGGTGGAAAGGCACCCTAAATCGCGGGTGGAAGCTAGTAGGCTATACCTACTTTATCCCACGTCTCTGCCTGGGTTATATTATGTGTAACGCCGGTGTATATAGTGACTGTGTAAAACGCAGGTTACCCATTTCTTTAAAAAAAGTTTTTAATGTCGAAAAACAAATGGACTAAACTAATCTTTATAATTATTGAACATGCTCACAAAATTTCACGGGAATCTTTTGAGAAATGCGACATGTAGAGAACAGCCGAACAGCCATCTTGACATCCGGACATACCTACCTACGAATGAGTTTTGGTCAAAGCTGAAAAAGTACCCTACTACGTTCGATACGATCGCTCGTTCAAAAATAATTGAGTCTGAATGTTTTCTTTTCCCCTCACAATTTGGTTCAACTTAAACTTTAAAACAAAGCAATCGCAACACCAACAAGTCAATTTCGCAAACAAAGCAATATCTATCATTATCGCATGATAAATGTGTTTTGAGCGCTTATCACTCGACAGACGTCGAGCGGGATCCAGATAGCAACGATTACGAATTTGGAATGGTCCTTTCCTTTTCGGGGCCACAGTGCGAGCGGAGGAACACATTACATGTGGACTTCCAGAAAGAAAGAAAAGGAATAATTTGTATGATCAGGAATGATGGTGCAAGTGAGAGGGATATAGACCTTGCTCGTTACAGTGTTGATCGGAATTTTAATTTTATTTCATAACATAACTATCTTCCGCCCGCAACTTTGTCTGCGTGGACCCAAGATAAAAACTATCCTCTATTTTAATCCATGCTATAAAATAAACTATCTTCGTTCGAAATTTCATCCAAGTCGGTTGAGCCGTTTAAGCGTGATTGAGTAATAAACATCCAAACATCAAAACATTCGCATTTATAATATTAGTAGGATAGAACCCTGTTATGTTTACTTCTTATATGTATTAATGTAATATGGATTCAATGAGACTGATCTAAATGATTTTATATTAGGTATATTATATACATAGAGAGAGAGAGAGAGCTAGAGATCTGGGATGTTGCAGACATTCGCATCCGCATCCGCAACCGCGGATGTTCCGCATGATTTTCAACATCCGCATCCGCAAAGATTGATGCGGAGTTTTTGCGGATGCGGATGTAGTACAGCTTGCGACCAGATAGGGCCCCACACGGCGCGTGCCACGCGCGTGTTCAGTATTTTCGTGATTAGTCAATAAGAATCTTCATTTCGTTTCTGTAATCTGACGATTCGCCATATTCCCTGTTGGTGATGCGTTAGGTTTGCAACGATTGTAAATCAGTCGCAACGTGTTCGAGTACTGCGTGACCCTAAAGACGTTGCGTATTTATGTTTTTGAGTCTTTTCCTCAAGCTCCGCATCCGCATCCGCATCCACGGATGTGAGCCTAGAAATATCCGCATCCGCGGATGTCTAAAAAGTCGCATCGGCGGCATCCCTACTAGAGATGATGAAGCGAAAAGGATCGTTTACCTGGCCCCGTGTGCCACCCGCTGACGCGCACCTCCGGCCTGTCGGTGTACCGACGTACACCTGCGGGGCTAGCACAACTGACGCCGCGCCGCGACGCGAGTCGAGAAAGATCTACCCATCTTATTCTTATTTGCACAGTGCGAGTGGGATAGGAGACGCTCAGTCGCGCGAGAAGTGACTGAGCAGCAAGTTGTGCTAAACGTACTGAGAGGTAATCACGTTTCGAACGCGCGTTCCATATAAAAAATGAAATTTAGATGGGCTATGACTTTTTTGTTAAACAGTGCCTAATTGCATCAAAGTATTCCATTCAAAAAGCAACTCTACTAGATAGAAGATTCCAATTGCAAAGAGAGTTAAATAATCATAACGACTATTATTTACGGTTTGGTAATACCGCCAACAGTGGGGCCACTCCAAATCCGAGTATGGTTCCGAATCCGATTAAAAACGCACGACAAAATTAATCGAATAGTGTCGACTAGCGAGAAAGCGACCTTTACGTGATCGATGGACGACGACATATCGATGAAACTATCACGGCTCTGTTTTCACTGATAACTATATAAGTCTCAATCGGAGGCTCTAGTATAAGTTATACCGAAACAAAACTTTACGATCGCGTTTGCGTTTTACCCTCAATTTGTATGGGATTTGACAGCTTAACGCAAACGCGGGCGTAACGTTTTGTTTCGGTAAAACTTATACTAGAGCCTGTGAATTTGCAATGTCATAGTTATTGTGTACAAATGTGTATACGTAACTAGCTGCTTCCGCGGTTCCACCCGCGTTATAATTACACAGAAAGTAAGCCAAGCCGTAGGATAAGTAGTACCAGACGCAAATTCCCTGATAAGCAGGCGACCAGATTTTCAATCCCAATTTACCAGATATGTAGATGACCGGAGTCCTATATTATATTACGCAATTGACCATAACTGATTTTCCGACGCATAGCAAATTATCTGATAAGCAGATGACCCGATTTTTATTCGCAAATTACAATTTAACACCGTGATGCCGAAGATTGAGTTTTCGAACCGACAAAATAAATTGGCCGAGTGCATGTCGGGCCACGCGCAGTGTAGGGTTCCGTAGTTGCCTGTCTTTCTTAGTCACATCGAGGTACGTGCGGTGCGGTTATAACTGGCAAACAGTTCGAGCAACTTAGGAGAGAAGCCAATATCGTCAAGCTTATTTAATAGAACGTCATTATCTACATCTACACGATCGAAAGCTTTTTAAAGTCAAAATAAATGACGTCGACCTGGATACCTCTGTCCAGGCACTCAGAAATGGCATCAGTCAAGATTAAAAGATTAGTGCTAAAGTCGAGAGAACAGCAATAGGCCTATAATTTTCCACTTTGGAATTATCTTTGGACTTTGGTATAGGTCGTACCCTGGTGATGTTCCACAGACGTGGATAAATACCAGTAGAGAGTGAGAGGTTGAGAAGGAAGTGTATCGGGACCTTCAACTGCTCCGCACACCCTTTAACTATATAACCTTGCAAAGTGTCAGGCCTTACGGAGTTATCGGGCTTGAGTCGCCTTATGCCCTCTTCAACTTCTTGCATGGATATATTGAGTAGGTGGATGCGATGCGACATTGATCTTTGCACCCTTTTATTACCGGAGTTCACGTCAAGATGAGGTACGCCTGGTAGAAAGACGTTGGAAAAAACCGAGAGAAAGCCGAAGCAATCTCTGCACAAACAAACTGTTTGCCCTCAAACGACACCTCGGACGCAAATCCACCCTTCGACCTGAGACTGTCTATATGCTGCCAGAAGGAACGCGGATTAATCTTGACTCTACTTTGGACTCGATCAATGTAACAGTCATAGGCAAGGGATATTCTGTTTTTAATGTCAGTCTTCAGTTCGGCAAACTCTCTATACACTTCAGGGCTCTTTGTGGATTTTCACTGTCTATGGAGACTAGCTTTCAGTGTTAAGTCAGCAATAGGCATGCGGCCTCATGTTCAAATTGATAACGTAGTGATGCTAAATGTATTGTAAACCATCAAATTATGATAATAAAGTATAAATTATAAAATGTAATTAAAATCATAAAAAGATATGAACCTTGAAAGTTTAGAAAAAATATGCATTTTTTTTTTATGTCCAAGAAATTTAAAGCTGCCAATAGAATCCTTACGCTTTTATAGAAACAAAATTGTATGACAACTATGTACTTAAACGCAGCGGCGCAAACAATTTACCGGATTTTCCATACAATAATAAAAAAAAAAAAAACCATACAATGATACAACTACTTTGTACAAGCGACGTCATACGTGGGTACGTCATCAGTATGAAGCGTTTTCCGCTACCGCCAGCGACGTCAATCTTTGTCTCAATTTTTTGGGTATTTATGTTCTTTAATTGTAGTTGCTCCCATACAAACATTTGTTCCTCTCCAAAAACTGGTTCGAATGGCATCGTAAAAAAAATCTTAGTCCGCATCCCTATTATGTCCGCTGTGAACCAAACCGGGAACTTTCTACCGACCCGCTTCAACCGAATCTTCCTAGGTATGCACTCATCAAAAACTTTGTAGATTTGGTTATAAAACATTTCTACAGCAGTGTTGACATCTTCAGCATTAATAATTTCCCGCCAGCTCGCTTCTGAGAGTAGTTGGTACAGAAGCATGTAGTCACCTTTTGCAAAGTTCCAGTCTTGCCAGAGTCTACATTGCTGGAGTCCATTTTATCAGAGGAGGGTTGTCGAGGAGTTGGTCGACTATTACTCGCTAACTACTTATGCCTAATACTTATCCGTGAGTTTTCCTTTTAAATTCATTATATGTACTACTTGCCACGATTTTTTTCACCACCAAGTATAATATATGCAAAGTTTCGTTACAATCCAACACGTAGTTTTAAAATGAGAGCTTAACTACGTTTGTATGGAGAATCGAGCGTACTGCGGACTCTTATCTATTGACTTTCTCATGACGACGCCCTATTGGTCAAATACATTATAGTTCAGTAAAGGCGCCACGTGATTGGTCAATTGGTCAGTGTGGAAAGAGCACTTTCCGTGCATATGTCGAAACTTTAAAGAGCCATATATATGTACAGTAAAACGTTGTACGATACACATGCGAATATAGAAGTAATTCGCAACTCGTTGCGAATTCCTATTTTCGGCACTTGTATCGTAATTAACTATTATGATACAAGTGCGGAAAGTAGGTAATTCCCAACGAGCGACGATGACCAAAAACACGACCGTTAGGGAAGTGTTCTTGATCGACTCGAGTTGGGAATTACCAATCCGCACGTGTAACATACACCGTTTTACAATGCATCATGCGAGGAAATTAAAAATTATACATAAAAGGTGAAATTTATACCTTTAATGAATATTGGACCGAAATCCATTCCCGCACGGCCGCCCCCCGACCGCCCCGGGGTGCGGGCATGGAGGGCTTCCCGTGTTTATGTTGGCCCATATAAAGGCGCACTTTCAGAGTAAAAGAAATTACAAAATTGAATGTAGAAAAGAACACTTATAGCATTATTGCACTGTCCAGCGATTGACTCGTATAATTGGCGGCAATTCGCTTAAGTGGCCGCTGACGCGCCATTTGATTTGATGCACCAATATTGTTCGTAATTGTGTAATTGCTTGCATTACATTTGAATTAATGACACGCATATTGGTCGTTCTGAGTCACACTTGTTCGGTTCCTATACCTACCCCGCTAGCACGATAGATTTTAAGGGGATGCCTTGAGTCGAGTAGACAGAGACACTCTTATGCGAGATATGCAACACTCTTCGGGAATGGCTTTTTTGGATTTTCTATAAATACCTAACTTAGTGAAGTTTTATTTATATTTCATTAAGTGAGATTTTAGATGATGTATTTATTTTGATTTTGTCGTAATATAATGTTTTGTTTGACTAGGCTGAGTAAAAAAAGGAAAATAAAGGCCCGACTTTGGAATTGTTTTCTATTAAGAAAATTTTAGGCAATTATGTATTGATTAAATCAGATAAACAATCATATAGTTAAGAATCATATTTCTGAAAGTCAGACCATTGTTTCTGAATATTGTCAGAACGGCTTTTCAAAGCACGCGATAATTTCCAATGCACCCCCATAAGCCTCTTTCAGCATTTCCGGGCAGCACATTTACTTGCTAATTAGCATAATTATGCGGTCGTGGCTGTCACTCCCGTCTCGGCCTTACAAGCCACGTACGTAAGTGCCGCTCCTCTAATATGTGACGCTGTTTAAATCATCTTTTCATAGATGTACATATTAATAAGGCCAAAGATGACGCTACGGTGACCGCGTATAACCAGGCGGGCCGTATCCGTGTTTGCCTCCCACGCAGTGTTAAAAAACGGAACACATTTTTGCGATGCCATCAACATCAGCGCGGCATTACTGACATCCGCACTTCCATATATATCACCTCACTAGTAATGATTATGAGAAAGTGGTTTCCTCATTTTCCTGAAGTTTCTCGCGTTTTTTTAGTGGCAGTAAAACCCGCTTGCTCGCCAGTGCGATCGGTGACTTATTCTGAACGTATAAGCGACGGTAACTCATAAGCAGAGGCCGGATTTCTCGTGGCACTTTCGAGCTGTCATAGGGACTTCCCATTTCTCGACTTCCGATATTCATATTATATTGATACATTATATAACACAACATATTAAAGAAGATTGAAAGTAGAGGTAAACAACAGGCGGTCTTATCGCTAAATATATATGCAACCAAACGAAAATAATGAAAAGTTAACATTGTCACATTTAATCAGTTCAGTTCAGTGTTTTATCAATTTCATGTTCAAAGTCTGTCTGCTAACAAGTGTCAACATTAGTGTCTCTATTAAAGAAATAGATAGTCATATTTTTTTCCAAATTATCTGGTTTTAAATTACTACACTCAAATGTATCGATATAATATGAATATCAGAAGTCGATAAATGAGAAGTCCCTATGACAGCTCAAAAGTGCCACGAGAATTCCGGCCTCTGCTCATAAGCATAAACAGCTCAAAATAATAAAAACTGGCCAAGGCCGTGTCGGGCCACTTGCAGTGTAGGGTTCCGTAGTTGCCTGTCTGTCTTGGTTACATCGGCACGCGCGCGCCATCTAAAATAAACAACTAAAGTAAATGGTGCGGTTAACTTATTCATTTATTTATTCAGCCTTAAATTGAATATACAATTTTACCCATAATATATATTTTTTTATAATTAGGTTCCTGTTTTGGCCTGCATAAGCGGCCAGTTACAGATATATTAGGGGACGGGCCTCTCCGGGGGCCTAATGGGCCTCCCGGAGGGAAAATTTTTCAATTTTACCCATAGGGCGTAGCTAAAATAATCATACACAACAAAATATAAATAGTAGCTAATAATTAATAGTAGTCAAAATATCAAAAAAAATCAGCTGTCATCACAATAAAGCTCAAATAATAAATGTTAAAATACCTGTAAATACTAATAAATTTTAAAGATCATCTATATAATAAATTAAACGAGACTAAGTAATAAATTATCCATAAGCATGACAGCAATGCATATATACAATAACACATCATTAACATTACTAAAAAAACATTCAAATTATAAAGGTCGCAGGTTCGAATCCTGTCGGGCGCTACAGACGAAGATAGTTTATTTTTCCATTATATTCTTTCTCTGTATCATATCGTTTAGTAACAAAGTGTTCGGTTCTGGCGCTGTAGGGTCGCAGTAGTTCAACCTAACACTTCTCCTCGCTTCGCTCGTCGTCGTACCTACACCGACCTGCCTTAGAGTCTACCAACAAATATTATGCTAACTATGCATTAGAAGAATAGTATTTATGCAATTGCAGTATTATTTAATAATAGTATTTTATGCAATTGTTATATAATAAATAATGTATGCTTTTTCAGTCGAGTACCACGTCTAGGCCACGAAGCTTGCTGAGTGGCCTAATTAAGGTACGAGACTTAAACAGCTAATTATATAACTATTGTATACAATACTTTTTTTACGAGTCAACTGAACTAATTAAACAAACTTGGTATCTATTGAAAATCTAAGCCCTGCTGGAACGAAGTGCAACCAACGGCTTTTTCTTTTTTGTGTGTTGATGTCTATTACCTTTTGACTTTCTCATGACGGCGTTCCTCCTGTTGGTCAAATACATTATAGTTCAGTAAAGGCGTCACGTGATTGGTCAATTTCATTTAAGTTGTCTCAACAGTTATGAAATGTTGAGTTGGGAGCTCCATAGTAAAAAGTATGTGATTTAAGTTTGGTGTACGAAGTCTTAATTAAAACATTAAGGTCGACGAGTATAAAGTAGTTATTTACGATACAAGTGCCGAAAATAGGGAATTTGCAACGAGTGGTGATAAATTAAAACACGACCGAAGGGAGTGTTTTAAATCGACACGAGTTGCGAATTACCTATTCGCACGTGTATCGTACAACGTTTTACTGTACATATGGCTCTTTAAAGTTTCGGCACTAGTGCGGGAAAGTAGGACCGTATGTACTGTAAAGTATATTATTAAATGTTATTACATCAAATGATCATTATATAAAATGATAATTATATCGTATGTAAATATATCAAGTGTTGTAATATGACTCTACTTAAAAAGAAAACTATCACGGCTAAGTAGGTATAACTAGCTTCCAAGTAATAATAGTCGACCAACTTAAAATGTACTTGGAAAGGCCAACTTTCGTACAAATTCGGCCTGCGCAACCGCTACGTTTAGTTGGCGCGCGCGTGTCGATGTAACAAAGACAGACAGGCAACTACGGAACCCTACACTGCGCGTGGCCCGACACGCACATGGGCGGTTTTTTGTTTGGGTTAATTAAAATGGATACAAATAGTAGATACCCACAGTTAAACACCATACTTAGTTTCACAGTAGTGTTTAGTTTCCCTATAACTCCCACAACTGCAGCAAAACTTGTTCCATGCCAGAATAACACTTGGACAATAACTTTCGTATGAATGCTGCAAATCTAGACGCACGCGGGATATGTGCAATGCTGATTGAATAATGTTGAATACCGGCAGTTCCTAAGTAAAAGTTTACATTAGATACTTTACATGACAGGGTTTGATTGAACTCGTCGAATTTCGGCAGCCCGCAGCCCCGTAATGTAATGCAAATCGCGTACGAGTTGTTGACTTGTTGCATCATGTAAATTGGCCTTTATTCTGTCCCGGCAAGCCAAGAACAGTGACAGAGTTTCTTAAAAGAAAACTATAAATTGGACTAGTGTCATGCTTATTGGCCTTTATTCTGTCCCGGCAAGCCAAGAACAGTGACAGAGTTTCTTAAAAGAAAACTATAAATTGGACTAGTGTCATGCTTAGGAGATGTCCCACCATGGAATCGGTTTACCAACACAATACAAAAACAAATAAACGTTTCATCTACCTATATATCTTTATCAATATGTAACAAAAAATGGTTGAGTGGCCCAAATGCTAGGGACAATATTACATCAATCGAACTAACCCCAGATAGTAGTGTTTGATAGTTATCGCAAATACATTATGGTGCCGTCTCTTAATTGTAGCTCATGATATGTTTATAAACATACTCCACATCAGATAATAGAAGTTCTAACCCAGTTGGCTGGAGGCCAATACATTACTTGAAGTTCCTTAAAGTAGCGTGGGAAGAAGTCATAGGGGTTTTGGAGACAGTTTCCTTCAATTCAGTACTCCGCTAAGTGGCTTAGCGGAGTATTGAATTGAAGTCGGTTAAAACTTTCATGGACACAAAAACTGCTTTCAGAGAAATGCGTTGATTATCCATACTAATATTATAAATGGGAAAGTGTATGTGTGTGTTTGTTTGTCCGTCTTTCACGGCAAAACGGAGCGACGAATTGACAAGATTTTTTAAGTGGAGATAGTTGAAAGGATGGAGAGTGACATAGGCTACTTTTTGTCACTTTCTAACCCCCAACTTCCCTAAAATGGGGGGTGAAAGTTTTTATGGAGCTACGATATAAACGAGTTCCACGCGGACGGAGTCGCGGGCAGAAGCTAGTTACGGAATAAAAACCAAAGCGCTGTGTGTGATCCTATAAAATTTGAAGAGTTCTCTCGATTTCTCCAGGATGCTATAATCAGGGGGGGGGGGGTCCGCCGGCAGCCCAGCCACTGATCTATACGAATATTCGCTATTAAAAATCTCACAAAGAGAAAGTAAGACTAATAATAGTTACTTAATACATTGTAGGTACCAAGTTCGCACAAAAACACAAACGATCCGAGGACGTCGACCCCGCCACACTTCGAAACGTCACATCAGCACCACTCCAACACTGCACTTGCGTCCTTTCAGTCCACGCTAACCCCATCAATCCTGTAACATCTCGGCTTAAAAACAGCATAAGTAGAGAGGTGTTTACTGTACTTAAGCCGTTTTGCGTCTAGTTTGTGAAGATCGGTGATCCGTACATAGGGCGTCGCGCATCGGCAGTGGCGATGATGAAACGGTTCCTGTGTGTAAAAAATTAGGAAGGGAACTGCATTTATGTGCATATTGAGTGGATGCGTGATAGGTCGAGAGGTTAAATAGAGAGGTTTGTGTCAGTAAGCGGATCGTGATTTTACTTTCACGGATTTTTTTGTTAGAACAAGGGTGTTATTTTCTAAACGTTTAGTCTTGAACAAAGTTAGTGTGCAGTGAAATGGAGAAAAAAGGAACGCAAGAGGTTAATAAGTCGCATAGTTACAAGTGTCCAAGAGGGGTACGTTCTGTCCCTTTTTCGAAAAACGCACCTTCATTTGATACCATTCTCATTTACTTTGACTAATAACAAGCAATATTAAACCAGTTGTATACTTACCTTCGTAATTCTTTGAGATATCTGAATGGGATTTTCGTCACTAGGCATTTTTCTTTATTTTGGAGTAATAATAAATTTTGACTACACCCGTATTATGTCAATGTTATGCCAGATATTAATACTGGTGACTTTAGAAAAAAACAACACCGCACCTTAAAAAGTTTCCCTACATTTTTATCAAACGTCTTTCTAAAACAGTTCACCATAAACACGGAAATTACTTCCTTATGGTCCAATGAATCTAAAGATAGACTTACATCTACCACTATAAAGAGATTTAAATGCTGTCGTTTCCCATACTTTTTTAACTATCATCGTCCAGATTGCGCGGGTACTACACAGCATGCTAGCAGTTCCGCGCGAGAGCTCACCTTATATTGGATGTTTATAACTCAGAACTGGAATGGCTTAAGTGGGTTTAACGTTCTCGGTTGATACGCTGTTTTATTGCGGAGTTCTGTTACGAAACGGTTCTATGATGTTTGATGTTGGAACGAATATAGTGGCTGGCGGACCGCCAATGTGGAGTTATTTATTATTGTTTGGATCTTATGCAGCATTTCATAAGTCGATATGTGCAGGTGAATGAGTGAGATTTTGATGGGCTGGCGTTGCGTTCGTTGTCTTCAATTATTTTGTAAATTGTAATGTCGCTTTTAACTTCCTGCAGTGCGCTTTTGTCACTTTATGTCATTTGATTGGTATTACGAGTTGTAATGTCTTTGATTAATACTACTGCTTTTGCAGTTAACATATTTAACGTATCAACAGTCTGTAATCGTATGTTGATGTAACACTTTACTATTTACTACGAGTTTTTTTTTCTTATCAATGAACTATTGTCTCTTTTTATCATTAGCTTGTCATATTAAGAGGGAAGTGTAACTAAATCTTAACAAATCACTTTGATTTTGATTTCGATCGCTTCAGCATAATATTTAGGTTTAGGGATCACTATAAAAAATCATTTTTTTTTTAGGCGCCTATAATATTTAATTTATTGCAAATTTTAAAAAAAGCGAAACATATAGAGTCTGGCAAGCGAGTCGTGTCCCTGGAAAATGGCGGTAAATTATAAAAATACGCATGCTGGTAACACGAATGTATGGCGGATTAATAGGTATACTTATGACTGACAGTTTATTTGATAGGTAAAATTGTTGCCATATAAAGAATTTGGTAAAAATGCTGTGGACACGACTCGCTAGCCAGACTCTACCTTAGTCTTTAGTCCAGGCAATAAACTGACAACTTGTATGGAAAAAATGTCAATTTTGGAAATAATTTATAATAGCTTATTTTTTATGTGTAACGGATATATTATCTATTAAATAAAATAGTTACCCAGCGACAAAATACGACAAAATTTCAGACATCGAAAAAATGATAAGTTAACTGGCTTCTGAAGTCAGTAAAAATATTAATAAATGTTATTGTCTTCATTTTGGTTCATTTACATTTGCTCTATAATATTCAAGATAAATCGTACAAAAAAAGATAATGCATGCTTCATTTAAATCTACATAATTACTTCCGGGTGGAAAGTTTGTCGGATTCTTGAGTAAATCATCTTAGAATAACATTTTCAAATGAAATCAACAAAAAAAACGCTATTATAATTTAATGTTTTTCAAAACCGTATTTTGCCTGGAGTACTTTCATTGCTAAAAATCATTGAGATTGGAAAATATTTATAAATGGAAAAACGTTTTCTCTTCTTCCAAAGGTATATTTCCCTCTTAAAGTTATGTTTAACGTCTCAATCCCCTATTGTCCTTTTATCACTATGACTATTTATACGAGTCACTGTTTAATGTTTAATTTCGTTACTTAGAGCCATTGACACAATTGACAATATATCAATGTGACTAATACCTACTAAGAGTTACATTTTCTCAGTGCACTGTTGTCACTTTTATCACTGGGACCTTTTATCACGAGTTATAGTTTACTTTACCACCCACAAGGTGGTCTGATGACCTGGTAAAGGTCGCGGGAGTCCGCTGGATGCGGGTGGCGCAGGACCGGTCATTTTGGCACTCTTTGGGGGAGGCCTATGTCTAGCAATGGACGTCTTTTGGCTGATATTATGATAATGTTTAACTTAACATTGCACTACTGTCATATTATCACTACTAACCGGGCGTTTTTCAAAAAATGTTTACTTACAAAACTTTTTTTTTTCAGATTTGTTTTTTTTTTTGGTTTTTCTTACTCAGAATCGTTGACACTATCGATCGTCATACAAGAAAAAAAGTGTCCCAGATTTTACTATGTAAGTTTGTTCTTCCAGTGCGTCACGACCATAGAAATAAAAAAAGACTGCATACAAAAATGTGACGATCTGGAATGGAAATTTTTCACACTTTTTTTCTTGTATGAGGATCGATAGTGTCAACAATTCTGAGTAAGTGAAACCAAAAAAAAACGAAATCTGAAAAAAAATTGTTTTGAACACTTTTTTTTAAAAAAACGCCCAACCACAGATTGTGTGTATAGATTTGAGTAGGTACCTAGGTACGTGAGTAGCGCAAATACTTATGCAGCGGACTGTACCTGTTTCTAATTACCTAGCCATAAACACAAGAGCATAATTGAACAGTTAAAAATAATGCCCGTAGTAAAAGTTAATGTCAGTACAATACAAGCACTCTGGCCTTTAGACTTCAAAAAACATAACCCTCCTCTTCTTCAGCACTCGGGTAAAAACGGCTTAACTCAGTACAGGCTGCTTCGTAGAAAGGCCCTTCTTAAACTGATGAAACCATCTCCCTTTTACTTTTCAAGCTGATGCGTTTCACAAGCGGTCTCAACTCAACTCGCCGCATCAAGCTCGGCCGAATTTCACCTTCCCATACAAACGGAGTTTCGTTCTCATTTCAAAACTGCGTGTTGGATTGTGACGAAGCTGCATATACAATGACATGAGGTATATCTCTGTTCTTCACGCTTAAACCGCTGACCCGCGGTAGATGGAATTTGGTACAGTTAGAGGGATATAGGATAGTTTTATATCCCGGAAATCATCCCATAACGGAGTGGAATAGGGGGTGAAAATTTGTATGGAGCTACGATATAATCTAGTTCCACGCCGGCAGCAGCTATACAGAGTGTACCAAAAATGGGGTGTGAGTGTGAACTAGAGATGGGCCGACTATGGGTTTGGCCGACTAGCCGACTAGTCGGCCACCTAGAAGGCCGACTAGTCGGCTAGGCCGATCGTGGACTTCGGCTAAGTTCGGGTGCAATCGGGAAACTTCGTTTCGCTACGCCGTCGCGCTGTCTGCATGCGTTCAAAGTTCAAAGTACCAAATGTGATAATAAAACTGTATTTGAGTAAAATACACTCAGAGGCAATGAAAACGGGACACTTCCCATGGATTACTTTACAAAGTGACCCGTTTTCATTGCCTCTGAGGTAGCGTACCTTCATAGTTCACATTGGGAATTACACTCAGAGGCAATGAAAACGGGTCACTTTGTAAAGTAATCCATGGGAAGTGACCCGTTTTCATTGCCTCTGAGTGTATAAAACGAATGGTAAAAAATGACAGTTTAATCGAATTTAACACATGAACTTAGCGTAACGTAGTGACATTAAATACGTGAGTTGAACCGTGTATTTGTTAGTAATTAATGGCAGTTAACTTATTCTATGTCTCGTTTTCTTGTGATCCATAAAATGCCGACTAATCGGCACATTTAACCGACTAGTCGCCGACTAGTCGCCGACTACAAATGAGGCCGGATAGTCGGCTTTCCCGACTAGTCGGCGACTAGTCGGTACATCTCAAGTGTGAACCGATCAAGGGCATAACAGGTAAAGTGTTCTGATATAAAAAAATAAGAGATTTTTTTTTCTTACGCGTTTTTTTTTCCATTTGTATGGAGCGTTGGCCTACTGGGGCGACACTGTATAGTTATTCATATGCGAAGCTTAGAAGCATGCTGGTTCGTCTGAGATGAGGCGATATGTGTTGTGAACCCGCTATGGAGGCTGTAGTTTTCGATTAGAAAGTTTGTGACCTTGAATGAATTTAGATTTTCGTGACAAATCTGTTCCAGTGTACAGTCACCAACGGAAATATCGCTGGAAGGACGGTGAGCAGTCCTTCCAGCGATATTTCCGTATTACTTGACAATAAAATAAAATAAGAACAATGTCAGCCAACGACAATTCAGAGCACATTACTGGGGAAGAGAGTTACTGAAACCGCTATTGTCAACGTGTTGAGTGCTTGTTATGATTTATTTGTTTACTGAAGTGCTTTTGTTTTGTTTAATTTGATTGTGGAACAAATTATAATTCATGCCTTATCTGATCTGGGGGCACGGGAGTGCCCCCGCCAAGACGAGCCAAGCGAAGCGCAAGGGCACTACCTACCTTTTCTCGAAGCGCTTCGTCGTATTTTTGAACCTTCCTAACTTGGGTTTAGATTATACCAGATAAACAAAATTTTCGGGATATGATGTCAGTGGTTGACTTATTGAAACTGTAAAGTTTCAATTGCATAGCTATTATACTTTAGATTTTATTGATATCTAAAATATCCCGATTTCGTCACTGACTCACTGATGATCATCAATATTCTTAGGGTTCTTCCTGAACTCCTAGAAAGCTGAAATTTGGTATGTAAGCTAGTAATAGTATACAAACAACGAAAAAATCTTAAAACTTGAAACTTTTACCGCCCCCCAACCCCTTAACCTAGTTTAAGGTTCTGGGTGAAAGTTTGTATGAGACTTCCGCAAATTTTGATGCTAGAAGTCTGAAAATTGATATAGGGGGTCCTTGTTATCCTTATTATAAATAATAAGATTATGTATTTCAGGATTTTTAGTAAATCACCCCCCACTCTTTAAATTAGGGGATGGAAGTTTGTATGGGTTTTCCCATTCACTTCTTGAGAAATTACCTTACAAAAAGGAATGAGATCCCACCAAAAACATTACATGTAAAGTGATGCCAAGACTCCATAGCTCAGACACTTTCAGCGTGAAAAAGATATCAGATCGCAATTAGCGCCAAGCTTCCTACTCCACACGGCGTAACTCTACCACTACCAGCCACGCTCTACAAATTCTACATCTTGGCTAAAAAGTATAGACCCTTCACTTATTAATAATATCATCATAAATTCATTCGGCGTGAAAGTCTACATCGCGACCGGGATGTGCCCAACAAAGCTATACTTTTTAGCCAAGATGTAGAATTTGTAGAGCGTGGCTGGTAGTGGTAGAGTTACGCCGTGTGGAGTAGGAAGCTTGGCGCTAATTGCGATCTGATATCTTTTTCACGCTGAAAGTGTCTGAGCTATGGAGTCTTGGCATCACTTTACATGTAATGTTTTTGGTGGGATTCGCTTTGTTCAGATACCTTTCACCTGACTGTCGCAGAAGGAGGGTTATGTTTTTCGAGCCCAATTTTGACATATGAGGTATCTTCTGATTCCTTTTAATTGTGTGGGTGACCTGAATGTGACCTTGACCCCGTATCATGGTCCGCCTTATCACACGATAAGTGAAAAGATAGATCGTCCGTCACTGGCTGACACCGTTCGATAGAACGAGACGACGCTCCTATCTTGTCACTTGTCGTGTGATAAGGCCGACCATGATACGGGGTCTGCCTTACCCCGCCGGTCACCCGTCACGAAACTAGACCTCTATCTACGCTTGGTTACTACGCATCGCGTTGCGGTGAGCGTTGGGGTGAGCTACAGAATAGGGCGGCTGTTTTTGTGGCGATGGCTAGCCGTGTGCCGGGGTTGTTTGAGATTTTGTGAGGCGATGGATAATAGGCAATGCATAAAAAAAAATACATATATCCAGTGTATGTGTGTGCAATATTGTTATCCAGGTGTTACCATTTGTTACTTAGTTATAAGTTATTGTAGTGTTCATAATTAAGTAATTTGGTTATTCGGCGTATTGGTTCGCTGTAAAGCCGTTTAAACAAATTAAATAATGAATAAACTGAATAAATATCCATACTATAAAGTTTTCATTGTGAAAGTAATTCTGTCTGTTACCTCTTCACGCTTCAACCGCTGGACCGATTTAGATGATATTTGGTGGAGAGATAGTTTGAGTCCCGGGGAAGGACACAGGGTAGCTTTTATACCGGAAAACATCCCCTAAAGGGGAGAAATTCCACGCGGACGGAGTCGCGAGCAGGAGCTAGTATTTAGGTTACAGCGAACGCAAAATCCATAAGAGGTCTAAGTAGCGCCGCAAAATCGCCCCACGGAATGCGCTGGGTGCCATTGCCATTATGCGGGAATGGGGGCGGGGTGTCAAAACGATGCCAGGCAGCCGTTTAGTTCGAAGATACCGGGTTTTAGGCACGTGTGGGTACAAATTTGTAAGGAGTTAGCATTATATGCTTTCTTCATTCGTAGGCTGTCACATTTGAAAAAATCTGTTGGGTTTTAGAAAAATCTTTTACCAGTGTTGCCTGTTTAAACTTGTAAATCTGTAATTTGTAGAGTTGTAGCATCGTGAAATGGGCCCGGTCGAATGCGAACTGTGAACGGCGAGCGCCCGTCGCATCTGCGCCCGCGCCGTTTTTTCCCTGCAATAGATATGGAAACGCGGAGAGATCGCCGCCCGCGCCGCGCGACTGCTCGACTAGTTCTCGGCTCAGTCCGCCGCTGCACACCGTCGAGCGCGCACGTGCGCCGCTCCCATGGATCGAGGTAGTTGCTTGTTTGTGCTAACCCTGTGAAGTGTTATGGAATTTTGTGGATCATGGAGGAGGTGCGCGTATCGGAATGGCCGGAGCCCCCTGGCACGAGTGCATGGCTGCCAGCTTACGGTTTCCAGCATGAGATAGTGGATAAAGACGACTATTTCGACTCCAATGGTGAGTTACCATTTGAGTTGGACTGGGCTTTGTCTACCGGCTTTGTGTTCTAATTTCGTGTTGTGTTTAACTAAAGTGCATGGTGTTGCATTGAGTGTTCTTAACGCAGGTATCGGGTACGTACTGTTTTTAACTGCGTTCGCGCGCTGCCGTTTTTGTTCGTACGAGTGAACGCACTAAGCTATTTCTCTTGAAAGTATGAGCCGGTGCGGACGTTTGAGATACATATAAAGTACGTTCCGTGTTCAGCGGGCGTAGTTAAAAAAGGTCGATAACCCTACCTGATGCAGTGCTACTTATGTAAGCGAAGCGCCTTTGCGATTTTTGTTTTGCCATAACTTTCGCAGGCTCGTATCTGGTGATACAGTTAAACGAATTCGAACCCTGCCCCGTGCGAATAAGCTCAGTGTTCGATTGATAAAGCGCCTGCGAAAGTTATACCATTGTCCCGTTATGGAGTTATTCCGATTTTCGCTGATCGTGGATTGGAAACGAATTCGTTCGTGATGTGTTGTTGATAACTGTAAAGCGTTCGAATTCGCTTGAATGAGTTAAAACATGGTGCACACTGTTCGCACCTGTCACAGCTGTGTTTAGGGTGCGCGCGTACCGTTACAGATGATGGTGTTAAGGGCCATGTACACCGCCGGGCAGTCTGACCGAGCTTTTAAGCGGCAAAGCGTAGGCGCTAGTGATACCATATTAGCGCCAGTATACCAGAATTGTCGTAAAAATCCGTTTTATTCCTTTATAAGTGCGGTTTGATGCATTTGTTATTGCTTTTCCGTATTTATCCCAGGTTAAATTTAAATCTCTACATGTTTTTTTAATTAAAAAAAAGTATCGCTTTTCGTATAATGCCACCGTGTGTTCAGAGGCATTATCGTTACCTGACTACGGCAAAGCCGAAAGGAAGGGTTACGATTTTAGGAGTACATGAATGCTTTTTGTTTTACGAGCCATGGCCTTCAGTGGGTTACTTCTTGTGTACACTACTGGGTCAACGCTCGATTTTGACAGTCATCCACACGCCAACAACATGGCGCACTCCCATGAACCTATAATACTCTGGACAGGCTGTACGTGATGCCACAGTGACTACAGTGAGGAACGGGAAGGCTCCTAAGCAGCTAAATTAAGAACTGGTCTTAAAATGGCTGATGATAAACAACCTACTCATTTTGGACGGGTAATGGTTTATGTGCCACAACTTCATACTAAATCAGTTGTGGCACATAAAAAAAAGTGTAACTTTGACAAGGACAATGAATGATATTTCCCTTTCTGTCACACTTATCGAGATTTGTATGCTACCAGCTCGCTCGCACGTGGTATTATATTATTACCATAGCCTGTCCAGAGTATTATAGGTTCATGGCGCACTCCAATGGACAGGATTATTGCAATTCGATGTCATTCTTTCTATTTGACTAAAAAATGCGAAATATAATAACATATTTGGTCTTTTATCGGGGATGCGGTCAGCGGTGCACGCCTTAATTGCTCCTTAAGGGGCTACACGAGGTTTTCATCGATTTTTGACTAGTTTTGAATCGTATCTCCTACTTTTGCACTACAATCTTTCGTTCTTCAATCTTTTATCTCCATTTTGGTCCACCGGATTATGAAAAAAATTAACACTTCATTTTGTATGATTTTTTTAAACATTGTCTATTAACACTTATTTCGTAAGTCTATCGACGTGAAAGATCTAACATACACGAAATCTACATATTTGGGTTCGTCTGTGAGCAGGATAGGGAGCAGATAGACACATGCAGACAGACCAAAGAGATTCTGTCAAAACGCGACAACAAACTCACAACAGCACTACTGAGGACACATAGAAACCAACTACGCAAGATAGTAGGAATAATAACAGGACACAATACCTTGAACAGACACCTCTACAACATGGGTATCACAGATAGCCCCATGTGCAGAGCGTGCATGGAGGCGGAAGAAACGACCAAACACATTCTACTGGACTGCAAGCAGGTAGAAGTATACAGGAAAAAGCACCTAGGGTCTCCAGACACACTACGGGACGCAATCATAAACACAAAGGCACTCACCAACTTTCTGGAGGAGCTGGGGTGGTTAGAGTAGCGCTACCCCACAAATTCACGCAAAATAGGCACACTGGATGTCGATTTGCGGAAAAGAGCCCAGGATAACTAACTAACTAACTCGTCTGTGACGTCTCTAAAAACTGGTCCAGGGTTTTCATTTTAAACCAATTAACACAAAGTTTTTTGCCTAAAATTGTTCAACTTTGATGCCAAATAACTCGAAAACAATGAACTTTGAAGTAAATATGGGATACTTACTATATTGCTTAAAGCCGTAGTTGTTAATATAATAAGCTACAAAAAACATTAGAAAACTAAGGGATTCAGATCGAAGGTCATTGGCGTATGGGAGCCCCTTAAGTAGCGCTTCTGACGCTGAATGCATGGACGACTGACCAAACTACCGAACAACGTCGCTTTAATATTATAATATTTTTTTATTTGCGGACAATCTTACACATCGACCTAGTCCCAAACAAAGCAAAGCTTACTATGGGTACTAGACGACGATAAACATACTTATATAGATAAATAAATACTTAAATACATAGAAAACATCCATGACTCAGGAACAAATATGTTCATCACACAAATAAATGCCCTTACCGGGATTCGAACCCAGAACCTCTTGCTTCGTAGGCAGGGTCACTACCAACTAGGCTAAAGCGGTCGTCTTTATAAGCCAACTTGACATTGGCGAAATGATCTTCACTTAGATGGAAATCCATTCTTTAAAAGAAGATAGGATTAACATAATTGTCTTACATTAATCACTTTTCGATATGAACCCCGAGTATTTTTAATATAACGTAAAAACGAATTTACTTATTTGGAGGTTTTGATCTGTTGATATCTTACTACCATATTGTTCACGGCAAAAAGTTTACAGCTTGGAGTGGACCTTCTTTCTGTACGATTTACCTACTGTCATTTGGCACAAATGGAAAATCGTCATCACATCGCGAAATGTCCATTTTGAAAACGGACCAAAAGTAATACCATCAAAAGTGAATTTGGTGAAAATATTATTGCTTCTATCCGTTTTTGACCGACTTGAAAACTTAGGGATTCAGATCGAAGGTCATTGGCGTATGGGAGCCCCTTAAGAGGTCCTATAAACGATTATTAAAAAAACATCCTTGGCCGCTGCAAAAAATAAAAACGACATTTATTCTCATACAAGGTTACCCAATGCCCTTTGGTATGGAGATAGATTGAACCCCAGGGAAGGACATAGGATAGTTTTTATTCCAGAAATCATCCCCTAAGGGGGTGAAACTGTTTATGGAGCTTCGATAAAAACGAGATCCACGCGGACGGAGGCACGGACAGAAGCTAGTTTATGATAATAGTATATTACGCGAAAGCCACGTATACGCGAAAGCCACGTATACGCGAAAGCCACGTATACGCGAAAGCCACGTATACGCGAAAGCCACGTATACGCGAAAGCCACGTATACGCGAAAGCCACGTATACGCGAAAGCCACGTATACGCGAAAGCCACGTATACGCGAAAGCCACGTATACGCGAAAGCCACTTATACACGTAGAGAGCAATAACACATTCCTCGAGTGCTATTGTTTAGAAACATAGCTACAGAAACAAGATGTTTCTTAGTTTCTATATACTTAGCTTAATAAGGCGGTAAATGGGTGGCCTGGCCCATACTGAGTAAGTAAGTAAATGTCATATTTTTAGATATATACTTTAATACAAGAGGTAACTTAATTAATGGCATTAACATTTGTCCATATATCCTTATCTGGTAAATATTCGTCCAATCTATATAATAAGCTCTATTTTGCAAAGTTTGCCTTACAAAGGCATACTACAGGTACCTATACTAAAAGGGTAAATTCGATGTTTGCCTCTCGACTCCGCTATATAAGAGTAGCTACGTGAATGGTCTTTTTTGTTTGCTGGTTGGCCCTCAGGCCAACTCACGCTCAGACCTCGCTAAGCAAAAGGGTCCTGCGCGGCCCGGCTTTATTAAGTTACTAAAAAAAAAAAAAACTTTTTTGAAACGCTCCTAAACGAACAGTAAAACAATTTTTTTTTTACTAAAATAATTACAAATATTCAATAAATATGTATAATCTTCCTTTGACATTCCGTTAAAAATCATGTATCGTGGAACATTAAATTATACGGGGGGCTGGGACGACAAAGGTAAAATATCACCGACTTAGTTGTAGCAGTGTTGTGTTCCTGGAGGTGAGCAAGGTCGCCAGAGCTCCCGAGGATGCGTCGTGTTGAGAGCGAGGGAATTTGTTCCTTCAGCTCTCAACACAGCGAATCCTCAAACTTATCAAGGGTCGGCAACGCCCATGTTACTCCTTTGGAGTTGCATGCGTCTATAGGCTGCGGTGTCCGCTTACCATCAGGCGGACCGTACGCTTGTTTGCCACCGTCGTTGATCAGTGCGCTAGCGAAAAATACCAGCAAATGTTGAGGATTACGCCTTAAAACGAGAAGTTATTGTTCAGTAGAGAATCAAATTGATTTGTTGCACATACCAATCATAAACTGACAGTTATCATTATCACATCACACAGGTTATCCACCTCGGCCGTCTTAAGACTCGGCATTATTATTAAAGCGACTGGAAAGCGTATAGTGTGACGTCACAGCGATAATTACTAATTAGCTCCATATTGTGAACTTCAAGAATTTACTCGCGTTAGCGTTCTCGTGGCAATTTTTGCGGTAAAATTGTGTTTTGAGTGCGGTGCGTCGGTAGATCGATTAAGGGGCTCCACACGCTATTAGGCTGCTTTTGACGAGTTTCGAGTTGATATTCCTGCGTAAAAACTATAGATATATTTAAGGCACAAACACTTATCGGTTCTTCAATCCAATTTTTTTTTACAGATCTTTTTTTTTTTTATTCAAACATGGTCGAAAAAAGCTCTATTTTCGATATTAGTATGTTGTTTATGCACATCCTTCTATCTACATATCCTTCCTCCGTTCCTTATTGAAGTATCTAACAACCCACGAGAGATTTTTATTTTGAATTAAATTTTCACAAAAGTTACGTCCAAAAAACTGGTTTATTGGCCTGAAGTTGCCAAAGTTTGGTGCCATATATCCTGAAAACTGTGGGTTTTGAAGTAAATATGAAATACTATTTCGGTGAACCTTGTTATTGTTAATACGATAAGCCATAAAAAACACGAAAAAACCGACATTTACGGGTCGAAGGTCATTGGGAGCAAGGAGCCCCTTAATTTCATTTTATGGTGTTGGCAGGGAGAGCGACTGATACCGGTATTTATAAAAACAATTGCTGCGCTCGCAGCTTCGCACGGGTATAGGAAATAACGCAAACCAGGATAAAATATAGCCTTATAGCCCTCCAGAAAGTCCCTTCTAAATGCAGTTGAAGGGTTTATTGAAATAAAATTATATATGAAAATTATGTACCTATTAGACGAGTTGGAATCAAATCAAATCAAATTTCGTTGTATATTTCCGAAAATCGACCAAACTATTTTATGTTCTTCGCAATCGAGTCCACCGATCTCCAGACAAACACACGTAATTACTGAGCTCAATGGCTAAAAAGTATTTTCTAATAACATACTTTCACCATTTCCCCGCAGTTTTGGCCAGATTGTGTGTTATTAAAAGCGACGAGAGACGCCATTTTGATGAATGACCGGAAACGAGACACGCTTTTTAGAATGCATCTTAAAATACTCGAACTTTATTTCCTGTGCTCAGCATGAACCATAGGTAAAGTATGGCTCTGTGAGTTGTAGTGCATTTTTTTTTAGTATCGGATGACTGAACCGACTATAAAAACTATGTATTTGTGGAACCTGCTCACAAAATCTTACGAAAATCGGTTGAGTAATACGACCTTCAGAGAAGAACAGCGAGACAAACGCAGGACATACGAAATGCTTTTTGCCCAAGAATAAACGGAGAACATCGTTCGCTTCGCTCGCTCGTTCAATTAATCGGCCAATCAACTTTTTGTCCGCTAGTTGCCATAGTAACGACTTCTAGGTCACTTTTTAAAACCTTGATTTTATGGGTTTATCCCACCCAGCTAACGAAAAAACCGAACTCCTTACACTACTGAAACACGTGCCCAAACCCCGGTATGCGCATGTTCGAACTAAACTGCTGCCTGGCATGTTTTTTGTTGTTTTGTTTGTTGGCTGAAATGATTTAGATGAAATTTGGTATAGAGATTTAGGGAGTCCTGGAGAAGGACAATAATTACTTTCTGTTCCGGAAAAAATACCCTAAGGGGGTGATAATTTGTATGGAACTACGATATAAACGAGCGGACGGAGTCGCGGGCAGAAGCTAGTAAGAAATAAGACGTTTATTTGGCAAACAGTTTAGTTTGTTTTCATATTATACTCGTACTCGTGCATACGGAATATTAGGCTTTGACCAAATTGCACTTGCGACAGGAAGCCTAGTGACTGCTATAAACCTCAAACATTTTGCTTTCGAGATGTGATCGATTGCAGCGAGAAATAAAGCCACCTCTCAAATGTGTTTTGATGTTCGTTTTATTAAATTTCGATCACAGTGGAAAATTGAAGAATTATTCGCCACTAGCGGGATTTAAACGCGCGACCTCTGGAATTCGTCCACGATAGATACATTTTTAAATTTTCCACTTTGATCTAAAAGAATTTCGTTAGCGGACGATGCTGCTTTATAGTAAAAAAATACTGTTTTCTTTTTCTTTATTTAAATAGCTTAGTCAAATTTGTGACATTGAAATAAATATGGTGCTCTAGCGGTACACCCCGAAACCCAGTAAAAAGCTGCAAAGGGCGTTAAAAGCATGAAAATATCAATTTGACCATAGCACGAAAAAAAACAGTTTATGACATCTTTTTGTTGTAGCTACGGGAAAAAAAAATATTTTGTTCTGAAACCTATCGTGTGTGGTATCTAATGAAAGGGCTTACTAAGCCGATTCTAAAAATATATCACATCATTATATTGCAGTCACTTGTTTTAAATTAAAATAAATATCATTTTCAAAACATACCAAGTTTGGGCTCCTCCAGATATGATACGGTTGAATCATTATTTGTAAAATATACCTAAAATTACGAGTATATGTAATAGCCCCATATCCAACGCCAAGAAAGCAATTTTGAAAATATGTACATTTAGTATGTTTTCATTCTTTTTTAATACTTATTACAAAATGTGCGAAAATCACAATTAGTTGAAACATGTATAAAAAGTTCAATTTTAGACACTGAGGATGATAATATATAATGCGAGAGGAGTTTTCAATCATATTTATATTATCTATTAATATTAACATATTTACTTTTATTTAAAAGCAATCTGTGATCTAAATATTTAAAAAGAAAGCATAAAACATTCGTATTATTGTAATTTTTATTTTGCTCATTATTAGCAATAATTATTCGTTTTTTTTTTTTTTGTACCGCTAGCAGTAATATATAGTGTTTGAGATGTGTCCGTACTGCGGTCAACATGCGATTAGATCGACAACACAAATCAAGTGCTTACAAGACAGGAGTATCGAATACAGTGAGACCGAACTTAGTCACCATATGCAAGTTTTGACATATTAAACATACAGACACAGTTAACTTTACACGAGCTCGATGCAGCGAATTCCAATGATACCATCACCCGCCTGCCTCGTGTGCGATTTGGTATCCAAGCGTGACTCTCGCGAGGCACCGTTTTGTGAGACATCGGCGCACGTCGCCGCGTGGCTGGCAGTACTATCAGAACCAGTTGGAACGACTCAGAGCTAAATAGTCATATGTCCTTAATTGTGATTGGGACTTGCGCCTTTTCGGAATTGATGCCGGTAAAGGTTACCACGAACACGTTGTGAAAGAAAAGGGAGCGTTGGCTTGGAAGCGGTGGTGAGATTTTGAGAAAAAACACATATATGTACCTACAAACATACATACGTGATCGAAAAATTTCATATACTCACGCCTGTGTTCCCGAAAGGGGTAGGAAAACACACGAAATTGTTTTTTTTATGCGACTTCTAGCATTTCGTTTTAGGATGGAAAAATGTGATATTGCTCTACGTTCTAGCCCATCGCTTCAATCATATTTTTAGTACGAGACTGAAAACGAAAGCTGTCAGAGATTTCTTTCAACGGCTTGTACTTTTTAATAAAAAAGCACATCCCGTCACCAAAGTAGCTAAGAACCATCTAACAGACAATGTAACACTAACTGTTACACGTTTTAACTCACGTCTTCAATGTCACTACGGGCGACATGTTTCGAACTCTTCGGGAGTTCTTCTTCAGGATGAGTGTTTTCGCGGCGGTGTCGCTTGTATCACTGCCCGCGCTCGCTCCGAACGCCGAGCGGCGCGTGACGCACGCGACGACAGGGCGGGGGGAGGGGGGCAGTCTAGCGCTGGAGTAGTTGTGTGAGATTGCGGCAGGAGGTCATCTCCTCCGAGAGACGATACGCACACTGAACTCACTGTGTCCACGGGGTTGTCACAACACACTGTCCACTTTAATTTAGGAATGATAGTTTTCCATGCTGGCGGTAACATCCAGCCACCATCGACACCGCCGCGAAAACACTCATCCTGAAGAAGAACTCCCGAAGAGTTCGAAACATGTCGCCCGTAGTGACATTGAATACGTGAGTTAAACCGTGTAACTGTTAGTATTATTTCAACATGTCTCACGAAAGTTTAAATTAGACAATGTAACGCTTTCGATTAAAAAACAAAAAGCGGCACACAAATCAGTTCATCTATTTGGGAGCTACAATGCCTCAGACACACAGATACACATGTTAAACTTAGTCCCTGAGCGACCGACCTCTGCTCGGGTGAAAATAGAGGAAATACAGACAAAACGAATTTTCCCAGACCTGAGACCCAACTGGATCGATATTTCGTCGCAGGTTAAAAACTAAATGTTTATAAAAACTTATGTTGATCTATTCTCATGCCTATTTGAATACATTATTATTACATTATTGATTGATGTTAATCAATTTAACCCGGCTGTAAGAAACATCATTGGTGTTAGTACAAAACACAGCTCACAACAGTCACTTAGTTTTTGTAGTAACACGGCAGCTGGCTTTCTTTTAGAAGAACGACTTAAAAACTGTTTGATTTACTACAGTTACACAATTTCCGCGTTTGCCGGCGCGGCATCGTATCAGTAATGACGGACGTAATATTTTGACCACATTCACCACGACTACATATTTACTGGATATTTCGACTACATTCACGACTATATACTGGATATTTCGACTGTCAAGGGTGCACGTACGTACCTGTAACCTGCCCCACTATCCTGTACTTGTTTTCATCCCGGAAATCATCCCCTGAGGAGTAGAAATGGGAGTGAAAGTTTGCATGGAGCTACGATATCGTAATATTGAAGTAATCTACATCTACATTAATATTTTAAAGATGAAAGATTTGATTGTTTGTTTGTTTGTATTGAATAGGCTCCGAAACTACTGGACCGATTTGAAAAATTATTTTACCATTAGAAGCCGACATTGTCCCTGATGAACATAGGCTACTTTTTACCGCGGGAAAATGCTTCATTCCTACGCACTGACCGTGCGAAGCCGGGCCGGGCAGCTAGTACTTCAATAAAGTGAAGTTAAGAAACTAAATATACTTTCAACTAACACCTCATCATACTGCATATATGATCAAAGAATGTATTGCAAACAGATGATAAATCATACAATCATACAGTTGCTCAAGCGCGCAGCCACGCAACGTACGCTCGGTGAAATGCCGATCGAAACTGCAGGGAATATTAATCCGTTGAATATACATCCATACTAAGTGTGTGTGTTTGTATGTCCGTCTTTCACGGCAAAACGGAGCGACGAATTGACGTGATTTTTTAAGCGGAGATAGTTCAAGGGATGGAGAGTGACATAGGCTACTTTTTGTCTCTTTCTAACCCCCCACTTCCCTAAAATGGAGGGTGAAAGTTTGTATGGAGCTACGATATAAACGAGTTCCACGCGGACGGAGTCGCGGGCAGAAGCTATAGTAATAATAAACTGATGTATGTATTGCTAGAAGGCGCGTGAAAAAAGTTCAGTGCCACTTTTATAACTTACTACCGACCCGCCCCGGCTTCGCACGGGTACTATATTATACATATAAACCTTCCTCTTAAATCACTCTTTTTTATTGAAAAAAACCGCATCAAAATCCGTTGCGTAGTTTCAAAGACCTAAGCATACAAATACAAATACAAATCGTTTATTCGCAGTAATATGGTTACGAAGGTCTTAAATTACATTATAGTGGATCTACATATTACACCTTTTCCTGGCGTGCGAATTTTAATAAATGCTTAATATCTAAAATTCATGATACATAGGGACAAACAGCGGGGAGATACTTTTTTTATACTATGTAGTGATTACTCGCTGCCCGCGTATTGCAAAGAACATAGGTATTTTTATACAGTCCTATTAATCATCCAGAAAGGTCAAGAATCCAATAAAATCATTAGAATTATTAAAATCGGATAAGCGGTTCCGAACGTTACCCAACACATACAAACTTATAAACTTTCAAAGCTACATTATCTATCACAGTCTTTCCTTCTTAATTTTATTAGTATAAAGATAACGTCACTATTTCACTGAATGTTTGTAGAAAAATTGCCCGTTGAATTAAAATAATGTGTGAAAATTGCGAACGTGTACAAACTATAATGAATATAATTGCATCGTTATGCCAATAGCGCTTTATTAGCCGAGTGTTAGAAAAACGGACGTATAGCGGTACCTTTTACCTGGGAACGAGATTATCTAACTATTACTAGCTTTTTGAGCTGTAGAATTCGCAAGCCTGTATTATTTCAAATACCTAGATATCGATACAGCTCTCGCCTTTAAAATTATTCGTTTATGAGCCTCAGATAGACACATACAAATGTTAAACTTCGTCTGGGCTTTATTACTTTTGGACATCACTACGGCGAAAAGTTTAAAAAATTCTGCACCTTGGCACTAATTGTCACTACTCACTACGTCGGTACTCTTACTAGGTATACCTACGTTATTCTTGCCAAGACTAACGTTGTCCTTGAAATGTCCGCCTGACATTTGAGATAAACCGTCTCAGCCAGATATTGCGCCTTTATTTCAAAAAGGACGCAACTCAAAAAAAATACGGATGCCCATTTTTAACCCCCGACGCAAAGATAGTGTTATAAGTTTTTCAAACCACATGCTCGACAATGCCGAATTATAGGTCATGTAAACCCTACCGAAAGCAAGACATTAAATCCCTTGGTATTAGCCGGGTTATAATGTTGTACTGAATTTCATTATAACCCGCTGGTTAATAATATGATTTCACTTTTCATAATTCTTATTACTATATGCATAAAGTTTAATTTTGCTAAACACAATTTGTCCTAGGCCATGGCCTACTTGATTTGACAAAATAAATGAAGTTTGCCTCCGTGTGAACCCCGGTCCGGAGGAGCGCGGTGTTCGAAATTCGAATTTCGAATCTAGGACCACGGCTTGTGCTTTCGAATTTGGAACGTCGCGCGCCTTCATTTGTTCACGCGTGACGAACAAATCGAGTTCTTGTAGGTGCCTATAGAAGATTTAATTTCAAAAAATAATATTGAAAATGTCGAGTGATGAAAGTGTTTTGACTCCTGAGTTTATCAAATTAGATGCCATAGGCATTGTCAACAATCTGCTGCCAGAGAAGTCAAAGGAAAAATACCTAAAAGCCTACAACGATTTTGACAAATGGAAAGCTGTAAAAGGCGTAAAGTCTGTGTCTGAATCAGTGCTTCTGGTATTGCTTCTTCAATATTATTTATCTACTGAGCCTGTTTTTTTGTCTCGCATAAGGTGTGAAAAGTAGAGTGTACACCTCGGGGATAAGACTGTTTTAGTCTTGGGCGGTTGAACCCCTCACTGCACTCAGGACTCAGTCTTAATTCCCTCGCTTCGCTCAGGAATTAACTTATAACTCCCTCGCTACGCTCAGGAGTTAAATTATGAGTCCTTCGTTACGTTCGGGATTCAATTCGCTCCCGTGACATAAAACAGTGCTTTATCCCCTTAGTGTATAATCTACTATAACGTGTCTGTGTATCTGTGTGTCTGTGTATCTGTGTATCTGTCTGTGGTATCGTAGCTCCCAAACGGGTGGACCGATTTGAATGCGGTTTTTTTTGTATCATAGATAATTTTATCCCGAGTGTTCTAAGCCATGTTTCATGAAAATCTGTTCAGCCGTTTTTGAGATATTGGACTTTGAAATGAAAATGTCGGGGGTTTTTCAACTTTGCTTAGTTGTAGTTTTCAATAATCCGTGCGTAGATAAACTGGCTGATTTCGAATGTGCTTCCCAATTCGACATTCCGTTTGGTTGGGTGGTCGGTGACGAAAATAAAATAGTCTAGTATCTGCCCGTGACTACGTCCGCGTGGAACTCGATTACATTCGTAGCTCCATACATTTTTTCACCCCCCATTTCACTCACATGTGGTATGATTTCCGGGATAAAAAGTATCCTATATCCTTTCCCGGGACTCGAACTATCTCTATACCAAATGTTATCTAAAACGGTTTAAGCGTGAAGAGGTGACAGGCAGAGAGACTGACAGAAAGAGCGCAGAGAACGTCGCGGGATAAAGCATAGCCTATGTCCATTCTATACACCGATGATATAATTTTTGAAACTGGTCTAGTGGTTCCGGAGATTACCCATTACATACAAACTTTACAAAGCTACTATATCACAGATATCTCTCTTCTCTCTCTCTCTCTATCTCTCTCTCTCTCTCTTATTTTTTTATAATATTACCTAGTATAGATAGAAGTATAGATATGAGAAGGGTAAACGTCCTAGTGCTTAATACTGACCCTGTCAATAAGAGTATACCCTAGTATAAATACCCTATTGACGATATCATTCTTAATTCTTAAGAATTGAGGTACTTAATTTCGACCAAAGTGGAAAATAGAAACGTTATTCGCCACGAGCGGGATTTGAACCCACGACCTCTGGAATCCGTCCATCGCTCTCGCCATCGCTACCGTTGGTCCGCTAGTGGCGACGAAACGAGCGAATAGAGGGAGACATTAAAACTTTATATTGGATGGATGGATTGGATATAAATCTAATATAAGGTATTATTAAAGTTCGCTTTGCTAGAATACAAAACCTACGATTTCTAGCTGTAATAGTCCATTTTTATCTTTAAACCTTTACCTATATATTTTATTAAAAAAAAAAAAACAAAACATTAAAGCGTTTTTTCTCAATTGCATACAAAACATTAACGCTTATACCTGTCTTTAGATTTTATATAAATAAAAACCTTTGGTTCACTAGAAATTCGGTGCAACTTTGTGGTTTATAATATAAATGATGTTCTTAGTTTATTTAAATGCACAATTGACTTACGTACTTTCACCTAATCTAAATAATTCACTCAAATATCATAAAATAAATATCAGTCAGTCAGTATCGAAAACTAGGACATCTTTCACCTAATCTAAATAATTCACTCAAAGATCATAAAATCAATATCAGTCAGTCATTATCGAAAACTAGGACATACGGTCAGAAACCCTGCATAATGAATATTTATAGGCAATTATATGTTAAAATACCTTTCTGATCACTTTAGTTGTATTGTTTTAGCTTTTTGCAATGGCTTGAGACTTTGACGTTTATCATCATTTACAGACAGATGTACCGCACGACGGGATATTTATGTGTTACATTATAATTATAATGTCATATAAACTCTATCAAAAAAACAAAATCATTTTATTTAATGTGACACTGTTCGCTCCTCATTAATATGGGAAAATAAAACAATAATGTTTAGTGGCACAAAACAAAATAACTGCGCTTGATATTTAATAAAAAATACCTGGATTTATTATCAAAAAACCAAAAAAAATACCTACAAATAAAGTGATTCAAGCGACATTTCCAAAACATTAATCTTGAAAGAAGAAATACAGAAGAGTTTGAGAAGTGTCGCCCGTGACATTAAATACCTACGTGAGTTTAACCGTGGATCTATTAGTATTATTTTACTTTGACTGACAATGTTCAATTCTGTCGGTATCAAAGGATTCACTTAGGTAATCATTATGGTTCTCAGAGACGAGACGGTTGACCTTTCGCAAACGACCTAATTCCCTCTCAGTTGTGTCATAATGCAAAACAGTCATAATTAGATCGTACAGTATATAATAATCGGTATAATTAACCTCTTAATAAGACCTTATCACTGCATTATTTGCTTATATTGAGATAAGGCTCCCAACATTACTGTAATTATGTGTGAAAACAAACGAACTGGAATTTGTATTGTTGTATTATTTAGCACTAGCTTCTGCCCGCGACTCCGTCGTCCCCCCCCCCCCCCCCCCCTAGGGGATGATTTCCGGTAAAAGAACTTTCCTATATCCTTCCTCGAGACTCAAACTATCTCTACACCAAATTTCATCTAAATTGGTTCAGCGGTTTGAGCATCAGTAATCATCGTAACAGACAACACACTTTCGCATTTATAATATTGGAGTATAATAATATAGTAGGTATAGTGTGGATTCTGACATTATCCTATTGTCAAAATATCGTCGACTGTACGGAAAAAATGGGCAGTATGAGTTAAGAATAGGTACAGTTTTGTACTGATTTTTTCTATCATTGGACATTTTTTTCTTATATACAAAAAAAATGTCCGTCACACCACAGATTTTTGTGAGTGAGCAAATCAGGGGCTATTTTTTTTAGATGACTGATTCATTGAATATGCTGTTTTTTTAATTCCTTGATTGTGTCATGCATCTCAAAAGATCGATGGTTCCGTAAGAACTGGTAGTTAGGTATTTTATCGACACGACAATTGCCTTCCTTAACTTTTTAGGGTTCCGTACCCAATGGGTAAAAACGGGACCCTATTACTAAGGCTCCGCTGTCTGTCTGTCGGTCTGTCCGTCTGTCACCAGGCTGTATCTAATGAACCGTGATAGTTAGACAGTTGAAATTTTCACAGATGATACGAACCCTTCGTGTCCGACTCGCACTTGGCCGGGTTTTTTTTGATCCCTGACTGTTGCTGACGGGACGAACCCAGCGAACCAAAAAACCATAGAAGTCTAAGTAGCTCCGCATTTTTTTTTTTTTTGACCTGGCTCTATTGCAGCAGCCAGAGGGGCTGTAGCTGCTTGTCATTACTGGCTGGTGGGTAGACTCCGCTATGGGGCTACCCGACTGCCGAAAGTAGCTCCGCAAAATGGGTGCCATTATGGTGCCATTGCCATTATGCGGGGTTGGGGGCGGGGTGTCAACACGGTGCCAGGCAGCCGTTTAGTTCGAACACGCGCATACCGGGTTTTAGGCACGTGTTTGGGTAGAATGTAAGGTGCTCGCATTCCATGGTTTCTTCGTTCGCTGGATGGTTCCAATACAGCGGCCTTCCTTACCCCAAAGAAACGTACAGTTTAAGCAAGATTGCTACACGGTTCCAGCAGTAATCAATGGGCAGAATGCTTCGCCCGGCATTGTCAAATAACTAGCGTGACCTACAGACCGACAAAGAACAGCGTAATTTATGTATGCACTTATTTATACAAATGTCGACGCACGACATACGTGTAAGTAAAGACAGGCGCAACTCAAAAAGTACTTTGTAATTGGACTGTATTTTTAAGACGTAAGGTCGAAAATAAATGAGGCATTTGGAGATGTGCCCTTTTAGCACTGAGTAATCAGATTAGTTTTTTTTTGCTTAGTTAATACGTTAGTGAGTACGTTAAGGTAATTTGAAAAACAATGTTGACCTTAGTTATGGAAGAAAAATGTTTCTGAAAGAACACGGAAAGAATGACAAGGTTTTGCGTCAGTCGATAAGGTTATCGATTTGTTATACAGGATGTTAACGGGGTCATGATCCGGAATGACAAAAAGCGAATAAGATGATCATACTGAACAACCTTTCCCATGGGACCAACCACGAAATCGCAAAAAAAAACCAGGTATTCCATACATTAACTCTCAATTAAATCGCAGTTAACTCACAGTTAACTCTTAATTGGCTCTTTTTTTTTTGCGATTTCGTGGTTGGTCCCATGGGAAAGGTTGTTCAGTATGATCATCTTATTCGCTTTTTGTCATTCCGGATCATGACCCCGTTAACATCCTGTATATATAAGGCCTGTTACTGTATTTCTAGCACTTTGCAATATGTACGCACTATCAAATAAAATTGGTTAGGCTGGGCGTGAAATTTATGTTAGTGATTGGTGTTTTTTAGGGTTCCGTACCCAAAGGGTAAAAACGGAACCCTATTACTAAAACTTCGCTGTCCGTCCGTCTGTCTGTCACCAGGCTGTATATCAAGAACTGCGATAGCTAGACAGTTGGTATTTTCACAGCTTATGTATTTCTGTTACCGCTATAACAACAAATACTAAAAGCAAAATAAAATACATATTTAAGGGGGGCTCCCATACAACAAGCGCGTTTTTTTCTGTCCGTCTGTCTGTCACCAGGCTGTATCTCAAGAACCGCGATAGCTAGACAGTTGAAATTTTCACAAATTATGTATTTCTGTTGCCGTTATAACAACAAATACTAAAAACAAAATAAAATAAATATTTAAGGGGGGCTCCCATACAACAAACGCGTTTTTTTATTTTTTGTTGTTTTTATAGATAATGGTACGGAACCCTTCGTGCGCGAGTCCGACTCGCACTTGGCCGGTTTAAAAAAAGTATGAAAATTCGGCAAAACTTTAAGTGACGTTTGTTGGTAAAACAAGGGCAAACCTTTTTTCTTAATCTATTTTGAATTTCGTGAGTTATAACTTATATTATAGCAGTCACTTTGATGCTGCGCCAAAAACTATTAGAGTGTTGATTGGAATGCCACAATCAAAGGATCTACCCATTTACAAAAAATCTTTAATCTCTCAATTAGTCAATCCAGCAAACTCTATAAGACTCTCCGTCTGTCTCCATATGTTTAAGAATACACTATTAAAGTCTATCGGGTTTCAGACCGACGCGACGGTGTATAAGCCATCAGCAGTAATTGCAAGTAACGTTATTGGTCACTCTCATGCGCAGATTTACCCAAAGAAAACCGCGCCAATTGAATCCATTATTCAAAGTCACACGGAAGTCGTTAAGACCAATTGTTAAACTTGGGCAGCCGAGCCGTGCCCGTGCGACCGTCTATTGTCACAAAAAAATAAACAAAACACTGCTGCATCTGTGCTAACCGGGAAAAGGCAGATGTGCAGCCGATTTGGATGCAGTTAGGGCTTTATTTACGATGCTGATCGGGCAATCGTTTTTGCTGACAAGTGAACTGATATGTATTTTGTTATTAGAGTTTATAAAATGAAATACGACCTTAATCGAAACAATTCTCATGTTATTGTTTTTCCTTTTCGTATTTTAGCATATGACAAATACCTTCAATATAAACGTACAGTAAGTTAAATAAAGCCATACAACACATTATAAGTTCTATAAATAAATGCTATGTGTGTAGGTATATTTGTTGATTTGATATCTCATTGATAAGGTAATTTTATAGTATATAGTCCTAGGAAAAAACTTGTTACTTCGGGAACTCTTGAATCATCTCCGCTCTTTGCCAGATAACCCTTATTCAATCTTAATTATGCGCATATTGCATACTTTGCATATGAGAATAATGTATTCCTCTTACAAGAGAACGACCTGTCTCCAGGACTTGCGAAGTTAGCTAGAAGAGGTCCTTTATAGGGATAAGTTAGCTGTTGTTTCCCATGAGGTTTTAGGCGTAGTATTAAATACAAAAGAGCATTGGTTTCAGCGAAGGTCTTAAAATAAAACTGCAGCCTTTGCCTCTAATCTAGATTGTTCTGAACAAATGAAAACCACTCAAGATAAAGATCTACAAAAGTAACTTGCTCCTGCGTTTGCGCCGATTCCAACGTTGCTATTGCTAAACGTTGGGTAATATTCAAGAACTGATAAAACACTATTGTGTTACCGTAGTGTTTTTATAGCTAAATAAATAACCATTTTTCAATATAAAATACATAACTATATTAACTGTATCAACTCTAACATAAAATGAACCTTTTCAGTTTGCTGTATTCATTACTACATGTATACCAGGGATGGGATTTACAACCACAAATGCTATCACGCGATCATCAAACACGTTGGTACTAAAATACAATCGTAGCGAACAAATCAGAAACGCGTTTGCTCTTGGCTTGGTCATAGAAACAAAAAGGAGTTTTTTTGACTAAAAGCGAAAATAACTAAAACGCGCGCAGTAAGCGCCGTGTGGGCTCCGCATCCGCAAAAAACTCCGCATCGACTTTGGCGGATGCGGTTGCGGATGCGGATGCGAATGTCTGCAACATCCCTGCTACATACCCGCGCGGCTTTGCCCGACAAAGTAGAAGTACGAAGAACACAGCCCAACCCAGCCTATGGCCACCCAGAAAGGCCAAAAAGTCCATTCTATACGCAGGAGAAAGAATTTTTGAAATCGGCCCGGTGGTTCCTGAAATTACCCATTACATACAAACTTACTACAATCTCCCAGTTCCTCTTTACATTATTGAATTCATTATATGTAGTCGCATATTGAGTGTAAGCGTTTTGTCTGAGGACAATGTGAAGCAAAAATATCTGAACATAACTCGGGATTTGTACCTATGAACAGATATGAAGTTGACGCCTTTTAATCTTCTGACTTTTCAGACACAAATTATACATTATTTAGAATCGTCCTAAAATCGCACCAAATTCTAGGTTTCACTCCAACCAGTTTTTAAATTAAAAGTAACTTTTGGCTTCCGTCAAGTTTCCCCAAATTATTGTCTCGTACAACGTAAAAGTGAAGAAATGACTGTAGCACACAGATATAAGGGGTTATTTAAGCAGAAACTTCTACAGCAGAGTTACTTAAAACGTTAATCCTTACTAATATTATAAATGCGAAAGTGTGTGTGTTTGTAAGTATGTTTGTCCTTGTTTCACGTCGCAACGGAGCGTCGTATTGATGTGATTTTTTGTATGAAGATAGCTGGAGAGTGACATAGGCTACTTTTTCAAGCGGGAGAACATCTAATTCCCACGGGAAAATTCAATATGTTACATTTTCCTATAACCACGCGGGCGAAGCTGCGGGCATCGGCTAGTGCTACCATAATCGTCTAACCAAGAACGGTATTGTTGAATCGGCTGCTAAACGACCCGGCCCACTTTCCAACGATTAGGCATGTAGGTGTAGTCAAGATTCGAGCCCTACATACCAGCTGACGCAGCGAACGATAAATGCCCTTTTTGTAATTATATAGCATCATATCGCAATCAATGGCTTACACTCAGTAACGAAGTTTTGAAACAGAACATAGAGCATAGAAGCGCAGAAAGCGGCGTCCATTAATTACGTGAGGCGTTTTTAGAATTTAAAAAAAATGAAAAAAAATTACGTGAGATTTGGCTCATGTCACTCCCCCTAATCTCGTGTGAGGTTTTTCAAATTGTGTGTTTCTAGTGAAAATGTGTTGGATTTATTGAAAAAAGAAAAAAACAACTCAGCAACTTTGCAGCTTTCGCAAAATCTCGTTAAATATTATTTTATAGTATTTTTGTGAAGAAACACGTTTTACTTGTTTCTACATTATTTTCTCGCAAATGTACTCTGTTGCGGAAAAAAATTACATGCTATTTGCCGAAACCCCCTCTCCCCAAAGTAAGATTTGATTCGGTTCGACCCCCTCGCCCCCCTTGAACGTCTCACGTAATTAATGGACGAAATGAAAAATGTTACACGTACAAAAAATGTTGCACACTGTGTAAAACAAAAGAAGTCTCCGGTGGTCGATAGTTAAGGTTACGTGCATAAAAAATGTTTGATGGAAGAGATCATTTAACTCTTGTGTAACCCAAAACTAGGCTTTATGGCCCTTAACTTTCACAGAATAGACGCGAACCTGAATCGCTGTTAGACCCAAATGTATAGTTTGGACAGTGTCGTGTAAAAAAAAGATCCAACGGTTACACAAAGTATTTTAAAATTAAATATTCTTTCGCGAGGGAATGGTTTTCTTAGTCGGATTCACGAGCACAGATTTTATGTCATTTTCATACACATTATGTACTAAACGGTTTTTATAAAGGTCTTGAAAATTATCAATTCGCACCGACTACCCGTTTTCCCGTAGGAATGAAGCATTTTCCCGCGGTAAAAAGTAGCCATGTTCATCAGGGATAATATCGGCTTCTAATGGTAAAACAATTTTTCAAATCGGTCTAGTACTTTCGGAGCCTATTCAATACAAACACACAATCAAACTATCAAATCTTTCCTCTTTATAATATTAGTGTACATTAAAAAACAATGTAAGTCTGAGTAGATAGGGATTAAGTTTCAAGGATTTTGAATAAATCAGTAGAATGCACTCTTTTTTTAATAATCCTATTCAAATATCTCAAAAAATTACGAAGCTACAACCGTTTGTTACAGAAACAAAACACTAGCAGATCGTGATGTCACGATCCTCGAGCGTAGTAAATGACAATCGTTTCATATGAAGAAGGTGTGTTTTGCGGAAAAGGGACAGACATGTCCCCTCTTAAAACTTTGGACACTTTCTTGTAACTTTGTGATTATCTAACCTCTTTAATTGCTTTTTTCTCCACTTGACTACATTATTAATTCTTTTTCGATAAAATACGACATTATTGATTATTTTATTTAGTGTCTACACCTCTATTCTTTGGTCTGGCTGATTCATATATCTATATTATACGTTCCCTCTTACATAGCATAATTTATAATTATTAAGAGTATTAGCTAGACGAACTCTCAGCTTACATACAAATACGATGCTGTTCTTTGATAAAAATATTATTTATTAGATAAATCATTGTAATCGCATATACACATACAATTTATAGCTACCTATCTCAACGATAATAATTATCGTAGTTGCACATATAATCCTTATTTTGTCAATTCCGATGCAAGTTTATTCCGCTGTATTCTGAAAATTGTTCCCACTTTAGCATGGGTCGACCTCAGTTCCCATCATCTACGGGTATTTACCCGACATGCAAAACCGATGACCCTTCGCTCATCATGGATTCTTATATCCTGCATCACACTGGCGCGGCCTGTGGTCGCCACCGCTGGCCGCGTCAGTGTGTGACAGGCTTATTTCTGCGTTTTATGTCATTTAAGACGGGTCACTCCAGTGAAATCGAAACATTACGTGAAATATGATGTTGTCTGAACGACATACATTATCACTCAACCTTGGCATTATCTATAAGGACATTGTTTTTTTGCATGCGACTGACGCGGACAATGATTCAGTAATGAATTAATTACGAAATCTGATTCTGTGTATAGTTCAGATTGAGACAATATTCTCCTTACTTATAATATTGATATTCATAACCTATTACAATTAAAATTTGTTTGTATTTGTCTGTCATTTTGACAATAGTGTTTGTGTGGTACAATGATGTAATATAAAAAACCGGCCAAATGCGAGTCGGACTCGCGCACAAAGGGTTTCGTACCATTATCTATAAAAACGGCAAAAAAAACATGTCCGTTGTATGGGAGCCCCACTCCGACTCGGACTTGGCCGGTTTTTTAGTATTTGTTGTTATAGCGGCAACAGAATACATCGTCTGAGAAAATTTCAACTGTCTAACTATCACGGTTCATGAGAATGTGGTGAGTTTCTTTCCACTTATTATAATTATCTATAGGTATTCATAATGTTTCATCTGACTGTCGGGGCATATACTATGCGAGAAGGAGCGGGGCAGCAATAGACGCATCAGCGCGGCAGGTGCGGGGCGCGCGGGTGATTTCTGATTTTTCCCTGGCGGTACGCCCCCTCTTAATTGAGAATGTGGTTAGTTGAGAATTTAGTAAGCTGCTCATAACGGCCCGTTTTAACCATTTACGCGTTGTTTATGCGTTGTCTATACGAAATTCTCTCTTTAAAAATGGCCACCACATCTGTCAGCTGAGGCAAGTTAATATTAATACGTGTCCATTGATGACGCGAAACTGAGGCAAGTTCGTGCGATTGACTCGGTTTTAGTGTGACACTTTTAAAGCGCTTATGATCTATCTACCTCTTTTTTATATTAAATAATTGGTGTGAAAGGCACAACACGCATATAAAACTGTAGTTGTTTGTCTGTATTGGTTGGTTTTTAGGTCTACTTTTTTGCAATTCGGGCAAGTCAAATAATCTCGAGTTAGGTATACCAGAGGTTTGTTAAGCTTCATGCATAACTGGGTTGATATTTAATCATTTAATGCAGACAAAAACAGTGCAAATAAGAGCTAAAATAGAATATGGTTATATTTATGTCCATTGTCCATATTAAATTAATAAATGTTTTAATAACACATATATTGGGATTTTATTTATTGCTAATACATAATAGTGACAATGCGAAATATCTAAATATTCACCTAGCTACTATTAAGTATAGATTTTTGAGTTTGTGAGAAAAATTCGTATACTGTCCCAACTCAAACTTTATGAATTTCGTGTAATTACATTTTGAGTTGACAGTGACATACATGTAGGAAACAACACCATTATGAGCATTTGTTTAAAAATAATCTGACATTGGGCACCTGGGAATAAAAAAAATATGCATATATCATTAGTCATTAACGTAATTTTGAACAATACTTTGGATAAAGGTGCGTCTCAATACTCCTGCAGCGAACTGCAAGCTAAAAGGTAGAAATAGATAGGGATGGAATGACCTTCGAATTGATATCCCTGTCGCATTCTATCTTGCCTCTGCCGCTACCCAGAGCCGTTTGCATGCACCTTGAATTGAAACACCAATGAAAAAAGGAAATCATTGTAATGAATTTCTGGGTGAATGTCCGATGTATCCATATCTAATCGTTTTTTTACCCAGAAGTCCTTTATCTTGTCTCGTTCTGCTGGGTGTAAACCAGCCAGCCAGTTTCCTTATCTATATCCGAAGCATTGCAAGTGGCAATAAATATAATACAAGGTATTATAGAAAGAAAGAAGAAAAAAAGAAGACATTTATTCACTACACAAAAGACAGACAGAGACAAAGGGAGCAGAGATACAATACAATTGACACTTAATGTGTGTGTCTTCGCGGCAGTGAATCGGTCGCTGTCTCAGCATTATGCCGAGGTGTCAGACAGACACCTACAGCGCTGATTTTCAGACAGCACCGTACGTGACCCACGGAACGCAACACAGCATACTGCCGATACAAACGTATACACTTAATAAATAAATAAATAATATAATAAATTTGTTAAATTTGTAACACAAACACAATGGGACGAGAGACGCAATGTGAAAAACGCGAAACGATTGGGACGTTTAAAAAAGAAAAATTTCATAAAGTGCTGGATGGGTTAGGGTTGGGATTTTTGGAGCGTCAACAAATAGCCCTTAAGCTGGCGCCTAAAGGTATACCTGCTAGACGCTCCTTGGATAGGTGGGGGGAGATCATTCCAACACTTGGACGCCGCGAACCTAAAACTACCTCGAAACGCCGCGGTCCGATGCTTTGGCACCAGAATCACCAGAATCATCGCCATTATCGTATATTTACAAGCATATTGTCTACAATTTTACGGACTCTGTGCATCTGAGTCATACACCGACAGACTCCTCACACATGGAGCTTTAGTATGTAGTCAGGGATTTTGCAGAATTGAATCATAATTTTAATACAGACTTTATGACAGGATTGACAACTTAAAAGTCCTTGAAATATTGATCCTGAAAGCAGGCACCAGTATCAATAACTGTTTGGAGGGTCATGCTTTTTAGTCTGTATGACCCATATTTACTCACCGATTTTTACATTCAGTTGACTATCATTGGGAGCATATAATTTACTCAAAGTTACGGTATCTGTCACTTTCCTACAACTATGAACCTTCGAGAAGTGCAAGAGAGACAAATCCTCTATCGTGGCGATAATCTTCATGGGTTAAACATTTATGCGGTACTCACCTAACAACGAACTGCTCCCATATCCCACAAATGCTATAACTTAATATTTAAAATCCGTCTCGAAAGTGCAAAGAAAGATGACATTTGGAAGGCTGTCGAATGTCCGATGTATCTATGATTTTCTACCGTAGCTTAAGTAATAAGTATTAACATGTTTTCTACAAACATCAAAAGATTTGCTATAAGATAAAATTAAATAATGAAATAAAATCATGTCTTTGGATTTATACAGATAATACTGTACTGCTTGCTGCGTCATTCATTCAGATTCATGGAATTAATAAGTACTTACTACTAAGAAGTATTTACGTTCTTTAGTAACACAACCCTATAACATTCATTTCGCTCTAAAATAAAAATGTATTTCTAAGGAGAAACCAAATGAAACTGCCTATTTAGGATTGAATGTTGACTCAAATACTCTGAAATTGAAAATGATGTAACGTATAGTACTTTATTCTTTACCACCAGGTTTCTGTATATAATGTATGCTCCGTATTAATACGGTCTTAATAGAAATACAATATTTATATATTCCGCTCAAATATGCCGCCCACACAGATCACCTGTGAAGCAGACAGTAGTCGGTGTTGCCAGCATAACTAGCGCGTTTATTAAAACGCTACAAATGTAATTGAAATTTTCAGAAATTACGGGAACGTCCCAATGTTTGACACCATATTGCCTAATAGTTGATCTCTATTTGGGTCATATATGTAGAGTCTCTCTTGTGAACATTGCCATAGTTAAGGGCTACAGAGCTAAACTTTTGGTTGAACTCTGAATCCGCATTATAAAGGTAAGGAGCAAATTCTTGGCCAGCCTAACTCACTCAATTAAACTTTCTATGAAAGTTTTCCGTTGTGACACGAAAATTAACCATACAATTCTATGGTCCCCCTCTACACTTATGCAGTTTGTGGAGCCGTTATACGCAGCGGGCATATGGGGCTCTCCGGGTGCAATTCAACAATGCGTTCCGGATGTTGATGGGGCTGCCTCGTTTCTGCAGCGCATCAGGGATGCTGAGGCAGGAATATACTACTTTTACGCGAAAATGCGCAAACGCAGCGCGTCCCTGATGCGTCGGGTGCGGGCCAGCCCCAACAATATCCTGCAGATGTTAGCAGGTAGGGTGGATTGTGCATATTTACGGCACTGTTGTGATATGCACAAGCCAATCACTACCATTCTATGGTAAGGAAATAAAGTAGCGTAGGTAGGGAATTATTATTTATATTTTTTCTTTTTTGGCCCGGATTTTGAAGATAATAGTGCATAAATATTTAAATAAAAAAAAGTGTGGATTATTTGAGAAATGTGACTCGTTAAAAGTTTAGGTATGAATATGTTGAGTCCATATTTTTAATTACAGACCAGATTTTTTTTTGATGTGCTAGAACAAGTAGTTTTTCTTAAAAAACTGCTTAAAACCATCAATTTCAACAAAATTCGGTCTTGTCAGCCCCTTAAGCACTTTTGACTGCCGTTGTGTAATCGTTTGCAGGTGCTAAGTAAATATCTAAGCTAAAGTGTGAACGTAATATGGATCAGTGATTACATGCAATTGAAAGTATTTGGCCTAGTTGGGTAAAATATAACGATCAAATTGCAGTCTTCATATCTAAGACAGAAGATTTACATTGACTTACTAAGGATATTGAGTGACGGTCAACTTTTTGTGAAACATCATAAACGCTCTTTTAGCACGGAATAATAATAGTAGCGTTCGTTACGTAGGGACGTGGGTCTTCTTTCTAAAAATAATGTTGTTTTGTAGGTAATTAGAAAGAAGTGACGTCACGACTATCTATGGTCTAGCTTTTTTTACCGTATCTACTTAAAAATACTCCGGGAGAAATTCCGTTTTTGATAAATATTTATTTATAATAGCGTATCGTGTCAAATACTATATAAGTATTGTATAGATAGCTTAATTATTCATATAGCTTATTCGGACATGTGTTCATGTGTTCTGATTTATTTTCTTTAAATTCAGTAATAAGCTTTTTTGTCAAAAAATGACTGACTGTTGAGTTTGTTTCGGCGTTTCTTCTGTTTGTTTCGTTCAACAGTGGTCTTCTTTTTCAGAATCGCTGGTAGAATTCTGACTTGAAAAGTGACATTACGGCTGAATAAAAATTCATTTATTTCAAATCTTACTCAATTCGACCGAGTCTCAAACTAAGCAAAGCTTGTACTATGGGTATTAGACGACGATAAACATACTTATACAGCGTGTCTCTGACTTAGGGGCTTTAAATGCAAATGTCCATTACGGTCCTGAAACTGAACCACTTTTGTTCCGCAACTTTGTAAAATAACTATTATTTCTATCATTTATTCGCGTTTGAACTTTAACTGTACCATCAATGTATTGCAAACACGGCCTCATTATTTGACATCCATGACACTGACAAGTATGAAAACTAACTAATGGATGATGTACATTGAACATTTTTTTTTATTTGTATGGAACAATGAAAATATAAAAAGAACGTATTTTTGTAAAGTTGTAGAGCAAAAGTAGTTCCGTTTAAGGAGCATAATTGACATTTGCATTTATAGCCCCAAAGTCAGAGACACGCTGTATAGATAAATAAATACTTAATACATATAAAACATCCATGACTTCCGAACAAATATTCATGCTCATCACACAAATAAATACCCTAACCGGGATTCGAATCCGGGACCTCTAGCTTCGTAGGCAGGGTCGCTACAAACCTAGGCTAAACCAGTCAACATAAAAAAAATCGCAGTTGTTCCTACCTGCTATCTACCGCCATTTTTTACTTTCGGAAGGGTCGACCGTTTTTACGACGGTAAATCTAAATTCTTTAGATTTTTTGGAACTGATAACAATGTGTTAAAAAGTTGCATCCATTCGGCAATTGGTTCATTCCTCACTTTTGGCATTTTAACAATAACCCAAGCAGGCGAGTGAAGAATGCCAATGTGATAACACTGATAACACGGGCCGTGGGACCCCGCCATTAGACGGACGCGGCGAACGGCTGCTTGCGGAAAATCCCACTTATGGAAGACGTAAAATGTTTTACTTATCACAGGTGGTAATAAAGAAAGCTCCATATAGTATCGGGCCGTGGGACCCCGCCATTAGACGGACGCGGCGTGGCCGCGGCAGTCGATAGTAAACTTGTCATTAGCTGTCAAACTTACTATTGACCGACACCGCAGGCCGCGCAGTCGAACATTAGCAAGTGAAGAAATTAACAAATATAAACCTTGACGTAGATTTTTACTCGCGCATTTGGTACTTTGTTTCATGTCTGACCAGTTGCGCCTACGCACATGATCATCTCTTTATGGGGGCATGACATCATTAAAATATAATACATTCATTTCACCAGTGTAAAAGAAACCTTAACACGCTGAAAGAGGCCTCATATTTCGACGGGAGTAGTTATCCTTAAAGATAGCGTTTTTTGAACTGCTAAGTATATACATATACATACTCGTATATACGAGTAGTTACTTTTAGCGGAGTGGACTCCCGAATTCACTCAAGCACCTATCCGGCCGAGAGGACCCGGCAATCACTAACGTATCCATGGGAGGGATTTTCTCGAGCGATCGTAGCTCCATACAAACTTTCACCTCCCTTTTCACCCGCTTAAGGGATGATTTCTGAGATAAAAGGTATCCTATGTCTACGGGACTCAAACTATCTTATACCAAGTACCAACATCAAATTCGGTTCAGCGGTATAAGCGTGCAGAGGAAACATACCGACAGACACACTTTTGCATTTATAATATTAGTATGGATATTAATATGGTCGTCTCCACCACCCAAAGGTTGTCTGGAAGAGATCGCTCTTTAGCGATAAGACCGCCTGTTGTCTACCATTGTCTATGTTTAATTTACCTCTATTTTTTTCTTGTTTCTACTATTTTTGGTGAGCAATAAAGAATATTTGTATTGTACTGTATTGTAATATGGATAGAATATCTCTATATCCTTTCTATTCAAGTTTTCGGACAAGTGAGCGAAGCAACTTCGCTATGCTAGCTTGGCCGAAAATCAATTTGTCTGTCCGGTGTCCAGCCCCTCTATTCTGTAACTGGTTTCAAGCTCACCTCAACGCTCACCCACAAATATATTTTGACACCGCAATGCGTAGTAACCAAGCGTAGGTAGAGGTCTAGTTTCGTGACGGGTGACCGGCGGGGTGAGCCGCATTAGCGCGTAGCGAATAACAGCCCTGCAAGTCGATCATGTAATGCCGGCTGTACACATTGGGCCGACGTTGGCGCGTGAGCATATGCAGCTATGCGTTAGAGGAAGAGGGCTTTATATCGTTCTCATGCGTTTGCATAGCTGCATCCTGCTCACGCGCCAACGCTGGCCCAATGTGTACAGCCGGCATAACGCATAGTACGCGCGTCAGGTATCTAATTGTCACTTTATGTATGGGAAAATGCCAATTGAGTTGACGTGCGTTCAAAAAGTTAGGTGATTACCCCTCTGTTTCTCATCTACAGGTCGCAGCAGGGCCAGCAGTTTCGCTAATTACTTATACAGTTTTTTTTGTCGAGTCATGTTTCCAAAAAAAAAAGACACAGAGCCACGTATAGTATAGTATATAGGGGTCACCAATTAGTTTCGCTCAGGGCCCGTTTTAAGAAATGAAATGACCACCGCGGTCCGCACATTTTACAGAAAAAAAAATTAAACAAATGTAATTACAGAAATACCGAAGGTATTTTTTTTACATATCAATGAGAACAGTCTTTCTCGCAAGTTTTTTTTTTTTTTTTTTTTTTTTTTTTTTTTTTTTTTTTTTTTTTTTTTTTTTTTTCAACACTTACAACTATCTTTACAGGTACTTAACCTAAGACAATAGTGTAACTATTAACATGTTTGTCTTAACTAATTATTCTAAATTATGGCGCCTAGTTACTTCGTCCGGGCGTTTTCGAATTGACGTCAACAAAGATATTGCGGGGGGATACATTTTTATTTAATTAGGTAAGTAAGTACGTACTCTGTAGTGCAAGTTGCTGTTTACTCGCGGTCCGCACAAAACCATTTGGTGACCCCTGCTCTATACTCACCTTGCTATGACTTTCCTTCCGCGTCGAAGTCTTAGTAAAATAATATCCGATTATTGATTGCACTGAGCCTACAGTCTCATGCATTATGCATAATGCAGGCTTGGTCAAGGATACATCTAGCAACGGATATCAGCAATTGAGGCGGTTATGACACCTATGACGCAGCTTAGGTATTGAGATTGGTCCTAATAAAGTTCATTCTCCGAAGCAAATTGGGAAAAACCGCAACAAGAAATGCGCCAAACTTTTTGAGCGAGCGAGCGAAGCGAACAAACTCCGTTTCAGCTCGGGCACAAATTATTTCGTCCGTATGTCCGGATGTCCCGCTCTCCGGCTGTTCTCTGTTATTCGCTACGCGCTAATGCGGCTCACCCCACAAAATCGATTCTCAAAGTTCGTATATCTCCTTTCCATCACACTTATGGTTTATGGTACTCGAGCGACAGAGAATCTACGAACTTCGAGATTCGATTTTCGTGGTAGCGCCGCAGGTTCGTTTTTTTTTTATTGATTTGTATACAGTAATTCCCTGATGGTTAGATCGCCAGAATTTTTCATTTATTTATTTGACACACCAACAAAATACAAGGCTTATACATTTACACAGAGAGATGAATAGAAGAACCAAGTCCTGCCTGTATCTCAATAACAGCAAATTGAGCAAGCAGGGCTGTAATGTTATTCTAATAGATTAAATGTATTTAATTCTGAGACTTTGTCGTGATGACAGTGATGGGGACGTTTGTCTCCTGAAATACATTTAAGCAGTTTTTTAAGAAAAACTATTTGTTCTAGCACATCAAATAAAATATATGTTAATATTCACCATATTTCAAAGACCGTAGATGGGCTCGATACATAATTTGACGAAATCGGCTCTATAGAAAATAATTGCAAAGATTGGTCTTAAAATCACATTAAACGGTTCTATCTCTTTATTTTATTGACGTATGGGTCTGCAATTAAAAACATGAAGTCAACATATTCATACCTAAACCGCTAGCGAGTCATATTTCACAAATAATCCACCCTTTTTTTTATTTCAATATTTATGTACTATCTTCAAAAACCGGGCCGCCCAGTAACACTCGCTCTCGTTTACTCCGATACAAATAGACAGTGTGCGCGCTATCCAAAATCCTCAAGGGCATTGACAGCGTCTTAAGGTTTCGGTACATATTTATGAAAAGGTTAAATTGATACATATATTTTTTCACTTGACTATACACGTTTACGAAATTCCCCTTGTTTAAAGTAATTTGAATAATCTCATAAATCAACTAATAGCTAACCTAGAAGTAATGTTTATTCATATTTACATATCCTGCTCATCAACAGCACTGATACGCTGATGCTATCTACTCGGCAAAATGTGTATCGAAATACTTGCTCTTTCAAAATAAAAATAAAAAAAAATATTTGTGGACAATCTTACACAAATCGACCTAGTCCCAAACTAAGCAAAGCTTGTACTATGGGTACTAGACAACGATATACATACTTATGTACAGAAATACATAGAAAACATCCATGACTCAGGAACAAATATTCATGCTCATCCTCATCACACAAATAAATGCCCTTACCGGGATTCGAACCCGGGACCTCCGGCTTCGTAGGCAGGGTCACTACCAAGTAGGTTACAGAGGTCGTCAAATCATCATTCATCATCCTCCCAGCCTCATGCCCGGTTGTGCCCTAAAGGAGCCCGGTCTCCGCTTTGACCCCTAATCCCAAGATTTGTCAGAGGCCCTAGTTTTACGAAAGCGACCGCCATCTCTTCCAACCCAGAGGGAAAACTAGACCTCATTGGGATTAGACCGGTTCCCTCACGACGTTTTCCTTCACCGAAAAGCTAACGGTAAATATTCCGTACACAAGTTCCGAATTACTCATTGCCGAGCCGGGATTCGAACCCACGACCGCCGCTTGACAGCCACATGCAGTATCGGCATTAGGGTAGGGCGCGGAGGGGCGATAGACCCCTCTTATCTATACTATGTTTTTTTTTGCATTAGAGAGACCTTTGCAGAACGAGATATAAGGTTTTTTATCGGGCACATTCTGCGGATCGAACAGTGAATACGAGTTAATAAATATCACGTATTTATTATCATGTTTTATTAATACACATTACTCAGTGTTGTGAACAGATAAGAAACATAATATTAGTTAATTTATATTCTAAGATGAAAAGATAAGAATTTTAATAAATTGCGTTTGCAATTTTTCATGGAAAGGTTGTACATTAAAAAACCTAAGGAGGCAGAGTTCTCACACAATGGTCTATTTTTAAACGTCACTGTCACTATCTGTCAACTATCACTCATGCATGTGGGTTTTTCATTCGAGTTCATATTGTTGTCGGTTGACTCGGTTGTGATTTCTATTGCTGTAAGCTTACTTAAAGATTGTTGTTATCGTTTTTGTTGAATTTTGTTATTAGTTGTTGATCTATTTAGATATTTTCTTTGTTGGTGCACATTTACAATGGATGAAAATGAATGATTAAAAACCGCCAAACACACTATAACGAAAACCTTCAATATTTAACTTTTTTCCAACTTGCCGCCATCTTGCTTATAAACACTATATAACTTACAGTTTTGCCAACAAATTAGTAACAAATGTGAAAATGCGTTCAGCTATCGGTAAATATCTAATGATATTTACTCGTATGTACATAAGTTCCGAGAAATTCAGTGGTATCGGTCGAAATCGAAGAAGGAAGGTTTACGACCACTGCCTCTTTGGTTACCCGTTTGACAGATAATTCTAATCTTAAAAAAATTTAGTATATGTGACGCGCTGTGTTGAGAGTGCACGTATTGTCTCTGTCAATTGAGCGAATCCTCATATCAAGAAAGGGTCGGCATCGTGCCTGTATAGGTATTTGGAATTGTAGTCCTGGCCCCAAGGATGCACTGTGTTGAGCGACGGACCTGTAATTGTCTACTTGTAAACGCAGCCAATCCTCAAATCAATAAAGGGTTGGGAAAGTGCAAGCTTTAGGCGACGGTGTCTACTTACCATCAGGGGGCCGTATGCTTGTTTGCTACTGTCGTGGTGCCTATAAGAAATCGTGACGCACAAGATGCGTCAAAGCGATGCCGCGCCCCACTTCCTACCTTATGGCCAAAACGTATGTATAATGTAAAGGCGCATTTGCATTGGTAAATGGTCCGCATGCGGGGTGCGGGCAGAGGCGGATTAAGGCTCGACCTTTGAAATTTTATTGAAAATGAGTTGTTTTGTAACCATTTTATACATTATAACGTAACAATTTATACGTCGGAAAAAATATATCATAATCTGCAAGATATGAGCAGGAACATAGTTTTCGTAGAAATCCATTTTAACAAAAAAAAGTAGAGAAAACAAATTCTAGTCACCCCTATTTTTTCAGTTTTAACCATTATACTGCTCCATCTTACATCAGAAAAAGATGAAATTTTATAATCTTTGTCATAAAATAATGAACAAGAACTTTGTTTTCTTACTTACTAAAATTACCAATTAACACAAAAGTTACAACAATTAACAGAAAACAAGTTTTTTGGCCTAAAATTGCTCAACTTTGATGGCAAATATCTCGAAAACAATGAACTTTGAAGTGAATATGGGATACTATATTGCTTAAAGCCGTTGTTGTTAATATAATAAGCTACAAAAAACATTAAAAAACTAAGGGATTCAGATCGAAGGTCATTAGCGTATGGCAGCCCCTTAAATGTCGAGAGCGCTCTAGTAGTCAAATCAATGACGCGTAGTTTCAGTGTCCGAGTGGCAACGGGGTGGCTCGCGGTACTTGAGCTCCCGAAGCGTTTGTGGACCCGCCCTGTGCAACCCGAACTGAGCCCACTTAGACTGCGGCCCGGGACCATCAGCTTCGTAGGCTGCGTCACTACCCACTAGGCAGGCTAACCGGACATCAAAAGATAGATGATAAATAGGCTTAGGACATTTGGTAGCATACCGTGGTTCTAAAATCCACGGAGTCGCCGAATGTGAAATTTTCGAAGTGAACTTCAAAGTATGAAGTTATATTAAAGGCTTAGCACTTTTTGAAACATATCATGCATTCTATGGAATGTTTAGTTGTCAAATTATATATAATATAATTAGGACATTTAATAAAAATAGTATAATGTAATATATTAATTAATAATGCATTTTATAACGGTGATATAAAAATTAAACCTAGAAATTAAAACATTAATTTCAACAGACGAAACGTGATCGGTCGAAACGTCGCTAAGCTTTACTCAACAAATCAAACTTAAACTGGAGCTTCCTAGCTATAACAAAATTAATTAATGAAACATTTTTAGGTCAACTCTATCAGTACTTTATAAGCAATAATTCTACATATTTGAGAAAGTACTGCCTGTTGGAATAAGTGTATCATAATCCTCATCAAACTGATTATGTCAATATTTTTTAATGTAAAATTGCGATTTAATTTGCACTACTCACTAAACACGGGCATTAAAGAGGATGTATAACTAGATAATAGTACATTGTTTAACGAGGGGCGGAAATGGAATATTGCGAACGAGAGTCTATCAGAAGCCCGACGCCGAAGGCGGAGGGCTTTTGATGACTCGAGTTTGCAATATTCTTACGCCCGTGTTATACACAATGTTTTTCATCACATTTGCGAGGAAACAAATACATTTTAGATGAAATGAATACAAATCGTAATAAACACTGCATCATGTCAATCGTCCATTTTGTTGAATTTGACGTGAGGCGCGTATGGCAAACCCCTTCGGTATACAGCCACGATTTGAAAACACTTAAAAACATTTTACATAGACACTAAATAACTACATATTAAATCTGTAAATAATTCAGTTAAACATGTTTAAGTAGTTTTTTAAGTTTAAATTTATTTATAAATATACGTTTTGAGACATCGTATTTGATATAAAACCTCTTTGCTTTGTAACTGCCGCATGATTGACAGATACAATTTAAGAAAAAAACCATTACGCCCGTGGGCGTAACACAGGCTATTACAGCTCTGTATGTCTGCGCATTATGAAGCCCTTTTCGAGCAAGTGTGATGAAAATAATATTGTAGCATCACATGTGATCAGCTATTAGTATTATTGTATAGGTTTGTGATAACATTAATTACGTTCGATTAAAATGCACTCAGTAACGATGGGACAGTATGTATAAGGGTAAGGCCGTTATTTCTTGTTCCTGATTAAGCAGCTTAAATCGTCTACATTTTAATCAATTCCAGTGTGTTACGAATATTCGTAATCCATTTATATGGCTAATTGGCGTAACACACTGGAAGTGATTAAAATGTAGACGATTTAAACTGCTTAATCAGGAACAAGAAATAACGGCCTCACCCATAAATCTTTATAGTTAATAAGACATCATACTTTTTGACTTTGATTTTGACTTTGACTTCGAAATTTTTACACGTGGCGACTCCAAAGATTTTAGAACCACGGTATGCTACGAAAAGTCCTAAGCCTGATGATAGATCCCAATCGTCCATAGTAGCCTATCCTCGTACGCTCGTTTGCCACCATAACAAGAAAAATACTTGTAACATTAACACGAAATTCCCGCACATTCCTTGGTACAGTATCTGCATAACAAATAATTAGTGGTCTATTGGTCGTTGCGGAGCCGGACGCTATTCTCAACGCTGAGAGACAAATGTCTATGGCAATTTAGTCGGCGGTACAGATTTTTTTATGCCATCAGTTGTAAACGTACTACAGCCCACGTGATGGTAAGGTATCACATACTCGTGCCAACCTTAACCCTTAAATGCATACAGTATCAGAAATGATACAACTGAAGTAACACAAGTAGTAATCAAATAAATGTCAGTTATAGACTGTCAAACTAGACACAGAGTCTCAAATGTGATGTAGAGTTAACTGTTCATTAGACATTGATAGTGATTGATACCAGATGCACCTAAGGGTTAAAAAGGGACTAGAGGGAATCATAAACATTTTGGTCAGAAATGACACAATTATTATTTTTTGGTTATATTTAATAATATTTTATGGCGTTTTTAACACATTATCCAATAAGTCAATTGTTAGAATTAAGATGTCTAAGTCAGAGACGATTACCATAATTAAAAGAGGGAGCGCTCTGCTGCAGCTTGGGCCAATATTCTTTCGTCCAAGTGTTTGTCCAATTGTTCTCGTCTACAGGTTTTTTTATAATAGCGCAAGTTACAGATATCTTAAGCTTTAAAGTTCAAGTTGAAACCCGTCCGCAGACGACGTGTCTCGGCGACACGACTGGTGTCAATGTCATAGCCATCAAATACCTTTCGTAGCTAGCGACACGTCGCCTTCATAGAAATCAGGGATGCCGCGGATGCGATTATTTTGGCATCTGCGGATGCGGATGCGGATTTTGAGATCTAACGCGAAAAAACGTAAATAAACAACGTACATTTTATGATATCACGTAATCATCAAAAACGTTGAGTATAAATTACAATGGTAGCGAACTGATCAAACGTGTCTGCTCTTGGTCACAGAAACGAAAAGATTTTATTTTGACTAATGGCGAAAATATATAAAACGCTCCTTTCTTGTCGTAAATTTGCACTACATCCGCATCCGCAAAAATTCGAGTGAATTGATGTTGAAATTTGTGCGGAACTTCCGCGTTTGCGGATGCGGATGCGAATATCTGCAACATCCCTGCTAGAAATACATAGAAACCGGTCGTGTCGCAGAAGCATTTCGTCTGCTGCTGCTGTCTCGCTCGGGTTCCGACTGCATTATGTGATGTATGTACTTGCTCTACCAAAATCAATTGATTCTTCTCCAGTCCATGTCTCCCGCAAAGATGTCGCTCACAAATGTCTCTCGCTCCTTGATACCCGTCGCCTTGCACTTGACACCCGGTCCGTCGACACGCATAATAATAGCCTCAACCGATTCATAAACCAGCCGCTAGTAGGCACCGCGTCGCGAGCTCGGGCGAACGCTTGTCATAATCATAAACATGACAAAAGATATTATGTCAAACGAATTTTAGGTGTCACAAATGTTATGTGAAATTTTACGCGCGAATTTCGGGCGTGCGATGTGATTGGTGTTGTGAGTGTGATGGGATGTCGCGGAGGGGTCGAACAGGCGAGTAAATACCTTCTGTATACACTTCAATATTTGTCGACCAGTTTAGCCTAGTTGGTACAGTGAAGGCTAAAATATGTATCCATTTAATCCTACTAATATTATAAATACGAAAGTTTGGATTAATTTTGTATTAAGCAGTTACGCTGCTAACGAAATTATACATTTTTAAATAAAGGAAAAATTGAAAATTTTTATCCGGGTCGGAGCATTAAATTTTTCAATTTTTCCTTTATTTAAAAATGTACGAAAGTTTGGATGTTTATTACTCAATCACGCTTAACTATTATGACTTGTGAATTGGTTGAATATAGTATTTATTTATTTATTGTATATTTGCGATATATATATTGCATATGATAGTGTGTATTATATTTTATATTGTATATTTATACAGGGTGCCATCGGAGACGTAATCAGAAACCACTTTTTCAGACCTGATGGTCATTTCAACATAGTAGGAGTTACATGAAATTAAACGTTCTTTTTTTTTGGTAATTTAGTCCTAAATTAAATCGCTGATTCATCAAATTATGGTTACCCTATTTATTTAATCAAAACCTCTTCGGTTATCTTTCTTACGCATGTGAAACAAGTTTATCTTTGCATCTCTTTCTTGGTTATAGGGTGACCACGCTGTTTAGAGGACATAATTTAATTTTAAAGATTGCATGATTAAGTTTAAATAATGCAACTAACCACCTCCATTCCTGTGTCATTGTAATCTCAGTTTAATGCTTAATTAAGTCTTGTCATTTCTGATTACGTCTCCGATGGCACCCTGTATACGTATTGGCATGTTTTTATTTGTCTAGGATTAATACCTATTCGGTTTTGTTTTCATTTTCTCTGTGTTTTTGTACACGGTATAAGTTTGCCTATCTCGTTCTACCTACCTTCCTCTCAATTGCTCAAAGGTTAGCTGGAAGAGATCCCTTATAGGGATAAGTTCGCCTTTGTACTTTGATCTATTGTGTGACATGTATATTCTTTAACCTGTTATTGTGTACAATAAAGTGTTTATAAAGTGTTTGTGTTTGTTTGTGTGTGTGTTTTGTGTTTGTTGTTGTGTGTGTGCTTGCAGGGCTGTTTACGGCTCAACCGATTTGGATGAAATTATGCGCGAAGATAGTTTATAGCCTGGATTAAAATATAGAATAGTGTTTATTTCGGGTCCACGCAGACAAAGTCGCGAGCTGAAGCTAGTCTCTCATAAATATGTACCGGAACCTTAATCGCCTGCCATAAGAGTAATGGGACATATTTATGAGTACGGCTGGCGGTCCCGGTTCGAATCCCGGTAAGGGCATTTTTGTGAGCACGAACATGTGATTCCTGGGAATAAGAGCGCAATTGAGACGTCATACAGCTTTCAATTTTTGATGATGGCATAAAATGAGTAATTTGTTACCCAGCCTTTGCATTATGAATGCTTTAGTATCTGTATGTCCAAATGTTACGTTTTCAGGACTATGAATAGAATAACATTTATTCATGACAACACATACATGCACATAAATATGCAGAAATTTGGTTTAGGGTTTTGATATCTTGGAAATTAAAGTTGGTTTTAAATTTTTGTCTTTGTCACACCACGCGTGTTTGAGTTACTAGTGATTTTAAACTTTATCGGGATGTGCGACGGCGCATTTTACACTGCACGCTCTACTGTAGCGGTCAGCAGTTAAAGGTTAAAACTCAACGAGCTTCTATTAGTTAAAATGGTGTTAGTCTCTTTCATACAAACAAGTGTTCTGTATTTTTAAAAAGTTAAATGTATTTTTACAGAATTCAAGATTGTATTACTTACGGCATGTTTTTTAGGGTTCCGTAGTCGACTAGGAACCCTTATCGTTTCGCTTTGTCTGTCCGTCCGTCCGCGGATAATCTCAGTAACCGTTAGCACTAGAAAGCTGAAATTTGGTACTAATATGTATATCAATCACGCCGACAGTGGTAAAATAAAAGGTGAAATTTTAATTTTTATTAGGGGACCTCCCCTATACTATATATATACGTAACGTGGGAGTGTCTTTTTTTATTTCAACCCTAACGTGTGATATATTGTTGGATAGGTATTTAAAAATGAATAGGGGTTTGCAAAAATCATTTTTTGATAATGTTAATATTTCGGAGATAATCGCTCCAGAAGTAAAAAAAATGTGTCCCCCCCCCTCTAACTTTTGAACCATAAGTTTTAAAAATATAAAAAAAATCTCAAAAGTAGAACTTTATAAAAACTTTCTAGGATTTTTTTTTGAGCTTGATAGGTTGAATAGTTTAAGAAAAAAATTACAAATTAATCTCTGGACGAAAAACTACGGAACTCTACTCTGAGCGTGTTCCGGCACTCTCTTGGCCGGTTTTTTTTTATTTAAGTAAGTCTTATGTTTTTATTTTTGGGTTAAATAATGAATCTAAAGTATTTACTACTGATATAAGCGACAATTACGGACATAGCATTGACTAATTAGCGAGTAAATAGCCTCTGCGACTTAATTAGATATTATTTTTAATTGCTATTCTACTTTGTGAAACTATACAATTCCTGTCGGGGGCTACAGACGAAGATGGTTTATTTTTCCATTATATCCTTTCTCTGTATCATATCGTTTATAAAATGATCGCGGTAACTTCCTCGTTAAAAATAACACGAAAAACAAAAATATTTAATTAAATAATTATTTTCGTGATAAGGGCATTTAACTAAACAATTCTTATTTTTATTTTTTATTATTATTATTGTATATACGTACATGAAAAGCGCAAGTAATTCCCTATTGCATGTATGGTTCAGATTATTTAACCCACCTTTTATAAAGTTGTCATTGGAATTGGAATCTTCTCCCTGAACGGTAGAGTTGCTTTTTGAATGTACTACTTTGATGCGATTCGGCCAACTCGAATAATCTCCAGTATAGTTCCAGGGCCGTGACTGTGCGTTTGTCATTTGTTTTGTTTGTAGCGTAGCCTGTGCCGCTGTGGGAGTGCACAATTTAATTTAAAGCAAAGCGTTTTTTTTTTAAATGATGTGCAAATCGATTTCCCGTTTACTGCTTAGTTACGGGTTCATGCTAAAAAGGCATATAACTACAACTTTGAAAATTGGAAAAACCCCAGAAATTTTCATTTCAAAGTCCAATATCTCAAAAACGGCTGAACAGATTTTCAGGAAAGATGGCTAAGAACACTAAGGATAAAATTATCTACGACCCAAAAAAACTAAACGAAAATCGGTTCATCCGTTTGGGAGCTACGATACCACAGACAGATACAGAGATACACAGACACGTTAAGGGGGTGCATTGGAAATTATCGCGTGCTTTGAAACGTTCTGACTAAATTAAGAAACAATAAGGTCTAATTTTCAGATATATGATTCTTGACTAATATGATTATTCATCTGATTTAATCGATACATGATTGCCTAAAATTTCCTCGATAGAAAAATATGCCAAGGTTTGGTCTCTGATTTCCTTTTTTTTACTCAGCCTACTCAAACAATACATTATTTTACGACACAATCAAGTTAATACTACAGTATTTTATCCCATCTAAATTCTCACTTAATGAAATATTAATAAAACTTCACTAAGTTAGGTACCTATTTATCGAAACTTGTCCAAAAAAGCCAGTCCCGAATAGTGTTGCATCTCTTTTTCTCGTGCGCGGGAGGCATAAGCGTGTAAGTATCTGTCAAGGAGACTTATAACACCTTCTTTGCGTCGGGGGTTAAAAAGGAACCCTTATGGTGCGACTCTGTCCGTCTGTCCGTCCCACCGTAGAATATTCTTGCATAGCATAGCGTTGTAATATAGGTGTTCTCATTAAAATGCAATTATTTCCTAGCAAGCTACCGCATTAGAGATAATGACATACAATGTGTGATACACGTAGGACACATTACGATAAGGCAAGACTTAGTTCTCCGGTACAATTCATACATGCATACATTCACGCCTTTATTCCTAATAGGGGTAGGCAGAGCACATGAAACTTGTGTTCCAGTACCACTTTTAGCATAAACTGGAACCGTAAAACGGGGTGAGTAGGGACAATACTGACATTCAAACCTCGATAACATTTTATTTTTACATATGCAAACTGAATTTTGTATATAACTAGCGACCCGCCCCGGCTTCGCACGGGTACTATATTATACATATAAACTTTTCTCTTGAATCACTCTATCTATTAAACCAAACCGCATCAAAATCCGTTGCGTAGTTTTAAAGATTTTCATACATAGGGACAGACAGCGGGAAGCGACTTTGTTTTATACTATGTAGTGATAAGTGTTCCGGACGTTTGTATGTATTTAAATTTTTTTTAATGATTTAGTTCCATTTCATAACTTTAACGATAAACACGAAATCCCACCTGACCCCGTAGTCCCTCGTAGTTGGGGTGAGATGCGTTTCATACAAACAATTGTAGGATCATTTTTTTTTACTATTAATATTACTATAGCTCCATTTTAAATTGGAATACATTATTTAGGTAGCAGTAGCCTTTCATCCCTTCTCTCCCCATTCTAACCCAACTCTCCTCGCGATCCCCACTCACCCCATTTTACGGAACAAGATGATGAGAACCTCGTGAAGGCTGAGAAGGACCAAGCCATCAAGTACCTTGACCTCGCTCACGAAGTAACCGCCATGTGGGATGTTGATTCGACGATCACCGTACCGATAGTCGTTTCTGAACGGTCTCATAGAGAATCTCGACCAACACCTCAAGAGACTCGCTAGATGGCTGGATCAAGGGTCAGATACAGAAGGCGGTACTCCTGGATACTGCGCGGTTAGTCAGGAGGTTCCTGTCTCTGTCGCCCTACCACCGGTGGCTTGATGATGATGTTGATGATGTTGTGAAGGGACGCCTGGCCGGAAGCAGGCGGGCTGTCGATCGGTTTTTGCGTTCATTCAGCCCCATTCCCTAGGGTTGGAGCCTCAGGTTACTGCCCCGGCGGCGTTCCCACTTCAAACTCTTCCATTCTTCTCGTTTTCCTGCAGAACAGAAGGACATCTTTAAGGCTGACATCCCTCAATTCCCTCTCCTCTAACACATCTTTACCGAATGTATTAAACCGCGGTGCCGCGTACATAATACATTCCGCTAATACATGCTTACTAGTTTCTTCCTCCCCACAGTGTGGACAGGAAGCGTCACTGCTGATACCTATCACCTTTAAGTGTCTATTTAGAGTATTGTGACCAGTTATGATACCGGTTAGCAACCTCAGATTGTTCTTACCCAGTTTCAGCAGATACCTGGTTCTTCTGTGATCCATACCTCCTATCATCATCTTTGTCTGTCTACATCCAGATGCTTCCCTCCATTCTCTCTCTCCTTCTTGTTCTTTTAGCCTTTCTATGACCCCCTTTGTGACTTGAGCCGAGAAAGGGAGGACCGGTTCTGGGCCTATAAATTCCCTACCCGAGCCCTCCCTAGCCAGTTCATCCGCGCTCTCATTACCCGCTATCCCCTGATGTCCCGGCACCCATGCTACCGTCACACCTGGGTGTGCTCCTATCTGGTTTAGCTCCTTCTTACATTCTCTTACCAAGGCGGATGTTACCGTTGCCTTTCCTAGTGCCTTCAGTGCTGCCTGACTGTCCGTATAGATCACTACCCTTCCAGTCTGCTGCGCTGTGTCCTTTATTATCTGTGCGCACCTCATTATTGCGCACACCTCTGCTTGAAAAACGCTGGCATACCTCCCCAGTGGGATAGATACTTTCTCCCGCAGTTTGGGTATAACTATACCCGCTCCCGCCAACTTTGTTGATTCCCTTCTAGATCCATCCGTGAAGCAGACCGTCATTGGGTGTTCGACGTCTACTTTCCAGTTGTCTCTTTCTCCTATATGTATTTTATACTTTTTATCAAATATCTCCTGCCTCTTTATGAGGTCATTGTTGGCTATCAGCATCTGCAGCTTCGATAGCGCCTCCTCCTGTATCAGCGCGTGCCTTTTGTCCACGCAGCTTCCTCTCCATTCTCTACACGTCTTCATTCTGTACCATTGTTCCATGGCCCTTTTCTCCACTTCAATTCGCATTGTCTTCATGCCTAGCAGTATTTCCATGGCCTGTGTCGGGGTTGTTCTCATAGCCCCCGTCACCATCAGACATGCTAGTCTCTGCACCTTGTTTAGGTCTTTCTGATATTCTTTTATACGTGCTCTGTGCCGGTGGCTTAGGTTAGGCCCCACCTCGCTGCCGGCGGCACTCTAGGTTAGGTTTTAATAATGATTTTATGTTTTGTATGTAAGTTTAGCATTTTACTTTTAAATAAAATAATCATTAATGTTTTATTTTCTCGAAAAAGGATTAAAAATGTGGTCATATGGAGAAAAAAGCAACGCAAGAGGTTAAATAATCACAAAGTTATAATTGTCCAAAGTTTAAGAAGGGGAATGTTCTGTCCCTTTTCCGCAAAACGCAACTTTTACTATGACGCTCGCAGATTGTGACGTCACGTCACTAAGTGCGAGCGATTTCTCTCTCTAACAAGCAATATTAAAAGGTTGTAGCTTCGTAATTCTTTGAGATATCCGAATGGGATTTTCGTCACTAGGCATATTTTTTTGCTTCTTTCTCTTGGAGTAATAATAATTTACGAGTCTACACCCGTATTATTGTGAAAACCTACCCTGAGACAAAACGTAAATAATAAAGAGAATCATAATAATAATATTCATTAGCAACAAGCACTTAAAACTAAGATACATGGACCCCGGAAGGGTGTAGCAACAACATATTTATGAGTAAGTTGTATGCACCCATATTACACCTACTTGAGTTAGCTCTCGGACGAAGTCGCAGGCAAATGTACAGTTCCCGGCAAGTAACGCGGGACGAAGTGGGGGGGCTCGCACGTACAATTCGCCTTTGGGCAGTCCAAGGTGATTTGCTCAAGTTGTTTGTCGGGAATTATACTACATATATCTACTTGTTTGCGTGACTTTGAACTGTCGATAACCGTGACCGACCGTGGAATAGCGTGTAAACAAACAACATTGGCTGCTATTTCCAGATCCCGCGCGAATGAGGGGTTAAAGGTTGTCGCACACGTAACCGTTTCGGCACCGGATCGGCGCCGCCTCAACTCGAGCCGTCCAGTATTCTTGTATAGTCGTTCGGTTTGAGTTGTTTCCAATCCATCGTCTCATTGTAGTCATTGTACGGGTTTGCTACCTCATTTGCTCATTATGGTCCGTCATAAAAGATAAGCGCACTTCGTAGATAAAAAACTGGCATGCATTAAACATTTTACTGGATTTCAACTCGTCGATATTCAATTGAACTTTCTAGGTGGCTGTAACGACTTTTTACAAAATGGTAATTTTGGTGTTTTGCGGTGTCAGTCAACAAATGCATTGTTCCTTTAAGTAGATTGGACACAACTCCAAACCGAACGACTATAAGAAATTCCATACTGTAACGCACACATATCGGCATTGGAACAGCATCGCCTTTGATCTCTCTCCCACTGTCCAGCTGGGGAGAGAGGGACATCCGGGATACGCACGAAGTCGGCCCCAGCTGAAGCATGGCACGTTCGCTTCGCTCGCGCGTTCAATGAAGTAACGAAAAAATCTTCAAGAAAATGTAGATTGTGTCTCAATAGCGGCGAGAAGCGAAGACAAAAAGCAGATCCTTGAGCGTAAACGAAGGATTCAAGTGTCCACGACCCCAAAATGGAAATAATTATGCTACCGAGTTGGCAAATACTGCTTTTCACGCCCTGGAATCTTGTTTGAAAACATTGACTCTTTCTGCATAGCAAGTGTGAAACAATATCTGTCGAGATTTTGATCTTCGCGTTTGAATTTCTAGTAGAAATACTTACTATAAATTGAAAATAGTCTTCGAATAAGTTTCTGTCTAAAATTAATTTTTGGTACAAGCGATTATTGCCGACTGTACTTCTCTGTATTTGAGGCGGATTCTAACGAGCCCAATCTCAACAGGTCGGTTAAGGGGAATGCCTTGGTTCGAGGCGACCACGCCCCCTAGACAGAGACACGCTTATGCCTTCCGCGCACGAGAAAAAGAGATGCTCTTCGGGAATGGCTTTTATGGACAAATTTCGATAAATACTTCTTCACTAAGTTAGGTATTTATCGAAATTTCGTTTTATGTGAGATTTTAGATGAGATAAAATACTATGGGTATTAACCTTGATTGTGTCGTAAAATAATGTATTGTTTGAGTAGGCTGAGTAAAAAAACGAAAATAAAGACCCAACTTTGGATTTTTTTCTATAGAGGAAATGTTAGGCAATCATGTATCGATTAATCAGATAAACATTCATATAGTCAAGAATCATATATCTGAAAATCAGACCTTATTGTTTCTTAATCTAGTCAGATCGGCGTTTCAAAACACGCGATAATTTCCAATGCACCGCCTTAAATACTGAATTCCCCATGACCAATCTTCTTTCTCCATTATCAGATCAGCTCGATGGTTGCTTCAACTAAATCTCCCAGACGTATCCCCTTTGTTAAACGGAGCGAGCGAAGCTAACCAAGTTCTCCATTTTCAGCTTTGCCAAAAAATCTTTCTT